>CM066912.1:30063862-31263862 GCA_033964015.1 Scolanthus callimorphus | reverse complement strand
AATTTCGCTGCATTATATCCAATATCTTCTGAGAAAACGAACGTTGAAAATCTGAAAATTTACAGACGTTTGTATGACTGGGGGTATGTCATACAAATTCTGTACAATTTTCAATTTCCAGACTCAACATGGCATTTGGCATTACGAAAATTTAAAGGATTACTAAATGTGAGGATACTCTTTCTAGTGCCAGTATTTGATTTTCAGTCACTTTAATTTTAAGACATGTGAATTTGCGGCGGCCATTTTGGAAAAAGGTCTATTCCATCGCTGTTAACAACGACGATAACGTATCTGGAAACTCATAAACTTCAGTCTACTTGTTGCTGGCTTTGAAAAATATAAGATTGTCGTCTTTTCCAAGAAAATGCCAGATTGAATTGCAGCAAGGAAAGGGGTAAAAACAACGGTACTCGATAGGATTCCAGGTATGGTGAATTTCTACCCCCTAGGTATGCAGTGGCTATTTTCTCGGAGCGCGAACAAGGGATACCCGATTTTATTGCAGAAGTGCACTCTAGAAAATGCTGTCGTTTTTATGGTAAACCCGCGCGAGTTGCCTGTGGTGTTCAAATCTCGTCCCAGCTCGCTCGTCGAGGAACAAAAACTAAACGGCGACCAAGAGAACAATATGTTTCTCGAGTATCAATTCAATTTATTTTCCGCCACATCTGCAAGTATCTGCAAGTTTTGGAAAATTTACCTGCTTATTTCGCTAAGATGTGAGGAAAAATACTTACAGGCCTTCCAAATAAAGTAAAAGGAATTTCCTAAGGAAGTCTTGCAACGTCGGCAAATCGACAGTTTTTGGCGAAATTTTCTTGATATCGTGTTTTTCCTTCACACTGCTTTGACGGTTGAAGGTTAAAAAATAGACGTTTTGACGGTTGAGCACTAATTTGTGTTTTAGTGACGGTTTATAGCCTTGAAGTTTGCATGGAATTTATGTAGCATGCAAAATCGCAATTTTCTCGGATGTCATGCTGCTATCTACTAAGGGACGTGTCATTATTTAGCGGGGGGGGGGGGGGGGGGGGCTCCTATTTTTGTGGGGAGGGTCCTAATTTTTTCGCGTGTCTAAAGGGAGGGTCCAAATTTTTTTTACTCCTGTTTGGAGGAGGGTCATAATTTTTTCAGCAACATTTGGACGATGAAGAGGGTAAAACAGATGCCGATAGTGGTTATTTCAGCAACTTCTCTATAAAAATTTCGGCGCGCTTCGCGTGCATAAAGACTGACATCTCATATACTCTTTGAGCAATGAAGACACCACCCTCACGCCGTTTACAAGAACTAGTGTATCTTGACGAGGAAAAGCAAACTCTCCCAAAAATGCCCTGCAATGATAGGCCTGGCGGGCAAGTCGCTATATGTTTGAAAGAGACCCTATAGGTAAGAGTGAGTTTTCGTCGTTACAACAAGCATAGAAATTCGTCCGTTGGGCCGCGCTTCGCGCCACATGAATATTAATTTCCTCGTCATTTGTGGCGCGCAGTTGTGCGCATGAATAATATAACCTTGTTGGCACAGGAGCCCATCAATAGAAGCTTTCATTTAACCGATATAGTTGAGGTAACGAGCTTCCTGGACTCCTGACAGGCTTTGTTTACAGTATACCATACACAAAACATGTTCATCTACCCTATCTCTGAGGCTTGGTGAAATGCGTTTATCAAATTCGAGCGCGCTTCGCGCGCAACGAAAGATACGTGACCCCCCCTTTTCTGTAAAATGTCTTTAGTACTAGGTCAAATAGGGGACGGGAGAGGTGGAATCACGTTAATCATTGTACTTATAGAGGGAGGATCACTGCATTTTTACCGTGTATTACCCAAAATCCTCACGTAAATAATCGAGGCGGATAATTAATAACCGCGCTTCCTAATAGCTTTGACAGAAGGAAGAAAAAAGTATTTCAGCTGTTAAGAAGAATGAAAGAGACATTGCTTTACTCGGACAATAGTCTATCTGACAGGTTTTTCAGAACATATAATTGACATGGGGGAGGGTCCCAATTTTTTTTACCTACGACTGGGGGAGGGTCACATTTTTTTTGTTATGTTCAAGGGGAGGGTCCTAATTTTTTTTAGCCTTGTTTGAAAAAAATGGGAGCCCTCCCCCCGGTAAATAATGACACGTCCCTAAGGCGAGAGTTTAAAACAATGATACTAGAGAACCGATCATCAGTAGGAGCCCCTGCACAAACCTTTTATAAGAAAAATCCAATTTTTGACTGCAAATGTCATAATGGTCCTAATGAAAACGTAGGCTCACCATCATACTCTATGACACGAGGCAAGTACATTTATGAAAAAAAAATGTGGTACCTATATAACCATTCGAGAAAATAATAGTTTAAAATTAGGTAGGGGCTGGGGAGGGGTATTTCGTCCCGCAACCCATCACTTCCCCTGACAAGATCGGGCTCTTAAAAGCACCATTGTTTTGACCTCTTCCCCAAATTTAACTATTTTGTACAATTTAGTGAAAAACTAGTCCAGGAACTCATAACCAGAAGTGTCCATGTTAGTATTACCCGCGCGCCGATGTTGTGGGCGAAAAAAAAAATTTTTTAGAAACACCACACAGGAAACCTACGCACGATTCGGCGCCAAATGTGAATCAGAGGTTTACAAAAAGTCAACGGCAAGGACTGAGGCATTTTTCACGTCCACTGGCATCGTGGCCGCCATTTTTCTTAACACATTTCGCGCCGAATTGTGCGTGGGACTCCTGCATGGTGTTTCTAGAAATAGCTTTTTTCGCCCACAACATCGGCGCGAGGGTAATTCCAAGATGGACACTTCTGGTTATGAACTTCTGACTAGTTCAAATGAGCCACCAATAGTGACTTATAACCTTGACTTTCGCGTGTCTCCTTCTTTCTGGCTGTAGTGGTGGAGTAAACACAATTTTTGTAAGTGAAATTGACTATTCTTTATTTAGTAAATAGATAGTGCTGTCGTTTTTATACAAATCCGCGCGGTCTTCCCCGGTCTTCCTATGGTGTTCAATTCTCGTCTCAGGCCCCACGGCCGGCAACAAAAACAAAATGGCGACCAAGAGAACACTGTTTCTCGAGTACACTCTTTTTTTTATAAGAACCTTTTTTATAAGAACGTTCAGCCTGAAATTTACCCAAATTTTAAGAACATGCTAAGAACATGCCTGAGCCTCAGATAGGAGCAAAATAGATTTATTTTCAGTGATGCGTTCTAAAATCCAGAATCAAATGTGTTGATAATAATAACGACCTTCAATATTGTAATTTATAAACTCTCTTAAATACTTCATTGGTATGTATCCTTCTATACGATCTATCATATTTCAGGTTCCGACGTCACTGAAATGTAAGAACATCCGTAAGTACATTTCCAGCCTCAAACTGCTCCAAAAATAAGAACGGCCCAGCCTCAACTGAAAATTAGACGTTCTTATATAAAAAAAAGAGTGTATCTAGGTTTGATGACTTTTCCTGCTTTGATCGCTAAGATATGAGACCTTCCAAATAAGGTGGGGGAATTTCCTGATAAGGACGTTTTGCAACGTCTGCAATTCGACAGTTTTTGGCAAAATTTTATTGGTATGATTTTGACAAAACAGTGCAAGTTTGTTTAACTAATTTTCCATACTTATCTTGCACTCTACTTTCTGTTTCAGAAATCAATCTCTAACATGACTTTACAAATATTTGCGGTTATCGCTTTCTCGGACGGGCCCACGCCATTATGCTGGGGGCATTTAGGCGTGAACAAGCATCAGCCAATCAGATTTGTTCCTATTTGTAGCACAGACACATCGCCAACTTTAAAATGGATTTAGACAATGATGTCATAGCATTAAACTGGATTCCCCGTAGTTCTCATGTAATGCAAGTCGTGTGGGTGGGGAGTGGGTGGAGGGCAAAACGCCAACTACTAAAGTAACACTTATCGGTTTGGGTCCAACGCCGTGAGACGGAGAGGAAGTATCCCGCAATGTTGAAAATATAGCAGCCTGAATTTTCTGCAGCTTTTCTTCTTGAACACTCAACCACGCGTTACGGTAGAAAAACGACTGAACGCCTTCTTTCCTTGTAAAACGCAGTGTTACTTTTCTGCAGTTCCATATATGGAAATATCAACATTGGTCTACCATATTTAACGATTAGACTACGAGTTCGAGGTTTCTATGAGTCAATAGATAGTTAGCGAGGAGCGTAGCGCCGAATTGACTATATTTGACTAAAGCCTGGTGCACACTAGCGAAACAATCAATATTTTCCATGGATCTCATTAGATTACTTCACCAAAGCAATCTTATGTTATTTTTTGACGACTTCAACTTCTTGAAACCACTAAATTAGTGTTCGCGTGACATTTTTCTGATGTCGTTATGTCGCAAGTGTGCACCACGCTTAACAGAAAACGAGACCGAGTAGTCTAGTTGTTTTAATAGAAACCTACTAGCATGCTACCTTCGAGATGTTGCTAAAATGCATTTATTTTCATGGTTTTAGGAAGTTTTGCGCTAGCGTTTTGGCTACGCACTATATATTATGTTATAGCGAGTAGCGGAGCCAGGATTGCAGGATTCATGATATAGTATGTGTATAGTAGACTTTATTTATACACGGTGAGTTCTATCAGCGAGATCAATCGCTGGTTTACATAAAAGCCACGAGGATAAAAATATTTGGAATCCTAAGCGTTTCTTTTTTTGCTCTTTCTATTGACTTAGAAGGTTGTAAAATCCACCAGAACTACAAGACATTCCAGAAATGTCTTTCCCGCTATTTTTTTCACGGTCGAGAGCTTGGAAACCAAGAGACTCAAGAAACTACGCGAAGCCCATATAATCACTAAAGGAACGACATGGTTTTCTCAGTGATATTCAGGATCTTGAGAATGGATTCCAGAATATATGATTCATCAATTTTTTTAATGTAGACTCGTACAATAGCTGGAGGTGATTGAGCTTCTAAAGGGAAAAGGTCAAAACGATGGTTTGGACCATGTAAAGGGATCCACATAAGGTTTGGATCCCGGATCCCGACTCGTGGATCCCGGATCCCGAACAATGGATCCCGGATCCCATGCTCTGGAATCCCGGATCCCTCACTCTGGATCCAGGATCTAACACCTCTGGATCCCGGATCCCGAACTTCTTGATCCGGATCCCACACCTCATCCCGGATCCCATGCTCTGGAATCCCGGATCCCTCACTCTGGATCCAGGATCTAACACCTCTGGATCCCGGATCCCGAACTTCTTGATCCGGATCCCACACCTCATCCCGGATCCCATGCTCTGGAATCCCGGATCCCTCACTCTGGATCCAGGATCTAACACCTCTGGATCCCGGATCCCGAACTTCTTGATCCGGATCCCACACCTCATCCCGGATCCCATGAGCCAAAATGGTACTGATGATCGATTTTGCAGGGGAGGTGGTGGGTGGCTGGAGGAAGTACCCCTCCCCACCCCCCCTTGAATCGGTTCCCGCTAGAGTACCATTGTTTTGACCTCTCCCCGGGGGGGGGGGGAGACTCCCCATAAAAATAGACGGGGATGCTCGTCCTATCCCTTAGGGTATAAAATTCAAAAAACTGCTATCTCTTAGGGGTGTCCAGAGAGTTTGCTATCCCTCAGGGGGTCTCACATCAAAGGCGACCCAGAAATTCAAGCGATAATGGAATTAATTGTTTCAACTTGATGGTAATTTCAAGGACCGCAATGACATTACAATGACATTAGGATTTTTTGCATCCAATTTGCTATCTTTTAGGGTTAAAATTCAATGTTGACTACACCCAATATCCTTTGGGGGAGTCCCCCCCTCCCCGGGCCACTCCCATAACATTCAGCCTCTAGCCTGAGTTACGAAGCAGTATTTTATCAATCTATAACAAAGAGCATTGCTATACATGACCTTAAATATTTCCCACGAAAATTCACAGTTTTGCCTGCTTGGGGCACTTTCTGTAGTTGTAACTGTTTCCTTTGTGGCATCACTGACTAGACGATAGACTCGCGCACAAGCCATGCCCCTGCTGGTGTGGTATTCGCTTGGGTGCGGCTTTCTGCGTCTGAATTCCTATCACGAGCCTTGTGGTTCACTGAAAGGCTATCCTCGCCACTGTGGTTCTAATCCGTCTGTGCATCCGCAAGTGATTATAAAACAGACAAAAACATCATAACAAAGATTTGCTTACGCGAAGACTACTAAAAGAATAAAATGAAATACACCTCGACGTTTCGACGTACCATGACTACACAAGGCTAGGTACACTCTGATTCTTTTATTGAAAATATATTTTAATTTAGTATTTTTTATTTGATTTTCTTTCTGGTTTTCTTTCTGATTTTAAATATTCTATGGGTTTACCACGCGCTTCCTTGATGGTTCATAATCGAGTATCAGGTTACGCCTAAATCAGAGAAAAATCCTTCAACTCTCTCTTAAGATTGCGCGTAATTAAGATATGACTTACCCGATCTGTCTCCTGAATGTGTGACCTCGCTTCGAGTCAAGATCTAGCTATCATCCTCTGGCACACGTAAATATGCTCTTTAGAGGACCAGAAGAGAAACAAGCATTAAGATCAAACTCATCTGCGCTCTCGCTGGCAACACAGATGCAGTAAGACGTCTGATGGGATACCTTTATATGGTGCGCTCTCCTGTTTTCGAATTGTAATAGAAATGGATACCTCAATCATCCTACTGACACTATCGCTAATACTGAGTATCTTATTTATCGATAAGTGCGGAGGTAAGTGCTTATGTAACTCTGCGATAACTTTAATCAGAAATACATTTTGCGCGGAGCTAGGAAAGCTGCCTTCATCGAGGAATGGTTCATCTAAAAGCTGATTTCTCAGCGCACATTAGGACACAGTTTTTTATGGAGTGCTCGCATATTCTGTAGACTGATCGCATTTTCTGTTTATAGTTGAAGACATATTGGTTCGTAAACTATGCTATGCTGACCTTGCGGTACTCCCTGTGTCTGATTGTCGAGTCTCTTAACTTAATAACTTATAATAGCGCGGCGCGCTGTGTTTTGGATTGCGTTCCACAGTGACCACGTGGCACATGTTACCACAGGTTTCCCAGGCTCACGATAAATGAAAATACCTCATAGCTTCCCCCAGCCCGCTCTCGTCCCTTAAAAAAAAAAAAACGGGAACGAAGACATCGTTGCGTTGTTTTCCGTAATTCTGTTCAGGTCTCGTCCTTTCTTTGGAATGTTGATGGGGACGCGTTCCCGTTTGTTAAAGATTCCACTGTGTTCACGGTCGAGAGTCAACGGGTGCGGCGTAAACTACAGTTAATGCATTTTTAACAAAATTACCAACGCAATGCACAGTTCGACCCTGCTGATTTTAGAGAGAAAAAACGGTTATATACAAGTGCAGCTCGTCACATATTCCTCAATGAAAAAGAAAATTCATTCACAAACACGGCCAATTTGTCTTTTTTTATGAATAGTTTCCAATAGTACTTAGATTTAGGGACGTGCCATTATTTAGCGGGGGGGGGGGGGGGGGGGGGCTACCATTTTTAAAGGAAGGCTCCAAAAAAAGTTAGGACACTCCCCTTAAACATAACAAAAATATTGTGACCCTGCCCCAGTCGTAGGTAAAAAAATTAGGACCCTCCCCCCGCTAAATAATGACACGTCTCTTAAGTCAAACTTTTTGGTTAGATCAGCGTTTAAGGTACGTGCTGGGTCACTAGAAAAATATTAATTATAGCGTCCTTAGCTTAGATGAGAGCCCATTTTCTTTTTCTTACAGCTCAGACCTACTAAAAACGTTGATTTAACTCGAGAGGCATTGAAAATATTTATGCAATTAATCTTCATTTCTATAACGGGAGCAATAATTACGTAGTTTAATTGTTATCATACACGACGAGCAGGTGAAACTTGTTAACCTTATCACACGGTTCGTATTTATAGCTGGCATAATATTTCATACTGTTATACATACGAGTCTTAAAGGATCACGGTGCTTTAGCCTTGCTCGGATGAGCTCATACGCTGTTAAACTTCACAATTAAGCAACATGTTCGACATAGTTTCATCCACCGTCAAGCGGATTACAAATTGACTTTTCAATCCTCGAAATTCCACGGCAGAATGATCGAGAAACTGAGAAACAGTGCTAAATATATCTGCATCATGAAAAGGCTTGTTTTCCTCTTTTTAGACTAAACTGAAGGTCAGCAGCCCATAGGATTAGGAGGATATTAAATTTTATTATATAAACCTCAGTGTTTTACAGGGATTTTGCCACTGAGAAAAAACGTATAATTTTCACATGTGAAAATACGATATTTTTACATGTGAAAATATCGGCCAATACGTTTTCTTCCTCGTGGCAAATAAAAGGCGTTCCCTGGAGCATGGTAGTGCTTCTTGTTTATATAATAAACAGAATAATACATGGACGCCCCGCCTTACCCCGCCTCGCCTCGCCCCGCCCCGCCCCGCCTCGCCACGCCCCGCCTCGCCCCGCCTGCCCCGCCTCGTCCCGCCTCGCCCGGGGTATACAAACGGTCTTCATGGTCATGATTTTCATTGAGTCGGCATGATTGACTCATGATTGTTCATGATTCCTGCCAGTTTGACGTCACATTTTAGGAGCAGGGACAGTATTTAAAAAAAATGTTTTAAGAGGTTCCAAATTAGGAAGACAAAAAACATGTGCTCCGTGTGAGGATCGAACTCACGACCTTCAGAATTCTACTGAGATTATGAGACTGACGCGCTGCTACTGCGCTAACGAGGCAGATGCGTTAACGTAGAATGAAGTTTCTAAATACATGAGCGTCCGAAGAGATCCAAAAGTATTTGTTTACTAGCGCACGGCAAAGTAGAAAAAACAGATTTGTCTCCTTTGAAACGAGCTCTCAGAAACTTGATTTGGGCGAACATCACGCAAAACGAAGACATTTTTAGTATGCCCTTGTAGATATTTTCTGCCTGTTTGGCGCCACATTAAGGAGTAGGGACAGTTTTTTAAAAATATATATTTGAAAAGTTCCAAATTAAGAAGACAAAAATCATGTGCCCCATGTGAGGATCGAACTCACGACCTTCAGATTTCTATTGAGATTATGAGACTGACGCGCTGCCTACTGCGCGCGCTAACGAGGCAGATGTGTTATGATAGAACGAAGTTTCTAAATACATGAGCGTCTCGAGAGTTCAAAAATTATTTTTTACTAGTGACGGCAAAGCAGCAAAAACATATTTACTACGGGCCATTGAAACGAGCTCCAATATCACAAACTTGATTTGGGCGAACCTCACCCAAAGAAAGTACATTTTTTAGTATGGCCTTGTAGATATTTTCTGCCTGTTTGGCGCCACATTTTAGGAACAGGGACAGTATTTCTAAAACAATATTTGAAAAGTTCCAAATTAGAAAGACAAAAGTGATGTGCCCCGTGTGAGGATCGAACTCACGACCTTCACATTTCTATTGAGATTATGAGACTGACGCGCTGCCTACTGCGCTAACGAGGCAGATGCGTTAAGGTAGAACGACGTTTATAAATACATGAGCGTCCCGAGAGTTCAAAAATTATTTTTACTAGTGACGGCAAAGTTACAAAAACATATTCGTTGCCTTTGAAACGAGCTCCAATATCAGAAACATGATTTGGGCGAACATCACGCAAAGCGAATACATCTTTAGTATGCCCTTGTAGATATTTTCCGCCAGTTTGGCGCCATCTTTTAGGAGCAGGGAAAACATATTTGAAAAGCTCCAAATTAGAAAGACAAAAATCATGCGCCCGTGTGAGGATCGAACTCACGACCTTCAGATTTCTATTGCGATGACTGCGCTAACGAGGCAGATATGTGACGATAGAATGAAGTTTCTAAACATGACTAGCGTTGCGAAAGCTCAAACATTATTTTTTACTAGCGCACGGCAAAGTTGCAAAAACATATTTGTTGCCTTTAAAACGAGCTCCAATATCTGAAACATGATTTGGACGAACATCACACAAAGCGAAGACATTTTCAGTATGCCATTTTAGATATTTTCTGCCTGTTTGGCGCCACATGATTTTAGGAGTATTTCTAAAAAATATTTGAAAAGTTCCAATTTGGAAAGACATAAATAGTGTGCCCCGTGTAAGGATCAAACTCACGACCTTCAGATTTCTATTGAGATTATGAGACTGACGCGCTGCCTACTGCGCTAACGAGGCAGATGCGTTAAAGTTGAATGAAGTTTCTAAATATGAGCGGCTAGTGAGGTCAAAACATATTTCTTACTTTAGCGCACAGCAAAGTAGCAAAAACATATTTACTGCGGGCCGTTGAACCGAGCTCCAATACCAGAAACTTGATTTGGGCGCACAACCCCCAAAGAAAATACTTTTTGGTATGCCCTTGTAAGTTTTTTCTGCCTGTTTGGCGTCACATTTTAGGAGCAGGGACAGTATTTCTAAAAAAGAAAATGTTGAAAAATTCCAAATTAGAAAGACCAAAATAATGTGCCCCGTGTGAGGATCGAACTCACGACCTTCAGATTTCTATTGAGATTATGAGACTGACGCGCTGCCTACTGCGCTAACGAGGCAGATGTGTTATGATAGGACGAAGTTTCTAAATACATGAGCGTCCCGAGAGTCCAAAAATGTTTTTTTACATGTGACGGCAAAGTAGTAAAAACATATTTACTATGGGCCGTTGAAACGAGCTCCAATATCAGAAACTTTTTTGGGGCGAGCATCACGCAAAGAAAATACATTTTTAGTATGCCCTAGATCTTTTCTGCCTGTTTGGCGCGACATTTTAGGAGCAGGGACAGAATTTCTAATATATAGATTTAGCCACTGGCTAAAAGCGGAGCTCCCGGCTACATATTTTTCTGTGTTAATGAGGCACAAAGGATGCCACTGACATAGCTAGCCTTGCACCGTCATACTATGTGACTAAGCACTTACACCTTGCCACTTCGATAATTCTTCACCCAAGTTTGGGTGTCTGAGGTTCATTCCCTCCTGAGATATGAATAATAAACTGAAGGTCTTGGTCTACCTGTGGTGGGGCATGCGACACACGCGGACGCACCAGCGATACCATAATGGGAATACCGCTGAACGCTGAAAAATGAAGTCGATAGTATACCTGAGTTCTACTTTGAGCTATTGAATTCTTCCTACGCGATATCTATGGTGCTCCGCACTGCGGCCTTTGCCGCAAAGGAGCTCCGCTAAAAAATATTTGAAAAGTTCCAAATTAGGAAGACAAAAACAACGTGCCCCGTATGAGGATCGAACTCACGACCTCCAGATTTCTATTGAGATTATGAGACTGACGCGCTGCCTACTGCGCTAACGGGGCATATGCGTTGAGATACAGCGAAGTTTCTAAAAACATGAGCAGCTCGTGAGGTCACAAATTCCACACGGACAAAGTAGCAAAAACATATTTACTACGGGCCGTTGAAACGAGCTCCATCATCAGAAACTTGATTTGGGCGAACATCACGCAAAGCGAAGACATTTTTTAGTATGCCCTTGTAGATACTTTCTGCCTGTTTGGTGCCACATTTTAGGAGCAGGGACAGTATTTCTAAAACAATATTTGAAAAGTTGCAAATTAGAAAGACAAAAATGATGTGCCCCGTGCGAGGATCGAACTCACGACCTTCAGATTTGTATTGAGATTATGAGACTGACGCGCTGCCTACTGCGCTAACGAGGCAGATGCGTTATGATAGAATGAAGTTTCTAAATACATGAGCATCCCGAGAGTTAAAAAAATTATTTTTACTAGTGACGGCAAAGTTGCAAAAACATATACGTTGCCTTTGAAACGAAGTCCAACATCAGAAACATGATTTGGGCGAACATCACGCAAAGCGAATACATCTTTAGTATGCCCTTGTAGATATTTTCCGCCAGTTTGGCGCCATATTTTAGGAGCAGGGAAAAAATATTTGAAAAGTTCCAAATTAGAAAGACAAAAATCATGGGCCTGTGTGAGGATCGAACTCGCTGACTGCGCTAACGAGGCAATATGTTACGATAGAATGAAGTTTCTAAACATGAGCTTCCCGAGAGTTCAAACATTAGTTTTTACTAGCGCACGGCAAAGTTGCAAAAACATATTTGTTGCCTTTGAAACAAGATGCAATATCTGAAACTTGATTTGGACGAACATCACGCAAAGCGAGTATTTCGCCAGTACTTCTAAAAATTTTTTGAAAAGTTCCAAATTAGGAAGACAAAAATAATGTGCCCCGTGTGAGGATCGAACTCACGACCTTCAGATTTCTATTGAGATTATGAGACTGACGCGCTGCCTACTGCGCTAGCGAGGCAGATGTGTTAAGATAGAACGAAGTTTCTAAATACATGAGCAGCTCGTGAGGTCACAAATTCCACACGGACAAAGTAGCAAAAACATATTTACTACGGGCCGTTGAAACGAGCTCCAGTATCAGAAACTTGATTTGGGCGAAAATCACGCAAAGCGAATACATTTTTGGTATTCCCTTGTAGATGTTTTCTACCTGTTTGGCGCCACATTTTAGGAACAGGGACAGTATTTTTAAAAATATATTTGAAAAGTTCCAAATTGGGAAGACAAAAATCATGTGCCCCGTGTGAGGATCGAACTCACGACCTTCAGATTTCTATTTAGATTATGAGACTGACGCGCTGCCTACTGCGCCAACGACGCAGAATCGTTAAGATAGAACCAAGTATCTAAATACATGAGCAGCTCGTGAGGTCAAAAAATAGTTTTTACTAGCGCACGGCAAACTAGAAAAAACATATTTACTATGGGCCGTTGAAACGAGTTCCAATATCAGAAACTTGACTTGGGCGAACATCACGCAAAGAAAATACATTTTAGTATGCCGTAGATCTTTTCTGCCTGTTTGGTACCACATTTTAGGAGCAGAGACAGTATTTCTAAAAAATATATTTGAAAAGTTCCAAATTAGAAAGACAAAATAATGTGCCCCGTGTGAGGATCGAACTCACGACCTTCACATTTCTATTGAGATTATGAGACTGACGCGCTGCCTACTGCGGTAACGAGGAAGATGTGTTAAGATAGAACGAAGTTTCTAAATACATGAGCAGCTCGTGAGGTCACAAATTCCACACGGACAAAGTAACAAAAACATTTTTACTACGGGCCGTTGAAACGAGCTCCACTTCAGAAACATGATTTGGGCGAACGTCACGCAAAGCGAATACATTTTTGGTATTCCCTTGTAGATGTTTTCTACCTGTTTGGCGCCACATTTTAGGAACAGGGACAGTATTTTAAACATATATTTGAAAAATTCCAAATTGGGAAGACAAAAATCATGTGCCCCGTGTGAGGATCGAACTCACGACCTTCAGATTTCTATTGAGATTATGAGACTGACGCGCTGCCTACTGCGCTAACGAGGCAGATGTGTTAAGATAGAACGAAGTTTCTAAATACATGAGCGTCCCGAGTGTTCAAAACATACTTCTTTCTAGCGCACGGCAAAGTAGCAAAAACATATACACCATGGGCCGTGGAAACGAGCTGCAATATCAGAAACTTGATGTGGTCGCACAACCCCCAAAGGAAATCCATTTTTTGGTATGCCCTTGTAAGTTTTTTTTTGCCTGTTTGGCGTCACATTTTAGAAGCAGGGATAGTATTTCTAAAAATAAATGTTGAAAAATTCCAAATTAGAAAGACAAAAATAATGTGCCCCGTGTGAGGATCGAACTCACGACCTTCAGATTTCTATTGAGATTATCAGACTGACGTGCTGGCTGCCTACTGCGCTAACGAGGCAGATGTGTTAGATAGAACGAAGTTTCTAAATACATGTGCGTCCCGAGAGTTCAAACATTATTTTTTACTAGTCACGGCAAAGTAGCAAAAACATATTTACTATGGGCCGTTGAAACGAGCTCCAATATCAGAAACTTGATTTGGGCGAACGTCACGCATAGCGAAGACATCTTTAGTATGCCCTTGTAGATATTTTCCACCAGTTTGGCGCCATATTGTAGGAGCAGGGAAAAAATATTTGAAAAGTTCCAAATTAGAAAGACAAAAATCATGCGCCCGTGTGAGGATCGAACTCACGACCTTCAGGTTTCTATTGCCCTGACTGCGCTAACGAGGCAGATATGTTACGAGAGAATGAAGTTTCTAAAACATGACTTGCGTCCCGAGAGTTCAAACATTATTTTTTACTAGCGCACGGCAAAGTTGAAAAAACATATTTGTTGCCTTTGAAACGAGCTCCAATATCTGAAACTTGATTTGGGCGAACATCACACAAAGCGAAGACATTTTCAGTATGCCTTTGTAGATATTTTCTACCTGTTTGGCGCCACATTTTAGGAGCAGGGACAATATTTCTAAAAAAATATTGGAAAAGTTCCAACTTGGAAAGACAAAAATAACGTGCCCCGTGTGAGGATCGAACTCACGACCTTCAGATTTCTATTGAGATTATGAGACTGACGCGCTGCCTACTGCGCTAACGAGGCAGATGCGTTAAGATAGAACGAAGTTTCTAAATACATGAGCAGCTCGTGAGGTCACAAATTCAACACGGACAAAGTAGCAAAAACATATTTACTACGGGCCTTGGAAACGAGCTCCAGTATCAGAAACTCGATTTGGGCGAACATCACGCAAAGCGAAGACTTTTTAGAATTCCCTTGTAGATATTTTCTACCTGTTGGCGCCACAATTTAGGAACAGGGGACAGTATTTTTTAAAATATATTTTAAAAGTTCCAAATTGGGAAGACAAAAATCATGTGCCCCGTGTGAGGATCGAACTCACGACCTTCAGATTTCTATTGAGATTATGAGACTGACGCGCTGCCTACTGCGCCAACGAGGCGGATGCGTTAAGGTAGAACCAAGTATCTAAATACATGAGCAGCTCGTGAGGTCAAAAAATAGTTTTTACTAGCGCACGGCAAACTAGAAAAAACATATTTACTATGGGCCGTTGAAACGAGTTCCAATATCAGAAACTTGACTTGGGCGAACATCACGCAAAATACATTTTTAGTATGCCGTAGATCTTTTCTGCCTGTTTGGTACCACATTTTAGGAGCAGAGACAGTATTTCTAAAAAAATATTTGAAAAGTTCCAAATTAGAAAGACAAAATAATGTGCCCCGTGTGAGTATCGAACTCACGACCTTCAGATTTCTATTGAGATTATGAGACTGACGCGCTGCCTACTGCGCTAACGAGGCAGTATGTTACCATAGAACAAAGTTTCTAAATGTATGAGTGTCCCAAAAAGTCAAAAATTATTTTTTTACTAGCGCACGGCAAAGTAGCAAAAACGTATTTGTTTCCTTTGAAACAAGTTCCAGTATCAGAAACTTGATTTGTGGCGAACATCACGCAAAGCGAAGACATTTTTAGTGTGCCCTTGTAGATATTTCTGCCTGACAAAAAAGACAAAAATCATGCGCCCGTGTGAGGATCGAACTCACGACTTTCAGATTTCTATTGCGCTGACTGCGCTAACGAGGCAGATATGTTACGAGAGAATGAAGTTTCTAAATACATGAGCGTCCCGAGAGTTAAAAAATTATTTTTTTCTAGTGACGGCAAAGTAGCAAAAACATATTTACAATGGGCCATGGAAACGAGCTCCACTATCAGAAACATGATTTGGGCGAACATCACCCAAAGCGAAGACATTTTTAGTATGCCCTTGTAGATATTTTGTGCCTGTTTGGTACCACATTTTAGAAGCAGAGACAGTATTTCTAAAAAAAATATTTGAAAAGTTCCAAATTAGAAAGACAAAACAATGTGCCCCGTGTGAGGATCGAACTCACGACCTTCAGATTTCTATTGAGATTATGAGACTGACGCGCTGCCGACTGCGCTAACGAGGCAGATGTCTTATGATAGAACGAAGTTTCTAAATACACGAGCAGCTCGTGAGGTCACAAATTCCACACGGACAAAGTAGCAAAAAGATATTTACTACGGGCCGTTTAAACGAGCTCCATCATCAAAAACTTGATTTGGGCGAACATCACGCAAAGCGAAGACATTTTTAGTATGCCCTTGTAGATATTTTCTGCCTGTTTGGCGCATTTTAGGAGCAGGGACAGTATTTGTAAAAATATATTTGAAAAGTTCCAAATTAGAAAGACAAAAACAATGTGCCCCGTGTGAGGATCGAACTCACGACCTTCAGGTTTCTATTGCGCTGACTGCGCTAACGAGGCAGATATGTTACGATAGAATGAAGTTTCTAAACATGAGCTTCTCGAGAGTTCAAACATTATTTTTTACTAGCGCACGGCAAAGTAGCAAAAACGTATTTGTTTCCTTTGAAAGAAGCTCCAGAATCAGAAATTTGATTTGGGCGAACATCAC
Source organism: Scolanthus callimorphus (assembly GCA_033964015.1). Taxonomy (NCBI): domain Eukaryota; kingdom Metazoa; phylum Cnidaria; class Anthozoa; order Actiniaria; family Edwardsiidae; genus Scolanthus; species Scolanthus callimorphus. The sequence continues at coordinate 31,247,479 of CM066912.1, read as the reverse complement.
GCAAAGCGAAGACATTTTTAGTATGCCCTTGTAGATATTTTCTGCCGGTTTGGTACCACATTTTAGGAGAAGAGACAGTATTTCTAAAAAATATATTTGAAAAGTTTCAAATTGGGAAGACAAAAATCATGTGCCCCGTGTGAGGATCGAACTCAAGACCTTCAGATTTCTAGTGAGATTATGAGACTGACGCGCTGCCTACTGCGCTAAAAAGGCAGATGTGTTATGATAGAATGAAGTTTATAAATACATGTGCGGCTCCTGAGGTAAAAAAAATAGTCTTTACTATAGCGCACGGCAAACTAGCAAAAACATATTTACTATGGGCCGTTGGAACGAGCTTCAACATCAGAAACTTGACTTGGGCGTACACGACGCAAAGAAAATACATTTTAGTATGCCCTAGATCTTTTCTGCCTGTTTGGCGTGACATTTTAGGAGCAGGGACAGTATTTCTGAAATTTTTTTTGAAAAGTTCCAAATTAGGAAGACAAAAATAATGTGCACCGTGTGAGGATCGAACTCACGACCTTCAGATTTCTATTGAGATTATGAGACTGAAGCGCTGCCTACTGCGCTAACGAGGCAGATGTGTTAAGGCAGAACGAAGTTTCTAAATACATGAGCAGCTCGCGAGGTCACAAATTCCACACGGACAAAGTAGCAAAAACATATTTACTACGGGCCGTTGAAACGAGCTCCATTATCAGAAATTCGATTTGGGCGAACATCACGCAAAGCGAAGACATTTTTAGAATTCCCTTGTAGATATTTACTACCTGTTTGGCGCCACAATTTAGGAACAGGGACAGTATTTTTTAAATATATTTGAAAAGTTCCAAATTGGGAAGACAAAAATCATGTGCCCCGTGTGAGGATCGAACTCACGACCTTCAGATTTCTATTGAGATTATGAGACTGACGCGCTGCCTACTGCGCCAACGAGGCAGATGCGTTAAGATAGAACGAAGTTTCTAAATACATGAGCAGCTCGCGAGGTCACAAATTCCACACGGACAAAGTAGCAAAAACATATCTACTACGGGCCGTTGAAACGAGCTCCAGTATCAGAAACTCGATTTGGGCGAACATCACGCAAAGCGAAGACATTTTTAGAATTCCCTTGTAGATATTTACTGCCTGTTTGGCACCACAATTTAGGAACAGGGGACAGTATTTTTTAAAATATATTTGAAAAGTTCCAAATTGGGAAGACAAAAATCATGTGCCCCGTGTGAGGATCGAACTCACGACCTTCAGATTTCTATTGAGATTATGAGACTGACGCGCTGCCTACTGCGCCAACGAGACAGATGCGTTAAGATAGAACGAAGTTTCTAAATACATGAGCAGCTCGTGAGGTCACAAATTCAACACGGACAAAGTAGCAAAAACATATTTACTACGGGCCGTTGAAACGAGCTCCAGTATCAGAAACTTGATTTGGGCGAACATCACGCAAAGCGAAGACATTTTTAGTATGCCCTTGTAGATATTTTCTGCCTGTTTGGCGCATTTTAGGAGCAGGGACAGTATTTGTAAAAATATATTTGAAAAGTTCCAAATTGGGAAGACAAAAATCATGTGCCCCGTGTGAGGATTGAACTCACGACCTTCAGATTTCTATTGAGATTATGAGACTGACGCGCTGCCTACTGCGCTAACAAGGCAGATGTGTTATGATAGAATGAAGTTTATAAATACATGTGCGTCCCGAGAGTTCAAAAATTATTTTTTACTAGTGCACGGCAAAGTAGGAAAAACATATTTATTACCGGCCATTGAAACGAGCTCCAATATCAGAAACTTGATTTGGGCGAACATCACCCAAAGAAAGAGCAGCTCGTGAGGTCACAAATTCCACACGGACAAAGTAGCAAAAACATATTTACTACGGGCCGTTGAAACGAGCTCCATCATCAAAAACTTGATTTGGGCGAACATCACGCAAAACGAAGACATTTTTAGTATGCCCTTGTAGATATTTTCTGCCTGTTTGGCGCATTTTAGGAGCAGGGACAGTATTTGTAAAAATATATTTGAAAAGTTTCAAATTAGGAAGACAAAAACAATGTGCCCCGTGTGAGGATCGAACTCACGATCTTCATATTTCTATTGCGCTGACTGCGCTAACGAGGCAAATATGTTACGATAGAATGAAGTTTCTAAACATGAGCTTCTCGAGAGTTCAAACATCTCAGGCACTTTAATGCCTGGGTCAAAGGGACCACGCCCTGTTTAGCATTAGATTCATTCTTAGTAAAGATACTACCAACTTATCCGTCCAATTCCTTTACAATATTAAAGACCTCAACGTCCTTGATAATTTAATAAGTTGCTGTTACCATAGAAACAAAAGCCCGACCTTTGACCTCTGTTTCAAAAATTTTCGTTTCAAAGCTTGACGAGGAGTGGAAAATGCAAACAAACCTGCGATTAAAGTAAATGAAGTAATAGGCCATAACCTGAAGTTTATCAGTCCAACTAGATATCGTGCATAATGTTTTCATTAACGAAGTTATTAGCAGATATCATATTTCAGAATGTCCAAAAATAGGTTTCCTGATTAAATGGACATCATATCTAGTTGGACCAATGATACTTGTCCTAGCATTAATTACATAACATCTTAATATCCTTAAATTTGTTTGCCTTTCCTTTCCTCGCGAAGCAGTTTTTAAAATTTCCTTTCTTTGGAGTTCAAAGGTCACATTCCACGTTGCCATGGGGATGTAAATAGGAATTTGTTTACTTTTTGCCGAACAACAATTCTAAATAAGAAATGAATGGTAAACATTAAAAGTTCTCGATATAGACCACCCCCTAAGGTTTTGAGCCGCCATTTTGAAAGCAACTGAGACCCAGGGATTAACATAGCTGAGATTATTTTTTACTAGCGCACGGCAAAGTAGCAAAAACGTATTTGTTTCCTTTGAAAGAAGCTCCAGAATCAGAAATTTGATTTGGGCGAACATCACGCAAAGCGAAGACATTTTTAGTATGCCCTTGTATATATTTTCTGCCTGTTTGGTACCATATTTTAGGAGAAGAGACAGTATTTCTAAAAAATATATTTGAAAAGTTCCAAATTGGGAAGACAAAAAATCATGTGCCCCGTGTGAGGATCGAACTCACGACCTTCAGATTTCTATTGAGATTATGAGACTGACGCGCTGCCTACTGCGCTAACGAGGCAGATGTGTTATGATAGAATGAAGTTTATAAATACATGAGCGTCCCGAGAGTTCAAAAATTATTTTTTACTAGTGACGGCAAAGTTGCAGAAACATATACGTTGCCTTTGAAACGAGGTCTAACATCAGAAACATGATTTGGGCGAACATCACCCAAAAGAAAGTACATTTGTTAGTATGTCCTTGTAGATATTTTCTGCTTGTTTGGCGCCACATTTTAGGAGCAGGGACAGTATTTCTAAAACAATATTTGAAAAGTTCCAAATTAGAAAGACAAAAATCATGTGCCCCGTGTGAGGATCGAACTCACGACCTTCAGATTTCTATTGAGATTATGAGACTGACGCGCTGCCTACTGCGCTAACGAGGCAGATGTGTTATGATAGAATGAAGTTTATAAATACATGAGCGTCCCGAGAGTTCACAAATTATTTTTTACTAGTGCACGGCAAAGTAGGAAAAACGTATTTATTACCGGCCATTGAAACGAGCTCCAATATCAGAAACTTGATTTGGGCGAACATCACCCAAAGAAAGTACATTTTTTAGTATGTCCTTGTAGATATTTTCTGCCTGTTTGGCGCCACATTTTAGGAGCAGGGACAGTATTTCTAAAACAATATTTGAAAAGTTCCAAATTAGAAAGACAAAAATGATGTGCCCCGTGTGAGGATCGAACTCACGACCTTCAGATTTCTATTGAGATTATGAGACTGACGCGCTGCCTACTGCGCTAACGAGGCAGATGCGTTATGATAGAATGAAGTTTCTAAATGCATGAGCGTCCCGAGAGTTAAAAAATTATTTTTACTAGTGACGGCAAAGTTGCAAAAACATATACGTTGCCTTTGAAACGAGGTCTAACATCAGAAACATGATTTGGGCGAATATCACGCAAAGCGAATACATTTTTAGTATGCCCTTGTAGATATTTTCCGCCAGATTGGTGCCATATTTTAGGAGCAGGGAAAAATATTTGAAAAGTTCCAAATTAGAAAGAAAAATCATGCGCCCGTGTGAGGATCGAACTCGCTGACTGCGCTAACGAGGCAGATATGTTACGATAGAATGAAGTTTCTAAACATGAGCTTCCCGAGAGTTCAAACATTAGTTTTTACTAGCGCACGGCAAAGTTGCAAAAACATATTTGTTGCCTTTGAAACAAGCTGCAATATCTGAAACTTGACTTGGACGAACATCACGCAAACGAAGACATTTTCAGTATGCCCTTGTAGATATTTTCTGCCTGTTTGGCGGCACATTTTAGGAGCAGGGACAGTATTTCTAAAAAAATATTTGAAAAGTTCCAAATTGGAAAGACAAAAATAATGTGCCCCGTGTGAGGGTCGAACTCACGACCTTCAGATTGAGCGTCCCGAAAGGTCAAATTTTTTTTTTACTAGCACACGGCAAAGTAGCAAAAACGTATTTGTTTCCTTTGAAACAAGCTAAAGTATCAGAAATTTGATTTGGGCGAACATCACGCAAAACGAAGACATTTTTAGTATGCCCTTGTAGATATTTTCTGCCTGTTTGGCGCATTTTAGGAGCAGGGACAGTATTTGTAAAAATATATTTGAAAAGTTCCAAATTAGGAAGACAAAAAAACAATGTGCCCCGTGTGAGGATCGAACTCACGACCTTCAGATTTCTATTGAGATTATGAGACTGACGCGCTGCCGACTGCGCTAACGAGGCAGATGTCTTATGATAGAACGAAGTTTCTAAATACACGAGCAGCTCGTGAGGTCACAAATTCCACACGGACAAAGTAGCAAAAACATATTTACTACGGGCCGTTGAAACGAGCTCCATCATCAAAAACTTGATTTGTGCGAACATCACGCAAAGCGAAGACATTTTTAGTATGCCCTTGTGGATATTTTCTGCCTGTTTGGCGCATTTTAGGAGCGGGGACAGTATTTGTAAAAATATATTTGAAAAGTTCCAAATTGGGAAGACAAAAATCATGTGCCCCGTGTGAGGATCGAACTCACGACCTTCAGATTTCTATTGAGATTATGAGACTGACGCGCTGCCTACTGCGCTAACAAGGCAGATGTGTTATGATAGAATGAAGTTTATAAATACATGTGCGTCCCGAGAGTTAAAAAATTATTTTTACTAGTGACGGCAAAGTTGCAAAAACATATACGTTGCCTTTGAAACGAGGTCTAACATCAGAAACATGATTTGGGCGAACATCACCCAAAGAAAGTACATTTTTTAGTATGTCCTTGTAGATATTTTCTGCCTGTTTGGCGCCACATTTTAGGAGCAGGGACAGTATTTCTAAAACAATATTTGAAAAGTTCCAAATTAGAAAGACAAAAATGATGTGCCCCGTGTGAGGATCGAACTCAGGACCTTCAGATTCCTATTGAGATTATGAGACTGACGCGCTGCCTACTGCGCTAACGAGGCAGATGCGTTATGATAGAATGAAGTTTCTAAATGCATGAGCGTCCCGAGAGTTCAAAAATTATTTTTACTAATGACGGCAAAGTAGGAAAAACGTATTTATTACCGGCCATTGAAACGAGCTCCAATATCAGAAACTTGATTTTGGGCGAACATCACCCAAAGAAAGTACATTTTTTAGTATGTCCTTGTAGATATTTTTTGCCTGTTTGGCACCACATTTTAGGAGCAGGGACAGTATTTCTAAAACAATATTTGAAAAGTTCCAAATTAGAAAGACAAAAATGATGTGCCCCGTGTGAGGATCGAACTCACGACCTTCAGATTTCTATTGAGATTATGAGACTGACGCGCTGCCTACTGCGCTAACGAGGCAGATGTGTTATGATAGAATGAAGTTTATAAATACATGAGCGTCCCGAGAGTTCAAAAATTATTTTTTACTAGTGACGGCAAAGTTGCAAAAACATATACGTTGCTTTTGAAACGAGGTCTAACATCAGAAACATGATTTGGGCGAACATCACCCAAAGAAAGTACATTTGTTAGTATGTCCTTGTAGATATTTTCTGCCTGTTTGGCGCCACATTTTAGGAGCAGGGACAGTATTTCTAAAACAATATTTGAAAAGTTCCAAATTAGAAAGACAAAAATGATGTTCCCCGTGTGAGGATCGAACTCACGACCTTCAGATTTCTATTGAGATTATGAGACTGACGCGCTGCCTACTGCGCTAACGAGGCAGATGTGTTATGATAGAATGAAGTTTATAAATACATGAGCGTCCCGAGAGTTCAAAAAATTTTTTTTACTAGTGCACGGCAAAGTAGGAAAAACGTATTTATTACCGGCCATTGAAACGAGCTCCAATATCAGAAACTTGATTTGGGCGAACATCACCCAAAGAAAGTACATTTTTTTGTATGTCCTTGTAGATATTTTCTGCCTGTTTGGCGCCACATTTTAGGAGCAGGGACAGTATTTCTAAAACAATATTTGAAAAGTTCCAAATTAGAAAGACAAAAATGATGTGCCCCGTGTGAGGATCGAACTCACGACCTTCAGATTTCTATTGAGATTATGAGACTGACGCGCTGCCTACTGCGCTAACGAGGCAGATGCGTTATGATAGAATGAAGTTTCTAAATGCATGAGCGTCCCGAGAGTTAAAAAAATATTTTTACTAGTGACGGCAAAGTTGCAAAAACATATACGTTGCCTTTGAAACGAGGTCTAACATCAGAAACATGATTTGGGCGAATATCACGCAAAGCGAATACATCTTTAGTATGCCCTTGTAGGTATTTTCCGCCAGTTTGATGCCATATTTTAGGAGCAGGGAAAAATATTTGAAAAGTTCCAAATTAGAAAGACAAAAATCATGCGCCCGTGTGAGGATCGAACTCACTGACTGCGCTAACGAGGCAGACATGTTACGATAGAATGAAGTTTCTAAACATGAGCTTCCCGAGAGTTCAAACATTAGTTTTTACTAGCGCACGGCAAAGTTGCAAAAACATATTTGTTGCCTTTGAAACAAGCTGCAATATCTGAAACTTGACTTGGACGAACATCACGCAAAGCGAAGACATTTTCAGTATGCCCTTGTAGATATTTTCTGCCTGTTTGGCGGCACATTTTAGGAGCAGGGACAGTATTTCTAAAAAAATATTTGAAAAGTTCCAAATTGGAAAGACAAAAATAATGTGCCCCGTGTGAGGGTCGAACTCACGACCTTCAGATTGAGCGTCCCGAAAGGTCAAAACTTTTTTTTTTTTACTAGCACACGGCAAAGTAGCAAAAACGTATTTGTTTCCTTTGAAACAAGCTAAAGTATCAGAAAATTTGATTTGGGCGAACATCACGCAAAACGAAGACATTTTTAGCATGCCCTTGTAGATATTTTCTGCCTGTTTGGCGCATTTTAGGAGCAGGGACAGTATTTGTAAAAATATATTTGAAAAGTTCCAAATTAGGAAGACAAAAAAACAATGTGCCCCGTGTGAGGATCGAACTCACGACCTTCAGATTTCTATTGAGATTATGAGACTGACGCCCTGCTGACTGCGCTAACGAGGCAGATGTCTTATGATAGAACGAAGTTTCTAAATACACGAGCAGCTCGTGAGGTCACAAATTCCACACGGACAAAGTAGCAAAAACATATTTACTACGGGCCATTGAAACGAGCTCCATCATCAAAAACTTGATTTGGGCGAACATCACGCAAAGCGAAGACATTTTTAGTATGCCCTTGTAGATATTTTCTGCCTGTTTGGCGCATTTTAGGAGCAGGGACAGTATTTCTAAAAATATATTTGAAAAGTTCCAAATTGGGAAGACAAAAATCATGTGCCCCGTGTGAGGATCGAACTCACGACCTTCAGATTTCTATTGAGATTATGAGACTGACGCGCTGCCTACTGCGCTAACAAGGCAGATGTGTTATGATAGAATGAAGTTTATAAATACATGTGCGTCCCGAGAGTTCAAAAATTATTTTTTACTAGTGACGGCAAAGTTGCAGAAACATATACGTTGCCTTTGAAACGAGGTCTAACATCAGAAACATGATTTGGGCGAACATCACCCAAAAGAAAGTACATTTGTTAGTATGTCCTTGTAGATATTTTCTGCTTGTTTGGCGCCACATTTTAGGAGCAGGGACAGTATTTCTAAAACAATATTTGAAAAGTTCCAAATTAGAAAGACAAAAATCATGTGCCCCGTGTGAGGATCGAACTCACGACCTTCAGATTTCTATTGAGATTATGAGACTGACGCGCTGCCTACTGCGCTAACGAGGCAGATGCGTTATGATAGAATGAAGTTTCTAAATGCATGAGCGTCCCGAGAGTTCAAAAATTATTTTTACTAATGACGGCAAAGTAGGAAAAACGTATTTATTACCGGCCATTGAAACGAGCTCCAATATCAGAAACTTGATTTGGGCGAACATCACCCAAAGAAAGTACATTTTTTAGTATGTCCTTGTAGATATTTTCTGCCTGTTTGGCGCCACATTTTAGGAGCAGGGACAGTATTTCTAAAACAATATTTGAAAAGTTCCAAATTAGAAAGACAAAAATGTTGTGCCCCGTGTGAGGATCGAACTCACGACCTTCAGATTTCTATTGAGATTATGAGACTGACGCGCTGCCTACTGCGCTAACGAGGCAGATGTGTTATGATAGAATGAAGTTTATAAATACATGTGCGTCCCGAGAGTTCAAAAATTATTTTTTACTAGTGACGGCAAAGTTGCAGAAACATATACGTTGCCTTTGAAACGAGGTCTAACATCAGAAACATGATTTGGGCGAACATCACCCAAAAGAAAGTACATTTGTTAGTATGTCCTTGTAGATATTTTCTGCCTGTTTGGCGCCACATTTTAGGAGCAGGGACAGTATTTCTAAAACAATATTTGAAAAGTTCCAAATTAGAAAGACAAAAATGATGTGCCCCGTGTGAGGATCGAACTCACGACCTTCAGATTTCTATTGAGATTATGAGACTGACGCGCTGCCTACTGCGCTAACGAGGCAGATGTGTTATGATAGAATGAAGTTTATAAATACATGAGCGTCCCGAGAGTTCAAAAATTTTTTTTTACTAGTGCACGGCAAAGTAGGAAAAACGTATTTATTACCGGCCATTGAAACGAGCTCCAATATCAGAAACTTGATTTGGGCGAACATCACCCAAAGAAAGTACATTTTTTTGTATGTCCTTGTAGATATTTTCTGCCTGTTTGGCGTCACATTTTAGGAGCAGGGACAGTATTTCTAAAACAATATTTGAAAAGTTCCAAATTAGAAAGACAAAAATGATGTGCCCCGTGTGAGGATCGAACTCACGACCTTCAGATTTCTATTGAGATTATGAGACTGACGCGCTGCCTACTGCGCTAACGAGGCAGATGCGTTATGATAGAATGAAGTTTCTAAATGCATGAGCGTCCCGAGAGTTAAAAAAATATTTTTACTAGTGACGGCAAAGTTGCAAAAACATATACGTTGCCTTTGAAACGAGGTCTAACATCAGAAACATGATTTGGGCGAATATCACGCAAAGCGAATACATCTTTAGTATGCCCTTGTAGGTATTTTCCGCCAGTTTGGTGCCATATTTTAGGAGCAGGGAAAAATATTTGAAAAGTTCCAAATTAGAAAGACAAAAATCATGCGCCCGTGTGAGGATCGAACTCACTGACTGCGCTAACGAGGCAGACATGTTACGATAGAATGAAGTTTCTAAACATGAGCTTCCCGAGAGTTCAAACATTAGTTTTTACTAGCGCACGGCAAAGTTGCAAAAACATATTTGTTGCCTTTGAAACAAGCTGCAATATCTGAAACTTGACTTGGACGAACATCACGCAAAGCGAAGACATTTTCAGTATGCCCTTGTAGATATTTTCTGCCTGTTTGGCGGCACATTTTAGGAGCAGGGACAGTATTTCTAAAAAAATATTTGAAAAGTTCCAAATTGGAAAGACAAAAATAATGTGCCCCGTGTGAGGGTCGAACTCACGACCTTCAGATTGAGCGTCCCGAAAGGTCAAAATTTTTTTTTTTCTAGCACACGGCAAAGTAGCAAAAACGTATTTGTTTCCTTTGAAACAAGCTAAAGTATCAGAAATTTGATTTGGGCGAACATCACGCAAAACGAAGACATTTTTAGTATGCCCTTGTAGATATTTTCTGCCTGTTTGGCGCATTTTAGGAGCAGGGACAGTATTTGTAAAAATATATTTGAAAAGTTCCAAATTAGGAAGACAAAAAAACAATGTGCCCCGTGTGAGGATCGAACTCACGACCTTCAGATTTCTATTGAGATTATGAGACTGACGCGCTGCTGACTGCGCTAACGAGGCAGATGTCTTATGATAGAACGAAGTTTCTAAATACACGAGCAGCTCGTGAGGTCACAAATTCCACACGGACAAAGTAGCAAAAACATATTTACTACGGGCCGTTGAAACGAGCTCCATCATCAAAAACTTGATTTGGGCGAACATCACGCAAAGCGAAGACATTTTTAGTATGCCCTTGTAGATATTTTCTGCCTGTTTGGCGCATTTTAGGAGCAGGGACAGTATTTCTAAAAATATATTTGAAAAGTTCCAAATTGGGAAGACAAAAATCATGTGCCCCGTGTGAGGATCGAACTCACGACCTTCAGATTTCTATTGAGATTATGAGACTGACGCGCTGCCTACTGCGCTAACAAGGCAGATGTGTTATGATAGAATGAAGTTTATAAATACATGAGCGTCCCGAGAGTTCAAAAATTATTTTTTACTAGTGACGGCAAAGTTGCAGAAACATATAAGTTGCCTTTGAAACGAGGTCTAACATCAGAAACATGATTTGGGCGAACATCACCCAAAAGAAAGTACATTTGTTAGTATGTCCTTGTAGATATTTTCTGCTTGTTTGGCGCCACATTTTAGGAGCAGGGACAGTATTTCTAAAACAATATTTGAAAAGTTCCAAATTAGAAAGACAAAAATGATGTGCCCCGTGTGAGGATCGAACTCACGACCTTCAGATTTCTATTGAGATTATGAGACTGACGCGCTGCCTACTGCGCTAACGAGGCAGATGTGTTATGATAGAATGAAGTTTATAAATACATGAGCGTCCCGAGAGTTCACAAATTATTTTTTACTAGTGCACGGCAAAGTAGGAAAAACGTATTTATTACCGGCCATTGAAACGAGCTCCAATATCAGAAACTTGATTTGGGCGAACATCACCCAAAGAAAGTACATTTTTTAGTATGTCCTTGTAGATATTTTCTGCCTGTTTGGCGCCACATTTTAGGAGCAGGGACAGTATTTCTAAAACAATATTTGAAAAGTTCCAAATTAGAAAGACAAAAATGATGTGCCCCGTGTGAGGATCGAACTCACGACCTTCAGATTTCTATTGAGATTATGAGACTGACGCGCTGCCTACTGCGCTAACGAGGCAGATGCGTTATGATAGAATGAAGTTTCTAAATGCATGAGCGTCCCGAGAGTTAAAAAATTATTTTTACTAGTGACGGCAAAGTTGCAAAAACATATACGTTGCCTTTGAAACGAGGTCTAACATCAGAAACATGATTTGGGCGAATATCACGCAAAGCGAATACATTTTTAGTATGCCCTTGTAGATATTTTCCGCCAGATTGGTGCCATATTTTAGGAGCAGGGAAAAATATTTGAAAAGTTCCAAATTAGAAAGACAAAAATCATGCGCCCGTGTGAGGATCGAACTCGCTGACTGCGCTAACGAGGCAGATATGTTACGATAGAATGAAGTTTCTAAACATGAGCTTCCCGAGAGTTCAAACATTAGTTTTTACTAGCGCACGGCAAAGTTGCAAAAACATATTTGTTGCCTTTGAAACAAGCTGCAATATCTGAAACTTGACTTGGACGAACATCACGCAAACGAAGACATTTTCAGTATGCCCTTGTAGATATTTTCTGCCTGTTTGGCGGCACATTTTAGGAGCAGGGACAGTATTTCTAAAAAAATATTTGAAAAGTTCCAAATTGGAAAGACAAAAATAATGTGCCCCGTGTGAGGGTCGAACTCACGACCTTCAGATTGAGCGTCCCGAAAGGTCAAATTTTTTTTTACTAGCACACGGCAAAGTAGCAAAAACGTATTTGTTTCCTTTGAAACAAGCTAAAGTATCAGAAATTTGATTTGGGCGAACATCACGCAAAACGAAGACATTTTTAGTATGCCCTTGTAGATATTTTCTGCCTGTTTGGCGCATTTTAGGAGCAGGGACAGTATTTGTAAAAATATATTTGAAAAGTTCTAAATTAGGAAGACAAAAAAACAATGTGCCCCGTGTGAGGATCGAACTCACGACCTTCAGATTTCTATTGAGATTATGAGACTGACGCGCTGCCGACTGCGCTAACGAGGCAGATGTCTTATGATAGAACGAAGTTTCTAAATACACGAGCAGCTCGTGAGGTCACAAATTCCACACGGACAAAGTAGCAAAAACATATTTACTACGGGCCGTTGAAACGAGCTCCATCATCAAAAACTTGATTTGGGCGAACATCACGCAAAGCGAAGACATTTTTAGTATGCCCTTGTGGATATTTTCTGCCTGTTTGGCGCATTTTAGGAGCGGGGACAGTATTTGTAAAAATATATTTGAAAAGTTCCAAATTGGGAAGACAAAAATCTTGTGCCCCGTGTGAGGATCGAACACACGACCTTCAGATTTCTATTGAGATTATGAGACTGACGCGCTGCCTACTGCGCTAACAAGGCAGATGTGTTATGATAGAATGAAGTTTATAAATACATGTGCGTCCCGAGAGTTAAAAAATTATTTTTTACTAGTGACGGCAAAGTTGCAAAAACATATACGTTGCCTTTGAAACGAGGTCTAACATCAGAAACATGATTTGGGCGAACATCACCCAAAGAAAGTACATTTTTTAGTATGTCCTTGTAGATATTTTCTGCCTGTTTGGCGCCACATTTTAGGAGCAGGGACAGTATTTCTAAAACAATATTTGAAAAGTTCCAAATTAGAAAGACAAAAATGATGTGCCCCGTGTGAGGATCGAACTCAGGACCTTCAGATTCCTATTGAGATTATGAGACTGACGCGCTGCCTACTGCGCTAACGAGGCAGATGCGTTATGATAGAATGAAGTTTCTAAATGCATGAGCGTCCCGAGAGTTCAAAAATTATTTTTACTAATGACGGCAAAGTAGGAAAAACGTATTTATTACCGGCCATTGAAACGAGCTCCAATATCAGAAACTTGATTTTGGGCGAACATCACCCAAAGAAAGTACATTTTTTAGTATGTCCTTGTAGATATTTTTTGCCTGTTTGGCACCACATTTTAGGAGCAGGGACAGTATTTCTAAAACAATATTTGAAAAGTTCCAAATTAGAAAGACAAAAATGATGTGCCCCGTGTGAGGATCGAACTCACGACCTTCAGATTTCTATTGAGATTATGAGACTGACGCGCTGCCTACTGCGCTAACGAGGCAGATGTGTTATGATAGAATGAAGTTTATAAATACATGAGCGTCCCGAGAGTTCAAAAATTATTTTTTACTAGTGACGGCAAAGTTGCAAAAACATATACGTTGCCTTTGAAACGAGGTCTAACATCAGAAACATGATTTGGGCGAACATCACCCAAAGAAAGTACATTTGTTAGTATGTCCTTGTAGATATTTTCTGCCTGTTTGGCGCCACATTTTAGGAGCAGGGACAGTATTTCTAAAACAATATTTGAAAAGTTCCAAATTAGAAAGACAAAAATGATGTGCCCGTGTGAGGATCGAACTCACGACCTTCAGATTTCTATTGAGATTATGAGACTGACGCGCTGCCTACTGCGCTAACGAGGCAGATGTGTTATGATAGAATGAAGTTTATAAATACATGAGCGTCCCGAGAGTTCAAAAATTTTTTTTTACTAGTGCACGGCAAAGTAGGAAAAACGTATTTATTACCGGCCATTGAAACGAGCTCCAATATCAGAAACTTGATTTGGGCGAACATCACCCAAAGAAAGTACATTTTTTTGTATGTCCTTGTAGATATTTTCTGCCTGTTTGGCGCCACATTTTAGGAGCAGGGACAGTATTTCTAAAACAATATTTGAAAAGTTCCAAATTAGAAAGACAAAAATGATGTGCCCCGTGTGAGGATCGAACTCACGACCTTCAGATTTCTATTGAGATTATGAGACTGACGCGCTGCCTACTGCGCTAACGAGGCAGATGCGTTATGATAGAATGAAGTTTCTAAATGCATGAGCGTCCCGAGAGTTAAAAAATTATTTTTACTAGTGACGGCAAAGTTGCAAAAACATATACGTTGCCTTTGAAACGAGGTCTAACATCAGAAACATGATTTGGGCGAATATCACGCAAAGCGAATACATTTTAGTATGCCCTTGTAGATATTTTCCGCCAGATTGGTGCCATATTTTAGGAGCAGGGAAAAATATTTGAAAAGTTCCAAATTAGAAAGACAAAAATCATGCGCCCGTGTGAGGATCGAACTCGCTGACTGCGCTAACGAGGCAGATATGTTACGATAGAATGAAGTTTCTAAACATGAGCTTCCCGAGAGTTCAAACATTAGTTTTTACTAGCGCACGGCAAAGTTGCAAAAACATATTTGTTGCCTTTGAAACAAGCTGCAATATCTGAAACTTGACTTGGACGAACATCACGCAAACGAAGACATTTTCAGTATGCCCTTGTAGATATTTTCTGCCTGTTTGGCGGCACATTTTAGGAGCAGGGACAGTATTTCTAAAAAAATATTTGAAAAGTTCCAAATTGGAAAGACAAAAATAATGTGCCCCGTGTGAGGGTCGAACTCACGACCTTCAGATTGAGCGTCCCGAAAGGTCAAATTTTTTTTTTACTAGCACACGGCAAAGTAGCAAAAACGTATTTGTTTCCTTTGAAACAAGCTAAAGTATCAGAAATTTGATTTGGGCGAACATCACGCAAAACGAAGACATTTTTAGTATGCCCTTGTAGATATTTTCTGCCTGTTTGGCGCATTTTAGGAGCAGGGACAGTATTTGTAAAAATATATTTGAAAAGTTCCAAATTAGGAAGACAAAAAAACAATGTGCCCCGTGTGAGGATCGAACTCACGACCTTCAGATTTCTATTGAGATTATGAGACTGACGCGCTGCCGACTGCGCTAACGAGGCAGATGTCTTATGATAGAACGAAGTTTCTAAATACACGAGCAGCTCGTGAGGTCACAAATTCCACACGGACAAAGTAGCAAAAACATATTTACTACGGGCCGTTGAAACGAGCTCCATCATCAAAAACTTGATTTGGGCGAACATCACGCAAAGCGAAGACATTTTTAGTATGCCCTTGTGGATATTTTCTGCCTGTTTGGCGCATTTTAGGAGCGGGGACAGTATTTGTAAAAATATATTTGAAAAGTTCCAAATTGGGAAGACAAAAATCATGTGCCCCGTGTGAGGATCGAACACACGACCTTCAGATTTCTATTGAGATTATGAGACTGACGCGCTGCCTACTGCGCTAACAAGGCAGATGTGTTATGATAGAATGAAGTTTATAAATACATGTGCGTCCCGAGAGTTAAAAAATTATTTTTTACTAGTGACGGCAAAGTTGCAAAAACATATACGTTGCCTTTGAAACGAGGTCTAACATCAGAAACATGATTTGGGCGAACATCACCCAAAGAAAGTACATTTTTTAGTATGTCCTTGTAGATATTTTCTGCCTGTTTGGCGCCACATTTTAGGAGCAGGGACAGTATTTCTAAAACAATATTTGAAAAGTTCCAAATTAGAAAGACAAAAATGATGTGCCCCGTGTGAGGATCGAACTCAGGACCTTCAGATTCCTATTGAGATTATGAGACTGACGCGCTGCCTACTGCGCTAACGAGGCAGATGCGTTATGATAGAATGAAGTTTCTAAATGCATGAGCGTCCCGAGAGTTCAAAAATTATTTTTACTAATGACGGCAAAGTAGGAAAAACGTATTTATTACCGGCCATTGAAACGAGCTCCAATATCAGAAACTTGATTTTGGGCGAACATCACCCAAAGAAAGTACATTTTTTAGTATGTCCTTGTAGATATTTTTTGCCTGTTTGGCACCACATTTTAGGAGCAGGGACAGTATTTCTAAAACAATATTTGAAAAGTTCCAAATTAGAAAGACAAAAATGATGTGCCCCGTGTGAGGATCGAACTCACGACCTTCAGATTTCTATTGAGATTATGAGACTGACGCGCTGCCTACTGCGCTAACGAGGCAGATGTGTTATGATAGAATGAAGTTTATAAATACATGAGCGTCCCGAGAGTTCAAAAATTATTTTTTACTAGTGACGGCAAAGTTGCAAAAACATATACGTTGCCTTTGAAACGAGGTCTAACATCAGAAACATGATTTGGGCGAACATCACCCAAAGAAAGTACATTTGTTAGTATGTCCTTGTAGATATTTTCTGCCTGTTTGGCGCCACATTTTAGGAGCAGGGACAGTATTTCTAAAACAATATTTGAAAAGTTCCAAATTAGAAAGACAAAAATGATGTGCCCCGTGTGAGGATCGAACTCACGACCTTCAGATTTCTATTGAGATTATGAGACTGACGCGCTGCCTACTGCGCTAACGAGGCAGATGTGTTATGATAGAATGAAGTTTATAAATACATGAGCGTCCCGAGAGTTCAAAAATTTTTTTTTACTAGTGCACGGCAAAGTAGGAAAAACGTATTTATTACCGGCCATTGAAACGAGCTCCAATATCAGAAACTTGATTTGGGCGAACATCACCCAAAGAAAGTACATTTTTTTGTATGTCCTTGTAGATATTTTCTGCCTGTTTGGCGCCACATTTTAGGAGCAGGGACAGTATTTCTAAAACAATATTTGAAAAGTTCCAAATTAGAAAGACAAAAATGATGTGCCCCGTGTGAGGATCGAACTCACGACCTTCAGATTTCTATTGAGATTATGAGACTGACGCGCTGCCTACTGCGCTAACGAGGCAGATGCGTTATGATAGAATGAAGTTTCTAAATGCATGAGCGTCCCGAGAGTTAAAAAAATATTTTTACTAGTGACGGCAAAGTTGCAAAAACATATACGTTGCCTTTGAAACAAGGTCTAACATCAGAAACATGATTTGGGCGAATATCACGCAAAGCGAATACATCTTTAGTATGCCCTTGTAGGTATTTTCCGCCAGTTTGGTGCCATATTTTAGGAGCAGGGAAAAATAATTGAAAAGTTCCAAATTAAAAAGACAAAAATCATGCGCCCGTGTGAGGATCGAACTCGCTGACTGCGCTAACGAGGCAGATATGTTACGATAGAATGAAGTTTCTAAACATGAGCTTCCCGAGAGTTCAAACATTAGTTTTTACTAGCGCACGGCAAAGTTGCAAAAACATATTTGTTGCCTTTGAAACAAGCTGCAATATCTGAAACTTGACTTGGACGAACATCACGCAAAGCGAAGACATTTTCAGTATGCCCTTGTAGATATTTTCTGCCTGTTTGGCGGCACATTTTAGGAGCAGGGACAGTATTTCTAAAAAAATATTTGAAAAGTTCCAAATTGGAAAGACAAAAATAATGTGCCCCGTGTGAGGGTCGAACTCACGACCTTCAGATTGAGCGTCCCGAAAGGTCAAAAATTTTTTTTTACTAGCACACGGCAAAGTAGCAAAAACGTATTTGTTTCCTTTGAAACAAGCTAAAGTATCAGAAATTTGATTTGGGCGAACATCACGCAAAACGAAGACATTTTTAGTATGCCCTTGTAGATATTTTCTGCCTGTTTGGCGCATTTTAGGAGCAGGGACAGTATTTGTAAAAATATATTTGAAAAGTTCCAAATTAGGAAGACAAAAAAACAATGTGCCCCGTGTGAGGATCGAACTCACGACCTTCAGATTTCTATTGAGATTATGAGACTGACGCGCTGCCTACTGCGCTAACAAGGCAGATGTATTATGATAGAATGAAGTTTATAAATACATGTGCGTCCCGAGAGTTCAAAAATTATTTTTTACTAGTGACGGCAAAGTTGCAAAAACATATACGTTGCCTTTGAAACGAGGTCTAACATCAGAAACATGATTTGGGCGAACATCACCCAAAGAAAGTACATTTTTTAGTATGTCCTTGTAGATATTTTCTGCCTGTTTGGCGCCACATTTTAGGAGCAGGGACAGTATTTCTAAAACAATATTTGAAAAGTTCCAAATTAGAAAGACAAAAATGATGTGCCCCGTGTGAGGATCGAACTCACGACCTTCAGATTTCTATTGAGATTATGAGACTGACGCGCTGCCTACTGCGCTAACGAGGCAGATGCGTTATGATAGTATGAAGTTTCTAAATGCATGAGCGGCCCGAGAGTCCAAAAATTATTTTTTGCTAGTGACGGCAAAGTAGCAAAAACATATTTACTATGGGCCGTTGAAAGGAGCTCCAAAATCAGAGACTTTTTTTGAACGAACATCACGCAAAGAAAATACATTTTTAGTATGTCCTAGATCTTTTCTGCCTGTTTGGCGCGACAGTTTAGGAGCAGGGACAGTATTTCTAAAAAATATTTGAAAAGTTCCAAATTAGGAAGACAAAAGTAATGTGCCCCGTGTGAGGATCGAACTCACGACCTTCAGATTTCTATTGAGATGATGAGACTGACGCGCTGCCTTCTGCTCTAACGAGGCAGATGCGTTATGATAGAATGAAGTTTCTAAATACATGAGCAACTCGCGAGGTCACAAATTCCACACGGACAAAGTAGCAAAAACATACTTACTACGGGCCGTTGAAACGAGCTCCATTATCAAAAACTTGATTTGGGCGAACATCACGCAAAGCGAAGACATTTTTAGTATGCCCTTGTAGATATTTTCTGCCTGTTTGGCGCATTTTAGGAGCAGGGACAGCAAGACAAAAACAATGTGCCCCGTGTGAGGATCGAACTCACGACCTTCAGATTTCTATTGAGATTATGAGACTGACGCGCTGCCTACTGCGCTAACGAGGCAGATGTGTTAAGGTAGAATAAAGTTTCTTAACATGAGCGTCCCGAGAGGTCAAAAATAATTGTTTACTAGCGCACGGCAAAGTTGCAAAAACATATTTGTTGCCTTTGAAACGTGCTCCAACTCAGAACCTTGATTTGGGCGAACATCACGCAAAGCGAAGACATTTTTAGTATGCCCTTGTAGATATTTTCTGCCTGTTTGGCGCCACATTTAGGAGCAGGGACAGTATTTCAAAAATGTTTTTCAAAAGTTCGAAATTAGAAAGACAAAAATCATGAGCCCCGTGTGAGGATCGAAATCACGACCTTCAGATTTCTATTGAGATTGTGAGACTGACGCGCTGCCGACTGCGCTAACGAGACAGATAGGTTAAATATATAATACAGTATCTTAATACAAGAGCAGCTCGTGAGATCGTACATTGCGCACGGGGCTTGAATTTCGGCCAAAAGCACGAAGACAACACGCATTTTTAGAGTGCCTTCTAGAATTATTCTTCAAATTTGGAGCCACATTTTAAGAGCAGGGACCGTTTTTAAAAAAAATATATATTGATGAGAGGTTCCAAATACGATAAGCAAAAATCGTGTGCCCCTTGTGAGGATCGAACTCACGACCTTCAGATTTCTATTGAGATTATGAGACTGACGCGCTGCCTACTGCTCTAACGAGGCAGATGCGGTATGATAGAATGAAGTTACTAAATACATTAGGAGTTATCGAGGTCAATGTTTTTTTTTTTACTATCGCACGGCAATCTGGGAAAAACATATTTACTGTCGTTGAAAGGAGCTCCAATATCGGAAACTTTACTTGGGCGAACATCCCGCAAACGTAATACATTTTTTTTAGTATGCACTATTGCTTGATTTTGCGTGTTTGGTGCCAAATTTTAGAAACAGGGGCGGTGTTTCTAAAAATATTGATGAGAGGTTCCAAAAGTAATGTGCCCCGTGTGAGGATTGAACTCACGACCTTCAGATGTCTATTGAGATTATGAGACTGACTCGCTGAGGCTAACGAAGCAGATACATGTGCCATCAGGTAGAAAGAAGTAGTTAGATACACGAGCAGCAAAAAAAAAAACATTAAAAAAATACAGAAAGTATTTTTTACTACTAAATAATGAGAATTATATGTACTAGCCCACGGCGAAGTAGCAAACATATATTTACTATAGATAAATAAACCGGTTAAATAAATACACCGGTTATTGGCTCATATACAATCGGAAGTCAAATAAACGTGCCTCAGCCTTCACTAATGCAAATCCGACATAATTTGTGAAAAGGCAACGTGTAAAATTAACTCAGCAATTTTGAAAACTCATATTTACAAAAGAGAAACACCACAAAAGATGGAAATAAGCCGTAATGATGAGAGTTGATGAGAGCTAATGAGAGTTCCAACTATCATCCACTCTTATCTACTCTCACGAGAAGCGATCAATCGGTGATGAAAGTTGATGAGAGCTAATGAAAGGTGATGAGAGTTTTCCCGTTTGATCACGAACTCTAGATCGAATCTCATTAACTCTCATCCAATCTCATGCACTTTGAACACTTTGAGTTGTTGACCGTTTTGATCGCGCGGATGATAGTTTTTCAGTCAGCAGCTGCCGCCAAAAGAAATACAGTGTCATTTGGTTCCTGAACTGCAGGCTTTTCTCCGAGGACAGGAACTGGGTGCTAGTGCTCACGCTGACTCTTATCAACTCTCATCACCGTTTGATCACTTCTCGTGAGAGTAGATGGGAGTGGATGATAGTTGGAACTCTTATTAGCTCTCATCAACTCTCATCACCGTTTGATCGATTCTCGTGAGAGTAGATGAGAGTGGATGATTGTTGGAACTCTCATTAGCTCTCATCAACTCTCATCACCATTTGATCGCTTCTTGTGAGAGTAGATGAGAGTGGATGATAGTCGGAACTCTCATTAGCTCTCATCAACTCTCATCACCGTTTGATCGCTTCTTGTGAGAGTAGATGAGAGTGGATGGTAGTGCTCACGTTGACTCTCGTCAACTCTTATCACCGTTTGATCGCTTCTCGTGAGAGTAGATGAGAGCGGATGATAGTCGGAACTCTCATTAGCTCTCGTCAACTCTCATCACCGTTTGATCGCTTCTCGTGAGAGTAGATGAGAGAGGATGATAGTTAGAACTCTCATTAGTTCTCATCAACTCTCATCACCGTTTGATCCCTGCTTACAACTAATTTGACTGCTGTTTGTGTATCCACAGGAATATTTGAAATACGACTCCGCGGGGGTTCCAATCCTTTTGAAGGCCGCGTGGAAATTCAACATGGCGGCGTATGGGGCGCGGTGTGCGATGACTCCTGGGATATCACAGACGCAACCGTCGTTTGTCATCACCTTGGTTATCCCCTCGGAGCCGAGAGTGCGACATGTTGTTCGCAGTTCGGGTATAGCGAATCGAAGCTTGTATTTCTTGACGACGTCAGCTGCCAAGGTCAAGAGAAGAAATTGTACGAATGTCGAGCGCCGAGGATAGGAAAACACAACTGTGATCCAGTGGCGGAGGCGGCTGGGGTTGTGTGCAGAGGAGCAGACACAAAACCAAGTGAGTAACACGCATATTACTAGCGTGCAACATATCGCAAGGGCATGATGTCCTAATAATTATTCGATGCCTTCTACCCCGTCTTTGCGATAGCCTTGCGTGACGCGAGCTTGAAATAAGTATTAAACCTGCGTATAAGGACCTAGATTTTAAAGACATCATAAGTTAATATTTAACAATTAGACCTCGAGCCCGAAAGGGCGAGAGGTCTAATTGTTTTAGTATCACCCAACTAGTTGGACAAAAAAGGGAAAAGATGTCTAAAAAAAAAAGGTTCTTTCATATTCAAAATCGGCGCTTTCGCTACTAGAGGTCTATTGACAATATTCCCCTAGTAGCGTAGCCAATCAGAATGCAGCATTGGCAATAGTCCACTAGTCCACTAGTTGGGTGATACTAATGTCCAATAACCTAGCTCCATGTTTTCTAGAACGCGAGACCTGAAATAATCGTTTTGTTTAGGATGCGTCCATATATATTTTTCTCTTGCATACCAGAAAAAGAAAGATAGAAAACACGCTGGTCCATTCCATCCCCTACATGCCCTTCGATTCAAAAATATACACGACCATATAAAATCAAAAACGTCACCCGGCCAGCTCCTCCCCTTTTAGCAAAACTTCTAGCATGCGAGGAGTGGTATATGTCATGGCAGCTTACAAAGGCGGGCTGGGTACCTCTTTTTACAAAGCCTCGTTCTTGTGAATGTTGTTAGGGATCAAAGTTCGTTTAAAGGACGGCGCAGAAGCTAGCGAGGGCCGAGTGGAAGTGTTCTACCGAGGGGAATGGGGAGCAGTCTGTGACGACTTCTGGGACAAGCGAGATGGTCACGTGATCTGTCGTATGCTTGGGTTCAGTGAGGCAGTGGGTGTCTCTACAAAAGGAAGGTATTTGGCTTGAAATAATTTTGAAAACACTAACAGCGATGGATTTGGATCCAAAATGGATGCAATGTCCCAATAAAATCGACGACAAATAAAGAGAAAGGACAAAACAGACAAGATTTGTGCCGACTGATTTCTGTAACCGCCCTGATAAAGGACTGAAAGGAAAGAGTCCGAAACATCGGCACAAATCTTGTCTGCTTTGAAAAGCCCCCGCCCCAGTCTGAATAGGGTTAATAGAGGTGACCGCTGAATAGAGGTATTAAATACAGTATTGAGTGACAAATATTTTGGGACTTTGAAAAGTTTGTCGCTTAATAATAGAAGTACCACTGTAGTGAGAAGAATTTTGCCTCTGAGTTTTGCTGACACTGTACTGAGACGACTACGCAACCTTTGTTTGGGCTAAATGAGCCCTACAAACCGAGTCTAGAAAAATTGATGCTATTTGTAGTCGAACCGACTACGAAATCACTACGTATACTTGGCCGTCGTTATACAATGACCACGGGAGATTCACGAAAACCAAGAATGTTCTTGCGCGGTCTTTCTATGATATGAGTCTCTTACATGGCCAAACGAAATGACTTGATATAAAGCAACTTTCTAGTCATAATTGCGGATCATCACCTTTTCGGAACTCATGGAACATTTATATCCCCTCCCTTCCCCTGTTGGACAATTTTCTGTGACAGTGGAGCTGTTAGACATTCTGTAAGGTACAGTTGCGATCATAAAAATCAAGCAGTTTAGGTGAACTTCTTAATTTCCCTAGAAAAGAATTCAAATTTTGAAGAGAATTTGAACGGCAAATTTGCATTAAAACTGCATATTCAACCACTGAAATATTTCACATCTTAGATATGGACCAAGCAAATCGCGACGAATATGGCTGGACGATGTGAGATGTAAAGGCAACGAGAAGTCGATAACAGAGTGCAAGAAAAGAGAATTAGGCTCGAGCAACTGTAACTACGAGGAAACAGCTGGGGTTGTGTGCAAACGGCCTGTCACCACTGAGACAACCCGTAAGAACTCGCATCATTAGATCTGTTTTGAAAAAAAAAAGTATCACCACCAGCTGGCATTTTGTTAAAGTGACTGGGTCGGCGAAGCCCCCGAGTGAAAGGTAGCAAATATGGGCGCTTGATATACATTCGCTAAGCCAATTGGAATGCAGGCAGCGTATGTATGGCGTAGGCTTTGCACGAAAATGTGAAACTGAAAATAACTTCAAAGAGGCCTCATTTTCCAATACGCTGTTACACTATGATGACATGGGAGAGGGACGCAAATGAGTAGGAGCGCCCTGTAGGGTCTTGTTCTAAACTAGACAGTCTAGCTAGTAACCCGAACACACCATTCTTTTTCCCGCAGCTGTGCGATATCGTCTGGTGGGAGGTCGTCGATCAAATGAAGGCCGAATAGAGGTTGAATACAAAGGGATCTGGGGAGGAGTTTGTGACGACCATTGGGATTTGAAGAATGGTCACGTGATTTGCCGGGAGCTGGGCTACATGAGCGCCGTTCGCGTATCTTGCTGTTCGAAATATGGGGCCAGTCCTAGCAACCGAATCTGGCTTGATGACGTCATTTGCGCGGGAAAGGAAAAGAGTCTGACCGCGTGCGATCACCGTCCCTGGGGCAAGCATAACTGTAACGTCAAACACGAAATGGTCAGCGTGGAATGCATAGCTGCCACTTTGCCGCCAACTTCCCCTCCTACTCCCGGTAAGTAGCTGCTGTTGGTAAGGTACTAGAAGCACTACTCGTGTTCGTATACTATCCATGAGTTGTCGTTATTGACTATATTGTGTTTATAATTAAGATTACATTAGCTAGCGATGTTGCCCGCGCGGGCAACAATTTTTTAATTGTAGCCCGGGCTACCTAATTTGTACTTTAATACGTGACCATGATAGAACCAATCAGAGCGCGCGCTTTGATCGAATAAACACGAGCTATATCATAATGCAGCTTGATGACTCTTCCAAGATACACTGGAGGCTAAAGCAAGTAGTTATGCGTCAGCGTCAGACAACCTCTTCAGTATCGTACCCAGAGCCGTTATTTTCTTCTTTTTTTTGTTTCTGCGTTATTTGCGGTGATTTCTCTATGAAAATTGTTTTGGAGCCGTAGGAACTGGGAGTGAGTACTTTGACACGGCGCGCAATGAATTGTGAGACAGGAGCTAAGTATATATATCCCATAACTGTCTGCGCGCCCTGTTAAAACTATCCCACAAACCTTTGCGCGGTTTGGGTAGCGGTTTGGGTACGAGCCAGCAACCACTTTTAAAATAGGTATATACTTGTATCTTGGTAGAGCCATGTCCTGAGGGGATGGAGCGTACTTTAGATGGCAAACAGTGTACTGGTAAGGTTCTGTGACATGTTTTAAATAAATGCAAACAATAATAATTTAATAATAATAATTTATTGAGCATTATACAAAGTCTTAATGCTTTACAATTACATCTCAAGAAAAAAAGAAATCTTAAAAACTACGCTTTAAATCCAAGTTACATTGTGTAAGCTAAAAATAAAATCGACATTTATCTTATTTTCTGATTTTTTGATCTTCGACGGAGGGGTGGGGGGGGGGGGGGGGGGGATAATTACTGGTCGGTGCAATGTTTTTTTTTTATTCTCCTCGATGGTATAATAATAATATACATTTTTATATAGCGCTATTCCTATAGCTCATGGCGCTTTACAGTTTAAAATTAGCATAAGACTAAGCGATTAAAATGGAATTTATAAAATTTAAAAACTAATATTAAAAACATAACATGGTATATGATATTTATTACAGAGAATAATATGACCAAATTGCTCTGCGAGAATTGTGTTCAAAATCTTCACCTCCTCCCCCCTCAGGCCCTAACAACATTGTTCAATTGGATTCATGGTATTGGTATTTGTTTTGTTTACAGAGCCGCGTTCTATCTAAGTTATAGCCTGCATTCATGGTATTGGTATTTGTTTTGTTTACAGAGCCGTGTTCTATCGGATACGAACGTGCTCAACAAGGAACAACATGCGTAGGTATGCTTTAAGAGCTCGTTATCGAACCGTTCGACGCCTAGGCACAGATAGATTCTGCTCGGCAACTTTTGAGCAACTTTTTCAATTTTGAGCAACTTTTTCAATTCTGAGCAACGTTTTCAACTATGAGCAACTTTTTTGATTTTCCGTTATTTACGAGCAAATTTTCACAACAAAATGCCAATTGTGATACATTTTGCCATTTCAAATCAAAAGACAGAACGAAAAATCTTGCTAAAATATAAAATTGCTAATAAAAAAAAAATCACTTTTTCGTCTTGGGTGCTTGGAGGTCTCTTCAATATATGGTTGTCTCGTTGGGTATCCTGAGTTATTTCAAATATAGAGCAGAAGCACAACTGGCGGAAGACCCTATTCAACTTGATAGAGAAAATTGGGCAGAATGGGACAGAACCTGACGGGACTTCCTTATTTGTTATAGTTTTCTTTCAAAAATAGTAGCAGCTATTATTGTATTTTGTATGAGTTATACTTCAAACGGCAAGTGAGTCTCTTTTTAATTAATCAACCGTATTGATTAGTATGATTATGCCGGATAGTGTTTAGAATTGCTTGATCTTTTTGTAGATACTGAGTTGAGTGCTCGCAGAAACATATAACTTAGTTGTTTCAACTCACTTATATGTTTCTGGTGCTCGTGAACGTGACTCTTTTGTCATTTTTTAAATATATCAGAATGCTCTTTTTGGGGGAGCAACTTGTTTGATTATGTGAGCAGCTTTTTCAGAATTTGAGCAGCTTTTGAGCAATTTTTGAGGGTTTTGCTGGCAACTTTTGAGCAGAATATGTCTGTGCCTATCGACGCCGGACTTTATAGTTCCAACAGTTGCCTCTTCAGCAAAACAAACAAACAAACAAACAAACAAACAAACAAACAAACAAAGACAGATGCTTTTTCATTGCTTTCCAATATATTCATGGACGAAACTCAATGATACCCTTCCCCTCAAGGATTGATGGTGGACGAAGCTCAATTCAGCCCCTGCTCCCCCCCTTCCCCTAAAACTTTGGCTGGATCCGCCCTTGCGTAGGTCCCGTCTCTCGCATGCACTACATTAACCTTATCCAGAGGACATTCAAGAGAACCAAACGGCAGTGACGGCTGTGACTGTGCTTAAGACTGCTTGGCAGCCATTGGTGCCGTGAGATCCAGCGTAATTCAGCTTACGGGCTGCAGGTCTGGAGAGGTGGTCTCTATACATTTACATTTACACACCTATTTTTTCAAATTAACGTGAAGCCATGATTATGCATCATAATGAATACGCTTTTTTCGTATTTTGTACGAAGTGGGCAAAGCTAAATTACACTAAAACACTCAGTGGCATTTTGTTTACTACGTTCTGATATAATTTGACTTGAACTGCTGCGAATCAGGTTCAAATGATCATTTCCAGCTATGAAGCACGAAATATTGTTTTGGAGCAACGTTTTGAGTAAATGTGTGTTTAGCCTCCGTTGTCATGGAAACGCTTTTTTTAGGTTCGACATCTAAGTTTAATTTAAGAAAATCCTTCAATTTTTTTGGGCATGATTTTTTTTTTCGGGGATCAGCTTGTGCAAGTATTTTTTTTGCGGAATTTGTATAATGCTGTTTATTTGCTTGGATCGCGCAATAATTTTTTTTGTGAAGGATTGGCCTCGAATTTGTTTTTTGGGGATTACGGCACCTCACCTCCACCAATTTCTAATGGTCCACCCCTAATGAGCTATGAAATACTCCCTGATTTTTCGTGAGAAGCTAACTTCAGTCAGAGTCATTGTAGTATCACTGCGTTTTACCGACCTATGACTGTTGTCACTGAGGACCCTATGACTGGTTGGTTATTCGGCATCTCATATAAAGGTCACGCCCAGTGCATGGACAGATGGGACCTTGTTTTACTGTCTCATCCACAAGACTTAAATCACAGGAGAAATGAACCAGAATGAATTGAACATGCTAGTTCCAGCAGGCCCATTGTCTACCATGTTGCCGATCCCCTCTATCGGTTGGTCCCTATTGTCTTCAAGACTAGAAGACTTGGTTCCTCAAGACTTGAAAGTGAAAACAGGGTTATCACGAGAACAAGTCAATATCAACTTCTTGAGTGCGTGGCGAAAATCGTGCATATTGTACAAGTAAACGATTGGATCTAACATAGCGCTCGCATAACGAAAGGTATAGGCGACTTGGAACATGGTCACGTGACTCCCTCCCATGCCTACCCAAACTGTCATCGGTAACCATGCCAACAAGCTTGAGAAGGTGATAAAGGACAAGGTCTTTGTGAGTTTCCGTTCTATTTTTTGATGCATCGTCTCGGCTTGGGTTGGATGTTTCACTTGATCTGGAAGAGGAATGATCTCTTCAGCTTGGGTTTCCTGTCGATCTTGGGTTACCTGTGTACTTCGGGTTGCCTGTGTATCTCGGGTTTCCTGGTTCTGTGAAGAGTAGCTTGTCTGGTGCGATTTTGCGGTGTAAGACTAGGTTGTGGTTTTGGGCTTTCCCGCGGAGTTCGGGTTGCCTGTTGATTTCGAATTAGTTGAGCTTGAAGTGCCTGTGAAGACAGGGTTGCCAGTGGTTTTGCGATTATTTCTGACAGCTGAACTGCCTGTGGAGCTCGGTTTATCCTAGGTGCTTGGTTGGCTCGTGTTTCGTGAACGTGAACTCGATGTTGACTACTGACAAGTTTCACAATCACAAAATGGCACACACACACACACTATAACGACACCAAGAGAGAGGAGAGCGGAGCAAATGTAGTTAAAATACAGTGGGGCTGCCAATATCAGACACAGTGATAAAGAACATGATGCTACTAAAGACGTAGATAGGCTAGCAATGTAAAACCACGTGGGCAAGGGCATCTGCTTGAATGACGCTGCTATTGCATAAGCTCTTTCAATGGACGCCAGTACGACGCCGTTAAGAGAAGACACAGCACCAAGCACATCAAATACTTCAAAAGGTAGAAATGCTTGTAATGTGTACTGATAGAATGACCCGGTGGTGAGTATAGTGCTGCCCAACATGACTCCACTAACACCGCTCACTAAATCACCAGCAAATACACTCATCAGGAAGTATTTACTGCGCTTGCGCAAATGTCTGTTGAGTGCAAAGGTCAGGAGCGTCAGGAAGTTGAACATAAAGACCAGAACGCCTTGCGCGATGAACAAAGCCGACCAAATATCGATAAGCCAAGAACCCATTCGTCTGGATACTCGTTCGTGGTTTGTCTGAGAAAAAGAGAAGCAAAAGTATTAGAAAAGTGTCGTGAAGGCCCGTGTTTCTGGCTGGACGTGCTGGCGGTGTTCTATCGGAACGACTGCTTCTCTGGATCACAAGCTCACTGTTGGACGAACGTTCTGCCATTTGAGTCTAACTAAGATATGGCGTCTTCACGAATATTATCGGGGGAACATGCTGTTCTGGTGAGTTGTCCCACCATTAGTGATGCTCAGCGAGCCAAACTTGATAGAGAACTTGTGCTCACTGAACTTCATATGATATAGAACTCTGACGTCACCGGAGTTCTATATCAGATTCAGTTTAGTGCGCAGCAGTTCTATATCATTGCTGGCTGATTGAGCACCATTATGATATGGCAACCAATCAGCAGAACAGCTGTTCCCTGGAAATATTCATGGAAGCCCCAAAATATAGGGGTATACAAACGGTCTTCATGGTCATAATTTTCATTGTGTTTGCCTGATTGACTATACATGAGTATTAATTAGAACAATTGTTATCAATTTCTATCGATTCCACTCACGTGATTTTGGTGATCAATTGGCTATCAATTGCTTATACCAAACAATTGATAACTAATCAATTGATTATTTGGTGCCAACTATCAATTTTATCAATTAGTTACGCCGGGATATTTCAACAGAAAGTCTGATTTATTTTTCCTGAATGGTATAAAAGGTTATCTATCGTCCCCTTTGCTGGGTGGAGAAAATTGGAGCTTAGGTTCTCCTTGGAAAAAGTCAATCAATTTGCCTACCTGATGTGTTCAAAGACATTTTCAAATACGCTAGTAACGTTCAAGGCTATAAACACGAGATAATCTGCTAATCAAAGGTCCAAAGTTCGAACAAACATCGGTAAACAACCACTCTCTTTCACCGCAATTGATTTTGGAAAAATAATTTATTCCTTTTAACACAAATATTATTTCCATGTTAGTTCTTTTTTCCATGTATTTTTTTCTTGATACTTCCATGACCAACCTGCTTCTTTATAAACAAGAAATCCACCCCCCTTTCCAACTGCTGATTTACATTACTGATGACCTCCCTTCAAGAAAGACCTCCTGCCCAATGCCGAAATAGATGAAGTGAGCCCCAAAGTCTTTTTTGTTTGTTTTGCATTCTGTCACTGAATTTTGGTGAAGAAAGTGACGCACGTGTGTCGTGTGACGCACGACGTGTGTCGGGCTCTGAAATCTGTCTAAGAAACCCGCTAAAATTGAAAACGCAAGCCTATTACAGAAAAAAAAACATTTGCTTTCGGAATTGTTTGCATGTTTATCATATCTCAGTAGGGAAGAGACGAAACAGGTAAAGTTAAATTTGTATAAGAAATTTCTCTAGTTTATCAGAGTCAGAGAATGTTATTCATGAGCCTGCGCTCTGTAGGTAGTGGGGTAAGTTTGTCTTCAAACTTGAATGAAAAGTTTTCTCAGCTCAAATCTTTCGAATTACAATTATCCCTGCACATAATTGTAAGTAGTCTATAATAGAACCATTTAGGTTTGGATGTCTATGGTGCTTTCGGCTGAGGGAACAGAGTTCTTGTTTAGCTTATGTGGGAGATTCAACATGGCCGCGATGGCGGGTTTTGCTCCCTCGCTGAAAAAATCGCTTGAATTAGAACTTAATAGCCAAAGGTGAATCTTTTCCAACAAAAACACACCCACTGGAGAGTTTTGCGTTACAGCGTCAGGATTTGTACTTAGGGAATATTATTCATGGCTTTGCTTTATGTAATGTCGATAAATGTGTCATTTCGCCTTAGCGCGCTCAGGAAAGCAAGGCAGTGTGTACGTTTGTTCAGTTTGAGTGAAAATATTTATCAGCTTAAAGCTTTCGAATAAGAATTATCCCTGACATTCCTGCAAGTAATCTGTGACAGAACCATTTAGGTCTGGATGACTATGGTGCTTTCGGCTGTGCGAACAGAGTTCTTTTTAACTCGTGGGTTACTATGGTAACCCCCAGTTGTAGTGGGGACCCGATGTCACCCACTCCGGTGTTAGCTCATTAGCTCGACATTAGCATAATTTATGTTGATTATTTGTTAAGTTATGTGTTAATTTTTTATCCACCCCTCCCTCGAAACTTTGCCTTGGTCCCCCTTCCAACTACTAACCTTGCCAACTACTAACCTACTAACGTGCTTAACTTTTAAAGATTGCCCGAGTCACGCGCTTGACAACTGCGCCACGGGGCCTTCGTGACGTAATCACTCGTGAAAAACTGATTATTATGTGTCGGGCAAACGTCCCAGGGTTTGGTTGGTTTAAGCTCTCCGCAGGTTCTCTATCTCGCAAGTTCACTGTGTTTTGAAAGGCTTAAAATTACTCGTGCGTTGTTAAGTTGACTATGTACGAATTCGAACAATATTCGACCGATGTGAATGCTCATGACCGTGAGATACGAATCGCCCAAACTTCGGGCAAACTTCAGGTTCACTGTGTTTTGAAAGGACTTATATCTTCCCTAAAGGCGAAAATCGCGACTTTTACTCATCGAACATTGTTGTTGTGATGCTAATGTATTTGCCAATGAATCGTATCCCGTCAACGATTCAGTTCGCGGCTTAAAATTACTCTTAGGTTGACTATGTAAATACGATAATCTGGCAGCCAGGTAAAATTTCATTTTTTTTTCAATGAGCAACCCCACCCATTCAATATGAGAGCCTTCCCCCATTTCACTCTTCATTACCCACGAGTTGGCGATAGCTTATAGCTTTGATTTAGCTTATGTGGGAGATTTCAACACGGCGGCGATGACAGCTTTGTCCCTCGCTTAAGAAATCGCTTGAATTAGAACTTAGCCCATGGTAAATCTTTTCCAACCAAAGCACGCCAACTGTTTCGATTTCCACCTTCTCTTTAGGTTTGTGAACTTCGTTTGGCGGCACAGCTTTCGGGCCAAGCGGAGTGAGTGCGGACGATTTAGCCAATCAGAAATGTTTGCGCAGACAACCCGATTATAATAGTCTATATTCTATGACCTTAATTGTATGGGAAGTTAAAAAGAAAACCAACTGGTTCATTTAACTTTCTCGCATATATTTGTGTTCAAATTGTCTTCTATACACTACCCCTAGATACTTCAAAAATTTTATTGTAAATGCTGTATAATTTTTTTATGAGTCAAATACAGCTTGGTGCTGTTGTTGTTGTTGGCAACGGCAACAACTAATAGTCATAATATATAGTCTTGTGTCGAAAAAGGAACGTTTCGTTTTGTAAAGAAAGTTTTGAAGATGAAGAAGTCCAATTCAAAACGAACGTGTTTAGGAGGGCTCCGTGATTTATCTTGCAATTTTTTTCCACGAATTCTTCTTTTCTGAGCAAAACTTTTTTTCCATTCAACTTTAATCACAGATATGTCTAGATTTCAGAATTCTAGATATACCATTAAATTAATGTTTTACATTTAAAGAAGACGAGGGGGGTCATACCTTCGTTTCACTGACTCTAAGGCTGTCACTTTTTGAAGGCTTGTTTCTAGTGGTGCTCGACTCCTTTTAAACGCCTGCTTCTCTCAAAGTCTGAATCACTATAAGTTGACTGTTGGACGAACGTTCCGTGTGTCGAGTCTTTCAGCTGCCTTAGCGACTGACTTAGTCTGAAATGCGAATCTCATTTTTATGCAAATAACCTTTCTTTTTGTATCCCTCTACGATTTGTTCTTTCAGGTTGTGTCCTAGAAAACACTTTTGTTAAACAAAGGATATACTGTCTATTATTTCTTGCTTCCCGTCTTCTTAATCTGTTTTCAGTAATTGAACTACGGCCCTTTGAACCAACATTTCAAGAGCTTACTTGTAATATTATATACTAACTAGCTGATGCCCGTGAAAATTTCACGGAGTGTAAGGGGGAAATTTAGTTTACTTAAAGTGTTCTCTGTTTTAAAAAAACGGAAAAAAATATTCACAATGGCCATATGGATGTGGGGAGGGGTTCATGATTTCCCCCTTCCATAAACTGCTGGATTTACATTATTAATAACCTCCCATCAGCATGAGTACCCCGTCCCACCATGCCGAAATAAATGAAGTGAGCCCAAAAGGATTTTTTTTTTTGCACTGGTCTCCCTGCTTGGTTTGACAAAATCAGGCGTGTGTCAGTCTCTCAAATCGGCCAAAGAACCCGTGAAAATCGAAAGCGCAATTTGACTTCGGAATTGTTTGTATGTTTATCATATCTCAGCGAGGGGAGAGAAGAAACAGGTCAAGTAAAAATGGTCTAAGGACTAATAATTTTTTTTAGTTTATATTATTTATATTTTTTCGGCCCTCGCTTAAAAAATTGCTTGAATTAGAACTTAGCCCAAAGTGAATCTTTTCCAACAAAAACATGCCCACTGGAGGGATTTCCTCCTTTCTCTATCGGGATTGTGTCCTTCGTTTTGCGATAGAGCCGTCAGGATTTATACTTAGAGAATATTATTCATGACTTTCACGGACTTTGTTTTGTAAATGTGTCATTTCGACTTAGCATGACTTGGCGCGTGCTCCGAGGGAAGCAAGGTAGTGTGTACGTTTGTTGAAACTTGAATGAAAATTTTTCTCAGCTCAAATCTTTCAAGTTAGAATTATCCCTGCACATTCCTGTATGTAATCTGTAAGAGAACCATTTAGGTTTGAATGTCAATGGTGCTTTCGTCGGCTGCGCGAACCGATTTTTTTTAGTTTCTGTGGGAGATTTTCAACATGGCGGCGATGGCGGCTTTGTCCCTCGCTTAAGAAATCGCTTGAATTAGGGGTGGACCATTAGAAATTGGGGGAGGGGGGGTGGCAATTTTTTTGCGCGATGAATTTTTTTTTCGGGGATCAGGTTGTGCAAGAATTTTTTTTCGGAATTTATATCATGTTTCTTACTAGCTTGGATCTCTGCAAGATTTTTTTTTGGGAAGGATTGGCCTTGCTCGAATTTTATTATGGGAATTGCCACCCCCCCCTCCCCCAATTTCTAATGGTCCACCCCTTAGAACTTATCCCGAGGTGAATCCTTTCCAACAAAAACACGCTAATGGTCCAGATTTCCACCTTCCCTTCGGGTTTGCGAACTTCTTTTGGCGGCACAGCTTCAGGGCTGAGCGGAGCGAGTGTCGACACGATTTTCCTTACGGTATTAATATATAGACTAGCTGATGCCCGTGAAAAATTCACGGAGTGTAAGGGGGTACTTATTTTACTTAAAGTGTTCTCTGTTAAAAAAAAACGGAAAAGAAAAAGAAAATCACAATGGCCATATGGATGCTGGTCGATTTACATTTACTAATAACCTCCCATCAGCATGAGTACGCCGTCCCACCATGCCGAAATAAATGAAGTGAGCCCAAAAGGATTTTTTTTTTTTGCACTGGTCTTTTTGCACTGGTCGGTCAGTAGAGGGAGACGGAGAGTTGACCATAACAATAGCAAGCTGTCAAGGGCATTTCCCCTCTTTTGTTCTAGGGATTAACTCCTATTGTTCTAGGATTAGCTCCTATTGTTAGGGTCTTAGGAACCATGAGCAACCCGAGAAACCAGAGCAACCGTCGGAAATGACGTCAGATGACCGCCTTTTGTTAGAGGGATTAGAGCAACCCCTTAAGAATTCCGCAGCGGATTGGTCGATGACTCATCCCCTTGGTAAACACCGGAAGTCACCCCTTGGGGAATTCTTTTGTTGATCCGGATTGGTCGATGACTCATCCCCTTGGTAAACATGAGAAACCATGAGAAACCGCTGCAAGTCGATGACTCGTCCCCTTGGGTCCTGACCCGCAAGTCTAGGGTCATAATATTTGATCTATTTTTAGATTTATTTTAGTGGTGGTATAGAGTATAAAACGGTTTAGACATGCGATGTTCATTTACGCATTCATGCTCTTGATCGTGCTTTACGTTAAAACTAATACGTGAAAGAACATGGCGAACGCTCTACCAACCGTAGTCTTTGTCGACAACCGAGAGGAGGCAAAGATTGAACGTTTGTTAAAGAAAGCATGTCACCTAGTGTTTGCCGATTTATGCGAAAAGGCTATGCCTGAAGAGCTCAAGAGTTGCCCATGCGAGGAATGTCTAGTCGGCAATCCCAGTGAATACTGTTTGTCTGAACAAAGAGAAAGTTGGAGGTTATTTTACAAAAAAGCCAAACGCCAAGTAGACGAAAATCGTATATGGGAAACGGTGCAGGAAGTGTGTAGTATTCTGGACATACCTCTGGATTCCTCTTGGAAAAAATATTTACCGGAACTTTACAAAAAGGCTTGGAGAGATGTTTTTGCGTGGTCGATACAACAACAGAAATTCATCGCCCTACGAACAGCCTGGAAAGTATCTCAGACTCTTTTGCAGAGAAAAAGTAGCACCGAGTGATGAACTGTTTTAGAGTACTGTATACAAACATGGTTGTTCGAAAGTATGTTGTGGTGCAATAAAAAGTAAACAAACCCTGAATATGTAAATCCTTAATTATTTGATCCCGAAAGGCGAATAATCCACAATGTCACGAACTTCTATGACTTTATTTACATAACTTCAAAGTCGATCTTCTACATTAAATTAAGCATTTGCAAATTTAGGAGATAACTTGATTCTAGTTTCATTTAGTCTCTTTGATCGCCTAACTTTCTTTTTCTGTTCTGGCTCTGTCATGCTTTTTAAAAGGAGATGATCGGTTACACTACTCGATGGCGGAGTGTCAAACGCCGGAGCCAATTTGGGAACTTTCTTTTGCTCTTTCATGTATTGTTTCATTAGAGGTCCAATATTCTTCTTTGGATTCGCATTTTCGTATTGAAACCACACCGCTTTGGGTGGTTCTTCCGATCTTGAAAATTCTCAAAATATTGGTACATCTACCGCCTCTTCTCGACTTCCACAACAACTAGATAATATCTAAGTATTCGTGGAACCATCGACTGGCCTTTTTCCGCGGGTTTCGTCGATTTACAAGCTATTTACAAGTTTTATTTGGAGTCTCTAGAGTTACAAGACATAGACAAGAGAAGCTTGGGACTTCACAATATACTTGGCAGCGCATCACTCTCGGGTAAACTTATCCTGAATCATATCAATTCTATGCTGTCTCCCGATCTTAATATTACTGTTACTTTACGCTAGATTTATCTGATTTCTACTTGATTTCGGCTCCAAGCATTCAGGCGTCTATTGTTTCATTTCCCGCCAAAATTTGTAATTGTTGAATTCGAGTTGAATATCTTTTTTCCCTCTGTTCCTAAATTGATATCCTGTTCTACTCTGACTTTTCCCTCTTCTGTCTTTTCCTTTTCGTTTTTAATCTTTAAGGGTTTAGTTTTTCATCTTTTTACTCTTTAAATTGAGCTACCTAAATTTCACAGTTAATTAATTCAATCTGGCGCGCACTAGTCCGTAAACTTCAACTTCGTATTTGCATACATTTGCATTGCCCCTTGGCCTTGCGCTGCCTCGCTTCGTGCGGGATCTACGGGACTTGTTTCGAGCCTTGAACTATCGACTTTCTTTTTTCAATACTAAGTAGTTCACTGCACTCTGCGCAATTGCTTCGCTTAGTAACAGTTTTTTGTATAATTCTTTTCTGCAAAGTCTTTTTAGTCGAATACTAGTTGCATTCTATTCTTAAGAAACTTATCTAAATTGCATGTTTGTTGTCGTTGTTGTTTTTAATCCTACAACAAATATATTTTAAATCTATACATATTATGTTATCCAAAGTTAATTTTAACATACGAATTATCTAAAGAACCATTATCTGAATAATAAAAACATAAAGAATATAATTATATATTCTTTCATTGACTTTTCATTCACGAATCTATCTAGAAAGCTTATTTATCTCAAAGTAATAATACTATTACAATAAAGTTTATAAACGGAGGAAATTAAATAAAGGGGAAAGGGAAATAATAAGGCCAATAATTATATTGTTAATAAACACAATAAATAAGAAACTTTCAAATTATTATTATCTAGAAAAACAATAAATACATTTATGCTGATTATCATAGTAATTATTTATCGAAGTAGTAATTTATCATCTCCATGCTACGAGAGAATCCATACAAACCCATGATGTTGAGCCGTAGTGCTAAGGGCACTCACCATTTGCCTGCCCTGCTCCTTTGTACGCTGCTTTACACCCATGCGTTTTGCGGTACTAAGGAGCTTTCTGTCAAACTGTTGTGCCAATGGTCGAATTGTTTTTCCGGGTTTTGGTGTAGTCATCCATGTGACACCTCTACTACAGTGTCTGCAATGATTTCGGCTATAGTCCCACCTACTGCCAGTTTCTCAGGACTAAAATTTTTCCATAACAAACCCAAGTGGTCATCCAGCTGGGTTTTGTATTACCCCAATTCTTCTGCCTCGCGGCATGTCCTTCTACAGGGTGGGGATATCTCTACGAACCCAGGCCCTTGTGGAAATTCAGGCGTAGTTACTTTATCTCGTTCTTCGATCTGTGTTAATACCACACGATGCAACCCCCCGATAGCGTCTTGTAATCGTGCTCTCCCTGTTTATAAACCTGCTAAACCAAATGTCCACCTTATTTATCCTATCCCTACAAGAATAACCATACGCACCAATCCTATACATTCTACGCCAAGGCTTATGTGCCAGGGTAACCTAATATACACAGGTTCTTACTCTATCAAGAGAAAAACAATGCATGCCCAAATGGCTCACAATAACACTACGCTTATTAATCATAGTGAGAGCAATCACATTCCTGTTCATATTTCAACACCTTCCTACAACCTAAAATCAAACCCAATAATAACCCGGACTCGAAATAACAACAACTTGATTTCTATTGAGCGTGATCCGTTGGTTTTTCACAAAAAAACAGAGACGCCCGTTCGCCTTCTTCTGCTGAATACCCGCTCTGTCCGGCACAAAGCTCTGTTTGTTAAGGACTATGTCATCGACAACAACGTTGACATAGCGGCTATCACTGAAACATGGCTCAATTCAACAGGTGATGAACATGTTATCACTGAAATATGTCCCGCTGGTTTTGTGTTTAAACACATTCCTAGGACATACTCTGATGGTGGTGGTGTTGGAGTTCTCTACCGGAAATGCTTGAAACTGATACAAGAGCCTGTAAAACCCTTTCAGTCTTTTGAAATGATTGATTTCAGACTCAAGCTAACCTCAGATACTAGATTGCGCATCCTAGTAGTATATAGACCTCCACCCTCTAAAGAAAATGGTTTTACAGTTGGCCAATTCTTGGCAGAGTTCTCATCGTTACTGGAACAGCTTGTTACATCTGCTGGGAAATTACTTATTATAGGTGATTTCAACTTCCATGTAGACGATCAATCTGATTGTTCTGCAAATCGTTTCCTTGACTTGTTGGACTCCTTTAACCTATTGCAACATATAAAAGAACCAACTCATAAGGATAATCATACGCTTGATCTTATGATTACACGGAATGATGAAAACATTGCAAATAACTTTATTGTGAGGAACCCCTGCCTCTCAGACCACCAGGCCGTACATTGTTCTCTTTCTATCACAAGGCCGACTTGTCCAAAGAAGGTGGTCACATACAGAAAACTCAAAAGCATTGACGTTGATAGTTTCCGAGAAGACCTGACAAACTCTGGTTTGTTATCATTAGAGACGCAAAGTGTGAGCGAAGCTGCGAGCAAATACAACTCTGTATTGTCCAGTCTGCTTGATTCCCATGCTCCCTTGCGTTCTCGAATCGTCTCACAGCGTCCGTCATCCCCGTGGTATTGTGATGAGATCGCAACTGAAAAATGTGTGCGTCGCCAGCTTGAACGTAAATGGCGTAAATCGAAACTTATTGTAGACTTTGAGATCTACAAAAGCCAATGTGATAAAGTAAATATAATGCTAAAAGATGCCAAAATGAAATACTATTCTACAATTATCAATGAAAATAAATCAGATCAGAAAGTACTTTTCAAAAATGTTGAAAAGCTGCTCGATAGTAAACCGGCTCCTGTATATCCCAGTTGTGATTCAACAAAAGTACTGGTGGAAAGATTTATTAACTTCTTTACTGACAAAATAACAAAAATCAGACTCGGTTTACCATCCCATACAGCGGATGTTTTCCCTGACGTCGAATACCGCGGTGCTGAGCTGCAGAATTTCACGCCGGTATCAGAAGAAGAGGTTGCTAAACTAATAACACCACTGTCACTGAAGTCTTGTGCTCTTGACCCTATCCCATCCTCTATTCTGAAGCAGTGTTTTGATCTCCTACTGCCGGTCATCACCCAAATCATCAACCTCTCAATGACTACTTCCAATATGCCAGACCGAATGAAAGAAGCCACCCTAAAGCCATTGCTAAAGAAACTTTCTCTTGACTTCGAAGTATTCATGCATTTCAGACCTGTTTCAAATCTAATGTTTTTATCGAAGTCCATTGAAAAAGTTGTTGCAGTTCAGACCTGGGACCACTTGATAGCCAATAATTTACAAGAAGAACTGCAGTCGGCCTACAAACTGTACCACAGCACCGAAACTGCCTTGCTTCGTGTACAGAATGACATCTTGCGTGCGGTCGATCAAAAACAAACAGTTATTCTTCTTTTACTTGATCTCTCGGCGGCTTTTGACACTGTTGATCACACTCTTCTTCTATCGAGACTTTCTTGCAGATTTGGAATCAGAGAAGGTGCATTAGATTGGTTCGCTTCCTACCTTCGGGGTCGCAAACAGTTTGTCACTATAGATGGTGTTCAATCATCTACGAAAGACCTCTCGTGTGGTGTTCCTCAAGGTTCTGTTTTGGGCCCCATCCTATACCTTTTGTATACTGCACCTGTTGGTGATATCTTGAGAAAGTACAACATCTCTTTCCATCTGTATGCAGATGACACCCAGATGTATGCAGCTTTTCATCCGTCAGATGAAACTGAAATGCAATCTACAATCACCAGGCTTCAAAACTGCGTGAATGAAATAGATCTATGGATGGGCGCCAATAAATTAAAACTTAATCGTAAAAAGACAGAAATGCTAGTGATTGGCTCACGATTTCGCCCTAAAACAAATCTAGGGAGTTTTCGAGTGGGAGACCAGTTAATCTCTCCGAGCGACTCAGCAAGAAATATTGGAGTCATTTTTGATAGTTCTTTGGAAATGAAAAAGCATGTTGCCGCGATTTGTAAATCATCTTTTTACCATCTTAGGCGCATCGCAAAGATCCGGAGATATCTAAGTTCTGGAACTACTCAAATTTTAATCCATGCTTTCATTACGCAGAAACTTGATCACTGTAACTCTCTGTTGTATGGTCTCCCGAAAAATCTCACACAGAAGTTACAGTACGTCCAGAACGCGGCCGCACGGCTACTAACTTATACGCGCAAGTTTGACCACGTCACCCCTATTTTGAGAGAACTTCACTGGCTGCCAATTGAGCAAAGAATTGAATTTAAGATCCTTTTGATTACTTTTAAATCTCAATATGACTTAGCTCCTTCTTATTTAAGTAAACTTATACAGAGGTATCAACCCTTCAGGAGCCTAAGATCGTCTTCATCATGTCAATTGAGTGTTCCCCGCAGTCGCACCGTTAATTATGGAGACCGGGCCTTTTCTGTAGCTGCCCCGACATTGTGGAACCGTCTCCCCCTCCACATAAGGTCTTCCACAAATCTCTCGATTTTTAAAACTAAATTAAAGACACATTTATTTAATTCTGCCTATTAGCTCTATATTGCATTTCTTTTATTGCCTTTTTATTGCTTTTTGCTTTTGTTCTCTTGTTTTTTGTTTTAACATTTTTATTTTTTAGATTTTTATTTTTTAGATTTTAAATTTGTAATACATTTTTTAATGTAAATATATATTTTGATCACAACAATGTAAAGCGCTTAGAACTATTTAGATATAGGCGCTATATAAATGTTATTGTTATTATTGTTATTGTTATTGTTATTGGTGGTGATTTTTTCGATTTAGGTGTCGTAAATGATGCGGGTGTTTTGGGTGGTGTTGGAAATGATGTTGATGGTATTCCTTGTGGTATAGACTGTGGTTGGGGCGAAGCAATGAGTTGCGGTTCTCTGTTTACGTTTGCGGTTGGTTCTGGAGATGGTGGGCGGGTTGCCATGGGGGCACGACTTGTCTGTTTTTGCAGATCCAGGTATCTGTTTAGTAACGTGTCATACTCTTTCATAAGCACATCGGCCGGCAACGAATTTTGATTCAACACATTTTCCATCTCTTCGTCCATTTCATGCATGCTGTTGAGTACTGCAGGTTGCAGATACGATTGTTTTTGAAAGTAATTTATCATTGACCGCTCTCCCTGACTTGACCGCGCAGAGGATTGGTAACTAGTTTTGTCGCTTGGTAGAATGTTCATCCTCAGCCTGCATTCGTCTTTTGTTGTTGGCTTCAAATCGATAAACAGATATCCATAAGGGCGCATGACGGCTTCATCATATTTTTTCATGAATGTTTCTGTGTTTCCAGGGTACATCTGTTTTGCCAGAGTTAACACTTGTAGTTTATCTCTGGGTTTTTTAAACAACACCAGATAGTGAGAATTAAGGGAGATGGTCCTTCCAATTTTTGATTGAAAATACAGATTTTGTACAAGGTTCACTACAGAGAGATTTCTGTGATGAGACCCAGAAATGTACAGATCCAACACTCTCTTATCGGATCCCGTGTTCGACATGAGATCATCTAGGAGAATCATATTGTTTATTTGGGAGTCGAAGTACCAGTCCTCATCCACGTGTTGCGGAATCCCTTTATGAAACTCAATTCCGGGTATGGCGTTAATCATTGCGTCATAGGCAGGCTGCCATTGAGAATAACACCACACTATTCTTTGCGGGGTTGGGTTGATCATCGTCTGAGCGTTTTCTAGTAAATTCTGTACCCACACCGTCTTTCCCGTTCCGGTCATACCAGAAATGATCGCTGTAAACGGGTGCTGAAGTTGAAAGGGGCCACATGACGAGTTGGGCTCACGTGCGGTAAAATAGCTCGGTGGCTTGAGATTGTTATGTTGGTTATCCATATGACGTTTAAGGTTATCACTTCTGGAAAACTCTTTTCCACATTTCGGGCATAACATGTTGCTTCTTTGGCGTCTTGGAAAGCAATGACGACTCTTGAAAATATCATACCTTATATTCTTCCTTGCCTCCTCCTCAAAACGTCCTCAAAACCTCCTCCTCCTCAAAAACTCCTCCTCCTCAAAAACCTCCTCCTCCTCCTCAAAACGTCCTGAAAATCTCCTCCTCCTCAAAACCACCTCCTCCTCCTCCCTCCTCCTCCTCAATTCCTCCTCCTGCTCCTCAAAACCGCCTCAATTCCTCCTCCTCCTCAGATTAACACCGTCTCAATTCCTCCTCCTCAGCTCCCCATGGACCATATAAATATCCCCATATCAAACAAAACGAATCATATTATAGAAACCTTCGAGGACACACCATGTCAAAGTTACTGAGAAACAATCTGCCTTATCTTCACCTCTTACACAAAGGCTCGCCGGAGCAGAAGGGTTACATTTTAGCGAGTGCTAATCCTGAACAAGTGCTCACCCTCTGTGAGATCTGCTACAATTTTATAAGGGGTTGTGTGCCCATAACTAAAATAGAAAAAGAAGCAATTAAAGAGCACTTAGATCTTCTCAAGGATTTGACTGATGCTTCTACCCCATTTAGAGATACGAAGAGACGAATCGCTCAAGAAGGGCGTGGCTTAGTAAAAGACATACTTCCGCCGCTTTTTGCAGCCCTGCCCTTGTTTTTGGCATAAATACAGACACACTACAAATCTTCTCATATCACGCTGAGCAGTCTATCAGAAAGGAATAACATGAGTAAAAGAACAATGTCAGAGACCGATGAGAGTTTGGAGGAGGAGGAGTCTGAGACTGAAACTTCCAGCTGGGATAGTGAAAGCGACACTAGTAGTGATGAGGAATCTTCAGATGATGAGAGCATGAGTGATTCCGAGAGTGACGATCGAAGTGATATCGATGAAAAACAGGCATCGGAAGATGAAATGCTACAACAAATATCGAAAAAAATTCCAAAAGATGTAGCGCGCGACTTACTTCGTTCATTTGTGTCTTCTAAAAAGATTCTTTATTGGAACTTATCAGATGAAATGACTCGTAACCAACAGAGAATCCCAGGAACCGATATGGCTTCATTACTCAATTATGTACTATTACCATTTAACGCGAAAGCAAGAAAGCCTAATGGAATAAATACCTTTATCGAGGGTTTAGCAGATCTCGGAATTAATAAAACCCTTATTCAAAATAAGGATGTGTTGAAACGAATCATAGACTTGGAACACGAATCTTTAGAGACAGATGAAGAATCAATGAGCGAGGACGAATTTGTAGAGGGGACCAAGGAAGTTAGTTCAATCAGGTGGTGGATATGAACCAAAAACACTGCCGTGTGATTATTGCGGCTTTCCCGAAACGAAGTCAATGGTCTTAGCCCTATGTCCCACGTGTTCGTGGTCAGACGACTATGATTTTAACCTTGTCGGAGAAGCTGTTACTTGCGACATTTGTTCGAAGCCATTTTTGCTACATCATCAGTTTTACAAGGATTGCTGGCAAGACTGTGACATCTGTGGACGGGCGCATTATTTTTCATTACAAAATGAGGAAAATTGATCTATTTTGAGAGTTTTTTTCCATTAATGAGTTCGCATATTGTAACTCAAAAGATAATTTATTTGACCTTTGTACGGTTTAACACCGCTAGTATGTTACCCTGACAACACGTTAACTCGTCTGTATTTGTCTATGCTTTAATAAAGAAGGTTTATTGACTTTTCAAGTGAGTTTTATTTACATCACAAAAGAGTATGGCACGCGTCGCAGTGTTTCCTCTCTAAGAAGTTGGTCTTCTT
Organism: Scolanthus callimorphus; assembly: GCA_033964015.1. Lineage (NCBI taxonomy): Eukaryota > Metazoa > Cnidaria > Anthozoa > Actiniaria > Edwardsiidae > Scolanthus > Scolanthus callimorphus. Next base: position 31,203,628 of record CM066912.1, on the reverse strand, counting down.
ACATTGAGGGCATATGCGGACCGATAACTCTTGAGTATCTCCCGAAATGCTTTCTAAGCTATCGTCTATCCATCGCTGGATAAACGATTCATCCAATAAAAGTTCGTGTCCTGTTCGAATGACCATATCTTTATTTACTAATCGTAGCTTATGCAAATTTTGTTGAATCATCTCCAGTATTTGCGCTTGCTTGTCGTTCATTTCATTTCTATTAAAGTTCGCCAATGTTCCTATAACGATGTTTAAAAATATCCTCTCAAGATCGCCCTGAGGTTATCCCAGATATCAGGTGCTTGTTTTTACAAAAACAACAGAAGCAAAATTGGTCCGGTTCTTGGTTCTTGCTTCCCCAATTTAGCGAAACTTGTAGGTCTTTCACAACAAACAAAAATAAAGCTGCTGCCACGAAGTAAGAGTACATAGCTCCACCAAGTGTTTTTTATGACTACACTTTCTCTGCTGTCAAGATGAGTGGAGGTTTTTGAAAGCTTACTCGAGTTTATATTCGTCCGCCAATTATTGACATGACTGTCACGCTAGAGTCCCAGGCCCTCGCGATGGTGGCGCTATTATTCGTCCCCACGTTTCTCAAATATTATGACCCCCGACTTGCAGATCAGGACCCAAGGGGACGAGTCATCGACTTGCAGCGGTTTCTCATGGTTTCTCATGTTTACCAAGGGGATGAGTCATCGACCATTCCGGATCAACAAAAGAATTCCCCAGGGGGTGACTTCCGGTGTTTACCAAGGGGATGAGTCATCGACCAATCCGCTGCGGAATTCCCAAGGGGTTGCTCTAATCCCTCTAACAAAAGGCGGTCATCTGACGTCATTTCCGACGGTTGCTCTGGTTTCTCGGGTTGCTCATGGTTCCTAAGACCCTAACAATAGGAGCTAATCCTAGAACAATAGGAGTTAATCCCTAGAACAAAAGAGGGGAAATGCCCTTGACAGCTTGCTATTGTTATGGTCAACTCTCCGTCTCCCTCTACTTCGGTCAAAGAACCCGTGAAAATCGAAAGCGCTATTTGACTTCGGAATTGTTTATATCTCAGTGAGGGGAGAGAAGAAACAGGCCAAGTAAAAAATCGTCTAAGGACTAAGAATTTTTTTAGGTTATATTATTTATATTTTTTCGGCTTTATCCCTCGCTTAAAAAATAGCTTGAATTAGAACTTAGCCGAAAGTGAATCTCTTCCAACAAAAACATGCCCACTGGAGGGATTTCCTCCTTCTCTTCGGGATTGTGTCCTTCGTTTTGCGATAGAGCCGTCAGGATTTTTACTTAGAAAATATTATTCATGACGTTCACGGACTTTGTTTTGTAAATGTGTCATTTCGACTCTTAGCATGACTTAGCGCGTGCTCCGAGGGAAGCAAGGTAGTGTGTACGTTTGTTGAAACTTGAATGAAATTTTTCTCAGCTCAAATCTTTCAAGTTAGAATTATCCCTGCACATTCCTGTATGTAATCTGTAAGAGAACCATTTAAGTTTGAATGTCAATGGTGCTTTCGGCTGGGCGAACCGAGTTCTTTTTTAGTTCTGTGGGAGAATTCAACATGGCGGCGATGGCGGCTTTGTCCCTCGCTTAAGAAATCGCTTGAATTAGAACTTAGCCCGAGGTGAATCTTTTCCAACAAAAACACGCCTATGGTCCAGATTTCCACCTTCCCTTCGGGTTTGCGAACTTCTTTTGGCGGCACAGCTTCAGGGCTGAGCGGAGCGAGTGTCGACACGATTTTCCTTACGGTATTAATATATAGATTACGATTTTGAGACGGCAATTCCACAAAATATTGACGGCTAGTTGGGAGCAAATATTTTCACGTACTGGGCGGAGTCGCGCAGCGACGGAAATATTTTCTTCCAACGCCGTCAATATTTTGGGGAATTGCCGTCTCAAAATCGTAATTAATATTATATCGCGATTCTTAACGATTTTCTGGAGGAAATGGCAGGAAATAGTTAATTATATTGTGGATTGATCACAGGGGTATTTCGCACGAGCTCGAGCATTTTCTGTTTACATTTTTCCATCTTTTACGGCTAAAAAAAAATTCTTTCTGCCATAAGATATTGCCAAAAATATAGCTAAACTATATTTCGAACCATTGACAATGAAATGAAACATAAATTCGTGCGAAAAAAGAATTTTTCGTGCTTTTTGAGCCGTCAATTCCACAAAATATTGACGTCTCACAACAATACAGAGTGGCAGGGTGAATCGCGATACTTCTTGAAATTTCGAGGAGATATCAAGAAAATGCTGTCGTTTTTTATGACAAATCCGCGCGGGTTGCCTGTGGTGTTCAAAACGTGACTCAGGCCCCTTGACGGGGGATAAAAACAAAATGGAGACCAAGAGAACGATGTTTCTCGAGTATCTGCTTGGTCAATTTTTTCGCTAAGATATGACGAAAAGTACTACAACTTGCCTCAGTAAAACTTGAATTCTCCCGCATCAAAAGGCGTCGAGCACGTAACAAAAATGCACGACAAGTGAGAATGGTAGTTGGTTGTTAATTCGTGTGCTATCAAAACTTAAATTTCTTTTACGTTTAAAATATACTGTACTTTAAATGCAAAGTGTCCGAGGTTAGGTACCGTCCGGAGTTTGGGCAACACACTGTAACCCTAAACCATCTCTCATTTTGGCGGGAATACACTACGCGCCTGTGAAAAATATGTAACCAGAAGCTCCACTTTTAGCCACTGGCTAAATCTATATTATGCCGCTGTTGGCTACCTTGAAACTTGATGAGTAATTCGGCTGCTTGTTTTTCAGATAGAAACGAATGCAACTCCACCACAATCGCCAGCCCTTGTCCATACGGTTGTGTGAATACAGTTGGTAGTTACAAGTGCGTGTGTTGGTCTGGATATGAAGGAGATGGCCGGACGTGCAACCGTGAGTTCAGTTTCGTGGCGTTTTTCGGTTTAGGGGGAGATATAGATTTATACCACAACGAACGCGTTTCTCGAATTCTGATTGGCTCTCAGCCGTGGGTACATAAAAGTATATACCATGGAGCGCGCCATCATCAGCGCACGCGCTAAAAAGAACCAACGAAAACACCGTTTGGCCGAGCGCGCGCGCTCTTTTTGTATTTATTTTTGCCTTTTTGTTGTGGTATAAAACAAATGCCATCTGTTTTTCCGTGGTATGTCCTCTTATATACCACGGAATGACGTAATAAAGTGGTCAAAATGTACTGCGGACCCACTCGGCTGCGGCTCGTGGTCCACAGCGTCTTGGCCACTTTATTACGTCATTCCGTGGCATATAAGAGGACATACCACGGAAAATCAGACGACATTTGTTAAATGATAGAAAAGTTAAGCCCTCGGCAAACACCGAACTTCAGTCCCTCTTCTTCTGTCGAACCTTTCCTTTTTCAAAGAATGTCGCTTCATTCTTAATCAAGAAATTTCTATTGTTTTGTATTGGAACGGCGCGACTCTGGCACGGCGTTTGACGTGGGCCTTACTGGTAGTAATTCTTGGTCTACAATCATTCCTTTGCGGCCATGTTGGAGGACAGAACAAAGGGAGCAAATGATCTTTCTTTTGTTCTGTGCAGCCAACGTGACAGCTAGTGACGTCACATGCACACCAAGAATACAGTTGGCAAGTTAGTTTTCACTTGTCACGTGACGAAATTTATTTCTCTAAATTAACTTCTAAACACTTGATGCGTAATATAATTATAAAGAGTATAATACAAAATTATGTTTCCTGGGTAAATTGATGCCGATTGTGCGCCATTGTGTATAGTGATTGTATGGAGCCGCCATGTTGGAGCCCCAGCAGAGTAGAATTACCCGGGTCTTCAAAACGACAATATTTTCAATCCCATCAACAAGAATAGTATCAGAATGGTAAGATATGAACTTTTATAACATGCTGACGTACCAAAACAGTAAGAACGATGCAAGTTGAGGGAAATATGGCAAGTTCAAAATATGTGACAGTGTGACATAAATAGCTTTGGCGATATCTTGAGATCTACTTGGCAGAAGGTGCCGAAATTTCATGTGCCAAATCCATGAATCGAGCTATAATAATCACAGAAAGGACATCTCTGTTAGCCTCTTGGTTTAGAAGTTAGCTTTTTGATGACATCACGTGAAAACCGAGAATTCATAAATCTTTGTCTTAAATGCGCAACTCTTACAAAAAACGTTATATGACAACAGGGTCCCATCAATAGGAGCTATGACTTAGGTATTTTTAGATGCGGATTTGCATTTCAAATTTGTTGCTGCTTCCCCAAAAGGTCCGCACCGTGCCGAAACATAGCATAGCGGTGGAGGCCAAAAGGCGATTTGTCGGGTATTTTGAGGTTGGTACATTTACAGAGATTTGACTTGCAGAGTTATTTGCTTCTTTCCGCCATGTTTATTGATGGAGGTACTTGATGTAATATGGAGATGTCTGCCCGATCTTGCAAACCAGTAGAACGTTTTGCCAGCTCATATAATTGTGCATTTTTCAAATTCCACAGGAATCCCGATCCCTGGGCCCGATGAGCCACACGCCCGCCTGATGGACGGGCCGACTCCCGAGGAGGGGAGAGTGGAATTATTTCGCGACGGCCAGTGGTACACTGTGTGCGATGACTTTTGGGACTTACGTGATGCTCAAGTCATTTGCCGCATGTTAGGGCACGTCCGAGGTACGCGCGCATACTGTTGTGGTCGATACCAAGGTAATATTACCCGGCCGATGGGTCTAGATGATGTGAGATGTGGCGGTCATGAAGAGTCGATATCCGAGTGTCCCGCTAGTAAGTGGGGTGTGCATAATTGCGAGGATAACGAGGCAGCGGCAGTACAGTGCACAGACGTTGTCTATATTCCCCCAACACCTCCAGGCAAGTAGTAATATATTCTCACTGGTCCCATTGTGCTCATCTAAGATATGGGAAGGAAGTCTAGCGAGACTAAAGACTGCGCGAAAGACGAAGCTGAGGGTGGGTGGGTGAGAAAAGCGAATAGGGCGTTGCCAGGGCTCGGGAGCACAAATAGACGAACACATGCCAAAGGGTAAGCCGGGACGATTGGGGCGCCCTTTCTCCGAGAGGAAAGAAATGGCCAATATGCATGAGAGCATTCCTTATATTCACACTAATTGGACCAGTGAGAATGGTACATATCATTACATTATAAATCATCATTTTTTAAACAAAACCATACTTGGATTCATTTACCTTATTCGGAAGTTACGGAAGATCATCTTCTGATAAGAAGTTCGGCGAAGGTAGCAAGGACGGCAAAACTTGGATTGATAACTTGCAGTGTTGACAGAGGCTGGAGTTCTCGATCGGTCATATCTATCTCTCTGTTCGCCAGGCCCCGGAATTAAAAAAAGGGAATTAACTTTTATCCGTTTAAACAGGATTAAATTTGAGCGCGCGCCCTAGTGGTGCTGCTAGGGAGTGGTTTAACTTTCTGTTGTGACGTTGTCTAGTTTTAGTTCAGAGGAAGTCAGTCGACTTCACTAGGAGAAACAGGGCAAGAGCTTCATTGGCTCAGGCGGTTTGATTGGCGGAACAGCAAAGTCAAGAATCGAAACATAATTTGATGTTTTGAAGTAGGTCGCGATGCAACGGCTTTACTTTAACAATGGTTGCTTCACTTTATTTTCAGTGCGGGACGAACCCCTTCCTGCGAAATTCCGTCTTGCCGGCGGCTGGCTCACTTACGAGGGCCGTGTCGAAGTTTTCTACCGTGGAAAGTGGGGAGCAATCTGCGATGACAGCTGGAGGTTGCGAAACGGCCACGTGATATGCCGTCAACTCGGTTTTCCATTAGGTGCCCGAAGTGTCTCATGTTGCAGTCGGTACGGTGGAAGTCAGTCGGGGAAGATTTGGCTCGATGACGTGTCGTGTCGAGGGAATGAACGCAGCGTGATGTCGTGTATACATCGATTAGGTTCTCACAACTGTAATCAGTTTGAAACGGCTGGCGTGGTTTGTGCTGTCCCGACTACCAAAGCACCCACGACAACACCCATACCAACCACTACAGCTACAACAACACGACCTCTTTATTGTAAGTATAAGTTGTAGGACATACCCCGGTGTAATATGAGCGATTCCTAATGCAAATGAACTTAGACAATAGAGTTTCCTAAATTCCGGATCTATGTACGTTTTGGAGACGTTTAGTGGCGAATTTCTATCATTTAAGTTATTTGTATGTCAAACAACTGTACAATCGGCCATGTTTACTTCGACATTAACCCTCCAGTGTTTGCTAGTGTTGCACGCGCAATATCGTGAAAACAGTCAAATATACAATTCATTCTCGCAAAATATAGCAAAAAATATCTCACTTGTCACTTGTCACTCACCTAAAGGCTCGTGTGTATAGCAGAAAATACAAGTGACGCATGGGATATTCTGCAGTATGGTAATTGTATAACTGTAAATATGCAGAAAGCATTGTATAACTAGTATGTACCACTGTGTCCATGTTTTCAGACACGCTCAAGCGGACGTCATATTCAGTACGCCTGGTGAACGGCGGAGAACGACGCCGCGGTCACGTGGAGGTGTTGCGTTACGGATTGTGGGGATCGGTGTGTGACGAGGGCTGGGATATCAAAGACGGTAACGTCGTCTGCCGTTCTCTAGGATACAAACAGGTACCATAATCAATCTGTGAACTGCATTGAGCTGTCCTTTTCACGCAAAATCACTCGCAGTGCCGCTTCACAAATCCCACAAACATATTTCTTTCCTGATATGTCTGGTACGAATTTTTCACTAAAAATATCCTCCAAATCCTTTAAAACTTGGAAAAAATCGAAGAAAGCAGCATTTGTTTTCACCGGTAAGGTGCCGCCTTTTTTCTCGGTCAGAGAGCCTAAGCTCGAGCTACTGCGGAAAGCCACAGGAATCTCATAAAAAACGACACATATCTTTCGTTCTTGATATGCGAAACATTCGCGCCCAAAGCCAAATTTGATAGTTCTACCTTATTAGGAAATGGCAGTGATTCCCACCTCGTACGGCGAGTTTGGTAGGAGATGGGTGGAACTTGAGGGAACTTGAGGGAACTGCAGTGACTTAAATTGCGGGAACTTGAGGGAACTGCAGTGACTTAAATTGTGATGCAGCCGTCATCTTGGCTTGGCTGCTCACGCCCCTCGGCCTTATGGCTCTCCGAAAGGAATTTTCAAAATCGAGATCGACTTACTGATGTGAATTAGATGCAAGGACGAGATGACGGAGTCAGAAAGAAAAGAGAGAGGAGAGAAAAAAGAGAAAAGAAAAGGACATCATTAAGGTGGATCGACCCAGTAATTTTGCACCCATGCCAACAAAGTTTGAACCTCTGATATAAAAACAGGCTGATTTCTATCGCGAAGCCAATATAACACAACTACTATGCATAGACTGAAATACATGTCGGTACAAAATTTGGGGAGATCGGACTTAGCATCACGTGATAATCGGGCCACGCCTGTTTTTACTCTCACCCCAGTTTCAGGCTGTACCGACATTTTTTCAATAAATGCTCTACAGTACCTCGAGATTGAGTGATTGCCTCCGTGTAACCGAAGTTTTACTAAATTCTCCAAGCCCGATCTGAAGATATTTTAGGATTTCTAAATATAATCTATGTAAAATTCAGTGTAGTGAATTAGCATGGCAGGGTTAATAATTCATGGTTAAAATTGAAGGTTTTTATAGAGCCCACTCTATTTGTATGTCCAAGGAAGGCCATGCTTTTCATTGAAATTAAATATTTCTTTGCGATTTCGAAAAGGATAGAAATGTAAGTATTAACATAATTGCCCCACGCGTCAGCTCTCCGCGAAATTTGGGTCTACTTTCACGAATTTCGTCTGATTTAAAAAATCGTCGGATGCTCAGTGGTAGAGCATCCGACCGGCATCAGGAGGGTCGCAGGTTCGATTCCTGTTGGGGGCTCGGATTTTTTTCCGAGTTTTTCATGTACACATCATTTCCCATAACTTTAATATCGGCTGGTTGGTAGTTTTTTTCGCATCAAATTTTTGGACGAGTCCAATTGATCAATGTTAAGTTTGTCTCCAACGTTTCATATCAATTGAAATCCTCTAAGGCTATCAATTAGGAACGCGAACTGGGTCGATCCACCTTAAATCCCCCGCTGGCCAGACACATACTGTAGCGCTGTTCACGCTGACGCCATCCATTATGTGCCAACCGCAGATCGATTGGTTCACAGAACAAAGGTCGCTTATTCAAAGACATTCAATCTTCAGTTGGCGCATAAGGATTAGAATGCCCATACACTAAACACGTGCTACAATATTTAAACAAGCTCGTAATAGTCTATGCAGTGAAAATGGTATATTCGTAAAGAGAAATAGCACTATATAGTACAATTTAGTAATATAATTATATAGCCTGCTCGAAATCCAATTATGCCGGCAGATCGATTTTTCTTTTTAATCGTCCAATTATTTTTTAATTGGATCGCGCGCGCTCTAATTGGACAGTTCGCGCTAAAATTGGACTGTTTTGGTTTGAACATTGATGTTATATAATTAATAAATAACAGGACTCCATGCTTGTCCAATTAAGAAAAAAATGGATGATTCCTCGGAACTCCAAATTGGACTCGGCCTGCGGCCTCGTCCAATTTTGGAGTTCCTCTGAATCATCCATTTTTTTCTTAATTGGACAGCATGGAGTCCTATTATATATACTTAGCTAGTGTTTCACGGATAGTTTGTACTGTTTAGTTTACTGTAGAACAATTATAGTAACTATCAGTTCCTAATCGTTTCATGTTCAGTGCGTGCAGGAGGAGTTACAATCTAGTTCTTAGATGCACATACTTTCTTACTGTATATTGTAGGCGGAGTCTGTGTCGTGTTGTAGTGAGTTCGGCGCCTCGGCCTCTGGCCAGTCGTGGGTCAAGAACATAGGATGCCGTGGTAATGAGACCTCCATAGAAGGCTGCGCCTACCAACTCCTGAGTGGTAAACACTCTTGTAGCAGGTCCACCATTGCAGGCGTCACTTGTGAGCTCTACGGACCCACATCACAACGTAAGTAGGAACCGCATTTACACTATCATATATCATTGACAGTTGGCTTCTAATCGTGACAAATATTACCCCTCTGCACACTCTGTATAACAGAACCGACATCAATCCCGACTCGAAGGAAATTGTTACCTTACCTGTGAATTTCTAGCCTCCCGATACCCGATTATTTTTTCTGAACTACTTGAATGTTGAATTCAAACTTTTCAAAAGAAGCTAAAATAAAACCAATTACTTTCTTGTAACTGGATGTTTTTGTCACACGTTGCTCGAATCACTAAAACAATTAACTGTCCCTCTGTCCCCTCCTAGCGACCACACCCGTACCGTACATCTGGGTTCGACTGGTTAACGGTGACACGCCCTTGAGTGGTGCTATCCAGGTACGGTACGAGAACGAGTGGCGGTACGTGTGTGATGATGGGTTTGGGATACGGGAAGGCAGTGTGGTTTGCCGTATGCTGGGATATAGTCGCGCCATCGGAACCCCATGTTGCAACAGGTAAAGCCGTGTTTACATTCGTGTCTGGCAGACGGGCATTAGAGCGGATTTCAGATGGTCACCGAAAGTAAATCAGATTTGTGTTACGTCAGCCGAGGCCGAGGGCAAACTATTTCGTCTTTCAGCCAATCAAATTGCGAGCTAAAAAAAATCCCGCCCCATTGTTCACGTTATGTCTAAACGCAAGTTGGGCTTACTTCGCCTCCTGATTGGTTTGTTGTAGAGTGGCTTCCACTCGTGATTGGCTAGTAGTTTGTATTTGCGTTTAGTTTTGACACTTTCTGAAATCTGCTCTATGTTAGTCAGACGTTGCTTGATGTTTTTATTGGCATGCACTCAGAGGCGAGTCCAGGTTTTGGAAAAGGGGGAGCGTTTCTGGTTTGAAGAGCCAGATTTGTCAGTAGACAATTGCTAGAACAATTGCTAGAACAATTGCAAAGGGGGCGTCCTTTTTCCTTTTTCGAAAGCCGCTCCCACATCTCTCTTCAGGGTGTCAATGAAGGTGGAGTGCGGCCGACCCGGCTTCAACGCCCATGGCGAGACTCTGGATCGGTGGGCGCGTGTAATGAGCTCATTGTCAGTCGTCTGTCTTGTGTAAGGGTTGGTCTACACACGAATGCAAGCGGAAGGGGCTAGCGCAAGGATATCAAACTCATGCATTTCCTTTGTGTGGTTTACACTAGAACGCAAGCGCATACGCAAACGCAAGGGAATCGAGACGCTGCGTTCCCTTGCGCTTGCACTTACGTCTATTGTAAACCAAGCGAGCGCAGGCGCAAGCAAGCTACTTAATGTTGATTTTAGGCTGATTTACATTTGCCTTATGCTTGCGTCGTTTGTAAACCAGCCTAAGGCATCTGTTTTGGGTTAAGCAGAGAAGCTGGCTTAATAGAACGATCCCGTCTTCGCATTAATGAATCACCAAACAATGGGCAGTTTTCCCTATGAAATTCTAATTTTTAATTAATTTTATTTTTTAATGGATTTTTAATGAATTCTTCGGCTTTTCGTGACCAAAATATAAAACCCATATACTATGAGCAAACTTCCAACACTTTCCTGAAATCGGTGTATTTTCCATGCTCTATGCCAAACTAAAATGTTGGCTTCTCCTACGTAGAAACAGTAACTAGGGAGTACAACAATGAGTGCGGGATCGGTCAGTTACTGAAGTGGTGCAGAACAAAGGGAATGCACGGGGATGCATTAGTGCTCGCCTGTTCTATGGAGGATCTTTATTGAGGACGTCTCGACTTCCCATTATGTCTTGTTTTACAATAGGTTCAGGGCGCCAGCCGAGGGATTATTTTGGATGGATGACGTCAGGTGCCATGGCAACGAGACGACGTTATCTATGTGTCGCCATCGGGGGTGGGGAAAACATGATTGCTTGCTGAGGGAGATTGCAGGCGTACAGTGCGCTAGTGGACCCCCAACAACGTCACCTTACCGTCGAGGTAAAGTGGGGTCGAATTTGTTTAATATAGCAGGGAATTTTAGTTGCGACGACGGCAGAGAACATTAAATGTTTAGAGCGCACAATATAGGTTCTGGTATGTGTTCATTCGCGTTACGTCCTCGCGGCGTGCCCAGCGCAAATGCTCATAACTTTATCTGTCAAACGTTTCGTTTTCTAAAGGATGCCATTTTATAGTACATCCGATAATCGATAACTTTCTATTGTTTCACATCGGAACGGCGCAACTCCTGCGCGGCGTTTGCCGTATGGGTACGCCTTTATTCCTTATCACGGATCAGCAGTCTCGTACATAGCACAAATAGTGAAGAATGTGCATGTCACCCTTGGAAGGCTTGTTTTTGAAAATTAACAAAAATGCCAAAGATGATAAATAGTCGGGAAGCCTCCATAGGCTAATTTGTAGCTGAACAGTCATGTACTTGTTATTTCGCTACGAGCCTATGAATAGACCTCTAGATTCCCAACGGTAAATCACCCGAGCAAGACTGGAAGGCAAAAAAACTTTTTAGTTACTTGTTTACGACATCGCAAAGACATTTAACTGATAACGTGGCGCATTCGTAGTTAATTAACCAAGTTCTTTATGAGCATGTAAAAACGTTACAGATCAGATACGTTTCATTGCTCTCCAGTACACGTGAAAGACAAACTGCAAAAGGTATATTCAGTACTTGAACTCTCCGTGGGAACGCATCCATTTTGTGCACCTGTATATTTCAACAACAAGAAGATGTTCTTAAAATATTTGAAACTAATGTGTTCATGTGAACAACAACAACCAAAGGTTGAGATTTATGTTAAACGGAGCTCCGACGAAGGGCTAACGCTCGAAACGTCAGCAAAACACCACTTTTCCACGGCGTTTAACATAAATCTCAACCTTTGGTTGTTGTTGTTCATGTTCACGTCTCCGCCGACGCAGACCACCTAGTTTTCCCGTAAAACTAGTCATACCATACTAATGTGTTCATGTGTTCTCTCTCAGCGACCGTGGCGCCTGTCGTCAAGTTTCGACTTGCGGGCGGACCAGGCCCAAGCGAAGGCCGCGTGGAATTGTATTATCGAGACGAATGGGGAGCAGTATGTGACGACAGCTGGCGAATCCGAAACGGTCACGTAATATGCCGTCACCTTGGTTACCCACGTGCTCTGCGCGTGTCATGCTGTAGTGAATTCGGTCCCAGTCAAACACGGCGCATTTGGTTGGACGATGTGAATTGCCGAGGACGTGAACGATCGCTGATGCACTGTCTCCGCCGTCAGCTGGGGTTCCATAATTGTAACCAATGGGAGACCGCTAGTGTTGCCTGTGACGCGGGACTAACCACTACGCCGCCGCGTGCCATAACGGCCTTCACTTCTCCCGGTGAGATTTTTTTGCTCTCAACTTTAGCCAATCAGAAGCGTTCTAAAGCAATCGAAACAAATTCTAAAATATACTGCAATTGAGTTAAAATCTGTTTCATCTCTCACAGGCTTTTGGTTGTATTAAGTTTTTAAAAGACGCTGCTGGGGGTTTATGGAGACACTCAAAATGGCCGTCGGATGGCATGGCCACGTCTCATTAAATTTTCTAGAAACTATACTTTTTAAATGCTTTGAATTAGGAATTGTTGGAGGTAAATATGACATTTTGTCAAGTCTTAGTTTTAGTCCATTTCCAATTAAAAATAGTCCAGAAAATAGATGAGTAGAAACTCGGAATCAAAGAAAACTTGGACTTCAAAGATGGATGCAGTATGAGCTATGCTCCTAAGGTGTTCTTACTGCGGTTTCCATAATTCTTCGAGCCCTCCACCGAGTAATACGTTGTGTTTTCAAAGCGTTTCCAGAAGGAAACATCTAAACAGCCCCGGCTGCTTTTGCAATACCTCTAAGTGATGTTTGCTGTTGTTGAATGTTTGCTGCGAGTTCGGGGGATAAGCCGCAAAACAAGCTTTGAAAGGTGCCCCAGAGTAATCGCTGAATTATGAACCACAGTAATTGGCTTTGCTGTTGTGGTGTCCCTGTCTACATGTCGTGTCAATTTTTTGTCTTGTTTTTCTCCTCGCACGTTATTTTTTTTTTTCCTGTATTATTTTCTATTTTGTAGACGAAGCATAATAAATAAATAAATAAATAAATAAATAGTGATGTCACATGCTCAACTATAAAGTACACATTCTTATTCCAGCTTCTTCCGCTATGACGACTACCTCACCGCCCAAAACAATCCGCTTGGTAGGTGGACCTGGTCCACACGAGGGTCGAGTTGAGATCTTACACAATGGAGAATGGGGCACAGTTTGTGACGACTTTTGGAACCTACTCAACGGTCACGTGGTTTGTCGAATGCTTGGGTATCCTCAGGTAAGTAGCTTCCATGAAGTCATCAGCACGCAGTAGGAGAGGACATTGGGGAAATATTCTTGGTTTTCAGTTGTGTTGTGACTTAGTTCATCTCCATATACATACTTTGAAAGGCTGTAAACTCAATTGAACTGTAAAGAGAACACAAATTGTCTCCTGAGTAAATTTGATACCGATTGAGTTTTTTCTCAACGAAGTATATGAAAATGGATTCGCGCCATTTTGTACAGTAAATGCATGAGCACCAACATGGCGGCCAAATTACCAGTTCTCTAGTCTATACGTCTATTTCATGGATCATATATAATGGTAATTGAACTAAATGGAGTGCAATTTGGTCTGAAATCATACGCGTGATTTCAAAATCAAACGAGCGCGCGTAGCGCGAGTTTGATTTGAAATCACAAGTATGATTTCAGACCAAAATTGCACGACACGAAGTTCAATTACCACTTTATTATATCCATTTTGAAATCACATTCTAGGCCCAGAGGATTCTATCAATTTATTTTCTTGAAACCGGAAATGCCTCATAAAAACATTGTATGCAAAACGAACTCATTAAGTACTTATATGCAGAAATTGTCATGTGACAAACAAAACGATTTCGATCACTCATAACCTGCAAAGTTCATTCATAGTTGAGATCACTTATGTTTAAAATTACACCATACACAATTCAACAAAGTAATTTCATTGTCTGACAAAAGGAAGGAATGCTCGTCGCTTTTATTGCGGCCTTGGAGATGGAGTGGAGTTGGAGACGTAGAAATATTGAAGTTTTGCGATGGAACTGTGACTTTGCTGGGCGAATGACTTGCGATGGCATAAAATCAAAACTTGGCTGCAAATTATGCTTGGAAGCCATGAGCTGTATTGCTAAATTTCATCACTTGCTGCATCTGGCTGTGGATGGTAGTGTTCTTCATGTTTGAAGAGAGTGGAGTTTGATAGATGAGCGGAGGTGATTTTCAAGATGGCGGCATCGTTTCACTACCACTATCAGCTGTGAATTTGCGAAACACTTTCATCCAGCTTTGTGTTAACGGGAAGTGTTCTTATTGATCACTTTAGACTTCAGCTCTTTTACCACATTGTCTACCGGAAAGCATGTAAAATCATCAACTTTTGATTTTGTGGAATTTGCTGTTGTTTGTTTTTTGGTGGACTCGGATTCCTGGACTCGGGACCGGAATTTTGCACCAGAGGTGCTGGATTATTCGCTTGAAAATCCTCCATATTGTCGTGAAACTGATATCATACTCTGGAAAAACGACAGATAAAAAGGTACTGTAAATATTTAAAGTTTTATCCATAGTTTTGTCGTTGTTTCTTGTTTTTCTTTTCAAGCAGAAGAAGAAAGGGGGGAATTTCCCCAAAAAATTGCAGGAAGATGGTTTTCCTGCCATTATTTTCCTGTAATCTGATTGGTCACTGCCTTTTAACCCTGAAATCTGATTGGCTGATTGATTTTGTGCTTCATTTTGATTGGCTGAGAAAAAGATGCGATTTGGACTCAAAAGGATGCGATTTGGGAATAAATTGCACTGTTGTAAGCCAATCAGATTGCAGGGATTGACAGTGATTTCAAAATGGATATAATAAGAACAGAAATTGTCGGAATGGTAGGATATGAACATTTATAACATACTGATTTGCCTAGATTGTAAGAACTGGTGAAAAGTGACTGGTGTTGTGTCATAAATAGCTTCAGTGATATCTCCGAAACTACAATCCGTGACATTAAAACTTGAGACAGCCTGCCAAATAAGCGCACTGGATTATACTTTCTCTTCCCTTCCTCGCACCACCCCCTTCCGAAGGAACGCTTGGCAATGTTGGTCCGAAAAAACTTTCCAAATCGCTACTAAAGATTTACTAGACAACATTGGAAGGGAGAAAGGGGTCGACCGGGCAAGCGTCTCAAGTTTTATGTCCCTGATTGTAGGTGTCAGAAAGTGTCGAAATTTGGCGTGATGACTCCTTCAGTAATCAACACTGAAAGTCCTGAAAGTACTTCTCCGCTTTCAGTTTGGAAGTTAGCACAAGCCCCGCAACGTCCCCTTTCGTAGGCCTCAACAAAAAAGAACACTACTTCGACAAAGGAAAGGGTCGAGCGTGCATTGACATTCATTCCAGCGTTAATTAGTTACTTATTCCCTTCATAGGGGATTGCTGTTGAGTCCTCTGTTGAATCGGTTTCATCTCTCGTTTTTTAGGCGCAGAGCACATCATGTTGCAGTACGTACGGAGCTCACTGGCGTAGTAACATGTGGCTTGATGACGTAAAGTGCACTGGAACTGAGTATTCCCTCCAAGACTGTGCGCATGCACCAATTGGTACCCACGACTGTCATCCTGGAGAGGAGACCGCAGGCGTCATTTGTCAGCAAGTCGTCAGTTTGCCTCCAAGAACTGGTAATATAAGGCTCTCTTTTTGTTCTCCTTGTTGGGGTATATTAAAATTAGATACTTACCTTAAAGATCAGCGTACCACTTTGCAGGTTGAATCCTGACGCATTCAACAAGGGTTTAAAGATGGCGGCTTCAAATGAAACAAATATTTGTACCAGTCTGATTTCTTCCTCTCAAATTAGCCAATCAGAACGATTTTTGTTGCATCGCCAAGCGTTTAAAAAAAAATACTGAAACAGAAGGAAAATCTTGTGCCCCGTGTGAGGATCGAACTCACGACCTTCAGATTTCTATTGAGATTATGAGACTGACGCGCTGCCTACTGCGCTAACGAGGCAGGTACGTTAAGGTAGAATGAAGTATCTAAACACAAGAGCAGCTCGCGAGGTCACAAATTGCGCACGGGCAAAGTAGCAATAACCTTTTACTGCCATGGAAACGAGCTCTATTATCAGAAACTTGATTTTGGGTGAAAATCACGCAAGCAACAAGAGTACATTCTAGAATTTTTCCTGCTTGTTTGGCGCCACATTTGGTAGCAGGGACAGTATTTCTAAAAAAATATTTGAAAAGTTCCATATTAGGAAGACAAAAACCATGTGCCCCGTGTGAGGATCGAACTCACGACCTTCAGATTTCTAGTGAGATTATGAGACTGACGCGCTGCCTACTGCGCTAACGAGGCAGGTACGTTAAGGTAGAATGAAGTATCTAAACAGAGTATGTTAATTTCACGAGCCAAACTCGAGCCCGAGTCAAATACGAGTCACGAGCCAACCTCGAGTCGCCGTTATTTTTGTCAAAATCGCAAGGAAATCTATTTCTCAATCATGAAGCAGTTCGAGCTCGAGTCAAATACGAGTCACAAGCCATCCTTGAGTCACTGTTATATTTAATTTAAAATCGAAAAATTTGATCAAGATATGGTCGTGGGATGTGACGTCTTGAGAACTTTAAAATAATTCTCAGCCAGGAACACGTGGTGAAGCACTGGCACTGCAATCGGACCCCCGGACCTGTGATTTGTGCTGCGAGTCTCTGCATCGCAGCATGTGAACGGCCAGCGATTTCACTTGCAACGGCCGAACGATGTCGCGCCACCGGCGCAGGTGTTTTGAGCATGTTCAAATTCCTCCGCGATTCGCGCACGATGTCGATCGAAATCTTTGACAAACGTCCCTGACCCATGTCCGTTGCAGTCACCGGTCATTTCAGCCGCGTGATTTTGACGTTGCACGTCGCAGCTGAATCAGGCCTTTAGACTTGTTATGTACGGATGTGATGTGATGTCATTGGAATTACTTTTTAGAGGGCTCCTAGTCTACCTTTGAATTTTTGAAAGCTGCGCTTTCTTTTAACTTACATATAAAACATACATTCTTTAATTAACAAAAAATTGCCTTACCAAGATGACACAGTGGACGATATCTCAATCTGCTGCCTTGAATGTATGCCCTGACTGATTTTTAAAAGTGACTCGAAGTTGGCTCGTGACTCGTATTTGACTCGGGCTCGAGTTTGGCTCGTGCTACTTGTTACTCATCTAAACACAAGAGCAGCTCGCGAGGTCACAAATTGCGCACGGGCAAAGTAGCAATAACCTTTTACTGCCATGGAAACGAGCTCTATTATCAGAAACTTGATTTTGGGTGAAAATCACGCAAGCAACAAGAGTACATTCTAGAATTTTTCCTGCTTGTTTGGCGCCACATTTGGTAGCAGGGACAGTATTTCTAAAAAAATATTTGAAAAGTTCCATATTAGGAAGACAAAAACCATGTGCCCCGTGTGAGGATCGAACTCACGACCTTCAGATTTCTATTGAGATTATGAGACTGACGCGCTGCCTACTGCGCTAACGAGGCAGATGCGCTTGAGCTTGTCTAGAAGTCTGTATATACGCGAGCTGGTCGCGAGGCCATAAATATCAGCTAAACATTTATAAAATGACAATGAAATGTTGTAGGCCGACTTCTTAGACTTGCAGCTCATAAGCTGCGAATTACGCAGGGTGTAGTAGTACTTCAGTAGTAATTTTATAGATATTTTTATCACTTTCTCGTTTCTTAAGCGAATGTGAAACGCCATTGGATTCTTAGGACAGTCACAGACGTCGAACTTTGGCCGCGTCGAATCCAATTGTTAGAAATTTGATTTGCAGCTTAGATGACTTTGTCTAGTGCGAAAGGCAAATCTAATGAACCATGCCAGAACAAAAAGTAATGAAATTATTTTCTTTGGTTGTGAAATGGAGAAAAACAGTCGGCTGAATTGGATTCGACGCGGCAACATATCGACGTTTGAAACAGGCTTTAGAGAAATGAGGCACCCAGCGCATTTTAACTTATGAGCTACAAGGCTGATCAGTCGGCCTCCAATTACTTTTACATTCCTAAAGAGGGGTCGTTAGAACACCTAGATCAGCCCCTCCTGCTGACACCAATTCCACTTAGATAGCAACGTATGATATAAATACGCAACTGTTTACGTTTTTATTTAAATATTTCCAGCACCTACAACTCGCCCACATATCCAAGTAGCCAATCCTATTCGCCTATGGGATGGCTCTTCGCCTCACGAAGGGCGCGTGGAGGTGTTCTATAATGGCCAATGGGGTGCAGTTTGTGACGACGGCTGGCGTATACAGCATGGGCACGTGGTCTGCCGTATGTTAGGTTTTAGCAAGGCCGCGTCGTTCACGTGCTGTGGCATTTTCACGCGTGACCCGCCTGCAAAAATTTGGTTAGACGATGTCCGTTGCCGCGGTAACGAGAGCTCGTTGTTCGACTGTGCGCACAGACCATGGGGTCTTAATAATTGTAACAAAAAAGAATTTGCGGGTGTCGTTTGTCATGTTCCTACTGTCAAACCTACATTACCGGGTAAGAGTTAGCTGGCTAGTGATTCGAATGATGTGCGCCGTGAAATAAAAATAGATAATAAGAGTGGAAGTCATATGACTGTTAGCAGTATCGATACAGCGGCGGGTCCAGGGAAGGCGCGTTGAGTGCAGACTCACCCCCTTTGCTTCCCTGCTAGCAGAGGCCACACAAATGTCACAACCTCGTCCAGGATAGTGGACGTACTTGACTGGTTTGGCTGGTTTTACAAGAATGGCGTCAGTGTTTTTGCTTCGAAAACAGCGCGCGCTTTCACGAGTGATTTCTCATTCAAATTACCAACACACAACATTTTGCTCAAATTTACATAGAAAATAAAACGATCCCCAGTGAATTGATAAAGGCAAACTTTAGAATGAGTATCGGAGCAGCGTTTAAGAGTCTTTAAATTGAGTAAACGAGCCATCTAAAGGCCACAAAAAGTGATTTTGTGTAAGTTGTAGTGCAGATAAATTGATATTTTCTTGCTCGCGCACAAACTTGATGGACCACCTTTTTTTTCAATAACTTGCGTGAGAAATTTCTAAGTGCCATAAAGTGGGCGTAAATAAAAAAATCGCCCTCCTTGGCTTAGGCGTAATGTTTTTCCCATTTCAGATCACGTGTCACTCATTTGAATAATCTTTCTTTGTTTGCGCTGCATTCATTTTCATATATCCTTCGGTGCGGAGCATAAAAAAAAGAAAGAATACTGCGGGGAATGCCACGTGATCCGAAATGGAAAAAAAAAACATTACGTCCACACCGAGGAGGTGGTGATCGCAAAGTGATTGCATATTACTCAAAGACAGTCACCGGAATTCTGTTCTATCAACTTCACTCGACCTTTGTCACCAAATTATTTTTATATAACACTCAGGGGCGTAGCTACCAATACGCAAAGTACACAACTGCGTACTAAAATTTTCACTTTGTTCTACTTTTTACTGATGTTTTTCTGACGATCGTGTCTATCAGACTACTGTCTTGCGTACCTTACAAAACAGCTCTAGCTACGCCCCTGACAGTTAATACTGAGTAGAGCCTTCTCCACTTACAGTGCTTTTTATTTTTATTATGCATTCTTTTGTCCAGCTGGCACCATTATGATCGAAATTAAACTTGACGTCATTCGCATTAATTTTTTCTTTTTCAGTCCACCAAAACTGATAAATATATTAGTTCTCGTCAATGTTTACTTGGAAATATCTTGACTTGCTGGAAGACGTTTCATGTTGATCACTTATTGCAATGAAATGGGTAAACAGTGCATGTTCTCTTCCTCTGTATAGCTTGTGGTGCGAAGCCGAGCCTCCCTGCCAGATCTCCTGCGCGTCCAGGGTTTGCACGGCCTGGAGACTGGCCTTGGCAGGCCATGGTGATGAACAGAAGGCTTTTCGCGTACTGCAGTGGGGCACTAGTAGCTCCTGATGTTGTAGTCACTGCCGCGCATTGCTTCGACAGGGTGAGGAGAACTGGAGAGATCGTCGTCAGGTACTGTTAATACTTGGTAGTCATTTTGTACTATTGAAGAGGGCCGTTTCGCCGAATGGCCTATAGTATTAGCGCTTTATCGTAATTATCTTCACTCTTCGCAGTGAAGCCGATAACACACATGCTTTCTTATTTCAAATTGTCGTAAAATAAATGTCGATTTGGTATTTTACTGCAGGTGTATATATAATAAACAGAACATTACATGGCCGCTTGGAGATACGGACTCAGTGCTCGACCTTAACTTTTTTGGTGACTAGTCCTAGGACAAGTAGCACAAAAAAGTTACTTGCCCTAGCCAAGTTATGGTATAAAAAAATGAAGCCTGCTCGAACCATATAAATGTAACTCGCTTACCAATGTCCTTCTTCCCTCCTTCGAGGAGTTTGACACAAAACTCGCTCAACAAACAGTGTGGATATTTTGAACAATAAACACACACCAGCAAAATGTTTTATGTTTATATTTCGCACAAAATCGTTGCTTGTCCTGTGACTAGTGCTCTTGAGTTTTCACTTGTCCTGAAGCATTGCTTACTTGCCCAGGACAAGTGGACAACCGCTAAGGTCGAGCACTGGGACTTCATCTTCTCGTGTTGAAAATTATCTCACTCGTGTTGAAAATTATCTCACTCGTTCGCTGCGCTCACTCGTAAGATAAATTTTAAACACTCCAAGATAAAGTTCTTATCTCCCCGCGACCATGTAATATCCTCTATAATATATCCTATCAGGAGGCCATAATTGGGAGTGGCAACTGATTTCGTAAAGTGTGTCGCCATATCATGGGTAAAAGTTGTCAGTGGCGTAGGCAGGGGGTATTCCAGGGTTTCCGGAACCCCCATGTCGCGTCAAGGAATCCCCTTCCTCCTCTCCCGTTTTAGTGATTTTATCCCAGCAATTCTTCATTTTTCTCTATGCTTGCCATAAGTAAAGCTAAAAGTCATTGCGGATATTGTTTGCGCTTTTTTGTCTTTCCGAGACCTTAAGTACTTAGTTAGGCACTTTGAACCCAATTTGGAACACCCCTCTTATAAATCCTAGCTACGCCCCTGTTGTGCTGTTTTAAATCTTATTTCCCACTAACACCCTTGTATTCACAATCCAGGGAATACTTTTTCAACCCAGAAAGCGGCCTTATGCCAAATTATGTTAAAAATATATTTATACAGCTTATAATTGTGGGCCTTCTTGTAAAAAGCACAGATAACTTTTGTGCTAAAATAGTACAAATTCTAGTGTTTGTCGACAGTCGTTATGTGAAAGATCGTCACTTCTGGTGAAGGGCCGGCTCCTGACCCAGTTTCCTTACCTACTAAGAATCGGACAGCAAAAGGCCAATGACTATATGGAAACATGAGGGCGAAAGATCGATGCGGAAATATTTTTTTGTTGCGGAACTAGAACCTCAAAAAAGGACCTTAAAGAGCCCGTGTCAGCCACTCCTTTGTTATTGTTTTCGTTCGATATTAGAATAGACGAATTACGTGTACAAATCTGTAAATCAACATCTAAAAACAAAGTTTCAGATTTGATTTACCAAATTCAATCGAGAACATTGCTCTATATTCTCTAAATCAGCCGATGGAAATGGATGCTTTCTCCGACTTGGTATGTTGCTATGCTGTCAAAATGGCGGCTGACACAGGCTCTTCAAGTCAAAGGAACCTTCAATCTTGGACAGTTGAGAGAATATTTGATTTTTTTCATGCGATTCGCGCATCCAAACCTGCTTCACGCTAATTATTTTCTATTTCTTATGAAATGTTATTATATAGCTACGATATAACGTGCGCTGTGATTGGTTCATATCTATGCTCTATTACACCGATAAAGTTCTCCCCCGCTATATCATAAAAGCAATTAGAGCACAACTTTTTATGACATTCTCGTGTCTCTCCGAACATCACGCGTGCTCTATTGCGCCGATAAAGTCATACAAAGTTGTGCTCTAATGCTTAATGATTCTAAGAGAAGTGGCATTTCATGAGTGTTTCGACTTTTTAGGAAAGCTCTAGCATACCAAATGGACATTTTACATTTGCGCAACAGTCTCAAGGACTCGATCTTCTTGATATGAAACAACTGTCCCCGGAAGGGAGACTCCCCTATTTTTGAGGCGGGTGTGCTCGTCGGGAACTTTCGCTTTTACCCCAAAAAGCTCATGGCTTTGTTATTTTGACCCCTAAAAGGTACCAACAAGACGTATTTTCTCACGTATCTTTTTACGAGGGAAAATACGTTGAAATCCAGGCTACCAACGAGTGTGATTTGCTTGGTTCACTAGGACGGATTTCTAGCAGGTACTATCTGGCAAAAATTACTGTCTGGAAAATGTTTTCGAATTGTATCCCCTAAAAGGTACCAGATGCCTGATTTTAGACCCCAAAAGGTACGACGAGCACCCCCGCCCCAAAAGTAGAGAAGCCCTCCCCACCGACAATTTGCAAAGTGATATCAAACGGCATTGTTCTTTCCTTTAGACTAGGCGCACATAAAACCCGATCAGGGAGTCTGGGCTTTAGTCAAGACCGTCGATGGGAACAAGAGATCGCAGTCGCGTCCCTCCACAAGCACCCAAGTTATAAAGTCCCCGCAAGGTGGGGCCACGATATTGCGGTCCTCAAGCTCTCGAGGCCCGCAATTCTAAATAGCCGCACTAATATCATCTGCCTATCGAATGATACATATATTCCTCCAGGTGAGTTATTTTTTTTGGCGCGCGCGTGAGCGACAAAGGAAGACCTCAACATGTATATTTTGCTAATATAGAAAGTCATGGTACAATTACAATTTACCTCCCATAGTTTTAATTTCATCTTTAAATCTATGTATGCTCTATTATTCTAAAAATAGATAGGTCAAGAAAAAATGTACCTAAATATTATAAGCCAGTTGGAGGCTCATACTAAAGGGGCTCCTGGTCCTGGTCCTGGTTTGGTTTCAGTGTTATATTAACTGTGGATTCTTATTTCAGGTACACAATGCTGGACCACAGGATGGGGACTCATACTTGGTTCCCTTCTACTGGGACGTCCTCTAGTTCTACGACAGATGCCCCTACCAATAGTGTCCCCAGGGACCTGCAGAAGGAACTATAAAACGTTGCACAAATCCATGATTTGTGCGGGCTCTGGTAACGGAAGGACCATATCGTGTAGCGGGGACTCGGGGGGCCCTTTAGTCTGTGAGGCCCAAAATGGACAATGGGACCTTATTGGAGTGTCTACTTGGGGAGGCACCTGTGGATGGCCGGGGTTCTATGGCGTCTACACGCGAGTGACCTACTTTACGAACTGGATTACGAAAATAATACATAGTCACAGCGAGGCGTAGCTCCATTTGTAATCACGGTCTCGACTCAGTTATGAAAACATGCTGGCGGATCCAGCGCAATGGTTTCTAGACCTTTGCGGGAGCGCCTGCGAGTTTTAGGATCGGAGCATGCTGGGAATAGAGCGTAGGGCCTGTGCTGAGGTGACTCTCTCGCCGACTAGAGGCAAGAAAATCTACCAAGAAATAGGGAAGACAGAATAGGGGCAGCAGAATAGTCTGAGAAACGCGCTCTGTAAAGGCCGGTTTACACTTGCGATTTTTGCTGCAATTTTTGTCGCGCGAGTCCCGGCTATTTTTCTCGCACGTACGCGTCAACTCGAAATCACTAATGTAAACTAGGTGCAACTCGGCGCGATCTGCCGCGATTTTTGTCGCGTGATGTCGCGGAAATTTCAAACATGTTCGAAACTCTTTGCAACTTGATGCGATTTGAAGAAAAGAGAGCACAGAAATCGCACCAGATTTGCATCTCGTTTACACTAGAGAGTTGGAATTGAATTGCAACTCCGCGCGAGAAAAATCGCCGCGACAAATGCAACAAAAATCGCAAGTGTAAACCGGCCTTAACAGCCGAAACTCTCTCGGGTTCCCTGTGGCGAGCCTCGTGAAAGTCCTATCGCGCTCGTCTTAGTGCGCAGGGAACCTCGATCCAGTGAATTTCCCAAGGCGCACGCATGGGAAGTGTTAGGAATTCACATGGATAGTCAAAGGAAATCTGAACACTTCACATTATTCTACCATGGGAAATTAACTTTTCCCGTGGATGGGTTTCTGCTGAAATTTCTTGTGATTCACCACAGGCTTCCCGTGCTGAAAAAGCGTGTTTCTTTGTTTTCGCGAGCAGTTACCTGCGGAGGCAGCTACCAATGAAATGTATTTAAAAAAATAAAACATTTACTATGCAAAGACTCTTCTTTATTCTTGTACATCAAACAATTTTAACTGCTAGCATTAAAGCATTTATTTTAAACTTACTGCTGAGGCTTAGAGAGCCGTAATATTATCACAAGCGTGACTATTTTTGCGTGAGAAGGTGTGAAGCGCCGATATCTATCTGAGGAACTAAAACAGGAAACCGATTAAGTTTTGCGTGGAGAGTCCTATTGGGGGAATTTTTGACCATAGCTCCAAAAGTTAGGATCTTGATGACCTCACGTGATTATCAAGAATATCAACGTACGTACACCTAAGTTAGCTCTCAGCTCCAGACAGACTGTTGACAGAGCCTCAAATCTGCCGCACGGGGGATTTGAGGACCTACGGACAAGTTTCCGGGGCAGGGTGTATTGGACTCTGGAAATTCCACAGGATGGTTTGTGTTTGGCGCTTTGAAATTCCAGGGGGAAGAACTAAAAAGGGGACTTTCCAGGGAGATTTTATCTTAAAATAGATTTTCCAGGGGTGTATTTTGTCAGAAAAAGTGGAAATTCTAGGGGAGGCCTATTTGAGCTTTTATGAGGAGTGGAAATTCCAGGGGATGGCCTGGTCCTCAACCAATCAGCAATCAGCCAATCGGGACCCGAGGACGCGCGGGATTGCGCGACGTACTCGACAAGATTCCGGAGAGGCCGCGCAATATTTCTGGAAAGCTTGGGAAACTGGGAAAGGCTCAAAATAGAACTTGTTGCGGGTGATTTCCGCTCGAGCTCCCAAGTTTGCTCCTACTCTGTCGATGGAGAACAAACTCTGTCGATAAGAAAAAACTCTGTCGATAAGAAAAAAACTCTGTCGATAGGAAAAAACTCTGTTGATGAGGAAAAAACCCTGTCGATGAGGAAAAAACTCTGTTGATAGGAAAAAATTCTGTCGATGAGGAAAATCTTGGTAGACGGCCGGGGAAAAAACCCTATCCAAGAGGAAAAAACTCGGTCATAGGAAGAAATATTTCGCCCCCAGAGCCATGGCCAGAGCTAGAGACGAATACAGAGACGCGGTTCATCTAACAATGTCTATAATACGTTTTAGTACTATCATAAATACAACTCATGCCCTTTCATTATCTAACTCAACACACGTTCCAATGCTAGAGAGTGAGCTTTTCCGCTTTTCTTTACATTCTATCCCCTTACAAAGCCGAAAGTTTTATCATGTTTTTAGCAACGCTAAACGGTACGGCAATGCGGCACAATTGGGATTGGGGCATGTTACGCTAACCGCTAGCAGAGCTTTTCCTGTACTTTATCTTGTCGTAGTCATTCGCGTCTCTGTGTACCTCGCGTAGCTGAGTTTGTTTTCCTCGGGGCAGAATAACAACAAAAACAAGGCGCAACCACCGAATCGCGAATAACTAATTAGGTCAACGTAAAAGAGAGACACAATGGAAAAGCCGGATGATCTGCTACAACAGGGTAATGTTACGCAAACTGGCCATTCTCACTTTAAAACAACTGGAAATAGAATGACGGATAATAAACAACTTATTAGACAGTTTAATGTACAATTTCGCTGGATATTTTTTCGAGTCTGGAGTATTTGTCGAGCCCGTCTTTGGTGTGGTGTTTCTAGAACTATACCTTCACCCGTGACCGTGGCATGGGCGTGCACGTAATATCAACATGGACACAACAAGGCCAGAAGTATTTTCAGGCCTCGTGGCTCCTTACTACTTATCCATAGGTTCCATTGTAGTTAAAAGGTTTGTCTTGAGGCACGCAAACCGATCCTTGGGGCATCCCAAACTTGACCCTTACACCACTGGACTTGGTGTCCGCGGGCTCGATCAGGACCGCGTCGCGACTTGCCATACTTGGATCCTCCGGGAAATAATTAAACGGTCTTATGAAAAAGCGAGCCGTGTTACCAGCGGTGACCGTATTGGGATATCCTCAGTGTGGGGCAAGTGCATGAGACCCACCGTTACCCAGGCAACCAGGTCGATATCCCGGATGGTTTCATTGTCTTCGTAAAACTTGCTGAATTCAACCACAGGGTTCCACATGTCTTGTTGGTTGTATATAGAAGAACTGCTTCCTTCAGTTTCCTTGTGTTGAGTCACGGCCATCTGGTGCAGAGACCATTGGGCTCCCTTTATGAGGGGCTTAGATGCGGGGTAAAGCTGCTTGATGGGACTATTGATTTGGATTCTGTACCCCTGAGGAAGGCCCTGCTTATTCACGCTGGATTCACTTATGAAATTGAGGTATTTTGGGTGGTCAAAGTTGTACGAGTACAAGGCTTCTTGTTCGGTGCTTTTTATATGACGGCGAACGACCTGAAAAATGGTTTAAACCGCGATTAATCGATGTAGTTTATACTTCTATTTCGGGTTGCGGTTGCTCGAAAATGGTTTAGCACTAATCAAGGATTAATTACCTTGGTGACTCGATGCTTTTTCAGAGCTAAACCGGGTATTAAATTTTACCCAGATTAAAACAACCCGCCCGCACCAGTACTTTAACATTGCTCCTACAAATAATAAATATGGCATATAGAAGAAATTCCAGTTTCGGGGCTCTGGGGAATCCGATTTGTTGTGAGCATGCATGGAAGGTCAACAACGTGTCGAACTTTCTTACAACCTTCAAACCGGAATATGGGTTTAAAAAAAATCGATTCCCCCAGAGCCCTGAATCTTGCCGCAGGACAAGATGACGGGCTCTGGGTACGAGATTGGCCTGAGACGAGATTTGAAAAACACAGGCAGCCCGCATGGATTTGCATAACATATCAAAAATACCATGATCAAAACCGTCGTTTTTGAAACACTCACGGCCAAAACCTTATTTGGAAGTATTTACCTTATTCGGGAAGTGATGGTAGATCCCCTTCTGATAAAAATTTCGGCGACATTTGCCAGAAAAACACTGAAAGTTGAACGAGAACTTCCAGGCATGTTGAATCTAGCTTAGCAGCCAGGGCCTGATCTATTTTGAGCATCCACAGGGAACCCGCGAGGCTCGACCCAGTCCCCTCATAGGCATTTTGCAGACGAAGGCTTATTTTTGATATGAACACGACAAAACACTTTCTTGATATGTAGCTAATGCCTACGAATGGCTGTCACCAGAACCTGCGAACTCTGGGTAAGAGACATCCATGTATAACTCGTCACCTCACGGGCCGGAAGGCTCTGGTAACATCTGTTTCAGGGCCTTCGCTGATTGGCAGATTTTGAACTTTGGGACATGCGCAGAAAGTTATTTTCCCTCAACGGCTCTGTATAATCAAATCTCGCGCATGCGTCAATGACTGTCACCAAGCCTCGCCCGCGAGGTGACGAGCCGGGCAGCTATGGGTACGAGAATGCCGTTTGACTGATTTTGAATTGGTGCATACGCATTTCTTTCCCTCAACGGCTGTGTATCCATTCTCGTATCCAGAGCTCCCCAGCTCGTCTGCTCGCAGGGGAGGCTCTGGGGACATCCATTTAAGGGCCGTCGCTGATTGGTTGATTTTAAGCGTTAGAGCATGCGCTGAAAGGTCTTTCTCAGTAGCTTTGTATTAAATCTCGCGCATGCGTCAGTGGCTGTCACCAGAGCCTCCCCTGCGAGGTTACGAGCCAGGGAGCTCTGGGTTCGAGAATGCTCTGTTTGCAAATCTCGCGCATGCGTCAATGGCTATCACCAGAGCCTACCGCGAGGTAACAAGCTGGAGAGCTCTGGGCACGAAAAACGGCTCATATCGCGTGAACGCGCACGCAGGACAGTTTTCAAATGACCTTCGCTTTACCTTTTGAGTAGTGAAGTAATCAGGAAACCAAGGGTTGGTGATGTTCTGAAACTCAAAATCAATAGTCTGGTACGAGTTCTTGGTCCCCGCCACATCTAAGTCGACCTTGTAGTTAATCACGTGATCATGCAGTGCGCCTGTCACGCGAGGATGGACCTGGGTCCCATAATCCTTTTCGACGTCGAGCCAATGAACCGCTTGGATGTATCCAGTGGTCGATACTTTGACCTCTATCACGCCGTTTGGATAAAACACATAGTCAAATACATAGTCGTAGTTAAAAGGCGACGAAATATAACGCAGTGTCAGAGCATATGTAGGAAGACCACCGACGAAGTTGAATCCTCCTTCGAAATTGTTATCATAATGCCGACGAAGCGGTATCCCTGTGTCGAATTCGAAAATACAAATTGCGTTTTTGTGAGTCTGAGGGCCGGCGCTATTGTAGAAAAATTGGATGTCGACAAAAGTGGCCGTGCTGGGACAGTCAACGCCTGGCACTAGCTCAAATAGACTAGTACCCATGCCCCACGCGGTGTCGAGATAATCGGTGAACATTTGCACCGGTGTGAAGCCTGAATAAAACGCGCCTGCTTCTTGCATGCTAAGCTCGTAGACGATTCTTTCCCCTTTGAATTTTAAATCGAATATTTGGACTCCTGAAGAACTTCGTGCCCGGAAATCAAAGCTTCATCCCATGTATTCAACATGCCGGTTCTTTACAGAGTAACGTTTTCCGTCGGGTTCAAATTGACGAGGCCCCTTAAAGGCTTTGAGGGCTGTGGGTCACCCCTCCGCTGGTACCCAGAGTAGGTACTTTTATCAGGTGGGGCTGGTAGGAACATGAGTGATAAAGTGCCTTTGTTGTCGGCCCTTATTAGTGCCTCCACAGAGTCAAATGTCTGATTATAGTAGAATACCTTTTCTATCTTCCAATTCGATTTATCATTGCCAGGACAATCTATGAGCAGTTCGAAACCAACTGGGTGCAAATATTGTCCTTGGAGCTTTCGTATGAAAAATGCCCAGACTTTTCGCTGCCCGCTTTCTAAACCACCAGGTTGACTGTAAGTCCACGTTAAACACAAATCAGTACAATTAACATAAGAATATCCATCATAACTTTTCAACATTAATTGATGCGCTTTCTTTGAAGCTTTCACAATGAACTCTTCCAAAATATCCTCTTGTATAACATCCACGGGGCGCTTGTGAAAGGCGATACTGCCTCTAAGTTCGTGTTTTTCAGGGTTTTTAACAGGGCCAACGATGTACTCTGCTACATTAGGAGGCTTTTTACCTCCATTGAAAATCACAACTAAAGCTCGTCGTTCCGGTGTCGGGCCTCCTTTGTCGAGATGTCTGAGTGCTTGTTGTTTTGGTGGCGGTAGGAGCTCGATAAGATAAACATAGTTTGTATCAAGTGAAGCTTTCTCTAACAGAGTCAAGTTGAGCGAGGGCTGCCTCATCATGAAATCCTTTACTTTGGCCATTTCATCCTTGCTGAGGTCATCAAAAATCCCGGACAAAAGTTGCGAGGGCTCCGACAACTTGTCCTCACATTCAACCACCATTGCTTCTTTGCCTTCTTCTGTTCTCCCTGTTCGCTTTAACTTGTCTGCTAGGACAC
Source organism: Scolanthus callimorphus (assembly GCA_033964015.1). Lineage (NCBI taxonomy): Eukaryota > Metazoa > Cnidaria > Anthozoa > Actiniaria > Edwardsiidae > Scolanthus > Scolanthus callimorphus. The sequence continues at coordinate 31,173,828 of CM066912.1, read as the reverse complement.
CGATAATGATTAGCAGAACAATGCACAGTAGAAAAAGAAGAGCAACAGCAATTTTGAGCCATGTTTTGGTCCGAGAAGGGTGATGTAGCTTAGAAAACTTTGCATCCGCCATTGCGTGAGAACTCAAGATTGTAAGTCGTTTGCAAATACTGTCACATAAAGGAACCCCGCTGTGAATGATATTTTTAGGTACCCATCGACACGCATTTCAGACACTGTGTCCGATGTGCGTGACAACTAGTTTCGTATAAATCCCAGGGGGGGGGGGTTACTGAGATATAAAAATGACGGGGTGGGGGGGTCCGACGGAGTTCCAAATTTTATACCCCCAAAAATACCTGAGTCAAACATTTTATACCCAAAAAAATACCTGCTCCCAAAATTTGATACCCAAAAAATACCCACCCAACTTGCATGTTAGCCTAAAAAAGGCTATTTAATACCAGCACTAGACATGATGCCCTGTCCCAATATGTTTAAGATGCCTGTCAGAAGTTTCAACCCAAAAAAATACCCGCAGATTTTTTCAACACTAAAAAAATACCTGGTAGAATTTTCAACTCAAAAATACTTTTACTACAAATTCCATACCCAAAAAAATACGTCGGGCCCCCCGTCAATTTTATGTCCGAGTACCACCCTTGGGCCAGAAATATTATGCTAATGAGTTTCTTTCCAAATTAGACATATAAAAAATAAGCCGTCTTTTTTGCAAAATGCCTTTAAGGGGACCTCTGCCTTATCAGAAAGGGATCTACCATCACTTCCAAATTTGGCTTTGGCAGATAGAGCGTTTGAAAAACGACGGTTTTGATCAGGGTATTAATTTCATAACATCACAACCATCGGACATCGGTCTTTAACATTACACTACACTCGCGTGACCTCAACTTTTGTCACGCGACGCTTGCACGACATCACATTTCACGATTGTTATACGACACGGTATTGCGTTTTAGACCGGGACAAAGCAGATTGGATCCACGAGCATGGTTTTAATTCGGCCAAAACCCATTCAACCGAAGTTTTATATATAATTTTACAGTAGCTCAAGTGTGCTCCCCTAGAGCTGTTTTTCCCGGGGGCGGGGGTGTTCGTTGCGGGAACTTTCGATTTAACCCCTAAAAGGTACCAAAAAGGGCGTAGCTTAGTTGATTTTGGCACCTAAAAGGTTACCAACAAGTGTGATATAGATCAAACCATTGTTACTTGATTTGCTAGAACGACCCCTTAAAGGGTACCTATCTGGAATTTAACGTTTAAAACCCCCCTAAAAGTACCAGAAGCCTAGACTCGTCATGGCGACTACCTCAGGTTCATGCGCTTCTTGTACTCTTCCTCGATGCTAGGTTAGCGATTCTGTTTACTCATTTGCGGAATACTCTACTGAATACTTTACTTGTGTGACAAGGTTTTAACGGACTTCAAAACACATCAAAATGGAGGTTTCATCGAACAAGGCCAAAGGGTGTCGAAGGCATAACATTTGTTTTCTAAAATCACTCATTTTGCTTTGTGATCTAAAATCTTACCGTGTAAAACATTTTCGTTGTTTCTGTTCTGACTGTGCCACATATAAAATTAGCTGGTCATCTAAAGAAATCAGTCTTAGATGTAAGGGCTGGATCTAGGGTTTTACAAAGGGCTTCTCAGACCCTTAAAAATAGGGGCAGCAAAGATGCAAACTCGTGCACATTTTGCCACAGGTGACCCAAGCTTTGAGTTTGTATTTCTATTAGCCTAATAATGTTAAATTAGACAGCTTTTGAGGGCTGTTTTAGGACAGAAATATAAGAGAATTTGTATAGTGTTTTAGAGGGGTACAATTTAGTGTGACAAATTAAAAAAAAAAAATGGGCAAGATTTCTACACTCACTTGTTTGTTGTCTCTTTGGGATCTCTCCTGAGTAGCATGGAGCCATTCTATTCATTCTTCCGCGAGATATCCTCAGCAACTCCCCTACTAAGAGAGAGAAAAGGTGGGACACTCAGATTTCGCAGCCCCCGAGAAATCGGCCCCGAAAAATTTCGCAAATTAATCAGACTCACCTCAAACTCCATCAGCAGTACGCTCTATCGTAAACATAAACGGTCCAACCAGGGAAAAGTTGCAGTCTGTTTTTGGAGAAAGGAAAATTTGGCATCAAATTTCCACTTCGCTACACTCGATCACTCTCAAATCAGGGGAAGTGAGGGGAAGATGTGAGTCGACCAGCCGAGTTCCCAAGGTCGCGTCACTCGGCTTGGTAACCTCCCCTCACACTTGGTAACCGCTTCTTCAGTGCAAATCTTTCTCTCCACCCTCCCGGACCTGAAAAAAAAAAACCCCGCTTCGTTAAGGTTTGTACAACAGCAATGGGAAATCGGTACTGCTCTATGGATCTGAATGCTGGAGGGTGGTGAAAAAGGACATGGCAGTTGATTTGTTTTGAATCTTGTCTTAATGAGACTAAATCTACTAGAGCTTCGCATGTTCGAAGTGTCGGAGTCGTTATTTTGTGCAGACGAGCAGCTGCTTGTTTCTGTGGGAAAACAATTTGAGCTTTTAGTCAACTAACACTCCTGGCTAGTAGGGAACTCCCACGATGGCCTAAACGAGATCATTTTCCTCAATCTCGCTATGCAGAGAGCTGGAATTTATCCGATTTATGTCAAATTTGGCAAGGTATTAGTATCAGGAAAGATGTTTCGATTGATGGAAATCTGAAGATGATGACTGACAACGTGATGTCACTACAAGCCGTTGAAAACGGCGCCAAAGTTAGGAATTTGTATATCAACCATTTTAAACGTTGGTAAATGTTCTAACCACTAAGCCGACTCCAAAACCGAAAACTTCATTAAAATCGAGCGTATAGATCAAAAGTTATTAAGAAATCGTGATTTCGAAGCTCCCGCCGGAATCTCTGGAATTTAATTGTTCCTTGACCATATAAGGTAAAATTTCGGCGATTTTAAACGTCAACGCGTTAACTCCTATGATGTTGTTTCAAGCAGTTATAGCAATATTTTAAAATTTGTAGTTACTTTGACTTTGACATGAAACTCGATACCTTGTTTACGTCACTTTGACGTAAAAATTGCATGTTAGAAGACGTCATACTGACGTAATATGACGTCTAAAGTATCAGATGACTAAGTCAAAGTAACTACAAATTTTGAGACATTATATCTGAAACGTATGTCTCCAACAGATTTAAGCAGCGCCCTCTCTAAATCACCAAATTTTTACCATATAAGGTCAAATTGACCATCAAAGCGGGAAATTTGAACTTTTTAAATTAGTCATAACTTCTCTCGGTTTTATCAGAATTCAGTCCGGTTTTCGATACTGTCGTTCATTTACGGCGACGATTAAATAGAAACTGATTGCATAGCCGATTTCCTAACTAAATTTTTTGGGCTATGTTCCCACGGTGATTATGACGTCACATTGTCAATCAATCAAACCGTGTCATCATATTTTTGATTGGCATTCCCTGGGCTGCTCATCTGCCAAGTTGTAGCTCATTTGCGCTACGTGTTAAAACGTTATGAGCGTAATTCGTATGAAAGCTGTCCAACTGAAGGAAAATAGCTACGTTATAACCATCGTGTCCGTCCCCTGTGATAACAAATTTTGCTACAGGCTTATAATTAACGACAAGAAACTTTGAAATTCGTTTCGCGGTGAAATCGCAAAAACTCACTCAGTCGTACAGTGAGTCGTAAGTGCGAGAAAAATCGTTGCGACTGCGCCGACAAGACAAAAATTGCAGCAAAAATTGTAAGTGTAGACGGGCCTTTAGGGACGGACCATTTGATACTTGAGGGGGGGGGGGGGGCTGATTCCCCAAAAAAAATTCGAGCAAGCCTCTGACCTAGAAGAAAAATATCTCTCCTGATTTACTGTTTTTAGGGAACCTGATGTCTTTATAATTAGAAGGATTTTTTGGTCGGCTCGCGCTGCGCGCTCGCCATCTTCAACAAATAAAACGCTTAGATACGTTTTAAAATTTCAATAATTTCAGAAAACGATAAGTTAAGGTTTACTTACTGTCAACTGATATTGCAGCAGCGTCGCGCTCATAAAAAGCGTATGCTGTGGTGTAGTATTACAAACTATAACATCATCGTACTAGGCATGGTTAATTTTTGAAATTTTTTACGTTTTTATTCAGTGGCTCCATTTCTTCATCTCCCAGAAAAAGAATATCATTAACCTCGTGAAAATCGCGGCGCGCTTCGCGCGCATTGAGAAACACACAAGCAAACTTCTCAGTTGTCAGCCCTCGTTCGTAAACCCGAACTGATCCTGATTTCGCGAAATGCGAACATAATCAGAACGAAATCAAACTTTATTGAAGTGATCAAATGGGGGAAATCGAAGTGATGTCTCGAACCAAAAAAAGAAATATCAGGAAAAAAAATATCGAGCACACTCACGATCTAGGAAAAAAAAAATTCGAGCAGTAAAACTGGACGCCAAAAAAATATCGAGCCCAAAAAAATCAGCCACTCCCCCCATCAAATATCAAATGGTCCGTCCCTTAGACAAACATAGACAGAGACATATTTTACTGGACTACCGGGTAATAACGAGACGTCCATTATGTATTGCTTTAACGTTTGCTTAAAACAGTCATAAATGTATTTGGCTATTTCAGGTTTAAATTTTTTTGGGAAAAATTTGATCTTTGAATTCAATATTGTATACACTCAATTCAGAAAGGTTGCTTTGGTCTTAATCGATCGCTCAATCGTTTATTTATACTACACCCATTAAGGGGGAATTAAGGGGGCAGTTAGTACATGCAACAAGCAGCAATAATAAATACGTAAATATTGTCCAATGTTCATTGTTCATACTGGAATTTGACTGTGACAAAGTTATTAAGCCTATTGGTTGCGCCAACCGACGGGTGTCTAGATTGGCTGCCAGATCTTAAGATCTTAGTCTTTGGTCATAGAACGCCTTTGTTTCGTGGTCACTGAAGCAAATAATTGGACCAAAGACCAAACGCCAAGCAACCTTTAGAGCGGATTTCACATGACTATCGAGATTTATTGTGTAATTGCGATTGCTTTGAGTTTTCATTGGCTACTCATTTTTCTCAGCCAATCAAATTCTGCAGCATTGTAATTGTGTTATTACTTAGTAATTGGTTCGGCTTGTAATTGGCTGAGAAAAAAGCCATTCAGGTGCAAGTAGTGATTTCTCTCAATTCTGATTGGCTAGCGATTGCTCAATTACGATTGTTTTTCACGATAGTCATGTGAAATCCGCTCTATTGTGAAATCTGCTCCATTTGTGTCTACTTATATCAAGATAGTTCCCTTAAAAATTGTCGACTTTCTTCAACTTCCTTATAAGGAAATATTTTGCATACCACATTTTGAATACTAATACGTTTTTCACTATTTCCATTGACCTAGAAAGCTTAAAACTCGACCAGAACTCAAATTCACTCGAAGAAATATGCTGTGTGCATTTTCCGCTGTGTTTTTCACGATCAAGAACCTGGAAACAAAGTAGACAAGACACCACACGAAGCCCACTCGATCTCTAGAAAGACGACCATCTTGATTTCCTTTTCTGTAAAAAGCATGTTTCTCTTAAACTCTGTATATAAGGGACGTGTCATTATTTACCCGGGGGGGGGGGGGGCTCCCATTTTTTTCAAACAAAGCTAAAAAACATTAGGACCCTCCCCTTGAACATAACAAAACAATTGTGACCCTTCCCCAGTCCTAGGTAAAAAAAATTGTGACCCTCCCCATGTAATTGATATTTCCTGAAAAACCTGTTAGTTAGACTCTTGTCCGAATGTCTTTTTCTTTTCTTAAAGTACAAATACTTTTTCTTACTTCTGTCAAAGCTAAGGAACCGCGGTCTTTATTTATCGCCTCGATTATTTACGTGAGAGGATTTTGGGTAAACGGTAAAAATGCAGTGATCCTCCCTCTATAAGTACAATGATTAACGTGATCCCACCTCTCCCGTCCGCCTATTTGACCTAGTACTGATTCAGAAGACATTTTACCGAAAAAGGGGCTCGCACTTTTCTTTCGTTGCGCGCGAAGCGCGCCCGAATTTCGATAACGCATTTCATCAAGACTAAGAGAAAGCCTAAGAGAACATGTTTTGTGTACGGTATAGTAAACAAAGCCTGTCAGGAGCCCAGGAAGAACGCTACCTCAACTATATAGGTTAGATCAAAGCTTCTCCCTATTGATGGGTTTCTGAGCCAACAACGTTATATTATTCATGCGCGCAACTGCGCGCCGCAAATGACGAAGTTATTATGATTCATGCGTGAAGCGCGGCCCAAATGACGAATTGCTATATGCTTGTAACGTCGAACTCACGCTAATACCTATATGGGGTCTTCTTTCAAACATAGCGACTTCTCGTCAGGCCTATCATTGCAGGGCATTTGGGAGAGTTTGCTTTTCCTCATCAAGATACACTTCTTGTTAAAACGGCGTGAGGGTAGCGTCTTCGTTGCTGAAAGAGCATATAATATGTCATTGTTTATGCGCGCGAAGCGCGCCGAAATTTTTATTAAGTAAAAACGCAGATGATATAGAAGTTGCATCTGTTTCACTCTCTTCATCGTCCAAATATTGTTGAAAAAAATTACGACCCTCCCCAAACAGGAGTGGAAAAAATGTGGACCCTCCCTTTAGACACGCGAAAAAAATTAGGACCCTCCCCACAAAAATAGGAGCGCCCCCCCCCCCCCCCCCCCCGCTAAATAATGACACGTCCCTAATAGTTACATTTCATTTTCTATTGCTCGTTGACATAGTGTAGTAAATGACGAAATGTCGGCTTATCAAATAGAAAAACAAAATGAAGACAAACCGGTTTCTTGCCAGCTAAACCTGATATGTTGAAGAAAAATAAGAAGTGCTTATGCCGACAGCTAGAGAGCCAGCAGTCCAGTTTTTCGTGAATGACACTGCTACTCGGGTGACTAATTCTTCCCTCGATAGCGCTCAAAGAACTAATAGCTAAGATCTCGTCATATTTAGGATGCAGAAGGTAAGAATATATAGTCTCTGATATATTGAAAAAAGAAGCACTAAAAAGCGAAGACGTCGAGGGGGAAGGGGGGGGGGGTTCTTCATACAGACAGACAGATATTTTTTATTTGGCATCGTATATATACAAAAGTACATGGATTGGTGTTCCAAATAAAACTTATTTAAAAAGAGATATAATTATTACTATGTAATTAGTGTCTTTCCGGAGGAGGAAGCACTCGTGTACAAATTTTGCAATAGCTTTTTGTACTTTCGTATTTTTACCTGAGTAATTTATCAAAAAGTGAAAGTAGACTTTGTCAGACAATTTTTTGAATTTCACATTTTCTATTTCCTCTATTTTTCGAATTAGCTCATCGCGCTTATCTTTATATATTTGCAGGGGATCAGAAAATGTTGTTCGTCTTCCACTTCTTCGTGGCAAATTTGGCAAATTCTTTCGCTGGGTGGTTTGTAGGGCCTTCATATGTCGACCTGATAGGGGTGCTCGTCGTATTTTTAGGGGTCAAAATCGACTGTCAGGTCTTTTTTAGGGACGTGTCATTATTTAGCGGGGGGGAGGGCTCCTATTTTTGTGGGGAGGGTCCTAATTTTTTCGCGCGTGTCTAAAGGGAGGGTCCAAATTTTTTCACTCCTGTTTGGGGGAGGGTCATAATTTTTTTCAGCAACATTTGGACGATGAAGAGGGTAAAACAAACGGCGATAGTGGTTATTTCAGCAACTTCTCCATAAAAATTTCGGCGCGCTTCGCGCGCACAAACAATGTCATCGAATATACTCTTTGAGCAATGAGGACACTACCGTTGACAAGAACAAGTTATCTTGACGAGGATCTCCCAAACCTTCCCTGCAAATGATAGGCCTGGAGGGCATGTCACTATATGTTTGAAAGAAGACCCCTTAGGAAAGCGTGAGTTTTCGACGTTACAAGCATAGAAATTCGTCCGTTGGGGCGCGCTTCGCGCACTTGAATATTAATAACTTCGTCATTTGCGGGGCGCAGTTAATTGTGCGCATGAATAATATAACCTAACCTATATAGTTGAGGTGGTGTACTTCCTGAGCTCCTGACAGGCTTTGTTTACTATGCCGCAACGAGTTCTATATCAACGCAAGAGATTCCAGCAACGAGTTCTATATCATTTTCTAGTTTTATTTTACTCATTATGTTGAAAATTTTGGCGCGCTTCGCGCGCATAAGACAACTAATCTAGTTTTAGAAAACTTGTCCAAAGAAAACAATACGCTTGGCGCTTAAATGGAATGCGTACGAATGTCGTTACAAGCATGTGTATCTTGGCAAACAAATGAAAACCCCCAAAAGCCCTCCAGTGATACGTCTGGTTGGCAGTCAATATGTTCGAAAGAAGTGAGTTCGACGTTACAAGCTGCAAAGAAATTCGTTTTTGGGCTGCGCTTCACGCACATGAATAATAATAATTTGTAGTGCGTGAAGAATAAAACCAAGAGGCTTTTTTACTACACGCAGGATATAAAACGGTTATCTTTTCTCTGGAGTCTTGATGAAATGCGTTTATCAAAATAAAGGCGCGTTTCGCCATGTTGCAAAAGTGCCCCCGGGGGCCTGGAGCTTTAACAACGACCATGTCCCTGGTGACCGGGAAAATAGTAACATTTAACACTTGTGAATGTTGAATCGGGGGGCCGTGATGTCAATTGACTGGTGCATGACAGAAGTCACTTGGACAATAGTCTATCTAACAGGTTTTTCAGAAATAAATTGCACAAGGGAGGGTCCCAATTTTTTGACCTACGACTAGGGGAGGGTCACATTATTTTTGTTATGTTCAAGGGGAGGGTCCTTATTTTTTTCGCCTTGTTTGAAAAAAATGGGAGTCCTCCCCCCCGGTAAATGATGACACGTCCCTTACGATGCTTTCGTTCTTTAACAACATTTTGCTATGTGTTCTAAAACACCGTGTTGAGGATGTTTCACACTTTAAAAAGACCCTAAAAAACATAACTTGAAAAAGAGAAGCGAATTTCCAAAATTCCCGTTAGTCAACGCTTAAAGTGCTACTCAAGGCTGACATTTTAATGGCTTATTTTATTGCACATTCAAAAATAAGGAAGAATGCCGTTTATTTCGCGTTCATAGCTCTTTTGGTTTCAGAGATATTGAAGATTTTACTTATGCAAATTAGCAAAAAATGACGTCACAACAAGAGAAGGGCAAAAGAGGCCAACAATGTTTTATGTATAATTCTGTTTGGGATAGTTAGATTCACTTAAAACTTGGTAATAACAAAGAAGGACCAAAACCACAACCTCTGACATGTTTATTACTGTTTCCATGGTAACGCTATTGACACTAGGGCTGTCTGTTTAAAAAATAGGAAAAATCTGAAACTTATTCACCTACAAGTGAAGTACTACAATACTTTGCCAAAATACTCTGGGTTGTGTTGACAAACAAATCAGGAAGTTTCGAAGACTTTCATAACTTAGGTAATATTTCACAGATTTTACCTATTTTTCTAGGAATAACTTCTATAGCCAAACGTGTTACCATGGAAACACTAATTAGCATATGGATGTATGAGGTCTTGGTTCTTCTTTGTTATTACCAAGTTTGAAGTGAATCTAATTATCGCAAACAGAATTATACGTGAAACATTGTTGGCCATTTTTTGCCCTTGTCTTGTTGTGACGTCATTTTTTGCTAATTTGCATAAGTAAAAATCTTGAATATCTCTGTAACCAAAAGAGCTATGAACGCGAAATAAGCGATATTCTTCCTTATTTTGAATGTGCAATCAAATAAGTCATTAAAATTTCAGCCTTGAGTAGCACTTTAATTGTTTGAATGAACGAAAATAGCGAATATTCCCGAGGTTGGAACTCTAAAAAGTTGAACGGATGCACCCGGGAAGGGAACCCCATAAAAAAATTATATGAAATTATTATCAAAGTTTAGCCCAGGACATAAGCTTTAAAATGAGTATTAAAATATACTACTATTTTTCGTGAAATTATGCCATTTTAACGAAAAGGTACTCTGAAGGTTGTCCTAACCTTAAATTACTTCATCCGGATCTTATCGAAGATTTAGGGATTTATTAATGTTTTACATGTGGCCAAATTTTAATGCCTTCTAAAAACTGATAGAGGACGTAAATCACACTTGAAGATGAGTATTTTTCTAGTACTTGAAACACTTAGATAAAGCTTTCCTGGGTGGTTGTGTAAATAACGAAATCTTGATAAAACATGTTTTCCTATTGCACAATTCAAGAGGCTGAAATCCCAGAAATTTCCATAGATTTAGTTTTCGTTTCAGCTCCGCCTATAACAAAGGGGAATCAAGCTTGACAAAAGAAATAGAAATGGAAACTAAGAAACGGATACAGTGGAATAAAATCTCAGCTTATAGTTTCGAAAAGATTTTGGATTGGGCTGTTAATCTGGGCAGGGGTCGCATGTTATTAACTTGGAATAAAAAAAAGCTATAAATCCACTCTATGCAGAATTACCTTAACGACTTGTTCAATTCGAGTTTTTGTAGCAACCAATGGATCTGATTAAAAACACTTCATAACGATATATGATTCGTGTATATGATAAAATACATATGATAAAATACACTTCATAACGATATATGATTCGTGCATATGATAAAATACACTTCATAACGATATATTGATTCGGCAATGCCATTGATTTCTCCAGTTTGACAATGCGTTCCCCTCATAACGCTCAGTCAAATGGTCGCATCCTTGGAATAAAAGAAATTAAAATCCGTTGTATGCGGAATTTTCATTGCGACTTGATGTTTTGTTTTCGCTCTTTTGTTTTCGTAAATCTCTAATATATAGATTTAGCCACTGGCTAAAAGCGGAGCTCCTGGTTACAAAATTTTCTGTGTGAATGAAAGGGATTCCCATGTGTACATGGTTTACATGGTTGCTTTAGAGTCTTCCCTTCACGAGATATTAATTTTTCAAGCATAGATGACGTCATCGATGACGTCATATCACGTGACCACTTCATTTCGCTCATCTAGTGACCTAGACTACACTACCAAAGTTTGCAAAGTTTGGTTGTTTTAGAAACTTCCCTTCACGAGATATTGATTTTTCAAGCATAGATGACGTCATCGATGACGTCATATCACGTGACCACCTCATTTCGCTCATCTGGTGGCCTAGACTACACTACCCAAGTTTTGTTGTTTTAGAGTCTTCCCTTCACGAGATATTGATTTTTCAATCATAGATGACGTCATCGATGACGTCACATCACGTGACCACTTCATTTCGCTCATCTAGTGACCTAGACTACACTACCCAAGTTTGGTTGTTTTAGAGTCTTCCTTTCATGAGATATTCATTTTTGAAGCATAGATGACGTCATCGATGACGTCATATCACGTGACCACTTCATTTCGCTCACCTGGTGACCTAGACTACACTACCAAAAGTTTGGTTGTTTTAGAGTCTTCCCTTCACGAGATATTAATTTTTCAATCACTGATGACGTCATCGATGACGTCACATCACGTGTCCGTGTTACAGCACCCCCCTTGTGGCATAGACAAAATATCCTAAGTATGGTTGTCTTAGCATGTTCCCTTGAGGAGATATAATTTTTTCTTTGCATACCACAGGGTTCCCATGTGTACACGGACGACGGACGGACGGACGGACGGACGGACGGACGGACGGCGTACGCTATAGGTTTAATACCAGAAAATAAAGAAAAAAATCATATCTCCCGAAGGGTAGCTTCTATAGAAGCCAAACTTGGACAAACTTTCAAAGACCATAAGAGGAACTCTACACTAAGGTCACATGCCCTTACGTCATCAATGACGTCATCAAAATGATCCATAATGCCCGTGACGTTCAAAAATCAACTCGATAGTATACTATACGTTTTTTCCTTAGGTATGGTGCTCCGCTTGCGCGGGCCTTCGGCCCGCGCAGGAGCTCCGCTAAAATTCCAAGGAAAATTGTTCCATATAGCCACCTTATACGGGAATCCTGCGACTTTTTACCATGTTATTCTCACGCCAAAATTAAATGCGACAAAAATTCATCAGAGCACACAAAAATTCAAGAGAATTATTTATGTTCATCGGCACTGGACGCCGCCTGTTTTTCCCGGATATAAAGAGCCGGCTAGAATGAGCTCATTGCAGAAAACAATCGAATTTAATGGTAAAAGCAACAAGAGCAACAAATTAGATAGCCTATGAAATTCCTACAATGGAATACAAACTTAGTTGGCGCACTTAATGCCCTAGTCCCTCGCCTGCCTCTTTCTATGTTGGCTGGAAAAGTATAGGCCGCTTATCCATGGCTCGACTAGCAACAGGGCGAAAAGGAGAATCGAAGGGGAGGCAAATCAACATTGCATTGGATTGCAAGAAAACGAAACCACTTTTCGATATGTACAACGTGCCGAGATGGAAAACCGCAAACACGCATTGCCAGTATACATGGATATGCAATAAAATATCATGTTATATTTTTGAATCATTTAATCGGGATTTAAATAATCCCCGGAGCACGAAACTTAGTGACTGATTCAATAGGCAGTTTCCAATGAGGCATGTCGTAATGCTCCGTGTCTTAGCCTAACGTGGGCTGTAAAAAAAAATGAAAGAAAAAATACCGATAGGATTATAGATCGGGGTTCGAAAGGGCCTTGTGGACTCAACATTTTGCATTTGACTAAAAGAAAACGACACCACTTTTCGATATGTACTACGTGCCCGAGATGGAAAGCCACAAACACACATTGCTCTTGTTTGCATCAACGTATGCATATACAATAAAAGCTTTGCCACACTTTTTGATCATTATTTAAATAATAATTTGTCTCAACACTATTTTATTACAGCTCGTCTTAATATGCTCAATGTCTTAGCCATAATAGTCCATTTGCACTAACTGGGTCACGTGACCCAAATCCCATACATTCTGAATAAAATATTGAAAATTCAACTCGCTACCGTTTGATCCAGGTTAGAGATTTTAAGGTGGCTCATTCGAAATTCAAAATGCACCCAACTGTGTCTAGAGCGCAAATCTGCGTCGTCAAACTAACGGCTATAACTTTTGTGTCTTTTCCTCTATTGTTATAATTATTTTTTCAAATCCTACTTTAATGATGTATAAATATGCTACTGGGAACCGATCTTCTTGAAAACATTTTTAGAAGTCACAATCTAAATTTTTGTGAGGCCCTAATTTCATATTCCGGTCGTACTAGAAAACATTTTTGCCGGTTTTTTGGCTGAAATTCCAGGAATCGATTCCAGTTGTAGTGATCTCAAATCAAGTGAAGTTACAGAAAATTCGTCGGAACAGAAACGCGGTAATAAAAATACCGTCAGTTATGGTCAACTATTGCCAAATTAGAACGCTGATTCTGCTTGGCTTGAATTGAATTTTAATAGTGCTCCGAAAACTCATTATTTTGGGCTCTTCCACCGGCACTATGTTGTATAGTAATGTATTAAACTTTACCGAAGGTCAGATTGTAAATACCATGAAATACTAAAATGTTCGAACATTATCTACCGAGGAAAGAAATTGTGAAAGCGCAATGAATTTATTACAAGAATGTCGAGTTAAAATGTGTTGTTATTACGTATTATTTCTTGCTAAGATGTATATAGACGAGAAGCTCGAGGCATTGGTAATACTTAGTAAGCAAGTTTGAACATCATGCGTGCTTATTTGATATAGAAGAAAATTGTTAAAGTTACTGGGGTCGCCCTCTGGTCATGCACGCAGATTTGAAGCTGTCTTGTTTATGAATGGTAATGAAATCTCGCATTTTGCCAGGGGGAACACAGTAGGCCAACTCTAATCATCGAACAAAGAAAACGTTTATCGTCGACTTTTTTTTGTTCCATAGGGACTTAACAGACAATTGCTATTTTCGGAGCGTGACTGCTATTGATTAGATTTGGCCTAATGAGCTCCCCCTGGAAAAACTTCAGATTTCATTATCATTCATAAACAAGAGAGCTTCAAATCTGCGTGCAAAACCAGAGGGCGAATGTCGTAACTTTGTAATTTTCTTCTATGCCAAATAAGCAAATATAATATTCAAACCTGGTTACTAAGTTTTACCAATGCCACAAACTTCTCGTCTATATAAATCTTAGCATACGACCGGAATATGAAATTAGGGCCTCACAAAAATTTAGATTGTGACTTCTAAAAATGTTTTCAAGAAGATCGGTTCCCAGTAGCATATTTATACATCATCAAAGTAGGATTTGAAAAAATAATTATAACAATAGAGGAAAAGACACAAAAGTTATAGCCGTTAGTTTGACGACGCAGATTTGCGCTCTAGACACAGTTGGGTGCATTTTGAATTTCGAATGAGTCACCTTAAGCTGAAACTCGAGTTTCTGACTAATATCAATTGGTTCTTTGTATTTCTGGAATTGATTTTGACAAAACATCTCGTTAAGAGGTAGTTGGGGTCACGTGACCCGGTTAGTGCAAATGGCCTATTATGGGCTGTAAAAAGAGAAAGAAGGAAAACACCGATAAGATTATAAACCGGGGTTCGATAGGGCCTTGTGGACTGATGTAAAGTTTGTGGTTTCTACTCGGTGAGACTGTCTATATCCTGAAATATATACCTTGCTAAATTTACCACAGCTTAGCAAAGTCTACTGCCATTTGTGGTGGTATTATCGGGAGTATTGGATTCATGAACAGCGCACGTGCCTAGACCGCAGACTTGGTCTCAATAAAACGTGACCCATTCTATCTTTTAATGTCTGAAGCAAAATGTCTGCCGTTTGTGAATAGTAAATAACACGCCTTTCTTTATCATCTTTTTCATATATTTAATTACCCTGAGCAGCAAGCGTTCCATTTTTCACGCGTCCAAAATCTCGATCTCGAACTTGTCGCTGGGTTTCTATTACCTAAAAACAAGACTGGAAAAGTTCCCATTTACCAGTTTTAGATTTTTCATTTCCCATTCCCATCTCATTTTCCACGCTCTCTCATCATTTGACTTCATGACCCCGCATCGCTATAACATTAATTCGATTGTTGACCTCAGTGTGTGTCCGGTGTTAGATTTGAAATTTTTAATTGTACAAGGCAGACTGCCAAACGGGTAGAAGGAAGGCAAGGAAAAGGGAAGTCCCGGGTTAGTCCCCTACTTTGAAACTTGCTACTTTGGCAAAACTCTATAGAACCATAAAAGGGAAAGTGCCTACAGTGCAAATCTTCTTTCTAAGCATGCTTTCATGTGAAAATAGAGATGCCTGTCACACTTGCATGCCTGCTGGCTTGCGTCCAAATTGCTCGATAAAGCATTTCACGTAAGGGGCTCCCATAGGTTTCTGCTGCTTTGGCGCAAAATGTGTATTGCAAAAACCAGCAGAAGCCACCAGAGTTCAGCATTCCGGTTGGCATCCAAAATGTCCAAGGGAAACATCTATTATTATTCATCTACCTTGAAATCGAAGTCAAAGTCGAATAAATATATTTTGTCTATTTTCAAAAGATAGGTTTAGGTTGAGCAAAACACATGCAAACAACATCTATGGTTCTCGGGATATTTTGACTAACAAAATAGCCGACGACACTGATAACAAACAAAATACCTTGGATCAACGGTTGAAATGTCATGTCTATACAAATACACATATGCAAATCACAGTCGATTTCGGAAGTACACATATTATAAAAGAGTTGTTTTGAAAAAAAAAAATCAATCGTTATGTAACTTTTCCCCAAATATCTCCTTCACTTTTATACAATGCTGGCCATTAGCCAAAGTTGGTCTTCATGACAACGGAGTGACAACTTATTGCCCTCTAACCCCGTTATTATAAAAGACAATTCCAATATCTCATAACTTGTCAGTGCAGAGAACAAAAACAAGCTAGAACACGAGTGATAAAAAGTTAAGTGTCTTTATTCTTTAAACAAGGCGTGTATACTTTCTCTTTACAATTTCTTAAATGACCTAAGGAATTTTAAGTATTTAAACAATACAGAGCCTGGATATATAAAGTTCACATATAGTTTAGGTCATCCTTTGGTATTTTGCCTACATGTTCTCTCCAGGGCATCTATTTTTTGTGATAAAACTCACAATTTCTTCTATCACCTTCCATAAATAGTTTTAAATTTGATCTAAAACATAAATATAACTTAAGGTGTTTGCCATTTGGTGTCAATGTTTGTTACCTTCAGGGGGTTCTTTTGCATTTAAAAAACAACAACATGAAATTCAAGGGGAATGGACGAAAACGTAAAATGGAATGCACTAGAAACACTTAAACCTATCATCTGCTTTAGTTTCATTAACAGCTTATTTTACTGATTTCCTCCGTCGAGTTAATG
Organism: Scolanthus callimorphus; assembly: GCA_033964015.1. Taxonomy (NCBI): domain Eukaryota; kingdom Metazoa; phylum Cnidaria; class Anthozoa; order Actiniaria; family Edwardsiidae; genus Scolanthus; species Scolanthus callimorphus. The sequence continues at coordinate 31,157,443 of CM066912.1, read as the reverse complement.
AAATTAAACCCTAAACTGAGCAGCTGGCTTGGCTTTTTCACTTGGGCATATAGTACAGAAACACATGTTCACTACTAGCAATTTTTCCGATCTGTTAGGTCACTCGACTTATCAAATAGTTTTTGCTTGTGTGCGCCTGTCAGTCTAAGAAGCAATCGATGTAAGATCAAGCAGAGTATGCCGCCATGTGGAATTACCGTTGGCCTTACTTCCACTACGGTTGATCTCCTCAAAACTACAGCTCCCTTTGTTAGAGCTGGAAAGTCTTCTGCGGCATTTATGGAAAACTTCCTTAGCCGTAGCTAGTTTATCGTTACAATAGTTAGTGACATTGTTCAAGTTCGTAGGGGACTCTGGCCTCTCAGGGTCATTACCTCCCATCCAAGAGCAGTCCTGAACTAGAGATATCGCTTTAGCTTGTAAGATTTGCGCCAGCCAATCATTTCTTTCCTCTTCTGAGAAACACGAGAGAATGAGAGACCTTGAACTTGATGCCGAGCGTTTTACAAGTCTTAGACAGTACTTCGTCTTGGGTTGTTTTTCTGAAATTTCTTCAATATAAAGAGACATATCGTTGAAGTATATGACTTCCCTGGGGGTTTCTAGTTCGGAATCTTTCTCAGTTCTGTAGTAACAAAGACACTCTCTTGTTAACACGAAGTACCGCAAGTGCCACTGCAATTTTATAACGTCCCCTTGCTTCAAAAGATAGCCATCTTTCAGAATCTTGCCAGTGTTGTCCCTTATGATCCCCATATTATTCTAAATCCGCCGGCGCCCTCTAGGCTTTTGGGCAAAAGCTTTTAGGTTGCAATTCTTCCTAGAAATGTCTGTGACCTCGTTCAATCGCTTTTTCCTTTCGCGAGTTTCCTCTGGTTTTGGATGGAGAAGGAATCGAAAAATCTTCCTGGTTTCCTTTCTCTTGGGTTTTTCAGTTGGTATGAATCCAGAAATTCAAATAACGCCGATACGGTTAACAGTAGAACAGTCGTGCTCTTTCACAAGATTCTCGGACTGAATCCTTAATTGTGTCGACCTCGGCGCCTTTATAGGAAATCCCTACGTAAATTGCAGCTGCGCGGAAATGAGATCAGAAGCGCTTTTGGTTTCAGACCCTTCTGGGAATAAGCTCAAAAAGCTTTCTGTTGAAAACACTCTATGCGAATTTCTTTTGTCAATCATTTCTATTTTTAAGTAGCAAACATCAAGTTCTTAGCCAATCAGATTGCACACTGACAATGTCAACTATGCGCATCAGATTTCTTTTGGGTAATGTCATCATTTACGCGAGCTCATCTTACGAAATTCAGGTTTGAAAGGTCAGCCGGTGTTGAACATGCGACAAGTTGAAATTTCCGAAATTTCACTGCCTTTGCGGAGCCACAGCATTAAGATTCAAATTAACATATGCACATAGACTTTATTTTTAGCTTTCTTGACGTTTTGCTTTAAAATATTTCTTTATCGTCTTTGAGTAGGTAAAACAGAGTTCTTTGGTAAACATCCTCGGGGCTGTCATCTGATTTTGAACGGTATCTTATTCGAATATGATCCTTGAAATGAAATCTAGCGATAAAAATACATAATGATTGCTTCTTCAGACCAGACTTCGAGGCAACAAGCACAAGGCCTTGAACTTAGCAAAAACGTTTGATAGCTGTCATGTCCGCGGTTTTTATATTAGAGGGCAGTACAGATTCACAAATGAGAATTCCTTAAACATGTTAAAGGCTACCACTGAGTGATATCGAACAAAACATCACTTTGGAGATTATCAGAAAAACGCCTCCTAAATGAAATTAACACGAAAGAAATTCTGAAAATATAAAGGGATAACTGCTTGGTAAAAAAAAAATCAATCAATACAAAACAATGTCTCACATAACATAGGAAAAAAAGATGAATAATTATTTTCGATGATTTGTGATCAGAAAAATAATCATATAGTCCATCGACAGTGCAGAGTCGCATAAGCTAATGAAAACGGGGGTGGCTCGACGATGACTCTGTTTTTATATTGTAAATTTAGATAAAAATTCATTACCAAGAGGAAATGACCACCTTTCATCTCACAGATTTTAAGGCGTTTTATAAAAACAATCTAAATGTATTATTATTTTAACTCTCGGTCTAAAAGTAGCCAACGGCAAACCAATAAAATAGATTTGTTTCCAAAACCCTGGCCTAAGAATCTGACTTTTGTTTAATTAAGCCGGAAAGGAATTCTTTAATTTTGAAGAAGAGGATAAAACAAACCACTGCATGCACTTGCACGGAATCTTGCACCATGGGCTATAGGAAAGAGAAATAATAACAGTGCTAAATCAGCAGAATGATGAATCGATCCTAATATTTTTTAGGCAATTTATACCCTAGAAATGCATATAGCTCACAGGGAATTTTACGGAAGTCATAAATTGGAATTCACTGCTAGGAAAGCCATTGAAATAACAATTTAAAAAGAGAGGGTTTTCAAGTTTCCAATTTTTTCACCCATTTGCAATCAAGGTTTCATCAAAATCTTCAAACAAAGGATCAGTTAGCTTCGAAAGTGTTCAAACGGGAGTCAGAACCTTTTTTGTCCATTCAAAGTATTTGCCATGTTACCGTCCTTCAACTTTATAAATAATCTCATAAAATATGGCAGCAATACAAGTGGCTTATGTAGTGTGAAGCCAGGCAGGCGCGTATAGCCCTGCATTTTAACGAGGTACATTGTTTTCATAGCTCAACTCCCATTTTGTGCTGTATATTATTGTATTTTGGGGCTTCACGAGGTACGCAAATGCGTAATTTTATGATCAAAATTGATGATACAAATGATAAATAGAATGATTTGAAATCATGTGTGACATAAAACCAGACGAATAAAGAACTTGCAAATGACTTGTAGAACCTTGCCCGTACCTTTTACACGTTTCGCTGGGTATTTGGCACAACAATAGAATAATAAACCAGGACTATTGCCCAATTTCCAACATTTATTGAAACAGTATAGCTCACTGAAGCATTTGTGAAAAAAAAAGACAATTGTTGATATACTTGAGGCGGCACTGAAGAAGAGCACACGAGAAACGTGCCCTTTCCATACTTCTCACATAAAAAGACTGAATAAGATGTCCTCTTTAAAATCGGTCAAGTGTTTTAACTAAGGTGTGTATACGTTTTGAGCACAAGGTTAAGAAGTGTTGTTATAGAGCTGGCGAAAACATGACAAACTGCAAGTTAACCGGAATACAACGTGGGGAAAGGTTCAGGTTTTTTCTAGGAATCGACATTAAGTCGAAGCCGGAAAAAAACACAGAGACACCGTTTTTGGAGACGACAACTAGACGTTGTTCGTGTTCCCGATTTCCTGGGTTAATACTCACGCGACAGAGCTCGAGGGAAATTATCTTCCCTACAAATTTCTAATAACTTCGCAGTTAGAGCAAATTTCAGATGACTGTAGTAAAACAAATCGTAAAGTAATTACACCAATTCTGAATAAAACGTATAGGAGTAATAGACCTTTTTCCAAAATGGCCGCCGAAAATTAAAATCGATTTTTGTTAAAAATGAACACCAGCACTAGAACACACATCATCACTTTAGTAAAACTACAAAATTTCGCTGCATTATATACAATATCTTCCGAGAAAACGAAAGTTGAAAATTTGAAAATTTACAGATGTTTGTATGACTGGGGGTATGCGTCATACCCCCAGATACAAATCTCTGTAAAAATTTCAATTTTAAGACTCTGCTTTCTCAGCCGACATGGCATTTAGCATAACGAAAATTTGAAGGATTACTAATGTGATTATGCTCTTTCTAGTGCCAGTGTCTGATTTTCAGTCAGTTTAATTTTAAGACATGTGAATTTGCGGCGGCCATTTTGGAAAAAGGTCTATTTAACAATTAGACCTCGAGGCCGAATGTGCTATGATGAATAGACCATGAGGCCGAAGGCCGAATGGTCTATTGATATCATAGCACATAAGGACGAGAGGTCTAATTGTTTTAGTATAAACCAACTAGTTGGTCAGTTTTGGCAATGAATTCCATTATTTTATGTTGAAAAATCAAGTTTCCTTGCAAAGAAAGGCGGTGGTTTTGCCAGGCACGGTCTATCACTAATAGACCATTAGTAGCTCAGCCAATCAGAACGCAGGATTTGTAATAGACCATTAGTTGGTTTATACTAATACAAAGTTATTGGGAATGAGGGAATTACTCACGACAGTCATCTGAAATCCGCTTAAAACATATATAAGTTCAATATTTGTACACGAGTGCACGAGTATTCCTACTTAATCAAACACAAAATTTCAAATTTGGATGAAATTTGGTGATTATGATTTTTAGATATTAAGGTCTAAACTTAGGGAGAGGTGATACTTTGATCAGCAAAAAAAATGAATTTTATTCAATATTGTTTACCAGACTGGGTAAATATTTGGTAAATCATGCAAGGAAGGGAACAATGTGTTCCCCCAAAAAAAGGGTGACAAATAACTGCAACTGAATAAGTTATTAAAGAAATACAGATCACCTACTACCACCACCGCCTCCACCACCACTTTGTCTCTACTACTACTACCACCACCAGAAACAACGTCATTTCTGCTCTACCTCTTTACGCGATATTGGAAAAGGACAGAATATGAAGTCGTGCTGAATCTATATTGTTTTCTGAAACGGCGGTTTCAGCCTTTTGGTTTTATCCATTCCCTGTAAAAAAAAATTTATCAAACTTAGCTGTACTTTCTATTATGTTCTGCGATAATTCATCTAGATTTGTCTTTTGCACTAAGTGTCCTCGAAGCTTCACAACAATTAGATTCGACTCCATAAGATCGAAGTTCGTAACAGGCCTAAGCTGAGTCATGTAGGCCTTTCCAGGGAACTTCATCATTCGTGCAGAATATCATTATTTTCCCTGTAATTGGCATACAGTAAAAACGTGTTTTGGGGAATCAGGCTGATTTGTTTCTTGGTTGTCTTCTGCAAAATCAGCCTGAAAATGTTCTTAAGGTGTTCTTAAAGTTGTTCTTAACATCAAATACTACATACACTACCAACAGTCAAATAAAGAAATATGTGATTGGTAGAAAGGTGACAGTCATTTAGTAACAACAATTAGTCAAGTCTAAAAAAACAATTGCTAATGTACCCTGGAATTGCTGCTGGAGACAACTGTGTGTGCATAATGGTCTAGAACATTATATTGTTCTCCTCGGTACTCTACTACACAGTGGGTTACTGTACTCGAATCTAACTGGCAGCAATTTTTATAAAAGAACAATTTTCATTTTTCAGGCTGCGTGTTCTAATGTATAAGGTACCCGTTTTGACCAAATTTTAGCCTGAGTGATCTTAAACCACTTGTTCTTTTATGCGGGTTTTTACTGTACTTAATTTCAGCCGCGTCATTGCATGAAACGAATTCCTACTCTCGGGTTTGAATAAACAACACTGCTCGATTGTACGCTTGCAATTTCTACTTTAGTTCTGAAGACACCCTGACACCTTGGGGGTGGAATTAACAAACACTGACGTAAGCGTTTCGTCAGGACCGCAAATGATGTGATTAAAATCTTTCTAACGCCTCTGCCTCATTGGAAGCTCTCTAAAATGGTAAATATTGAACTCGCGACACAAGTAGTTTTAGTCAAGCTCCATTGTTTTTTTTCTAATGCTCAAAATAAAAATGAAAAACCAAGATGCGCTGTTTCTCCTGTTCAGTTCGTATACTGTAGACTGCTGGCAGCCCCTTCTTTGGCAAACGTCCGTAAATCGAGAATAAAGTCCTAATCCTACATTGTAGTTTGTTTGTGCGCTCGTATTTCCAGCTCACGAGGAGTCTAGGTGTCGGGTAAAAAAAGACTCCCTTTCTACTCCCTTTCCTCCGGCGAGGCTCCCTTTCTCTCGATTTACGGTCGTTCGCCAAAGAAGAGACTGCAAGCAGTCTACGTTTACTGATGAAGGACATCAATATCAAAATTCTCCCTGAACAATATACACTAGCAGGAAAACAGGTAATGAGAATTGAAAACTGATGTGCTTGGCGTAGTAAAAACACCAATTTCACCTATAAACATTATGAGAACTAATTGGTGATCTTCTTCGTTGAGATGAAAGTACATAAAAACCTGTTTGCATAAAAATATGTCGATTCAAAATGGGACAACGCCAAGGCATGCGAGGTCGTCTTTGGAGGACGTCAAAGCCTAGAGGGCTTGGGAAACGACAGCAATTCACGGATCTGCTCGTTTCGAAACTCAGCAAATCGCTATTGTTGTCTCATACATTAAGCACACGTTTTGTGGTGGCGCAGGCCACTAAAGGTGATAATTCTTGTGCAAGCCTAATATACGAGGTCGCACGACAGACGTAATACGACCGCAGGGTACGGCGAACACACATAAAGACGAATGAAGCCACAGGCGTCCCAATCACGTTTTATGTATAGAGGAAAATAATTTTCAAAGCTTCAAAGACTTTGGCTGTCTTCGTCATTCTTTTGAGTCATTTTCTTGATTTTCGCTCTAAGTGTGTACGTACTTAGTTCTATAGGAGGACCTTCGCTTTGAAGGCCCATCACCAACCGAGAGCCTTTGCGGACTCTTAGCCAATCAGAGCACCCGAAAAACAATTGATCATTTTTGAAAACAAAAGAAAACGGGGCGCAAAGGCTCCCGGTTGGTGATGGGCCTTATATCGGCAGAAAAAAGACCCGACGATTTTCCCAGAAAACGGGATATTTTCCATATACCATTTTTTGTGACAGGGGGTGAACGCAAACCCCGAGTCATACAAACATCTGCTTTTTTTAAAGTCTTTCACGCTCATATATGGAAATCGAATTGGGACTGAATGTTTGCACGTTTACTAAAGTGAAGGCGCGCTTTCTGGCTCACTTGAATGGGTTTTTCATTAAATGTGATTCTAATGGGGCTATGCCACGGTTGTTTAAAATGTGAGAAACAACGTGAGAAACAACTGGAATCCTATATACTATTATATTACATTATTATTTATTTAGTCTTGAAAAAGGAACTGAAGCTTGCATTACGTACGCATTCTTGGAACATTTCACCACCATTTTTCCATGCCTTTTTCTGTGAAAACGCGCAGAAGTAATATATCTGCTAGCCTATAACTACCCTTATATTTAGCTATGGGCTCATTGACTCATTCTCGGAAATGACGAGCGCTTCTTTAAATAACAAAACAGATGATGCAAAGGCGGAAACAAGTTTGTTGGGTACTCCGGCCAAAAAAATCATGCATGCCGAATGTGCATTTTTAGGACTTTTTTCCGCATTTGAGACAACATTTATTTTTAAGTGCCCAGAAAGTAACGTGATGTTTTAGAATAATGTGTGCTTTGCTATTTGTCTTGAGATCTTCGGCTAGGGGCATATTCATCACGAGTCCATTGCGTAACACTCGTGCGCGCGGCGCTGTTGAACAAGTCACGAGATACACAAGATCTTCGCATGGCATGAGAATCAGACTGAACCCGCTGTGTTGACAGCGAGAGGTCGTTATTCGCATTTTATCACGAGAGTAGGAGAACTGATTACCCAAGCTTAGTCTAGTAACCCAATTTACCACTGCATTGCTACGCGACCCCAAAATTCAATGTTACGATGGGCGAAGCGATCAATCTAATCAAAACGCTGGATTCTGGGGTCGCGTAGCAATGCATACGGTGATAAGAGGAAATCCACTTGGAGATGAGTAATTTCAGGGTTTGTTGGACAAAATCTTGTACCAGTGAGAGTAATATCGGGGATATTCGTAGTCTGTGTGCATTTTCTAAAAGCTATAGATGTTACTCATTAATTAAAAAGTAGTGCAAACACAAGAAAACAATAATTGTCAATTCATCCCATATCATTTCCCAGTGCTTTGTAAGAACTTTAATTCTATTTTCAGTGTTTGGTTTATTAGAAACGGATTCTTTTCACAAGAAGCTGTTTGCAATTATACAATGCACATGATCTTGGAACTCGGCGGATTCCTTCTTAAATACTACCTTTTAACCTCGGTTTCCGTTCGCGCCTGGTTTTACATTATTCTTGTTATTCTCGGCTCAGTCGGGTATATAACAGTTGTGTTACTCGTGAGAATTTTTTTAAAAATATGTAAAAGCCGACGTACAACTTCAAATATTTCATCTTGAAAACCACGAACGTTTTACCCTGCGATTAACAAGAATATCAGTACATTGCTTCAGTACACTGAGCTGAGCAATTTATATTAATAATATTAATTTATATTAATATTATTTAGAAGGAATCTGAGCAATTTAATATTATTCAGTTCAGGGACTTCAGTGTACTGAGCTGAGCAATTTAATATTATTCAGTTCAGGGACTTCAGTACATTGAGCTGAGCAATTTAATATTATTCAGTTCAGGGACTTCAGTGTACTGAGCTGAGCAAATTAATATTATTCAGTTCAGGGACTTCAGTACATTGAGCTGAGCAATTTAATATTATTCAGTTCAGGGACTTCAGTGGACTGAGCTGAGCAATTTAATATTATTCAGTTCAGGGACTTCAGGACACTGAGCTGAGCAATTTATTTTTAATATTATTCAGTTCAGGGACTTCAGTGTACTGAGCTGAGCAATTTAATATTATTCAGTTCAGGGACTTCAGTGTACTGAACTGAGCAATTTAATATTATTCAGTTCAGGGACTTCAGTACACTGAGCTGAGCAATTTAATATTATTCAGTTCAGACACCCAAACGATATTTTTCGGTAAAATATCTGTTCGGCCTTCTCGACACGTTCAACTTTCGCAACTTTTGTTCGCGATGTTTCTTTTGGACTGTGTTGTCTCTTGGAAATTCCGATGGGATGGGGGGTTTAAGAACTCGGAATTCTGATTGCAAGGGGGGATTTTCTAAGCTGAATTTCTTTAACCTGCCCGGAATTCTATGTGCATGGTGGTGGGGGGTGGGGGGGGGATGAATTCTTTTTGGAAATTCTGGATGCATGGGGGGGTCAAAAACTAGTGCCGCCCGTGGGGAGGGTACCTTTATTTTCTGGAATTGCCCAATTCTGCTTTTGATCCCTAGAAATTTCGAATGAATCCTTAGACTCTCAGCTAGTAAATCCGAACAGATGAACACACGATACGGAATAGAAAAAATACTCTTGTCTGACGTTTTCACGTTTAAATACAGCTAATAATACTATTTCAAGATGTTTTGCCCTAGTTTTTTGTTGGGTACCCCTGTCAGTTAGTGAAGACTTATTCCACTCCAGTTCTATCGCCAACACGGGTCGGAAATACAGCGTTTATTTTACAGTGATAGAAAATTCGAATTCCCACTCGGATCTTCAAGTAAAACTCAACGTTTTATATCACGGAAAATGTGATTGATTAATTCTAAGACCTCAAGCCAGAGCGCTCCCCGGCTCGTCTTCTCGGGGGCGAAACTCTGGTGACAGCCATTGTACTGACGCTGTTTCGCAACATTATTTGTGCGAAGTTGTGCATGACCGATCACGCAGGGGAAAAGTGGAAAAAACCCATAGTCGTACCCAGAGCTCCCCGGCTCGTCTGCTGGCAGGGGAGGCTCTTGGGGACATACACCCCTTTGATGGCCTTCGCTGATTGATACATGATTGATTGATTATTGGCTGATTTAGAACGTAGCCTGGGCATGCGCAGAAAGGCGTTGCCTCTCAACGGCTCTGTATCAAATCTCGCGCAGGAGTCAATGACTGGTCACCAGAGCCTCCCCCGCGAGGTGAAGAGGCAGATATATCGGAAGCTCTGTGTGGGTTCGAGAATTGGGAAAACCATGCGTTAATTTGTTGCTGAAAACCAACAATGCGGACATCAAGTACGTTTGCTATACGGATTATTAGGCTGGGGCCAGTAAGTTCAATATGGGACATTCCATTTTTTATCCGCACCCCCTGTAGAAGACAACATTCTGAAAGGCCCTAACTTGGCCAAGTCTAGATCCGACAGGTCCATTTTCAGGAATACGACATGTCGTCTGTGTCTTTCCATGTGTAGCCAATTTTTTTCCGAAGGGTACAATCCGACAGGTCGACAACGAATCCGACAGGTCCATTTTCAGGAATTCGACAGGTCTGTGTACAATTTAACGAATCCGACAGATCCATTTTCAGGAATTCGACAGGTCTGTTACAATTTAACGAATCCGACAGATCCATTTCCAGGAATTCGACAGGTCTGTGTACAATTTAACGAATCCGACAGATCCATTTTCAGGAATTCGACAGGTCTGTGTACAATTTAACGAATCTGACAGATCCATTTTCAGGGATTCGACAGGTCTGTGTACAATTTAACGAATCCGACAGATCCATTTTCAGGAATTCGACAGGTCTGTGTACAATTTAACGAATCCGACAGATCCATTTTCAGGAATTCGACAGGTCTGTGTACAATTTAACGAATCCGACAGGTTCATTTTCAGGAATTCGACAGGTCTGTGTACAATTTAACGAATCCGACAGATCCATTTTCAGGAATTCGACAGGTCTGTGTACAATTTAACGAATCCGACAGGTTCATTTTCAGGAATTCGACAGGCCTGTGTACAATTCAACGAATCCGACAGGTTCATTTTCAGGAATTCGACAGGTCTCAGCAGGGGCGTAGCCCCCCTTTCTCGGGAAATTTCCCATACCGTTACATTTACTGTATTTGCTGGAGGAAATTTGAACATTTTCGTCCTATGCTTTCACTATCCGTCCCCCCCCCCCCCCCCCCCTTCAGAAATTCCTGGCTACGCCGCTGGAATCCGTGATCAAAACTGGCATGTTATCTTAAATCGGAAATATCTTGGACTTATTTTAAGGAAGAGATTTTCAGAAAAAAGGATATTTTTGGGGGGAAAAAAATCCGTGATCAAAACTGGCAATTCTGCTTTCGGCTTATTTGCCCTTTCGATTTCCGATTTTCACCTGTTTACTTGAATTTCTAGTGTTTTTGTTATCTGAAATCGGAATATCTGGGACTTATTTTAAGGAAGAGATTTTCAGAAAAAAGGGATATTTTTTTGAAAAAATAATCCGTGAACAAAACTGGCAATTCTTCTTTCGGCTTTTTTGCCCTTTCAATTTCCGATTTTCGCCTGTTTTTTTTGAATTTCTAGTTTTTTGTTATCTGAAATCGGAAATATCTGGGACTTACTTTAAGGAAGAGATTTTCAGAAAAAAGGGATAGTTTTTGGAAAAAAAGCAGACTTTTTTCAGGTTTTCCGAAAATCGGAAAAAAGTGCCACTTTTTTCAGGGTTTTTTCAAATAGCTATCTTCAAAATTTCATTTTTTCGATTCCGAGATTCAGAAAATTACCCCTACTTTTTTAAGATTTTTTCCAAGTAGCTTTTTTGCCTATTTTTCTGATTCCTCCGCAAATAGAAATTGATATGTCATGGCAGGTGCGTGACATTCTATTCCAGGGTACCCAGTCTAACATAACATCATCCGCGGTATCTCTCCGTTATTACTGTAACTATCGAGGCCTGGAGGTGAGGGCGCTTCAGCCTCTGATGACTGGTCCCCGGCAGGAGGGTCGGAGAACAGGAGGGGACGCAGTAACCAGATCCTCTAGTACTTCCACCTCTCAACTGCACTGGCAGCTCTGATCCCAGCTTGCTCAACAGGCACTATAATAGCAGGGATTGCTGAGTTTGCGAGGCCGGCGCGCGAAACGCATTCCAAATCAGTGATCACGTGAACACTTTTTGTTACCACGTGATGAGGTGTTTGGCTTGCTACCGCTTGTTTCTGAGGCTCGAAGAGAAAATGAAAGAGGATCAGCATAAGCTTACTTTGTTCGGATTAACCTTATAGACTACTGACATGTCTCCCGACCGAGAAGCTGATGTGACCTTGGAATAGAATGTCACGCAACTGCCACGACATATCAGTTTCTATTTGCGGAGGAATCAGAAAAATAGGCAAAAATGATTGCACGTTTAAGAAAAAAGCTTGATCTTTTTCTAAAATTGTCTTGGAAAAAAATCTTAAAAAAGTAGGGTAATTTTCTGAATCTCGGAAATCGAAAAAATGAAATTTTGAAGATAGCTATTTGAAAAAACACTGAAAAAAGTGGCACTTTTTTCCGATTTTCGGAAAACCTGAAAAAAGTCTGCCTTTTTAATCCGTGATCAAAACTGGCAATTCTACTATCGGCTTGTTTGCCCTTTCGATTTCCGATTTTCACCTGTTTATTTGTATTTCTAGTTTTTTTGTTATCTGAAATCGGAAAAATCTGGGACTTATTTTAAGGAAGAGATTTTCAGAAAAAAAGGATATTTTGGGGAAAAAAAAATCCGTCACCAAACATGGCAATTCTCCTTTCGGCTTGTTTGCCCTTTCAATTTCCGATTTTCGCCTGTTTATTTGAATTTCTAGTGTTTTTGTTATCTGAGATCGGAAATAACTGGGACTTATTTTAAGAAAGGGGATTTTCAGAAAAAAGGGATATTTTTTGGAAAAAAGGCAGACTCTTTTCAAGTTTTCCGAAAATCGGAAAAAAGTGCCACTTTTTTCAAAAAGCTATCTCCAAAATTTCATCTTTTTTTTCGTTTTCCGAGATTCAGAAAATTACCCACACTATTTTCAGACTTTTTTCCAAGAAAATTTTAGAAAAAAGTTCAAGCTCTTTTCTTAAACGTTTAATCATTTTTGCCTATTTTTCCGATTCCTCCGCAAATAGAAATTGATATGTCATGGCAGGTGCGTGACATTCTATTCCAGGGTACCCACAGTCTAACATAACAACATCCGCGGTATCTTCTCCGTTATTACTGTAACTATCGAGGCCTGGTGATGGGGGCGCTCCAGCCTCTGATGACTGGTGGTCCCGGCAGCAGGGTAGGAGGGTCGGAGAACAGGAGAGATGGACGAGGGGTACTTCCATCTCTCAACAGAGGCAACTCTGATCCCAGCTTGCTCAGCAGACACTATCATAGCAAGGATTGCCGAGTTTGCGAGGCCGGCGCGCGAAACGCGTTTCAAATCAGTGACCACGTGAACACTTTTTGTGCACCACGTGATGAGGTGTTTGGCTTGCTACCGCTTGTTTCTGAAGAGGCTCGAAGAGAAAATGAAAGAGGATCAGCATAAGCTCACTTTGTTCGGATTAACCTTGCATTATAGACTACTGACATGTCTCCCGACCGAGAAGCTGAGGTGACCTTGGAATAGAATGTCACGCAACTGCCACGACATATCAGTTTCTATTTGCGGAGGAATCAGAAAAATAGGCAAAAATGATTGCACGTTTAAGAAAAAAGCTTGAACTTTTTTCTCAAATTTTCTTGGAAAAAAATGAGTGAAAAAAGTAGGGCTAATTTTCTGAATCTCGGAAATCGAAAAATTGAAATTTTGAAGATAGCTATTTGAAAAAAACCTGAAAAAAGTGGCACTTTTTTCCGATTTTCGGAAAACCTGAAAAAAGTCTGCCTTTTTTCCAAAAACTATCCCTTTTTTCTGAAAATCCCCTTCTTAAAATAAGTCCCAGTTATTTCCGATCTCAGATAACAAAAACACTAGAAATTCAAATAAACAGGCGAAAATCGGAAATTGAAAGGGCAAACAAGCCGAAAGAAGAATTGCCAGATTTGGTCACGGATTTTTTTTCCAAAAAATATCCCTTTTTTCTGAAAGTCTCTTCCTTAAAATAAGTCCCAGATATTTCCGATTTCAGATAACAAAAACACTAGAAATTCAAGTAAACAGGTGAAAATCGGAAATCGAAAGGGCAAACAAGCCGAAAGCAGAATTGCCAGTTTTGATCACGGATTCTTTTTTCCAAAAACTATCCCTTTTTCTGAAAATCTCTTCCTTAAAGTAAGTCCCAGATATTTCCGATTTCAGATAACAAAAAAACTAGAAATTCAAAAAAACAGGCGAAAATCGGAAATTGAAAGGGCAAAAAAGCCGAAAGAAGAATTGCCAGTTTTGGTCACGGATTTTTTTTTCAAAAAAATATCCCTTTTTTCTGAAAATCTCTTCCTTAAAATAAGTCCCAGATATTTCCGATTTCAGATAACAAAAACACTAGAAATTCAAGTAAACAGGTGAAAATCGGAAATCGAAAGGGCAAATAAGCCGAAAGCAGAATTGCCAGTTTTGATCACGGATTGAAAAATCCATGACCAAATCTGGCAATTCTCCTTTCAGCTTGTTTGCCCTTTCAATTACCGATTTTCGCCTGTTTATTTGAATTTCTAGTGTTTTTGTTATCTGAGATCGGAAATATCTGGGACTTATTTTGGAAGAGATTTTCAGAAAAAAAGGATATTTTTGGAAAAAAGGCAGAAAATCGGAAAAAGTGCCACTTTTTTCGGGTTTTTTCAAAAAACTATCTTCAAAATTCCATTTTTTCGATTTCCGAGATTCAGAAAATTACCCCTACTTTTTTCAGATTTTTTTCCCAAGAAAATTTTAGAAAAAAGTTGAAGCTCTATTCTTAAACGTGCAATCATTTTTGCCTATTTTTCCGATTCCTCCGCAAACAGAAATTGATATTTCATGGCAGGTGCGTGACATTCTATTCCAGGGTACCCAGTCTAACATAACATCTTGTTTCTGAAGAGGCTCGAAGAGAAAATAAGAGGATCAGCATAAGCTCACTTTGTTCGGATTAACCTTGCATTATAGACTACTGACAATCCGTGATCAAAACTGGCAATTCTGCTTTCGGCTTATTTGCCCTTTCGATTTCCGATGTTCACCTGTTTATTTGAATTTCTAGTGTTTTTGTTAGCTAAAATCGGAAATATCTGGGACTTATTTTAAAGAAGAGATTTTCAGAAAAAAGGGATATCTTTTTGGAAAAAAACTCTGTGACCAAAACTGGCAATTCTGCTTTCGGCTTTTTGCCCTTTCGATTTCCGATTTTCACCTGTTTATTTGAATTTCTAGTGTTTTTGTTATCTGAAATAATCAGAAATATCTGGACCTTATCAGATTTTTTTCCAAGAAAATTTTAGAAAAAAGTTCAAGCTTTTTTCTTGAACGGTGCATGCCTTTTTGCTTATTTTTCCTGATTCGTCCACAAATAGAAATTGATATGTCATGGCAGGTGTGTGACATTCTATTCCAAGGTACCCAGTCTAAAGCCCTGACTAAACTAGAAGACACATGTAGCGCGCAACGTTGTAGCCGGACACATGTTTCCTCGATGTTTCCCAGTTTAGCTCAGGTATGTTAAGGCATGGGTGCTTTTCACAAAAATGCGAAAAACACTGAAAAAATTCCCTAGGCTAGATAAAATGTCTTGGGTAGAATGTTTTTCGTTAAGGTTGCTCTACCCGGTGAGACGTTTCATTTGATGTATTTGGTAACCATGTCAACGGGTTGCGTGACTTGTAAGAGCGTGACAAAGCCACAATTTTTTTTCAGGTCTCTGCATTCGACGGGGGGTCATACCAATGGTTTCCCAATAGGTCTTATTATGACCGGTGTCGGGCGTACATTACCATTCCAACGAGGCGTGCTGGCCAAGTTATCCTCATTTTAAGTAAATGAGAGGTATCAAATTACATCATCATAAATATAGCTATTCGAAAAAACATTTCCAGGCAGCCTCTTGGATCAATAATCTACACTAGATACCAAACACCATCACACACTCAGGTGAACGATTTAACTTTTCCCCATGGAATGCAGAGGCCCTTTTCCAAGAAATTAAATTTAAGGTCAGAGGTCATACTTTTGTTGTCATAGAGACCAACATTGGTGAAAATGATTGAGAATGACCAAAGGTATTGAAATGCAAATTGATTGGATCCCTCAGAGGCATTGGTTTAGAGATAGACTACCCCCCTCAGTTTTACGACCGCCATTTTGGATTTGGCTTTCACCCAGGCCTTAAGTTACCTAAGAGCCACGCGACAAACATTGTGGCGCACGACAAATTTTGTAGCCGGGACACAAAGAAATGTTTCTTCGCAAGACAAGAAACATTTAATGTGTCCGAGACACACGCGTGCGATATTTCCTAGTTTAGCCACTCGGGGAAACATGCAGGACACAAATGTTGCGCGCTACATGTGTCCTAGTTTAGCCGTAGCTTAAAGTAACAACATCCGCGGTATCTCTCCGTTATTAACTATCGAGGCCTGGTGACGAGGGCGCTTTAGCCTCTGATGACTGGTCCCCAGCAGCAGGGTAGGAGGGTGGTAGAACAGGAGGGGACACAGTAACCAGATCCCCAAGTACTTCCATCTCTCAACACAGAGGCAGCTCTGATCCCAGCTTGCTCAACAGGCACTATAATTGTTGAGTTTGCGAGGCACAGCGCGCGAAAAGCGTTTAAATCAGTGATCACCAGATCACGTGAACACTTTTTGTGCACCACGTGATGAGGTGTTTGGCCTGCTACCCACTTGTTTCTGAAGAGGCTCGAAGAGAAAATAAAAGAGGATCAGCAAAGCTCACTTTATTCGGAATAACCTTGCATTATAGACTACTGACATGTCTCCGATCGGAAAGCTGAGGTGACCTGAAATAGAATTTCACGCAGCTCCCATGACATATCATTGCACGTTTAAGAAAAAAGCTTGAAGATTTTTCTAAAATTTTCTTGGAAAAATTCTGAAAAAAGTACGGGTAATTTTCTGAATCTCGGAAATCGAAAAATATGAAATTTTGAAGATAGCTATTTGAAAAAACCTGAAAAAAGTGGCACTTTTTCCGATTTCCGGAAAACCTGAAAAAAGTCTGCCTTTTTTGCAAAAAAAAAATGAAAATCTCTTCGTTAAAATAAGTTCTAGATATTTCTGATTTCAATAGAAATTCAAATAAACAGGCGAAAAGCGGAAATCGAAAGGGCAAAAGCCGAAAGCAGAATTGCCAGTTTTGGTCACAGAGTTTTTTTCCAAAAAAATATCCCTTTTCTCTGAAAATCTCTTCTTTAAAATAAGTCCCAGATATTTCCGATTTCAGCTAACAAAAACACTAGAAATTCAAATAAACAGGTGAACATCGGAAATCGAAAGGGCAAATAAGCCGAAAGCAGAATTGCCAGTTTTGATCACGGATTTACTGACATGTCTCCCGACCGAGAAGCTGAGGTGACCTTGGAATAGAATGTCACGCAACTGCCACGACATATAAGTTTCTATTTGCCGAGGAATCAGAAAAATAGGCAAAAATGATTGCATGTTTAAGAGAAAAGCTTGAAGCTTTTTCTAAAGTTTTCTGGGAAAAAAATCTGAAAAAAGTAGGGGTAATTTTCGGAAAACCTGAAAAAAGTCTGCCTTTTTCCAAAAATATCCCTTTTTTCTGAAAATCTCTTCCTTAAAATAATAACTACTTACTAACCGAGCGCGAGGGCAGTACGGAAAAATTCCAGACTGAGGGATGAAATTTCTGCTCGGACCGAGCCTCTGGGCGAGGTTCGTAAAGCAGAAATTTCAGCCCGAAGTCTGGAATTTTTCCGTACTGCCCGAGCAAACGAGGTTAGTAAGTTGTTTATTATATGGCATTTTCAAACAAAGTTAATAAAACAAAAATACAAAGGGAGGAGACGAAGCGAAAGTCAAACTAAACCAGCCGCACGACTTTTAGTTTTATAACTTAAATTTGTGAACGACCAACTCAATAAAAAGAAAAATGAACAGTATTTTAGCCGGAAAACGATACTAACAAGTGAAAAGAAACTGCAGAATAATAGCAAGCACAATGATTTGATGGCGAAAGGCAGCTTGCAATTTATCGAGCGAAATAACTTACTTACATTACATGGAGTTTTCTTACCGTATTTTTCCATCATTTAGTACTTTCCAACGACGACTAAAGTTTCCAACCAAAGAGTTTAAAGAATGTACATCCAGAGAACCTTTGAGGATTTCAAATGATAATTCACAACTTCTCAATCTGGAAATAACCGACGAGCCAGGCGAAATTATTTTCACTGAAGTGGTTCTTGTTAGTTTTGTATCCGTGATTCATGTTCACTCTCGTCCTCTAGAACTATAAAGTTTTCAAAATCTTCGCTTGTATCCGCTGTTAGTTGCCCCTTATATTTCTGTTACATGTGAGTGAGAAGATTGTCTATGTGATGGAATATAAATTTCTTGAAAATCCATGCAAATCTGTTTGTCAACAATGAATCTCAACACGAAAACACGACTAGTCTGCCGAGCGAAGTTCTCTGAAACTTCCCGAAATGTTTCCTTGTATTACACCCATCATTTCAGTTTCCACCCAATCCAGATGGTAGTTAAGTTTATAGAGGTTTTACAGTTCGGAAAGAAGAAAGGTTTAGCTTCCTCAACCACGACGAATGTTTCCTCTGTTTGAGTTTTGCTTCGCTTGTATGAACTCTGACAGAGCCACGCGCGCCCGTTTTGTAAAATGGCGGGAATGCGTATTGCCCACGGGCAATACGGTAAAATTCTGCCCGCTGATTAGCCAATCAGAGCGCGCGTACTATCGTTGCCATATAATAAGTCCCAGATATTTCCAATTTCAGATAACTAAAACACTAGAAATTCAAATAAACAGGCGAAAATCGGAAATTGAAAGGGCAAAAAAGCCGAAAGAAGAATTGCCAGTTTTGGTCACGGATTTTTTTCCAAAAAAATATCCCTATTTTTTGAAAATCTCTTCCTTAAAATAAGTCCCAAATATTTCCGATTTCAGATAACAAAAACACTAGAAATTCAAATAAACAGGTGAAAATCGGAAATCGAAAGGGCAAACAAGCCGAAAGCGGAATTGCCAGTTTTGATCACGGATTCGCTGGTCTGTGTACATTCTAACGTTTAACGAATCCGACAGATCCATTTTCAGGAATTCGACAGGTCTGTGTACAATTTAACGAATTCCACAGGTCCATTTTCAGGAATTCGACAGGTCTATGTACAATTTAAACGAATTCGACAGTCCATTTTCAGGAATTCGACATGACAGGAAGTCCATCTTCAGGGATTCGACAGGTCTAATAATAACGGTCTAATTTTTGTTTTCAACAGGGGTTGGGAGAGGGGAAATGGAACGTCTAATTTCATGGAAAACATTTGTTCGACGTTTCTTCGCGAGAAACCGACGAAACTTGGGAAATCTTTTTCAACGCATCCGCGACGTTTAACGTTGTTCAGTGCATGTTTAACGTTCTAAATTATTGTCATTACTATTGAAAACGTAGGTTGGAGCCTCGCTCTGTGAGGGCAAAGCTAAATAAATAAATAAATATTGAATCATGCTAGACTGGTTTGGCTCCAGTCCTAGTTTCCGCCTCTAGGCCAGACAGGCATAGACAAAGGGTCGGGGATGGAAGCTGAACAACGAAGAATGAATAACCGGTCTTACGAACAAATGAATAATGAAGAATTACGTCGAAAAGTCGAGGAATAATGAATAAGAGGTTCCTACAAATAAATAATGGTTATGTTAAATTTAACTAACGACATTGATACAAATTTAGACGAAATTTGTTCATCCCAATACGATTTGAAAAACTTATAGTTGCAATCCGTTTCCAACTGCTCTGTAATAAGTCCTACAATCATAATCGCTTTGCAGTTGAAATGCTTTTTAACAAACCTAGGCTAGTATCTTGGCTATCCATCGCTGGGGCCAACCACCCCCCTAAGGGACGTGTCATTATTTAGCGGGGGGGGAGGCTCCTATTTTTGTGGGGAGGGTCCTAATTTTTTTCGCGTGCCAAAAGGGAGGGTCCAAATTATTTCACTTCTGTTTGGGGGAGGGTCATAATTTTTCCAGCAACATTTGGACGATGGAGAGGGTAAAACAGATGCCGATAGTGGTTATTTCAGCAACTTCTCTATAAAAATTTCGGCGCGCTTTGCGCGCATAAAGAAAGACATTTATTATACTAATTGAGCAACGAAGACACTACCCTCACGCCATTTACAAGAACAAGTATATCTTGACGAGGAAAACCAATCTCTTCCAAAAATGCCCTGTAATGATAGGCTTGGCGGGCAGTCACTATATGTTTGAAAAAAGACCCCTTAGGTAAGCGTGAGTTCGACGTTACCAGCATAGAAATTCGTCATTTGGGCCGCGTTTCACGCACATGAATAATAACTTCATCAATTGCGGCCCGCAGTTGTGCGCATGACTAATATAACCTTGTTGGCTCAGGAACCCATCAATAGAAGCTTTTATCTACCTTGATAACCAATATAGTTGAGGTAGCGTACTTCCTGACAAGCTTTGTTTACTATACCGTACACAAAACATGTTCATCTGCCCTTTCTCTGAGGCTTGATGAAATGCGATTATCAAATTTCGGGCGCGCTTCGCGCGCAACGAAAGAAATAGCGACCCCCATTTTTTGCAAAATGTCTTCAGTACTAGGTCAAATAGGGGACGGCAGAGGCGGGATCACGTTAATCATTATACTTATAGAGGGAGGATAACTGCATTTTTACCGTTTATTACCCAAATGCCTCTCACGTAAATAATCGAAGCGTTAAATAATGACCGCGGTTCCTTAGCTTTGACAGAAGTAAGGAAAACGTATTTCTGTTATTGAGAAGAATGAAAGAGACATTGCACTCGATGAAGAGTCTATCTGACAGGTTTTTCAGAAAATATAAATTACATGGGGAGGGTCCTAATTTTTTTTACCTATGACTAAGGGAGGGTCCCATATTTTTTGTTATGTTCAAGGGGAGGGTCCTAATTTTTTTTAGCCTTGTTCGAAAAAAATGGGAGCCCTCCCCCCCCGGTAAATAATGACACGTCCCTAAATGAGTCATTAAAAGTGACCAAAAAACAAATCTCGCCATAACTTTCTACCCCTTGTGTCTATTTTTACTAAACTTCGTACATTGGATGACATTATGAAGACAAACATTTTCCATGTATTGAGTGGTCACCATGGTGATTGTGACGTCACTGGCGTTAACGTATTTATTGGACCATTTTTCGTAATGTTGAATCTGCTTGTTGTTTGTAGCGGCAATGATAGATTTCAACAAGAAAAGCTAAACGTCGAAAACCGTTTGCTTTTAGGATTTATATTAGCTGAGTTATGATTTTTTCATGATTTGTATAAGGTTGGATCTACCTTAACAGTTGAAAAAGTTTACAAAATAATTAATTATTGCACGGTAACATCATTCCACATACAAATATCTTTAGTATATAGGTTATATTAGTTGACTACAAAATAATTGCACACATTTCCACTTTCGATCATTTATTTTCCGTGTTTAAAATCCAAAAGATGTATACTCGTGACGTAATAGAATATGACGTCACAATATAACAATGCTTTATATCTTCGCTCTAAGGACGAAATTCAAAATTTCAAAATCATACGATTTTAGATACCATTTTGCTTGACACTTAACAACAGAAATCGGTTCAATTGACTAAAAACTAAAAAAAAATGTTTCCCATACATTTGCTACTGTAACAAAAAAAGTAGGGGAGGGGAGGGGGTCATTATTTGAAATGCTAGACCTCAGCTATTTTTTATGCTATCAACAAACGGTTTTCGGTTTTCAACATCTCTTGCTAAGGTGTATCATCGCCATTACAGAAATAGTGCATATTCCAATTCTTAAAAATGATCAAACGATTGCGCAATCTCTGGTGACGTCACAAAGCATCATAGTGACGTCAAAAGTAATGGAAAATATTTATCATCGTAATGTTATCCTATCTACCAAATTTGGTCAAAATAGCCTCAGAGGATGGAAAGTCGTGTTGAGTCAAAGTTTGAATGACGCATTTGGGGGGGTGGTTGGCCCCAGCGTGATCAGTTATTTGGATCAGGAATTTCTAAGGGGGGGGGGGGGGGGGGGGGATAGTGAAAACATGGGGTTCAAATTTCCTCCAGCAAATACAGTAAATGTATGGGAAAATCTCCCGAGAAAGGGGGGGGGGGGGGCCTGGATGTTGTGTGCTAAAATCGTGACACTGCTCCTTTAAGATGATCTTAGGCAAAACTAGGCGGGGCCACTAAAGACAGAACCCCAAAATGGCAAGATTTCTACCCTAAGGTCAGGTAAAGTCAGATAGGCTCCATTCTTTGCATAGAGAATCCTTATACAATAAGAAAGAAAATAGAAATGAGTATTTTTTTCTAATTGATGCGTCTTTAAGATATCAGCTGCTAAATTTTGGTTACTGCATCGTTGTATGGCAAAATTTGTACAATTCTAACAAAAAATGTCAAGAAGTGCTGCAGCAACCAAAGTTTAACTCCTCATATCTTAAAGACGGATCAATTAGAAAAAAATACTCATTTCTATTTTGTTTATTATTGTATAAGGATACTCTATGCAAAGAATCAAGCCTATCTGACTTTACCTGACCTTAGGGTAGAAATCTTGCCATTTTTGGTTCTGTCGGCCACTAAGCTAAGCTTGACCTAAGCTTGTTTCTCTATAATGTTCTTAACAGTTTAATTTCCTATCACATAATCCAAAGTCGTGCGATATTTCGTGTGGTAGTGGCATCACAGGAGGTCAGAAAAGGGCAATAAAGCAGATCATTGGAGAATAGAACATAAAACTCAAGCCTTTATCTAGCATGAACAACAAACAAAGTTTCCATAATAATAGCTCTATGTAATCAAAATATTTTGTAAACCTATTAGCATTTCGAACAAAATATTGCATTTTGATAACCATTTTTGCACTTTGTTGCCTTTTTTGACACTTTGTGACCACCAAACAATGGTGATACGACCAAAGGCCAATTCTCAAAGCAACGTTTTTGACTTCGGTGTATGCAGGCAGCATATATATGGAATATGTTATTTACCCATAGTGTTGCAGCCCATGAATAATTTTCTTCATAGATTCAGAGCATGTTTATTTTGAAAAAAATAAAGGGTTCAATTGCTTTAAAGGACCTGGATTTTAAAAGATCTTGTAAAATGACAAATGCATGTTTTTTAAAAAATGTGGCTAACATTAATACTACACATGAATAAAATTCTGGATTCTGATTGGCCAAGAGCAGTGCAATTTTTTGGTATTAAACAAAGTGCCAAAAAAGGTAACAGAGTGCAAAAATGGTGAACAAAATGCCAATTTTCTTTCCAATGCTAATAGGTTTACAAAATATTTTGGTAACATAGAGCTATATTATGGAAATGTGCAGGAATATCATGCAGAAAAAGCACGTAATTGTTCATTTTGATGGAAAAGCATGAAACTTGGCACGATGATAGACTTCCCATGCTGAGCAATTCTGATGTAGACCCACCCAAAGATAACGTATACTTCCAGTTTCATAGCAGTGGAATTAATTATCCTTTAAACTAGTAAAACGATATGTTGCCTTTTATGTTCATGCATGAAATATTGTATCGTGATAGAGTACTGACTACACTACAATTTTACAACAAGTGACACCCCCTGATAATGTATTTCCAGTGTACCAAGTGGAATTCATTATTGCATAAAATCAGTAACGAGGGTGTTGCCTTCAGGATACACGGATGGAATTCATGTGACAACCGACCATAGTGCTTTGGTCTAATTCGCATGTAGACCCACGCCCTAAGTCATGTACTTCCAGTTTTATCGAAGTGGAATTCATTGATTTATTAAGGGTACTAGGCTTTTGAAGGTCAAGAGTAAAATTCAGTATTTGATAGTGTATCACATGATATAATTCATGATCAAGCAACTCCCCCTCATCATATACTTCCAGTGTAAAGGATGGAATAAATCTCAGCAGTGATTTCAGTCGAAGGTCGTACGCTTTCACAGATACATACGTAATAATTCCTGCGACAAACCGACATCGACTATGGTACTTCTTCGGTTAACCACATGGAGGACCACGCCCGAACTTGAACTTACAGTTTTGTGAATTATTTAGTAATATTCATGCTTTTATAGTGGCAGGACTGAGGTATCGTTTATACAAGAATGACTGAGAGTTTAGGGATTTCTTTAATCTCTCCCCATACCTTAAGCAAGCCGTGGAATTTCTAAACCCAGGAGAAAAAAAATATCCAGTGCTTGCAATCAACCGTGTTGGGGGTGTTTTCAAGTTGATTCAGTGGAACTTTCCTGAACAACATGTCAAAAAGAGATTCGTGGTGGTGTTTGGAGGTCTCTACATTGAGAAAGCTTTACTGAAGATGACTGTCTAGAGTAAGTTAGATATAAAGCGTCAATACTTGATCCCAATATCGCACATGGCGGCTCTGCAGATGGGCTCTTAGGGTCGCAAATGTGTATCATACTCGTCATGCACATCAAGTAAGCAAGGCTTCGAAGAAGGCAATCTTCCAGTTTTGTTTGATGTCCCTGTGTAAGTTTTGATCTAGAAGCTCGTCCTCGCTCTGAACCATACCATTCAAAGTCTTAAATCGAGGAATTCCTACTGGTTTTCTGGTCTAAACGACATGAATTTAGGAACATTAAGGGGTATATATTAACCCCCCACCCGCCTAGAATTTCTAGTCCCTCCATAAACGAATATGGCGGGAATGTGGACAGGAAGTACACATAAGTATGCATTAAAAAGGAGACGTGGCAGAAGTCAGATAAAATTCGAGGATATGTATTTGTTTTTGTTTTTAGAATATTTTAATTCTATCAAAGTTTATACTGACTTCCACAAGCAAGGACGGTATTTATTCATTATGTTGTTACAAAAAATATAGAAATGTTTCTT
This sequence comes from Scolanthus callimorphus, assembly GCA_033964015.1. NCBI lineage: Eukaryota > Metazoa > Cnidaria > Anthozoa > Actiniaria > Edwardsiidae > Scolanthus > Scolanthus callimorphus. The sequence goes on along the minus strand of CM066912.1, from coordinate 31,132,819 downwards.
CTTTTGTGGCTGCTTCTTTAGGAAAAAAGACTCTCATTAAACGCAATTGATTCCAATGTCACAAACCTGCAAGTTCCTGGGTTCAAGGGCGTAGCCTTACATGTGGATTTGACCACAGTCACTTGGTGGACATCGGCAGTCGCAGGAATTATTTTGTTAATTTTGTTACTGAAATCGTGTTATGATTTATTCCATCCTTGACACTGGAAGTATAAGACGAGGGGGAATGCTTGATCATGAATTATAAAACATGCGATACACTATTAAAATACCGAATTTTGCAATTGATCTTCAAAAGCCTATACCCTTTAAAAATTAATGAATTCCACTTCAATAAAACTGGAAGTACATGAGTTAGGGTGTGGGTCTACATGCGAATTAGACCAAAGAACTATGGTCGGTTGTCACATGAATTTCCATCCGTGTATCCTGAAGGCAACGCCCTCTGTTACTGATTTTATGCAATAATGAATTCCACTTGGTACACTGGAAATACATTATCAGGGGGTGTCACTTGTTGTAAATTGTAGTGTAGTCAGTACTCTATCACGATACAAGATTTCATGCATGAACATAAAAGGCAACATGTCGTTTTACTAGTTTAAAGGATAATTAATTCCACTGCTATAATACTGGAAGTATACGTTATTTAGGGTGGGTCTACATCCAGAATTGCTCAGCATGGGAAGCTCTATCATTCTGCCAAGTTTCATGCTTTTTCCATCAAAATGAACAATTTTTCACCAAATTCCTGCACTAAAACTTTGTTTGTTGTTCATGCTCCAATTCTGTCAGGTTTCGGTCCAGATTTCAATCAATTTCAATTCAGTTTGTAAATAGATTTGTGAATGACTACTTAGAAAATTTTTACATGTGTATTATGAAAAGGAAATCATACGTGTGTTTTTCGCCTGCGGCTCGTGCAATTTTGACACTTTTTGAGAAACCTACTTGTGCAAATAAATTCCAAATTGAAAGAGAAAAGTCGTATGATTTCCTATACTTACAGAACCCCAAATTACAACATTGCCATACCAAGTAGCAAATAACATTATAACAATCTGAAGTAGCTAGCCTAGACTGTCCAGAAGAAGTGCCGAGGACATTTCGAACATGTTTGGAAGGAAATTAACATATCTCCAACAAATCTACTTGTTATAAAATTAACACTAATCCCCCAATTATTTTGAAACAACAATGTCATTTATGTGATTTCTGGCATGATCACTGGAGAACAGGATTGTTAAATATTATTGACAAGCAGAATTGAAAATTAATTATATTTTTTGAAAATGACTGAGAATTTGAAAGCTATGTAGTTCTGCCATTTAGGCAGGGAAAACAAGGTCTTATAATTATGCTGGTTATGCAAGGAAATCAGAATTTAGAATTTTAGGCCGGGAAAACCCACATAATGCTAGGAAAATACTCTGAAGTTTTGAATAATTGTACATGGACAGTTATATTTTCCAGAAATGTTCCACACTCGATACAGCCTTATTCGGGCTTGTACGTTTATTGATTTCAGCCATGTCCACTCTATACAAACCTTATTCGGGCCTAACAACAAATATAATTGTTTTACAGAACTCACTGTATTTCATTGCCAGTGAACAAGAGGCCTGCTGCCACCGACCGCTGCCATCTTGTTTTCAATTAAAAATGGATTTTTCTATTCTGTACTATGTTTTTGCTCTGTACTATTATTTGGGACACTTCAGGGTGGTCTGGCAACTAGCTAAAGACCTTTTATAAGCAATTACTGGATGAGGTTTTCATGATATCCAGAATAAACAATGTTGAGACAAGTGGAATCAGACAAGGCTGTAAGGCCGAGCCCGATTCCACTTGGAGAGACATTGCTTATTCTGGATATCACAAACCGAATTCAATAATTATTTTATTATACTGTACATTGATTCAGTAAAAAATACTTTGCGATGAACAACGTTTGTTCTAGTCCCATGATGCATTGCATGCATTGAACCAAGAATCAGCTATTAACTGATTCTTGAAGACCCTCAAAGTGTGTCCCATAGTAAAGTGCGTGCTCTTAGCCAATCAGAATCGAGATAGTGAGTACAATGTACTATACTAATCAACATTTAGTATAATTATTCAAGTAATTATAAGAATTTCTGCATGCTGATTGGTCGTGAGGTTTGTTTTCTCATTGAAAGGATTGGGAGTTGGCATGCAAGTTTTGTTATGATCATGAACAAGTCCAACACAAACGAGTATTTCTGTCTAAAAACCTTATGAATCACTTGAGCAATTGTACTAAAAACAATTAGTCGCCTCAGGCTCTGTGATTATTGACTTTGTCTTGGCGACTAATGCCGATAATCATGTCACCTTCGGTGATTAATTGTTAAATAGCTGGCCCACATATTGTGACACTAGTTGGTGTACATATCTAAGGAATATACAACTGAGTTCATATAGTAACTTTGTTGTTCCCTGGCACTCAAACGTCCATTTTGTAATACTTGACGCACATTAGCACTGTACAGGTAAAAACGTCCTAATAGCACTAGCTTGACATGTTTGCAGGCAATGGTGGACCGAACAGTTCTATAGTCTTGGTTACCAGAATAAGATGATCCAGAAATGAATTTGCAGACACACGTAATATTCTTGCTTCAGAAGCCTCCAATTTTCTGTTAATAATTAGATGACATTATTAAGAGGTTATGAACCAAGTTGGAGGTCTGCCCAGGAAAGATCAGACTGAGGTCTTGCAGTACGGACCGAGTGATACTGAGGTCTGTCAAAAAGATCGAGGTCTGATATTTCCTATACAGACCGAGCAAGTGAGGTTAATTATTTGTTTATTTTATGGCTAATTTAAATTTGAATTATATTTTGTCCAATTTCCAGCCTTTGGTGTTTTTCTTCCATTCACACTCGTGCCTCACATTACTTTATTTATCTTTTTTTAGTATTGGAGCTTTTTTTAGATTTTGCATGAGTTTTTTTTGTAATTCCCTGCACTTTTTGCAGTACTTTTTAAGCAGAAAAAGCTAGCCTACAAGAATTGCGTAAAATGTAAAACATCTTCATCCGGGACACAGGGCTAATGTGGAAAAATGCAATACGCAAAATACAGCCCGTGCACCAGCCAATCAGATCACAGGAAACTGACTACCATATCATAAGAGGTGTTATTATACAAGAGTAATAATGACCAAATTTGTCAGTAAAACTAGAACAAGAATAACAGAATAACTTGAAACCTACTTGTTGTTTGGAACATTTTACACAGGAACCCTACCCTTTATTTATCTTTCTAACATTGATTTAGAGCATAAGAAACTCTGAATTAATGCAAAGGATTTGTTCTTTGTGTTTGTATTGTAGAAGTTCTAACGCATGAAGTATTTTGTCAATTAGTTTTTTGTTGTTGAAGTATTTGTTGATTAGTTTTTTGTCTTGAAAGCATCTAAAATTTGAAGGCTTTGAAATGTCTTATGTGAAGCACACGGAAATTTGGGACCTATTTTTGTCTGCCTAATGCAGAAAGAAGCACGTTCCTCAAAATAATGCAACACGTGGATCAGTATATTTTAAGCTTAAAAGCTTATGGCTCAATCTGAACAAGTCACACTTCCATCTACACTCCCTACAACTGTCAAACTCGAGTCCAAAAGCTTGTCGAGTAAAAACACACTTATTTCTTATTTCACTTATTTCCTTCCGACACAAAACTGCTTCACGAATTTATCACATGAAACTTACACAAGCAGTAGAGTTTCCATTCACAGACAGCTCTTTCCTCACACCTCCACGCTTTGGTTCAGGGTCCACGGAGAGAGAATTGCAGGCTATACTCGCTTCTTTGAAACTCTTGAACGGGATTGACAGCTCTCTAAGAACAGTTAGTTAAGGAAACGTAAAGTAATACACTGATAATTCGTAAGTTACAGGAAATAATGGCAATAAATCATGATTCGTGTTGGTAAAAGATACAGCTTCAAGTCGGCCGCCATCTTGGATATCAAAGTAGCGCGAAGACTGGACGATACCACAGGTAACCCGCATTTTCCCTAGCACGTTATCTGTGCGCGCACCCTCGATCTTCCTACTTGTTTTCTCCTTGTTCGCCGTACAGAAGACATCCCTAATTCTATACAGATAGCAGGGAACCCAAACGACGTTTCTAAGCAAAATTTAAGGTAAACTTTGGTTCTGTTTTTCTATTTTTACGAGACAAATGTAAATCCTCGCTCGTCCTCATTGATTCATGCTGTCGATTCATGCTTGCGCGGCAAGAAAGTGAAAGTACAAACACAGCGAATTTGGAGCAACGAAGCATCTTACAAGACTACAGGAAGTCCATGTAGCATCTGCAAGACCACATAAGCTGAGTTTGCTATCTTTTCCTTGCATGTTCTTGGGATTGTTCCTTTTTTTTTTTTTGCAAAACAGACTTGTAAATCATCGCTTGTCTTCACTCATGCATGAATAGCGTTTCGTTTGGGCGCCCATTATAGAAAGTGAAAGTACAAGACAGTACAGGAAGTCGGAGGAGCATAGCATTTGTAAGATCACTCAAGCTCGGTTTACTATTTATCCTCCTTGCATGATTTTGGGATTTTTAAAGCTTTCGTTTGCAAACGGTTTAATGGCCTGCTGGACGGGAGAATAGGCCATTTGCACTAACTAGGTCACGTGACCAGAATCCCATACATTCTGAAGAAAATGTTGAAAATTCAACTCGCTGCCATTTGCTCAAGGTTAAGGATTTTAAGCTGAAACTTGAATTTCTGACTAATATCAATTGGTTCTTTGTATTTCTGGAATTGATTTTGACAAAACATCTCGTCAAGAGGTAGTTGGGGTCACATGACCCGGTTAGTGCAAATGGCCCAGTCAAAGTAAACCCCGACCAGTCAAAGTAAACACCCGTGTAGGTGGGGCATTAGCTCATTTTGCTATCGCTTACCAAGGGATGTGGGGCTTTAGTTGGGGATTAGCTCAGAAAAAAACAAAATGGCGGCCAGTTATCTTGCCACGGCAAGTCTAAAAAATATTTAAGCTTAGATTTGCCCTTTGCATTAACAGAAGAAAGCTATAACACAATCAATATGTTATAGGTGTGCTTTTGATACAAAATATCAATATTTAGTATATACCAAATCAGTAAATATTCATTCTCGCGCGCTCTGATTGGTTCCTGAAATAGTAGATATCCAGCACTATTTACTGTTTTGAGAAAACTCTCAAAATGGCAGTATATACTAAAACAACTATCCCCCTCAGGGTTGGTGCCTAGCATTGGATATATACCTTGATGCTTTGCATCTCGGTATATATCCACCACTATTCACCTCCCCTTCAGGGGATAGTTGTTAACTATCGGGAATACAGCAGAGCTGTCACAACAAGCCGGCAACCGCCGGAGCTCTGGTGGCTACTTCTCGTTTAATCGCCAACTTTTTGCCGAATGTGGTGATAACTGCTATTTGGTAGTAAACGACTGATTGATAATAACAATGCAGCATCTTGCATAGCTGTCGACTCACCCGCATTAGGCGGGTGTCACAAGATTTTGAAGCCTGTCACCTGCGTAATGTTTGTGGAAGTTTTCATACATTAACTGTATATCACCTTTATCAATATTTTTGTTTGTTTTTCGTACTGTATTTTTCTGCCACAGGAGGGAGATCTCAAGATTTTTGATGAAGTTGGGCTGACCTGGTCTTGGGCTGCCCTGGGGTGGGGGATTTCATGCTTTTAGCCCGTAAAAACCTGTACCCAGCTAGGGTGGGGAATTTGGAAGTACCATTTCATTCTAATGCCCCACATATATCCCGGGGTGGGGGTCTCGGGGTTTACTGGAATTCTGGAAATTATCCCTAAAGGAACTAAAGCATTTAATTATTCAAAACATTTGTGAATCTAAAAGCGATCTACAGCGTAAAAGCGATCTACAGCGTAGTTATTTTGTTATTCCGACTTGAATTGCTTAATTGGATGTACAGTAACTACAAAGATGAAAATTTGCTGGACAAGTATTTATACCCAGAGAGGGGGGGGGGGAGGTACTAAGTGTAGCTTTAATTTGTTCGCACAATAATCATTTGTTTTCTCCATAAATGTTTTTTCTGGCTACATTATCTATAAATTTATCTCAAAGAATAAGAGCCATGAACTCATTAATAACACAGGGAAAGATGGTGGCTGAGCGATTACTATACCAATCCCTAGTTTTGATATTTCTGTAAAAAGAATTTCAGAGATTAGACTCCTAATCAAAAATAGACAAGTACAACCATATAAAGATTGATCCTGGAAAGTTTATAATTTATGCTTTGGAAAAAATTGGGCTTTAATAGCCTTCTGAATAGTATTACTAGGTAACCATACATGTACAACTTCCTGTTCAATTTGAGATAAATGGATTATTCATGCTTTTGAATGCTTGTGCTTCATGCTGGTGTGTAACATTGTACACATAGAAATTGCATTGTTTTTATTTGAAATGCATTTCTAAAGATAAGAGAGCATGCAAGCTTAGTACTACCTAATTAAAGGAAGGCTGTCACGATACGCGCATGCTCCAGGAAAGATCACTGAGCAAAACTATTTAGACCATCCTATCAGAAAACTATTGAAGAATGTGAAAAATGTAACAATCGTCATTTGGTTTGATGGATCGAGAAATAGCGAGATTAAAATGGATTGTTTTCATGGTTTTCAGCCTTCGCTGGTCATCGTTACGGGACGATATACGATGTGCAGAACAGCAGTTGCATGACAGCCTCCCTTTAAAAAAACATTGCTTTTGGATTTGGTCATTGAAGCCTAGAATACAATGCGACACACGTGTGCTGCCCTGGCGTAAAACCGGAAGCGAGAATTTTACTTCCGTCCTCCCCTGTGTACGGTTTTCCGAGACGAAAATCGAGGTTTGAATTTGTGGCCCCGCGTGGGGCTTTAATTTAGCTTGATTGCGTTAGAATCACACCAGGATTCGAGAGCAATCATTCATCAATAACTCTCTCGAGTTTTGGTGATAATTCCTAAATCTTCTATTTTTAGAAGCGTTTTCCGAGGGTTACTCAAAGTTGTTTCGTCCCTTGTCTCTTTTTACGAGGTTAGTGCCAGACGGAAGCCATTTCGTGGTAATGAGGCCCTAGTGGGCAAGTCTGGGCAAAGCATAATTAGCCAATCAGAAAAGACCAGAATGCAGGGCAAAGAAAATAGATTTCCTTTCGCTTTATTCAGCGAAAAATGGAAATATTTTTATTATTTTTCTTGATTTAAACTGTAAAGGTGAGCTCCCTGTGTCCATGTACCCCCTCATAGACCCATACCATGACCCCCCTTCATACACCCAGTACTTTACTTCCTCATACACTCAGTCCATGACCCCCCCCCCCCATTGAAAAAGTCCATGACCCCCTCATAGACCCAGACCATGACCTCTTCATAGACCCAGTCCATGACCCCCTCATAGACCCAGTCTATGATCTCCTCACAGACCCAGTACATGACCCCTTCATAGAATAAGTCCATATGATCTCTCATAGATCCAGTACATCACTCCCTCAAAAACCCAGTCCATCACCCCCTCATAGGCTGAGTCCATCACTCCCTCATAGACCCAGTCCATCACCCCCTCATAGAACCAGTCTGGACCCCCTCATAAAACCAGTCCATGGCTCCTCATACACCCAGTACATGACCCCCTCGTATACCCAGTCCATCACCCCTCATATACCCAGTCTATCACTCCCTCATTAACCCAGTCCATTACTCCTTATATACCCAGTCCATCACCCCCTCATAGACACAGTCCATCACTCCCTCATAGACACAGTCTATCACCCCCTCATAGACACATTCCATCACCCCCTCATATACCCAGTCCATCACCCCTCATAGACACAGTCCATCACCTCCTCATTAACCCAGTCCATCTCTCCCTTATAGACCCAGTCCATCACTCTTTCATATACCCAGTCCATCACCCCCTCATATCCCCGTCCATCACTCCCTCATAGATCCCTCATAAACCCAGTCCATCACTTCCTCACAGAACCAGTCTGGACCCCCGCATAGAACCAGTTTATGGCTCCCTCATTAACCCAGTCCATCACTCCCTCATAGACCCAGTCCATCACCCCCTCATAGACACAGTCCGTCACCCCCTCATAGACCCAGTCCATCTCTCCCTCATAGACCCAGTCCATCACCTTTTCATGTACCCAGTCTATCAACCCCTCATAGATCCAGTCCATCGCTCCCTCACAGATTCCTCATAAACCAGTCCATCACTTTCTCACAGAACCAGTCTGGACCCCCGCATAGACCCAGTCCATGGCTCCTCATACACCCAGTACATCACCCCCTCATACACCCACTACATGACCCCCTCATAGACCCAGTCCATCACTCCCTCATAGATCCAGTCCGTCCCCCCTCATAGACCCAGTCCATCACCCCCTCATAGATCCAGTCCATCACTCCCTCATAGATCCCTCATAAACACAGTCCATCACTTCCTCACAGAACCAGTCTGGACCCCCGCATAGACCCAGTCCATGGCTCACTCATTAACCCAGTCCATCTCTCCTCATATACCCAGTCCATCACCCTTTCATATACCCAGTCCATCACCCCCTCATAGACCCAGTCCATCACCCCTCATAGACCCATCCATCACTCCCTCATAGACCCAGTCCATCACCCCCTCATAGACCCAGTCCATCACCCCTCATAGACCCAGTCCATCACTCCCTCATTACCCAGTCCATCACTCCCTCATAGACCCAGTCCATCACCCCTCATAGACCCAGTCCATCACTCCTCATAGACCCAGTCCATCACCCCCTCATAGACCCAGTCCATCACCCCCTCATAGAACCAGTCTGGACCCCTCATAAAACCAGTCCATGGCTCCTCATAGACCCAGTCCATCACCCCCTCATAGACCCAGTCCATCACCCCTCATAGACCCAGTCTATGATCTCCTCACAGACCCAGTACATGACCCCTTCATAGAATAAGTCCATATGATCTCTCATAGATCCAGTACATCACTCCCTCAAAAACCCAGTCCATCACCCCCTCATAGGCTGAGTCCCATCACTCCCTCATAGACCCAGTCCATCACCCCCTCATAGAACCAGTCTGGACCCCCTCATAAACCAGTCCATGGCTCCTCATACACCCAGTACATGACCCCTCGTATACCCAGTCCATCACCCCTCATATACCCAGTCTATCACTCCCTCATTAACCCAGTCCATTACTCCCTTATATACCCAGTCCATCACCCCCTCATAGACACAGTCCATCACTCCCTCATAGACACAGTCTATCACCCCCTCATAGACACATTCCATCACCCCTCATATACCCAGTCCATCACCCCCTCATAGACACAGTCCATCACCTCCTCATTAACCCAGTCCATCTCTCCCTTATAGACCCAGTCCATCACTCTTTCATATCCCAGTCCATCACCCCCCCCTCATATACCCGTCCATCACTCCCTCATAGATCCCTCATAAACCCAGTCCATCACTTCCTCACAGAACCAGTCTGGACCCCCGCATAGAACCAGTTTATGGCTCCCTCATTAACCCGTCCATCACTCCCTCATAGACCCAGTCCATCACCCCCTCATAGACACAGTCCGTCACCCCCTCATAGACCCAGTCCATCTCTCCCTCATAGACCCAGTCCATCACCTTTTCATGTACCCAGTCTATCAACCCCTCATAGATCCAGTCCATCACTCCCTCACAGATTCCTCATAAACCCAGTCCATCACTTTCTCACAGAACCAGTCTGGACCCCCGCATAGACCCAGTCCATGGCTCCTCATACACCCAGTACATCACCCCCTCATACACCCACTACATGACCCCCTCATAGACCCAGTCCATCACTCCCTCATAGATCCAGTCCGTCACCCCCTCATAGACCCAGTCCATCACCCCCTCATAGATCCGTCCATCACTCCCTCATAGATCCCTCATAAACACAGTCCATCACTTCCTCACAGAACCAGTCTGGACCCCCCCATAGACCAGTCCATGGCTCACTCATTAACCCAGTCCATCTCTCCCTCATATACCCAGTCCATCACCCCCTCATAGACCAGTCCATCACCCCCTCATAGACCCAGTCCATCACTCCCTCATAGACCCAGTCCATCACCCCCTCATAGACCCAGTCCATCACTCCCTCATTAACCCAGTCCATCACTCCCTCATAGACCCAGTCCATCACCCCCTCATAGACCCAGTCCATCACTCCCCTCATAGACCCAGTCCATCACCCCCTCATAGACCCAGTCCATCACCCCCTCATAGAACCAGTCTGGACCCCCTCATAAAACCAGTCCATGGTAGACCCAGTCCATCACCCCCTCATAGACACAGTCCATCACTCCCTCATAGACACAGTCTATCCCCCCTCATAGACCATTCCATCACCCCCTCATATACCAGTCCATCACCCCCTCATAGACCCAGTCCATCACTCCCTCATTAACCCAGTCCATCACTCCCTCATAGACCCAGTCCATCACCCTTTCATATACCCAGTCCATCTCCCCTCGTATACCCAGTCCATCACTCCTTCATAGATCCCTCAGAAACCCAGTCCATCACTTCCTCACAGAACCAGTCTTGACCCCCCATAGACCCAGTCCATGGCTCCCTCATTAACCCTGTCCATCACTCCCTCGTAGACCCAGTCCATCACCCCCTCATATACCCGGTCCATCAACCCCTCATAGAGCAAGTCAATCACTCCCTCATTAACCCAGTCATCACTCCCTCATAGATCCCTCATAAACCCAGTCCATCACCCCCTCATAGACCCAGTCCATCACCCCCTCATATACCCAGTCCATCACCCCCTCATATACCCAGTCCATCACCCCCTCATAGACCCAGTCCATCACTCCATCACTCCCTCATTAACCCAGTCCATCTCTCCCTCATAGACCCAGTCCATCACCATTTCATATACCCAGTCATCACCCCCTCATAGACCAGTCCATCACTCCCTCATAGATCCCTCATAAACCCAGTCCATTACTTCCTCACAGAACCAGTCTGGACCCCCGCATAGACCCAGTCCATGGCTCCTCATACACACAGTACATGACCTCCTCATACACCCAGTACATGACCCTCTCATAGACCCAATCCATCACTCCCACAAAGACCCAGTCCATCACTCCCTCATATACCCAGTCCATCACTCCCACATAGACCCAGTCCGTCACCCCCTCATAGACCCAGTCCATCTCTCCCTCATAGATCCAGTCCATCACCCCCTCATAGACCCAGTCCATCACTCCCTCATAGATCCCTCATAAACACAGTCCCATCACTTCCTCACAGAACCAGTCTGACCCCCGCATAGACCCGTCCATGGCTCACTCATTAACCCCAGTCCATCTCTCCCTCATAGACCCAGTCCATCACCCCTCATGGACCCAGTCCATCACCCCCTCATGGACCCAGTCCATCACTCCCTTATTAACCCAGTCCATCTCTCCCTCATAGACCCAGTATGGCCCCCTCATATACCCAGTCCATCACTCCCATAGATCCCTCATAAACCCAGTCCATCACTTTCTCACAGAACCAGTCTGGACCCCCGCATAGACCCAGTCCATGGCTCCTCATACACCTAGTACATGACCTCCTCATACACCGGGTCTATGAGGGAGTGATGGACTGGGTCTATGAGGGGGTGATGGACTGGGTCTATGAGAGTGATGGACTGGGTCTATGAGGGAGTGATGGACTGGGTCTATGAGGGGGTGATGGACTGGTCTATGAGGGAGTGATGGACTGGGTATGATGGACTGGGTTTATCAGGGTGTCATGTACTCAGTCCATCACCCCTCATAGAACAAGTCTGGCCCCCCTCATAGACCCACCCATGACCCCTTCATAGACCCGGTCCATGACCCCCTCACAGACACAGTCTATGACCTCCTCACAGACCCAGTACATGGGCCCTTTATAGAATCAGTCCATATGATCTCTCATAGACCCAGTACATCACTCCCTCAAAAACCCAGTCCATCACCCCCTCATAGACCCAGTTAGCCATCCCCGCATAGACCCAGTCCATCACCCCCTCATAGACCCAGTCCATCACCCCTCATAGACCCAGTCCATCACCCCCTCATAGAACCAGTCTGGACCCCCTCATAGACCCAGTCCGTGGCTCCTCAACACCCAGTACATGACCCCCTCATAGACCCAGAACATGACTGTTTATTGGTACCTTGTTTAATGGATAATAACATCGGCATCCAGTCCATGACCCCCTCATGGACCGGTGCATGACCCCCTGAAAGACCCAGTACAGGATCCCTCATATACCAAGTCCATCACTCCTTATAGGCACAGTCCATCAACCCCTCATAGACCCAGTCCAGCACCACTCATAGCCCAGTCCAGCACCCCCTCATAGACCCAGTCCTTGATCATAATCCCGCTCATGACTGTAAACTGCAGAATGAATTGCAGTCCTCATCTTAGAGATCAGACATCTCAAAATTGTAAACCGCATTTGATCATATAATGTTAATTTGCGGTAACCAAATGCTAATATTATTTCATTTTATTTTCACTCCCCATACACCAAGTACATGACCCCCTCCATAGGCCCAGTACTTGACTCAAACATAGACCCAGTCCATCACTCCCTCATAGACCCGCTTGAAGACGAAAACGTGTCGCAGACGATTTTTTTTTTGATCGGGTGAAATATATAGGAAGAGGGAAAAAACGTCCCCTTACAATATTTGGGCAAATGATTTATCGGTTTCATGGGGCTTATAAACTCCTTAAAAGAAAACGTAAAATATATCTTTGATTGATTTGAAGCGCTTTAAAACCAGCTCTTATGCACCGATCGTTTTCCATCTACTTGTCTGCATTATTTTTATTATAAGCCCTTTATTACATCTCATACATATAATGTCCTTTCGGCGGTCTCTTCAACAGTTACCTGTATCTATATCTGTAGACTGTATCTGTAGTTAATTCATTTCTACTCTTCGCTTATGAAGCCACGAAACATAATAACGACAGACATAGCTGGAGTGTGACATTGCCGATTGCTTGGTGAACAGCGTGCAATTAACATTTATTGTTCAATATATACTACGTTATTTTACATCAAAGAAAAATACAATATAATAAACATGACTGAATGTGCGAGAATGCTATCGTATTTAATGTAATAGAATTTCTATCGAAATGTATTTAAAAACTACGTTTACAACCATATGACAAGGAATACATAAATCCGTACACTGCGCTCGAAAAACCCACGGGATAAAACCACTTCTTTTGGACAAAAACCCAGTGGGAAACGGACCCTGCTCAAAAAAGCAGTGTACAACTCCGTGGGCTAGAGTTGTAATCCTAACCATGAGAATAAATACTTATTTTAAATTCTAAACTATAACAAGTGAAATTTCGTAACAGTAAAATGTCTCGTTTTGCTGTTCAACAAGCGAGAGAAAAACTCGCTAATTAAACAATGTATATATAGCCGAATTAACAGTGAAGGCTATCCATAATAGGACATCTATTGTCCAATGACATAGAAGGTATGCTACGAACCGCAATGAAAATGCTTTCCTACTCACGTTCTTACGTAGGAAAGTATTATTTCTTGTGTACAGTTCTTTTCCACGTTTTTTTTTTTGTAGAAAGGAAAACAAAGTGAAAATGATTAACCCTCTCGGACGTAAAACGTGGGACACACTGGGGTTTTCTGGCGATATTTTTAAGAAGTTTTGGAATTAGGACTTCAAATTTTCTGTAGCTGTTGATGGTATCATAATGTTTTTTTTTAATGGGTGGGTGTCCTTTTATTGCCATGGTAATGAGTTATGACGTTATGAAATGTTAAGGTCAGAGCTCTCTTTGAAAATGTCTTGCTCTGCAGGCTTTCAATTAAAATATCCCATTTCTTCGGCGTTCAAGACTTATGACCTAGCAAAAGAGTTATTGACGTGTCGAGGCATTTGGATCATGTCATATATTATATTTGAGCCTATATTTTTGTCCGCAAGGGCTCCCCAATGACGCACTGCAACAGATGCTTAACCGTCACGCCGGATGCAACCTTTTCTGAAAGAGGTGTATGGGTATAGTGTAGCCTCAAATCATACTCCTTTTCGACATTCTTTTTCATTGTTTTATGGTTTATTTATGTTGATTTACAGAAAAAAAGAAACACCAGGGTAAGGTAACCAGAAAATATGGTCAATGATGGAGCAACATGTTCTGGGTACCAACTGGCTAGCGCTGTCTCAAGTCTATGACAACCTCCCAGTGATATTGGAGTTTTTCATGATATGGTCTGTAATAAACACACAGTTCTCGCGCCATATGAATTGGTCAATCTTTACAAGGTGTGTGGGGATATTGCTTGGCTGGTTCGAAATGACAGGATGAAAAAAGAGGTGTGTGATAAGTTGGCAGTGTATATGAAAGGGTCAGACAATTTTATGATGCGCTAGAGTGCTACAGTTGGCTACTTGAATTATCGAAAAGCACTAAGGACGTGCAGTACCAAGAATTGCGTATGATAACATCGGGAGTGTGTATAGGTCACTGGGGAATCACCAGAAAGCACTGGAATGGCTTCACAAGTCCTTGACGACATGGAAAGATAATTGCGACATAGTAAGACAAGGCGAGACGCTCGTAAACATTGGTAACTTGCATCAGTCACTCGCGGAATATAACATGGCGATGAAGTGCTACACAGATTCCCTTCAGCTATTAAAGAAATCAGGTAAAGGCTTGTCCGTACAAGGAAGAGCACTTGCTAATATTGGAAGCATACATCGGTCCACTGGAAAACATGATGGCATTGAAATGCTTCACGGACGCCTTGCAATATTTAGGCAGATAGAGGAATTGAAAGAGAGGAAGACGCATTATTCAATATTGGTCTCGTTCACAAGTCCCAAGCTCAGTACGACGTGGCTTTGGAATATTTCAAGACGTCCTTAGATGTAACTGAGCAGACATGCAACTTGGCATTAGAGAGCAAGCTGCTAGATAGTATTGGTGGCGTCTATCTTTCAACTGGGAATTATGAAAAGGCGATGCAGTTCTATAAGAGGATTTAGAGGTAAGCAAACAATCTGGTGACTTGGAAGGAGAAGGGCAAGCGCTTTGCAATATTGGAATCATTCATTACTGTTGTGCGGAATATGATGAGGCAACAAGGTGCATCAAAACGTTTTTAGAGATGTGCCGACAATCAGGCGATCTTGCAGGACAAGGACATGCTCTGGTTAATATTGGTAATGTGCACAAGTTGCGTGGGGAATACGATGAGGAATTTTTGCTACAAAGACGCCTTAAAAATAGCTCAACAAATTGGTGACATTGAGCAGAAGGAAGTTACTTGGCAATGTTGGTCACGTTTACACTCTATGTGAGGAAATAACGAGGCGAAGAAGTACTACAACAGTGCTTTAGAAATATTTGAACAAACTGGTAACTTGGAAGATGAGCGAAAGGCGCTGTTTGCGAAAGCTTCCTTGTACATGGAGGGTGCGGAATATACCGAAGCAATGAGGTGCTATAATAAGTACTTAGACATATCCACGCTTGTTGTGATTTTGAACAACAGGGTACGGCGATGTCCAATATTGGTAGTATATACAGCAAACGTGCAGACTTCGATGAGGCTTATAAGTGGTACAAGAACGCCTTGCGAGTATTCCAGCAAATCGGGGACTTTAAAAAGGGAGGAGCGGTGCTGCGTAATCTTGGTGCCGTATTCCGGGATAAATTGGATTATGATGAAGCACTGAAATGGTACGAGAAGAGCTTACAGCTATCCTCTCAGAATGGTGACTTAGGAGGACGGTGGGCAGCGTTGCTAAATTTGTAAGGTACACGGCTCACGCGGAGAACACGATACGGCGCTAATTTACTACGAAGAGGGCTTAGAGGTTAGCCAGCAGATAGGTGACTTGACAGGACAAGGAGAGTTCCTGTGTAATATTGGCATCGCGCATAGGTCCCGCGCGAAGTATGATGAGGCAATGAAGTACCTCCAGAATTTCTAGAAATATGTCAACAAACAGGCAATGCTGTAAGGCAAGGAAAGGCGCTGGATAACATTGGTGCTGTGCATCGATTACGTGGAGAGTACGCTGAAGCGATGAAGTGCTGCGATCAAGCTCTAATGATTTTCGAACAAAATGGAAATTTAAAGGAGCAAAGACGAGTGCTTCTCAATATTGGTAACACACACTTCCGTAATAACGAGCATGATCTGGCTTTACAGTGCTACCAGAGCTGCCTACAGATATCCCAACAAACGGGAGACTTGGACGGTAAGGGGAAGGTACTAGGTAACATTGGTAACGTACACGAGGCACGTGAGGATTATGACAAGGCGATGCAATCCTACCTACGGAGGCCTTGCAGATTTTCAGAAAAAGGTGACTTGACAGGCAAGGCACAGTGATGTTTGCTATTGGCGCTGTGCACCAATCTCGCGAGAGTATGATGAAGCCAGGAAGTGCTACAATGACGCCTTGCAGATATTTCAACAAACAGGTGAATTGGCAGAAGAGGCTGGTTTTCAATAATTTGGGTAGCCTGCTGATGTTGATCTCTCAGTTTGATGCCGCTGAAGATCATTATAGAAGAGTATCTCTTGCTATGAAAGAATCTTTTCTATGCTTGGCAACATTGCCAGTCTAAAGTAGCCATTGTCGATACTTATTTTTATCACATATAAAATGCTGACAGAAGTTTTAGTTGAAATGGAAAATCATCAGAAGAAGCTATATTGACCTCTGAAAGTGGTCGCTCCCCGAGCGCTTAAAACAAACTTGTTGATAATACGCCTTGGAATCAGAGCATGGAGACCCAGAGGTGCATTACAAAGACGTGAATGCACTGATAAGCAGTTGCAGCTCTACCTTTGTGACACTGTGTCTTACCCCATCAGAACAACTTTTTACTTTTCTTCTATCTCCAGCAGGGAAAGTAACTGTAAAGCGGCTATCATCCGGGGATGGCCTTCATCGAATGGCGAAGGAATGTCCCGACACAAAGATGATAGCTTTGTTTGAGTCATGCGTGAAAAAGATCGTTAAACACGCCAATGACCACTTGCATCAAAACCAGAGAAACACGTTTGAGGACAGGTCTTTGAAGCACGTCGTAGCGGATGAAGGAAATCTAACGAGAGGTGACACGGACCCATGAAATCGTTTGCCGAAACAGAGACAGGAGACCGTGATGATGGCGAGGAGTCAGGATACGGCACAGAAAGCGCAAGCACTGACAAATCAAAAAGTGGTGTGCCGGAAGCTGGAACTGCTAAAGTTAGCGACTGTTCTCATGAAGTGGGTTGTCTAACAGTGGAACAGTGCTGTCTCTTGCAGTATGGTGACGACCTCCTTAAGGATTTGTACAACTCGTTGATTGCTCCAATTCAAAGTGATCTCGAGGAACCTGAAATTGTTATCATTCCTGACGGTCCGCTGTTCTTCGTTCCATTTGCCTCGTTGCAGGCCCCAGATGGGACATACCTCTCAGAAACTAAGCGCATTCGCATTGGCCCGTCACTTTCGACGCTGAAAATTCTGAAGGACTATCCAGTCGAGAAACAAAGCACAAACGGAGCCGTGATTGTCGGGGGTCCTTGCGTGCGAAACGTAATGCGCTATGGTGAATTCGAAGAGAAACCGTTTGCTGACCTCCCTACGCATGGAAAGAAGCAGTCGAAATTGGAAAGCTCCTCCAAGAGAGGCCTTTGATTGCATCGCAGCTACCAAAGAAGTAGTGTTGAGCCGACTGCGAGAGGGTACGGCCGTGATCCACTTTGCGACGCATGCTAGTGGAGACACTGGGGAGCTGCTTCTAGCACCAAGTCCACGTCCTCGATCAATGTTTGCCTACTGAGGCAGACTACATTCTGACAGTCAAGGAAATCTGCTCGTGTAACATTAACGCACAGCTGTAGTGCTGAGCTGCTGCCACACCCGGAGGCGGAGACGTCAGAGCAGAAGGTGTGGTTGGCTTAGCCCGGGCGTTTTTGGAGGCCGGAGCGCGGTCAGTGCTGGCCACGTTGTGGCAAGTCAGTGACGAAGGCACGCTCTTCTTTATGAATTCCTTCTATCGTCACTTGGTTGACGGAAAGAGCGCCTGTTCCAGTCTGCAGGAGGCCATGCGAGAGATGAGGGCGGCGCCGCAATGGAGTCATTGGTCTTACTGGGGATCCTTCTTTGTTCTCGGACATGATGTCACACCATTTGATCAGCGTGACTAATATGTCGTGGTATCACTGCATAAACAACACGCTTCTACGTATATTTGGATATTATGGCCACCAAATACCGTAGTTACCTCCATCTTCCCTCAGGAATTCCTCATTTTCGCTATATATCCTGATCACATGTATGGGCTGAAATATGCCGTATTTGTCACAAATGGGCGGAGTAAAAGTTGTTTACTGTCTATATAGCAAAAACTGTAACCTCGGTTAACTTTTTTCGCGGAATGCTATGGAACAACACGGGAACGCTATGGAACACCACGGGAACGCTATGGAGCACCACGGGAACGCTATGGAACTCCACGGGATCGCTATGGAACTCCACAGGAACGCTATGGAACACCACGGGAATGCTTTTGAACACCACTCTACGGGAACACTATGGAATCCACGGCAAGGCTATGGAATACCACGGCAACGCTATGGAACACCACGGGAATGCTATGGAACACCACGGGAATGCTATGGAACACCACGGGATGCTATGGAACACCACGGGAACGCTATAGAACTCCACAGGAACGCTATGGAACACCACGGGAACGCTATGGAACTCCACGTGAATGATATGGAACACAACGGGAATGCTATGGAACACCACTATACGGGAACACTATGGAATTCCACGGGCAAGGCTATGGAACACCACGGGAATGCTATGGAACACCACTCTACGGGAACACTATGGAATTCCACGGGCAAGGCTATGGAATACCACGGGAATGTTATGGAACACCACGGGAAGGCTGTGGAACACCACGGGGATGCTATGGAACACCACGGAACGCTACGCAACTCTACGGGAACGCTACGCAACTCTACGGGAACGCTATGGAATTCCACGGGAACGCTATGGAACTCTTGCTGCGTAGGCAAGTGTACATTCCAAGAACGTTTCACACACCACCATCTCAGAAAAGGCTGCACCGTCACAACTGTCGTTGTATCCCGCGATGCGGCATGGAAGAAACTAAGAAGAACGACATTCTCGCGTTAATCCATAAAAATTTCTTGCGAGCGATGTATTGTACATTTACTTGAGATAACAAGGCGATAAGTATGTTTAAGTATGTTTATCCTAAAATTGGCATCAATGATTCTGTTTTGGTATAACTATTTGTTCTATGACGCATCGCGGGCTGAAATAGCAGAAATTATTTGCTGAAATTAGGCGACCATTTAACTTTTTTTTTTGGGGGGGGGGAGGTTGTCCGTCCAATTTTTTATTTTATACCCTTTTATGCGGCGATAATTTTTTTTTCCAATAAGAAGACGGTTTTACTCGCCATTTTGCTGTGTGTAGAGAATTCTAGTTTTCAGTCCTTCGGGCTGTGCAGGAAATCCCCCCCCCCCCCCCCCCCCCCCCCTCCTCAAGAGATGGTCGCCCCCTTATTTTCTGCTACTGACAGGGATTAGCGTGACGGGTGTCATTTTAAAAGTTTAGATCGATCAACCGCGTCTACTGGTGGTTATTACGTTTCCATAGCAACCCTGATCACAATAAAATACCTATCACAATACATTTCCAATCCTCCAGGGTAACCATGTGATAGCTCAGACCGGTGCAAGTTTGTGTACTTGAACAGCAGGCAAACAAAGTTTGATGATCGAGGGCAGAAACAATGTAGGCAGCCTCAAGAAGTATGACGTTTCCATCTTCTGTGGGTACCAGAACTCAGAAGACGCAATTAAATAGACAAAGGACCCGAGACGAAAGACTCCAACAAAGCTTATACAGAATAGTACGAAATAAAATCTAGAATAGAATCTAGAATAGAGCTGACAGTAATGCAATGGACGATTCCAGCTATAACCGCGCGTGCTCTTCTTTATTCAGAAATGACAAAGTGTCCAACAACTACCGAATGCAGCGCGCGCTTTTTTTTAGCAGTGTGTTAGACAAATGTCCCACATCTACCGCATGCAGCGCGCGCGCTGGGATCGGCCATTGCTTCAGTTGGGGAATTCGAGTTCAGTGAGTTTTTGTGTCGTCATTCTCATAAATGTTAGTGCGGTTCAGTCATAAATACGCCACTGAGCTTCTGGTACCAAGAAGACCCCCGACGACAGCCTGGTCCCAGGCGTTCCTCGTCTGCAGTGAGAAGGTAAACCGCTGAATGAATGTGCGCGGGCTCAGGGCTTTTCCTGTGACGTCACGTGTTCCTGTGACGTCGCGCTTCTGCCACAGGAAGCCCCCCAGAACGCCAGGGACTAGGCTGCCTCGACGATAAAAGAAGGACATTAAACCAAATGTAATCGTATTAATCTTTATTTTGAGTAATCATTATGCAATAATCAATTGGACATTGTTGGATTAGGTTTCACAATATTACTCTTCAGTGCACTTGCCGCATGTCTTAGGCAATTTTGAGTCACGTAACTACTTTGGCCGCAATGTTGCTTCCATCCGTCACAGTTAGCGTCGTTGTCACTGCAGACTGAACAAAAGACATATTTAAGGTTCATACGGCACTTTATACCACGCCACAGAAAATACTGCCAATCAGAATGCAGGTATGGCATTGTATATTCGGCGGTATTCCACTTAACCCAGTCGTGCACTGAATTTACGTAAACATTGCTTTAATTTTCTGTTGCGTGGTATAAAATACTATACAATGAATTATCGTGGCATATTGCAGAATATCCCACTTGTCACTTGTCGGAAAAAAAAAACAAAGAATTGTTTACAATTTCAGTATTTTTGATATATTTCACTTTTCACTTGTATATTCTTAGCATACACACACATATGGAGGCTCGTGTGTATACCAAAAATACAAGTGACACGTGTATGTCACTCGAAAGCCATTGTATAAGTTATGAATGACGTCTTAGCAATTTCACTGGGAATGAATTGTATTGTTTTTTTCTCTTTTTTTTTCTTCTCTTCGTCTTCGTATTATCAGAAAACTTAGTTGCAATGACGGCAACGAGGACCACAACAGCACAAATACTAGTTATACAATGCTTTCGAGTGGCATACACATATCTTATTAGATGTTATGTCATGTAATACGGGCGGATATTTTACGAGTTGCGGACGTATTTGCGAGCACGAGTAAAATGTCCGCCAGCAGTATTACATGAAAAAAGGAAATTTTAAAGTTCGTTACCATGCCTCTCCCCTTGAACTACCAGGGAATTTCTAGTTAGGGCCGACCATTTAACTCTTGAGGGGTGGGGGGGGGGGGGGGGGGGTGCTTTTTTGAAAAAAAAAATTCCTGCACAGCAAAATGATGACTAAAACCCTTCTTTCTTATTGGAAAAAAAAATCTCAGCGTCTAACAGAGGTATAAAAAAAATTTTGCACCGACAAAAAAGCCCCCCCCCCCCTCAAAAGTTAAATGGTCGGCCCCTTATTAAAAGTTGTTATACTGTTTCCCAGAAATTAAAGAGCAATTTTCTCGTTTGGATTTGGTACATCAACACGGGCTCTAAGGTCCCTAATGTTTATGACAGTCTGTCGTAAAAATATAATAGAGGCATACATACCACCACCGCTGCCACCAGAGTCTGTATGAAATACCAAAATCAAGTTTTAAGCACAAATAAACGTCAACACAAACGACCCTCCACCCCCCTCCTCGACTAGGCTAACCACGCCCCCCTTGAGGTATAGACCATTTTCAAAATGGCGGAAAGTTGCATGGAAACGAGGCTGGAAATATGAGCATACATGACAGCTGCCTAGGAAGCCTTAGCTGGTGAATAGTGACCGGACAAGAAGAACATCAGAAAACACTAGACACTAAACATTTTTTTCCGTCTCCATTCACCAGAAGGCTTCCCTGGGCAACGGTAATGTATGGACATATTTCCAGCCTCGTTTCCATGCAACTTCCGCCATTTTTGAAACAGTTCTATTGGAAAAAGTTTAAGGGCTCTATTGTCGCAATAGTTGTTTATTTCGACAACTTTTAAGCTACGAACTATATATTATTTTAAAGCGTTTGAAAGGTTGATGCGATATTTTCATAATAATCAATAATTACATATCAAGAAAATTTCGCCAAAAGCTATCGTTTTGAGGACGTTGCAAAACTTCCTTATTAGGAAATTCCCCCTTACCTTATTTGGAAGGTCTGTAAGTACTTTTCCTCACATCTCAGCGAAAAAAGCAGGAAAATTGACCAAAACTTGCAGATACTCGAGAAACATCCTTCTCTTGTTCGCCATTTTGTTTTTACCCCCCGCCGAGGGCCTGAGTCACGTTCTGAACACCACAGGCAACCCGCGCGGAATTGCCACAAAAACGACAGCACTTTCTTGACATGTTTGCAAAAAAACTGACTTTATTTCTTGTTTGACAAAGTCCGTCAGAATTCAATAGAACCATCCACTGTGATGACCCTCAGGTTGACTCCATTTTTTTTTAAAATGTTCTTTTGTTCCAATTTTATGACGATTGTCTTTCAGTTCGAGATTTTTCGTTAGACATAGACATGGACTATTGGTACCGCTGCTACTATCTAAGGGACGTGTCATTATTTAGCGGGTGAAGGGTGGGGGGGGGGGGGCTCTTATTTTTTGTGGGGAGGGTCCTAATTTTTTTTCGCGTGTCTAAAGGGAGGGTCCAAATTTTGTTCACTCCTGTTTGGGGAGGGTCATAATTTTTTCGGTAACATGTGCACGATGAAGAGGGTGAAACAGATGCCGATAGTGGCTATCTCAGCAACTTCTCTATAAAATTTTCGGCGCTCTTCCCGCGCATAAAGAATGACATCTAATATTAGTACAGCAGATTGGTGCAAAATTGTGCAAATTGATGTTACAAGCACGAAATTCGGCAGAGTGGTAGAGCTTGATATCCTGAGTAATTCTATATATAAAACCACGCCCAAAAGTAAATACTTCCAGATAGCCTAAAAATGGGTTGATTTATCTTTATTTAAACTAGTATTAGTTTTCACTAGAGCTGCCCCCGTGCTTTTTAAACTGCAGATGTAATAAGTATTCAATTAACATTTTTACAGCTGTTTCAGACAACACGCGAACCCACCGTTATCAGCTTGTTGGAGTTTAAGCCGAAACTCTACAAACAATTCTAACCAAAAGTACTAAAAGCCGTCAAAACTCTTACGAAACTCTAGCGAAATACCGAAAACTCTTCTGAAAACTATTGTGTCAAAATTCCAAAACGACTATTAATACACATTCTTACTCAGAAACACTTGCGCACAAAAATGTTTTGAAAACTCTATGAATATGAATACTTGAAAGCCTAAAGCCAATTGATCTTTCCGGAAATCCTTACAACGGAGAACAGAACACAAGACTTTAGACTCTCGTTGGCTGTCTCTGCTTCGCGACTTCTCTGCTTTTGCTCTTTTTCAATCGCTGCTCCCTAATAACCTATATCTGCGTTTTTATACCAGCTATCACCTAAAGCTGCTAAAGAGCTTGTAGAACTAAAAAACACGTTCCGCCCTTGCCAGATTTCCGGTCAACAAAGGTACTATTATTTTAACCTACTTAGTATACTTTAGCGGCAACAGCGCACACATCGGAAGAAGACAAAAACGCCTACTTCTCCCTTGTGCTGATGCAAAAAAAAATAATTCTAAAGTCCTCTTTCTGAGTTTTGTGAACTTATGAAATGTAAATCTTGTCGGTAAATTATCACATTCTTTAGTAGCGAAAGCTAGAGAGGATTTTTAGAGTTGACCTATTGTTAAGCACAATAGCAACCATTTTGAATGCTTTACTACTATTATGAGGTTTAGAGCCCTTAGCTTTGTGAACATTCAAGTTTTTCTCTAGACTACACAGCCACAGCAGCAACATTTGCTAAATTCTGAACTATGATTGCACTGACTGACTTCGGCTGAGCGTCTCTCCTTAGAGTTTTTGGTGATTTATTAAATTTCACGACCAGTTTGTTGTTGAATGTTTAGAATGTTTAATGTCTGCCAGTGACAACAGTTGAGGTCTCAAACCCACGCTGCGAGTCACGTGATCTGGTCATCCAATCATTAACGTTACCCAAGACCTTTTGCGGGCCTTTTGCGAGTCAAGTGATCTGATCATCCAATCATAAACGTTACCCAAGACCTTTTGCGGGCCCTGCTCCAACGAATCGAGATTTTTTCTGGCATATGTACCATATACCCTTATATTTTCTCTTTACGCGCGGGATTCTATAATGCCTCCTCGGGTTTTGGCCTCTGGGCCAAAACCCTGCGGGGGCAAAAATAAGAATGTCTTAATTTTACACAAAAGCCTTAATATGCTACTTCATTCACAATAGATGTCCTGCATTACACTCTTGGCATTACTATACATATTGAGTCACGTCCTATCTTGCTTACTTACAGCCTTTATAGATGTACACTTCGCTATTTGGCAAAATCTATTTCTGGAGTTTCCCTTTTCTCCAAATTACAGGTATTGATAAGAATTTGTATGTCGAGTTATTCTTAAGTTGAACCACACCCTGTATCAGGTACTTCCAGTCGTGAAAGTTATGAAATAAAAAGCCATTCAAAGCAAATGTACTTTTCAAAAATAGTTTAAATTTGACTGATCTGCCACGATTACCTTGGCCTATGTATCAACAAAAATTCCATATTTTGTAATATGCCTGTCTGAAAAGTATTAAACATTATGAAGTCTTAAACAAATAATGAACATTAATTTGGTATTACTGTGGTTCGTAACCTTTTCGCACTGCACTAGCAGTACGTGCATTGAAAGCGTGCACATTTGACATATTTACATCGCCCGCGACACCCTTATCAGTTTGACGCCGCATTACAGGAGAAGCTGGCACGCTGCAGAGATCTCGGGGAGTACGGTCCAGTCAGTGCTTGTCCCCATAGGTATTACATCCATATTTGGCCTTCTGGGAAACATGTCCGCCCTTGCAACTCAAAGGCTTACTCCTTCCATACGATGTTTGGGACTGGGTCAGGGCAAGAGGATTTATTAACTTTGATGCTACAGAGCTGTGACCCTACCAGGGGTTACTAGGAGCTCTTGGGGGACTGAGTGAGTGGAACTGACGAAGCTTGATGACTGGTCATGCAAGAACACATTGAAGTGAGCTCTCACATAATTCCTGGATGGAAGGAATATCATCGTCAACCATCTGTTTCCACCAATCACATGAGTCAGTGCTGCCACTCGGTTAACGTCAACGGGTAGTTGACAATTGCGAGTATAGTATTTAGCTTCAGATGATTTGCATTAATGCACTTTTATTCCTTAGGTCTTTATACTGGTACGAGTCTTTGCCATGCTCATAGAGAGTTTGTCTTTGAACGATCAGAGAGGTCTAGGAATATGGCTCTCGGTCTTCTACTCGTCTTCCTATTCCTTGACCTCGTTTTTCTCTTCCGCCTACCTTCAGACTGTTCTTGCCACGTCCAAGGCAATGTCTCTTCTTCGTGTTGTTTGTTTGTAATGGCGCACATAAAGAATAAACAAATGATATGTTTAGTGCTATCCCTTTTTAGGTCTTACAGTTCCCTTCATTGAGCATATTTACCACGGCGGTTCCGTCAATCACGACTGCATCGACTTCTGGGGCTCACTCTGAACAGTAGGGGCAATCATCTCCAGGCATCCTACAGGTACTGGTGCTGCAGGTCACCAAAGTCGGATAGGGATGGTGAAACTAATTATTGAAGCACTCGCTACAAGGAACGTTTGCTTTCAAGACTGAAGCAAGTATGTGAAATGATTTTTCCACGCCCGGGTGATCACGAGAAACGGATTTTAGTGGATTGTACATCTCAGTTTACCCCTCGCCTCCCTTCGCCTGATAGCAGACAAGAAAGCTTCAAAAGCAACAACTGACCAAAAGGGCATTGAATTGCTAAAAAGCAGCACAACTTTTCCAGGCAACCTTTATTCTTCTACGCCTGGCGGGATAGTGGGGTGCTCTAGTGAGTGAGGTCTTGCAGAGCGTGGAAAACCATACGAGAAGTTATATAAAAGAACACAATTTTCCTATAGAAAGTGTACTTGCGAGAAGTAGTGGTAGAATTAAAGCAAAAAACGTTTAAGCCAAGAAGACGTTTTGAAGGTGCCAAGAGCAGCCACTTTGGGCGTGGTTAGCTGTGAAGGTGCTAGGTAATTTGTCTGTAATAGGTTGCAAAAAGACTTCAATAATATCATGTTTAATTTATTTTTGTAAACAGTTACATTCGTCACTGAAATACCTGTAAGTACCGCTATTGGGCGTGGTTTGTCTGCCTAAATTTGAAGGGCATGCAATCTCGACATTATGTGAAGTTTGGAACAATTTGGATAGCGTTTGTCAGGCTAAAAGTTTATATAAGATAATTAATTCACCTCTGTAAAACGGAAAGTACGCACGTTTGGGCGTGGTTTTTGCATCAAGACTACTTAAGGTATGAAGCTCTGTCATTGTGCCAAATTTCATGCTTGTAACATTTATTTGCACAATTCGACCTAATTCTGCTGTACTATATACTTTTTTGAGCAATGAAGACACTACCCTGACGCCGTTTACAAAAAGCTTTCATCTAACCTATATGTAGTTGCTGGGCTCCTGACGACAGGCTTTGTTTACTTTACCGTACACAAAACATGTTCATCTACCCTTTCCCTGAGGCTTGATGAAATGCGTTTATCCAATCTCGTGCCACGAAAGATATGCGACCCCCCTCACAGGTTTTTCAGAAATGAATTGCATGGGGGGGTCCCAATTGCGTCCCTTGCGACATTTTTATTGTTATTTAATTACATTCTTTGTTATTATGAGGCAATTTTATAGACTGTAGCGCTGTCCAGAAAAGCAGAAAAGTATTCCAGTCTTACTACTAGAGGGAGGGGGGGAAGGGGGCGGGGGGTTGATCGTCGGAACTTTTCAGTTTCACCCGTAAAAGATACCAAACATGGGACCATGGCGTGGCTCTAAAAGATACCCTAAAAGATGAGGCCTTGTTTGCAACGTAGGCGCGAAGGAAGACAGGTAACAGGGTCAGATACCCATCAAGAAATGTCCGTGTTTGTTTCTAATTTATCGTCTTCTCGTCAAGTCATCTCTCTTTCTTACACGATTTTAGAAGTCATAAAAGATACCAATGCCCCTAACATTTTACTAAAGATCAATGTCACCCCTAAAAGAGACCAAACCCCGTGATTTTAACCCCTAAAAGATAGGCGATCATCCCCGACCAAAAAACATGAGAGTCCCCCCCTCCTACACACCCGGTCTTACCACTTAGCCTCTTATAGTGTCATTAATAGACTGTACACAGTGTACATGTCAGTGTACACACATGTACAATTTACATTTGCCCGTTTTATACATGTTACGTTCCTTACTAATAGGTATTTCTAAGACCCCGTTAGCCTTTGTTTCCTATTAGGAAATACCAAAACGATATTCGCATGTTTGACGGCAAAAGGCTGATAACAAGAGAATATCATTAAGTAACGAGAACATAATAAAAAGATAGGGCCGTGGGGACAATTTCAAGCAGTTGACATCTAAAATCAGTTTCTAGACTTCCTACACCTCGTCCCCAGGGTCTTGTATTTTCAATAGCGGTGACTCAGGATAAGACCCTGGGTGAGAGGCTGAGTCACATGACCGCTGTTTGAGGACATGGGAACGAGTTGTTCTTTGTTTTTTGTTTCGAAACAGTCATGTGACTCAGCCTCCCCCAGGGTCTTCTCCTGAGTCAACCGCCATTTTGAAAAACGACCCGGAAGACCGACCCTAAGGACGAGGTTGGACTTCCCAAGGATTCACAAAAAATGTCTCGTTACTAGTTCCGGGGGGTGCTCGTGCCCCCTCTATCGACTAGACTAAGTTGCTGGAATAACTGCTCTCTGCATTTTGAAAAAAATTTGGACCCTCCCTTTAGTCACGCGAAAAAAAAACAGGACCCCTCCCGAAAAAAATAGGACCCTCCCCCACTCCCGTTAAATAACGACAAGTCATTGTGACCAATGACAAGATAATAAAATTATCGTCTTACTTCCGTATAGTGATCGAATTCCGTTTTTGTCATCGTCGTGGAGCACAAGCTTCGTATTCCCTCGATAGTAAGGGAACATAACGGCATCTTGGACGTCCGTGTGGTGCAATCCAAGGCTGTGCCCAAACTCATGAGTCGCCACCCACAGCAGGTTAATCCCGTTCTCAGTCCCATCTGTAAACTCCTCGTCCTCATCAAAATGGGCGCGACCGTCCTGAGGGAAGAGCGTGTGCAAGCACTTTCCCCGGTCCGTCAAAAGGAATACCCACATGTACGCTCTCCCCGTGTACCATGATGTGTTCCAGCGCCAAAACTAGGAACAACAAGTGTCAAAAGGTTAGAACGTTTTTCCAGCTAGAGACTCCAACTTAAGGTATGAGTATACCTTTGCGCGAGAGATGTCAATTTTTCGCGAAAAAAATTACTGTCGCGTCATTATTTACACTACAAGGGCCATCTATATATCGTTTTAAAGCTTGTGAACGGCCTTACTTGCTAAGTGGTATATTTTATGCAACGTTAATTTGATGGAACGTTTTCGTCGCTTTTTGCTTCAAAGGAAAAGTACCAATTTTTGCTTTTTAAGAGTTCCTGCCACTTCCAGTTAATGTTAAAGCTCCAGATTTCCCCAAAATGTATTCCTTAGAGGGCGATCTGAAAAAATGTGTGCGGGATTTTTGATATTTTACGTATTTTCGGAAATATTACGTAAAACAGATTGAAAATCGATATTTTTGGCAATGCTAACACAAAAAATAGCATAAAATATGTTTGAAAGGAAAATCAAAAATCCCGCACACTTTTTTTAGATCGCCTTCTAAAGAATAGATTTTGCTTAAATTTGGATATGTGCAATTTAATGGAAGAAGCTGGAACTTTTTAAACAAAGTCGGTACTTTTTTCTTTAGGGCTAAAAAGTATATGTTCATGTACAATATAATGAAAACAAATTATCCATCAGAAAGACCAACCTTTTAGCTTTAAATGATATATAAACGACGTTTGTGGTGTAAATTGTGACGCGATACGAATTTTTTTTCCTGCGACACCCTTCAAAGGTATACTCATACCTTAAGGTTTCTGAGAACCTTCGCGCACTTCCCCCGGAAAAAAATCATACGTCACGTCCTTAGTTTAATCAAAAAATGTCAACCTGTATAATGTCGTTGGAAAGCGTATAGAATGGACTAGCGGGCTATGGCAAAAAGAAATAACTATTTAATAAGTGGAAGGTTTTATTAAAATTTGGGTGTGACACTTTCAAGAGCTAACGCCGCCGAACTGCTTGACCTTGACTCCCAAGTAACATTGTTTAAATGCTTTAAGGTGTTTCTCAAAACTGTGTCTGCGTTTTATAAAATTTCGCTTAGTTCAAAAGTTATGAAACTTTGAAATTTTGAAGGTCAAATTTTATAGAATTTTCACGCTCTAAAAATAGTAAAAAAGTCATTACTTTTGAACTAAACAAACTTTAAAAAACGCAGACATGGTTTTTGAAAAACACCTTTAAGGATTTAAAAAAAAACAATGTGTTTCTTTGGAGTCAAGGCGAGCAGTTCGTTGTTTACAGAAGCGTTAAAAAAATAATGTTTATTGAAAAGTTACTTGTCTTGCCATAGCCCTCTAGTCCATTCTATAAGCTTTCAACGATATATAGCATGATTTTTTTTCCCGAGGACGTGTGCTCCGCAGGTTCTGAGTAACCTTAAGTCTGTTCAAGGCTGGTCTAATCCTGGTCGGTAGGACTTTCTATGTTTTATGTGTGTGGTTGCAGAAAGCATCCATAAACATCCAAAAATGTGGTACTTTAGTCTCTTTGTTTTTGGTTCTGGGCACAATAATTCATGATTACACTAGAGTCCCCAAGACTGCACAGCTGCTTGATGTTGACTACGAGTTTTTGGATGTTTTTAGAGACATGATTTATTATTCTTCAATGGTAATTTGATTCAATATTATGCGGGTCTCGAGCCATTTTTTTGAAAATATGTTCCAAAAATGATTAGCTGGGTTTGACTGGAATGTGAAACATGTTCTAGAGAACAAGCGAAAGGTTATCGATCTCAATTTTTTAAAAAAATAACACTGTGAACTAAATTAAAATTGTCACATTGAATAAATCAAAGTGTCCGGGCATTTATGCGAGACTATAAAAACCCTTTAATATTCTCCGTTTTGGTGCTACACAGAGGCGAGGGGGTTCCGCTGCGGGAGGGGGGGGGGGGGGGTTCCGGAACCCCTAGAACCCCCCCCCCCCCCCCCTGGACGCCCCTGATTCTACCGGACTATTATACGATTCAACAAAAATAGTTCAAAGCATCAGTCCTCAGTACATACAAGAATATTCGTATAGAACCTTATCGCTTTTCTTCACTTCCATAGGGAATTATCTACATGCGTACCAGTATTCGGATCCTAAACGCCTTTTTTTTTTTTGCTCGATTGTTACTACACTAGAAGGTTGCAAAGTCCACCAAGAACTAACCGACATTCGAGAAGTGATGTTGTTCTAGAAATGGATTTTTTTTCGCCCACAACATTTGGCGCGCGGGTGACGTGCACAAAACGGATCTGTTTCGCAAAAAAAAATCGCGGCCGCCGATTCAGGCTGCCATGGTTTTTTCGACTCGTCTGTAAAAACCGTTCGTAAATGTCGATCCTGTAGTTTCTGTGTGAACATGTGGTCCCTAGACACGCATAAGGGTCAGCTTGGACTCGTGGTATACTTTTTGCTCGTCTTATCAACCTTTGGCTGCCTCGTGGACGATGGTTTGACACCGAGTCCACGCGACAAAGCCGCCATCTTGGAATAAGTCATCTCTCCGATAACATCCCACAGCCGGCGAGAATTGTCTACAGCAGCTCTATCCTGAAGTCTGTTGGAAAACATCAACCCAAGCAGACCCTGCCGGCTGATTTATGGCGGAATCTTGACGATTTGGGATAAGGAAACAATTTAGATCTAAAAGAGGAAGAAAGCTCCGTAACAACCTTCGCGGTCTCCCTGTGGATAGCTCCACAGGGTTCCCACAAGATGCCACAGCTCCTGTTCTGCCTCCATCTACGGCCTCTGCTGCACCTAATTCGCCCCCACCGCCAGTGCATTTAGGCCATCACTCCATCCCGGCCTCCATCCCATCACTTCTGCAGTGTAATGTTCGTTCCCTGGCCCCGAAAATTGACGAACTCGACTGTGTCGTAAGACAGAATGCAGCCGATGTCATTAGCATAACTGAGACCTGGCTCTCGGACGACACTCCTGACTCGGCGGTCTCTATGCACGGGTGTATCCTGTTCGTAAAGATCGTCCCAATCGCCGCGGTGGGGGGCTTGCTCTCTACGTACGGAGCGACATCAGGTGTAAACGTCTTTCTGAAGCCGAACTTGGGAACGATTGTCTTACCGAGACCCTCTGGGTGCTCGCTAGACCAACCCGTCTGCCTAGTTCTACGTCGTGTTTTGATAGGTGTTGTATACCACCCTCCCGACGCGACCAGTGAGGACAACGAGATTGTTATATAATCACATCCAAAAGGCACTATTGACCAGTATCTCTCCAAGCACCCCGAGTGCCTGATTTACATCTCTCCGGCGATTTTCAACCCAACAACAACCAATTTCTCGGCAGCCAGGGTGAAACGTATGTGCGGTCTCACGCAAACTGTGAAAGTGCTGACTCGAGATACAGGCACTCTAGACTGGTGTTTGACGAATAAACCACGCCTTTTATCAAACCCAGTCCAGTTACCAAAAATTGGTAGAAGCGATCATTATGCTGTAATGGTAACGCCGCTACAACGCAATACCCCGAAGCCTCGCAAGCTGTCCTCTATTAGGCGCGACACTCGGCAAGTAGACTGAGGGAGTTTGGCCGATGGATAACCACCCACGATTGGTCAAACCTATTCAGCGCCCGCTGTTGCCAAGAAAAGATCGACATATTCCACCGTACTATCGCTGGCGCACTTGATAGGTTTTGCCCTATCAGGACTGTTCGTTCCCACCCATCTGACAAACCGTGGATGAATAATAAGATCAAGTCTTGGATTGCAAAAAGACAGAGAATTCTTGCAAAGTTCGGCAGCAGCTCTGATGTATTCAAAGCGTGGCGCAGCAAGGTCATCAGCGCCATTCGCACGTGCAAACGCTCCTTCTATGAGACGAAAGTGAAAAAGCTTAAGAACACCAACTCGAGAAGGTGGTGGAGGGAAGTCAAGAACCTCTCTGGGCAGTCAGCAAGTCAAGGGAATGGTATAAACAGCTGATTGACGGCACCGCGATTGATGGTGTCGACACCCTCTGCTCAAAAATCAACGAGTTTTTCGTTGGTCTGACGTCCAGTTTTAGCCCTCTGCTCGCCGACGACGTCGCAGCTATTGTTGTTACTGATGTCCCAGACAACCTCCTGGTGTCTCCTCATGAGGCGTATAGGGCTCTTCGCGGAATGCTCACAAACAATTCCATCCTATATCACCCCATCCCATGTCAATCCATCTCATCTCATCTAAATTCCATCCTATCCCATCTCATTCCATCACATCTTATCTCATCCCATCCTATGCCGTCTCACGCCAAATCTGGTCTCTTCCCATCCCATCCTATATCACTCCATCCCGTCCATTCCAATTCTTTTTGTCTCATCTCATCTCATCATCTCATTCAATCATTCCATCCAGTTTCATGTCCTCTACTCTCACTCTTCTCATCCCATCCAATCTGATCTCATCCCATCCTATTCCGTCTCCCACAAAATCATACCATCCATCCTTTCCCATCCCATCCCATCCCCCATCCCATCCCATCCCATCCCATCCCATCCCATCCATCCCATCCCAGGCAAAATCCACAAGGACTGAACCTGTATAACCTTACCTCTCAGATGTATGACACAGGAGTTCCTCTTGCGTGAAATCTCAACACGAGGAGTGTGACGGCGGAGAGTTTCTAGAAAGAAAAATATGAAAAGAAATGTAAACGGCCACTGCCTCAAATTATATTGATGATTAAAAATAACTCAGTAAATGATCTAAGTATTTTCCAAATGTTTTGTCAAGTGCACTGGACCTTTTTGGCACTTCATATCCAGTTTTTCATCTGCAGCTTTTTTTTTCTTTGGGGGGGGGGGGGGGGGGGGTTCATAGACAAGAGTAAGCCAAATCTGTAATTTAGCACCAACTCTCGGTGCAATTCCGTTCGCTTCAATTCCAAAATTTCCTTAGACGAGCATGCCCCCTGACCCCCCCACCAATTGCAAAAATTGTCAGGTGGAGCATGCCCCCTGACCCCCTCTCCCACCCAGAAAAATCATATCAGGACAATTTCGCCAAAAGCTGCCGATTTGCCGACGTTACAAAACTTCTTATTAGGAAATTCCCCCTTACCCCCTCATATCTAAGCAAAAAAAGCAGGAAAATTTACCAAAACTTTGCAGATACTCGAGCAACATCGTTCTCGTGGTCGCCATTTTGTTTTTATTCCCCGCCGGGGGCCTGAGACGAGATTTTAACACCACAGGGAGCCCGCGCGGATTTGCCATAAAAACGACAGCACTTTCTTGATGATATGAATTTTCACCGAGTGTCCCCCCAACACAAGAAATCCGCCGCCTCTGATGTACACAGTTGCAGAGTAAATATATAATGTACGAGTTAAAATGTTTTCATACCTGGTGTCCACATTGTCGCCCCAGTCTCTACTCCATGCATGCTGGTCGCGCTTAGGCCTAAGTACGAGTAGGGGTCTACGCGTTTAAGATGTTCCTGGAAAAGACACAAAAGAGTATGTCAGATTCTATCCGAGATAACATCAAATACTCGGGGCCGAAACAAACTTATAAATGTCAACCTATTCTTCCATGAGTCATTACATGGCTTCCCTAACGAGCCTCAGTCAGGCGCCATTTTGTCAGCCTAGCAACATACCGAGTCAGAGAAAGAATCCATTTCCATCGGCTGATTTAGGGAATGTAGTGCGATATTTTCGATTCAATTCAGTAAATCATGTACTAGTTATTTCGAGATTTCAACACGTAAAACAACAACAAGAGAGGCCGACAAGGGCACTTTAGCGCTTTCTAGGGGTCAGAAAGCTCACCTCAAATGACCTCTTGGCTGCGTCATAGACACCCGACCAATCAGACCCGCCCTTTACCAGGACTGTCGCCAGTTTGATGTCGGTTTTCTGAAGGGAAAAATGGGCAAATATCGTGTATATCAAGAAAATCGAGTTCTTGAATCCCATCAAACATTGGGCATTTTGATTGAAAGCCTGTGGTGAAAGAAATTTCCAAAGATAGCTCTGACCTTAACATCTGATGACGTCATAAATCGTTACCATGGCAACGAAATGACACCTGCCCACAAACAATGTGTAATGGAAAAATGAACAGCTACTGCAGATTTCATGTCCTAATTCTAAAACCTCTCGAAAATATGACCGAAAAACCTCATGGGGGTGTCACCAACCCCCTTTGTACGTCAGAGGGTAAGTTGCATACTCGAACTATGACTTGCTACCAGCAAGTTCTAAAGAGGGCTAAATGCGTTAAATATATGAAGAAAAACCCCTGAGCCCCCAGATGTAAAGTGAAAGCACGACCTTCCAGTTACCATAACCTTGTAGCATACCTTTTGACTCCTAAGTCCCACAGGCTTCCCAAAGCCTCTGAGGAACACATCGACCGTTATCGCGTCGTCCTGTGCACTGGCACCTGATAAGATTAATCAAATTGAAGTCCATCACTGTCATTTATAAAAATTACCTTAAGAAGGCCTGGGGCAAGATGTGGTTGAAATTGCCAGGCTACTAAGCCCATTCAAAAATGGCGGCTTAATTGAAAAATCAAGTCACTACGTTCTAGCAAGTACTATCTCAAATCACCGAAGTGTGAGAGAATAGAACCGCATATTATTAGCGGGAGTGGTGCTTCCATGCTCAAAGATGAAGAATCTTGTGGCTTTAGCTTACCATTCGTTTCCTCTAAAGCCTGAAGCCTAGAATCACCATCGAGCTCATCGCAGCACGTGACTGCGCCCGCAGTCGTCTGTCCAACACTGCGGACTTCCCCAGTTTTGCTATGCGCTAGAGAGTTGACTTGATTTCTCAGATCTTGATTCTCTTCCTCGAGAACATGAAGTTCTCCCTGTAAACAAACAATCGTCTGTTTCAAATGTGTTTAGCTTTGTCCTTCGACTTTGCTATCCTTTTTCGCATGTACTGAAGGTATACAAAGGGCAGAGTCTAAGAAAGGCATATAAATACG
Organism: Scolanthus callimorphus; assembly: GCA_033964015.1. Taxonomy (NCBI): domain Eukaryota; kingdom Metazoa; phylum Cnidaria; class Anthozoa; order Actiniaria; family Edwardsiidae; genus Scolanthus; species Scolanthus callimorphus. The sequence continues at coordinate 31,097,287 of CM066912.1, read as the reverse complement.
AAAAACCAGAGCGTTGCATGTAGAGAAGAGATTCATTGCAAATGATTTTTTACGCATGTCTGAATTTATAAACGGAAGGCTATAAAATAGACCCTATCCAGGGTGCTTTTTAATCTTTTGAAATCAGCAAGACGACGAAAGTCCATCACACCACTGAAAAGAGTACCTGAAAATTACTGAGTCAATTTGCCAAATTTCAGGGATAAATTTGACAAATTGGTACGATGCTGGCTTGTGAATTTATGAAATTACATGTTATTTCAGTCGAGGAAATTCAGCCGAGGAAATTCGTTAGGGGGCAAACGTTAAATTTCGTAAATTCTCAGGGCTGTTCTTTCGCCATTTTACAACCTTTCGCTACGAAACATGGCCAATTTACTAATGTTTAGGTGCTCTTTTCAGGGGTTTATAGGCTTTCACCAAATCGCTGGTTTCAAAAGATCAACGAACCGTGGAAGGATCTCAAATTATAGCTGTATAGGAAAGTGTATTTATTGTGTCTGGTTTATGTATGGCTTGCATCCGCGTGTTCAATATGAATGGTTCACCATACAAACGGAAAACGAGATCCTCGCCGAGATTCACAGGCCATTTAGGTATGGCGTCAATATCACGTGACCAGGACTACTCTAGTCGATCCAGCAACACCCACAGGCAAGGAAGGAGAAACCAAATGAACAGATCTCATGGCACTGTCTTCAAAATCAACAACTAAAGTTGAGCAAAAAAAATCAGAAACTATAACCTTGGTCCGCCAGGTGCCCAAACCTGACCGGTAAAGACCTCACAGGGGTCACTAGTGGCCAGGAGGGCAAAGACGGGAACAGTGGGAAGAAGATAGGACACATACCTTGATCTCCTCGATGATGGATTGGAGCTCGTCTGCTTGGTGTAATGCGACATATGCTTCCATCGTCAGACCTCCAGGAGCCTGAAGAATCAAGAGGAGAATGTCAGTCGTAAACAAAGTATATTGGTCAAAGACCCTAAGTCAGCCGCCATTTTGCCAGCCTAGTAACTGAGTCAGAGAAAGCAACCATTTCCTTCGGCTTAATTTAAGAAATGCAGTGCGACATTTTCAATTGAATTCAGTAAATCAAACATAAAACTTTGTTTGTAGATATATTTTTTCAGATTTCTACACATAAATAATCTTCTAATTAGTAATTTTGAATGAAAATATTAACAAGGGAGGAAAAGTCTGCTCTAAGCCAAGAATTCTGTCGCAAACTATTAAAACTTTTGCACGACATTCACCTGAGTCCTGCAAATATTGAAACAAATAGGCCAGTTCTTGCTATTGAGTATCGACAATGGGATCTCAAATTTTGGGTGCACCAAATCAAATTATCGTAAATAATTCGCCTTATGTATCCAACATTACAAAAGCTGCAGGTCACTAAGTGGCGCGAGAGTCTTCAGCCGCCATTTTGTCGGTCAGAAAAATGCTGTCATAGAAAAAGCATCCATTTTCTTGGCGGGGTTTGGAAAGGTTATGAAATATTTTCGGATGAATAGAAAAGACATCAGGACGCAGTGGCCAATACCGTTTAAAAAGCGACTGGATTTTCTTATTGGTTGGTTGCGAATTTGCGAGCAGTATTTCAATTGATCATATATATAGACTGCTCATAGATAAAGCATTAAAAGTATTGGCCAACGCCAATTGAACAGTCGGTTAATGGAAACGTTTACTCTATCACGACTAACATTAGTATGCAAGCTGAGGTTTTTGCGACCACAGAATTTTTTTAATTTTGAGCGCTGGGCATAGAATTTGACCAAAATTTAGACCTAAAATGTCCTGGAAATATGTTACCGACTGGAAGGAGATAACAATAGCAAAAAGTGTTCTGTATTGACCAGCTTGGTAAAACCAGTATTTTACGCCACAAACTTCAAGACCAACAATTTACACTCTATTGACAGATTTTTCTCAATTCCGAGCGTTGGGCCATGGGTGGAAAAATATTGCAATTAACAGAAGCAAAAAGTACGTTATCAGTCAGTATTGGTCAGCTTGGTGAAACCCAGAGGAGGATGTACTAGTATCCCACAATTCCCTGCGCGCTTCTGCTAGCTTAGATTTCGCAGTTCGATGCCGTCCTCGGGTCTCTTCAACACTGCCTGACTTTGTTTTCCTCTGAAGCAGTAGAGGCGCGAATTTAAAAGGTAAGAAACGTGAATTTCTTATGTTTGCTTATAAACCTTCCCTTCTGCCAGAAAAAATATTCGATTTTGTACATTATTGGCCTGATATCACGATTCTTTGATCGAACGTCTGTTTACATCTTCGCCGACGGGTCGGAATTAAATAGACACACAAAACTGAATTCTGTAGCCTAGCAATTGAGTACTTTTAAGGTTTGACTTCACTGGACTATTGAACAGATATCAATAAAACTAAAACCAAAAAAGTCCCCAAAAGTCCCCACGATTTATAGGTTTTGACGACTTCGAAGTTGCCGTGATTATTTACTCGCAAGACGCAAAGTGCGAGAATTTGGTGACCACACGCACAAAGCTGATGCCACAAATTTACCACTAAATGTTTAGAAAAACTCTTGATTTTTATGTTTCAAGTACCAACGATGCTCACATTACCTCTGATTTGATTTTCAGGCTATAAACGAAGCTACAGTACATGCCGGTAGCATCAAAACATGCAGGATAACGAATCCGGTAGCGAGAACACCGAAATGACCCCGGGTCAAATATTGTGAAAATCAGTTCATGGCGCAAACAACAAACATTTGTAACAGTGTTGCTTGCGAAATAAAGCAATTCAAGAAAGAATATGGAATTTGTTATTGTCTGAGCCAGGCCGAAAATAATATAGATATTGTAAAGTCGTTAGTTGCCCCTGTTTTATTCAGTCATTCGGATTTATCGGGTTGACTTTTTATGTGTTAAAGTTTTGCGTTTGCGTTTCCTATCTTCAGGGATATCTTTAGAAACACATAATTTCGAAACCAAAAGAGCTAAATAGAGGAAAGGAAATGCCTTTTCACGGACTTTATAGTTTGATTGTCCGAGACTAGCGAGAACATGTTGACTGCTCAGCTGCTAGTACAGAGTGATTAGCATGGTGTGAAACGCGGTAATATAATCTGATCGAGTCTAAGCCGCAATGCATGTAGGGATACTAGTACTTCCTCCTCTGGGTGAAACCAGTCTTTTGTCACAAATTTGGCGCCGCGGAGTCAGGTTGTCGGAGGGTCTTACTTCAAAGGTCAAACACCGACAACATTCTGTCCACGGTTCATTCATCGGCTCAATTCAGACACGATCCTGTGCTTGAAAACTCAACATGAATAAAGCGACAACACGAAAGGAAGTTTGCAATGAATTGAAAGACTCATTCTATTTGAATGAATTATTTGAAAAATACCCTGGAATAAAGAAAAAACGGTTTCATTCGAATACTCCATTAATGTACAGTACTGTACATATCCATACAACAGATAGTGATAGTCGGGGTTAAGAAATTATATGTATATTAGAGAGCTCTTATTCGCGAAATCGATGGTCAGAATTTTTGTAAGAATTTGTGATTATTTATTACATATAATTTCAAGAATTCGCTACACTAACGTAAACAAGAAACGAATGTTTCTCATGTTTACGAAAGAGTGAATTGTTTTAAATAAATTTAACCCGCAATTTAAGTATAGCATTGCAAACGCGGTTATGCTATACAATAGAATCGCTATGTGCATACAATAACGAAGTCCAAATTGTACGAAGACCACAGATGAGCTTAACATTTCTTCAAACAATTATAACAGGCCTTATACTAATTAACCAAATTTTACTCAAAATTAATAAACAGGGTCATTTAGAAAATTAATAATGAATCAGAAAATAAAGGAAGCTCATATATTTATGGCGCCCTAACCTGGAGTAGTAGTTATTGCTTTTCGAAGGGCTATAATGGCAAATCCAAGAGTAGATACATGAATCTTCGATTCACTGTGTTGAAAGTACGCGTAGGGCCAAGAATTTGACACTTGATACCAAATGATTAATAAGTCGATATTTGTAGAGGTTTAAACTCTCGAGTCACGATACAACAGCGAACAAAAGACGTTCTAGAACTGACTGATAATGTGAAAAAATAACAAATAAAATATTAAGGTTTCAATGTTTTTGGGTGGAATATTCAGTAGCTCTTCATTTTTAAATACGTCAAAAAGATTCAAAGTTTAGTATCAGAGGTCTATAATCACTCGACCATATTGGTGTTTTTTATAATAATATCTTTGTTTACATTATGACCTAGCGAACACCAGCAAATTGTTTACAGATGTGATGTGTTAACGTGAAAAAATTTCATTCATCCATCTTATCGTTAATACGTACACGAGCCACGATACAACAGCGAACAAAAGACGTTCTAGAACTGATAATGTGAAAAAAAAATAAAAATTAAATATTGATATTAAAGTTGCCAATGTTTTTGGGTGGAATATTCAATAGATCTTAGATAGTATCAGAGGTCTACAATCACTTGACCATATTGGCGTTTTATAATAATATCTTTGTTTACATTATGACCTAGCGAACACCAGCAAATTGTTTGCAGATGTGATGTGTTAACGTGAAAAAAAATTCATCCAGCCACCTTGTCCTTAATACGTACATTCTACAGTAAGAAACATTTTAGATAAGTACAGAGCCAAAACAAAATAGAATATGTATAAAATATTATCTTTGTTTACGTTATGACCTAAAAGAACATCTCGAGTCACGATACTGCAGAGAACGAGACGTACTAGACCCTTCGTGCACCGTTCCATTCCATTCCATTCCATTCACTTTAATTCCATTCTTACCAAACCTTTTTCCTGTTTACAAATGTTATGTATTAACGTTAAAAACCTTCATAGTTTGCGCACAGTCTACAGTATGAGAACTGAGTGTTTTCTAAACCTTGCTCTGCTCCATTCCATTCTCTTCCATTTTAGTTCCATTACATGTTTTACCAAAATTATACCTGTGCGTATTTTAAGCACCCAAGACGCCGAAAGACCGAAGTCTATGGAAATGCAATCTCTTGTTGTTGTTATACGAATCGGTGTGGGTTGCCTGTGTTTATAAATATAGTCGTCAGGACCTTTGGCCAATAGAGTACGAAACGTTTCGAACATCGCCAAGTTTGGGTAGATTTTCCTGGAGATTTCCTAATAAGAAGATTTTGGCGGGAATCAACAAATTTTCGCGCTGAAATTTTCTCAGTGATGTTATAAAAAAATGGGTTCAGTTTTTGCCCCTTTTTACTGATATATCCTTACTACTGGTGCGTGTAACAACAACACAAATCTCTCATCAAAATATTTTCGCAGGATTATGACTCCCTGTATCAAAACTTTCAATGGTTACCCCAACAGGACCGGTGATGTTTATTTCCGGATAAGATAAATCAAGTGCACCCCAAGTGGATGATAAAAGGGACAACGAGGAGAGAGGATTATACAAGACAAAAACATGAAACGAGATAAAAACACAGGCACACCAGGAGTCAACTCGTTAAAATACGTTAAAGGGTTAGTGTCACCAGTTGGGGTTAACATGGTAGTTTTTAAATGCTGTGAAATTCACAGGAAATGAGCAAAATAATCCTGATAATCGTCTAGGTTTGTTAAATAACCTTTCGGCTGCTAGATAAGTAGAAATTTGGAGTATTTTCGAGTGGATGGAATAGACCTCCTCGGCTTGGGCGTAATGTCGTCCCATTTCAGATCACGTGGCATTCCCAGGAGCATTCTTTCTTTCTTTTTCTGCTACACACCGAAGGATATATGAATATGGAAGCAACCCAAACAAAGAAAGATTATTCAAATGAACGCCACGTGATCTGAAATGGGAAAACATTACGCCCAAACCAAGGAGGTCTATTGGATTGTGAATTGGCATTTTTGATTTCTTACCAGGTTGAACAGTTGAACTGTTTTCAAACTTGGAAATTGGCCTACAATGCGTTAATACAGCGAATTTGGTCATCTAGGGGTGGCGAATGGTGGTTCAGAAAATGTAGAATATCGCGAAATTGTTAGGGAATCTCGAATCTAGGATTTGTAGGGAGCCGTCTCGCAATTTCGATTACTATTAACAGTCAAATTAACGAAAATTACAGCTAGAAAATGGATGCTTTCTGTTTCAACTCGCAGTTCTCTGACCGACAAAATAGGGATACCGAGGCTCGATATACAGTAGCTTGGTGACTCAAAATTAAGATCAAGCGTAAATAGTTTGAGTAGTACATTCCAAAAATCTGACATTTGACAACTCACCAAATACTCCACTGTTCACTCCCGAATACTAGAACCCTTGGTTGTTTACTGCGAATCTCCTGATACCTCATCGACATAACATTGTTCCTTCAGGCCTATTTCCTTATAAATTTACTATATCCCGCGATAACTGAACTGCCTTAATCTTTATTTTACTTCTCATGAAAGTTAGATTATCTGGCGCCAACAGTACGTATCTTAACTTATTTTATTTCCCATGAAAAAAGTAGGAGTTATCAGGAGTCAACCTTTACAGTCTGGGTCTGGTAGTTTTACTGCAATTTTCATAATTCTGCGAACTCTACGCCAACTAACGAAACCGCGGTTTGGTTTCCGTCAATCAAATGAGTGAACAGCTCTGGGTGATTTCACGCAGGCTTTGAGAGGTTTTTTGAAATGCTAAGGACTAGCGAGGCTTCAAAACAAAATATTACACCTTAAAATGCAAACGAAACTAAGAAAGGAATCCATGCGCCTGATTTAAAAGGTTTGATTGACGGAAGCCAAAACGCCGTTTGGCGTTCGGAAATGTAAGTGGGAGTTCGCAGAATTATGAAAATGGCAGTAATGCCTGCGTGAATCTGATAATCCAAAAGCTTGAAATCTAGACAAAAAACTACGCGTCATTCAACCCAGTATCTACACTCAGCGCAGGGAAGTGATCTAGGTGAACCATGCATTTACAGGGAAATGTTTGAACGACAAAATGAGAGCCGTTAGACACAAAACAATAAATACTAATCGTACTTATGTCAGTATCCTGCGCAATTTCGAGACTTAAATCCGTAACATAAATCTGAGTTTACCTTGCTCCGCGATCCAGGAGACAGCCTATTCTTGACCCTCTCCAGAGCTTGATCTAAGATATCCGTCCCTTCCAAGTCGATATCCGTGGTTGCCTTGACTTCCCTAATTATAGAATCAACTTGCGCGTCAAATTCTTCTTCCGTCATACTGCTTCTAGGTCGCTCATACTCAGTACCTCCCCCACGGGGGCTCGTTTGCTCAAACTCACCATACCCCTCACGGGGGCTAGGCTCACTAACCGGACTCAAACTACAGGATGATGGGTAATCTGGAGGTGGACTGCTTCTTGCCAAATTCTCGTTTATTTTCTCGTCCTCTGATTGACCAACGAAAACAACGGTGTCCGTACTTCCAAATACTTCGCCAAACCGATCATCATCCGAAGAGTACGTCGAGGAAGATCGCTCCCCGGAACTACTTGCTCGTGTACTCGGTGACCTCTCGGGACTGCGATTCTCTGCCCTATTTCCCTCGGTCAAATTGTCATTCACCACGGGACTTATCCCTTGTAGCTGTGAAATATCTTGCTTTGCATTTGCCTTAGGAGTGCTCGACGTGACTTTCTTGACCTTCTTTTTATAATCTATAAACATATTTACACTGTTCGGGCTAGGTAAATTATCATTTGAAAACACCGGCTCTCTTGACACGCAGCCCTGTGGTTTATCAATGTCACTCCCCCCGCTGTCAGTTCCATAACAACTATCTCCAGTTGACGACTTGGACAGGTCGCGTACGAATTTTAGTCTTATCTTGAGACCTGTCGGCTTCTTCTTAGGTGCTTCATCGCTTTTATCCTCGTATTTTATATTATCTGCTGCTGCTTTCGTCCCTATTTGCCCCACAATCGTATCGGAAGTCGCTTCGAATGTGGTACCATCGCTGTTTTCATTGACGGCGTTGCTATCGACATTTTTTACCGCTGTAGTCGACATTTCTGAACAGGTCTGACCTAACCGAGAAGATTTCTCTTCCGTGCTAGTTCGCTGGTCCTCTGCCTTTTCCAAGTGCCCATCTTTTCTAGAATGTTCTGCTCCCTTGTTTTCATCTTCTTCGCTATTTCCATTTACATTCTTGTTCACGACGTAGGAAGCAAGGCGATTCTTCACTCGTTTTCTCTGCGCTGACAACTTGACCCTTGGTAAAGTCTCTATTTCCTGTGTCTGTTCGTAACCAACATACGAAACACTGCTTACCCTCCCCTCCCTTCTCAGTTCGCCATCGCTGTCAATAGAAGACCCGGATGCAGAGAAATCCGAAGACCCCGTATGTTTCCCTATCGCGTCTTGTTTTGTCTTCATGCAGTCTATTTCTTCCTCGAAAATGTTCTCAGGACCTAGCACACCCGATTGCTTTTTACCCCGCACATTATCCGAGGAGCTTACCATCCTTGCTTGAACAACTCCAATAGTATTATACCTTCCTTGCCCTAGATTATTTTCACTTCTAGCAACCTGTCGTCTCCGAGACACCGAAGCGGGTTGTTTACCATACATGAGTGAGTCCTGGCTTTGGGTAACCTGTGGTGTTGGGCGGGCTGGCCTCTTGCCGATCTGCGTTTGACTGACAATATTTCCATCCGGGTTACCATAAAGCTGGGTCACGTGACCTGGAAAGGTTTTCTCTGCATGTATATTCCCTGTACTTGCCGCTTTCGTCTGCGGGGCAGGGAAGTACAATTTCTTTACCGTTGAATGCGGATCCGTAGATTGCCCTTTTTGTTGCGTTTGCTTTGGATGTGTTTCTTTTGTCTTGTTTATGTTCATCATAAGTTTCAGCAGCTCGTTAGCGGAGATTGCTTTCGTATCTGGTGGCTCTCTTTGGGTCACAGAAACCTTCAATGTATTATGTGCTCCCGTTTGCATTTCATTCTCTGGAATTGGAACAACTTCAACTTCCCCACTTGATTTCAAACGAAATATTCCAGGTTCCACTGATGTGCTTTGTTCGTTATCATCAACTTCAGGCTTTGACGAGTGTCCTTCTTTCTTACGCAACTCCTGTACTGAAATTGGCGCAGCTTCCGGCAGGTGGGTTCCCATAGCAACCTCAACAATAGTGTCCAATTCGGTATCAGCCACTTTAGCTTTTCCTAACACTTTCTTGACACGGATAGCTTCGGCGACCAACATTGTTTTATCATCGGTGTAATCTCCATCGTCAAACTCAAGTTCTGGTCCAGTACCAAGACTATCCGTGCCTTCGAGAAAACTTCCATCATCATCTTCATCTTCATCTTCGATGTCTTCAAATTCTGTCTTCACCTGGTTGGATTTTTCACGAATCTCTGCAAAACGCTCGGAAAGAGTTGGTCTCTTTGGAGCATTATCAGTTGGGATACCTGTGGTGTTACCGTGGATGCCTGGTGCAGCAGAATTACGAAGTCGCAGAAATTCCTCCCTCGACGGATCTCCACGCAAATTGTTCATGATGGCGTATTCTTCTTCGGAGTCTATGTAATCATGCAGTGGGCGCAATCGCAGGTCTGTCCTGTGGTAGCCAGGCTCCTGGGGAATCTTTGATACGGGCCCCGTCGAGATGCCTGCCTCGGAACAGCTCGGCGGTAATTCGGCTCATTCTCGGAAGTGCTGTATTCCGATGCTGAGGAGTCGCTGGAAGCGTCAAAATGTCTTGCAGATCGTTGAGATCTACTTTGGTAGCCCCGAGGAGCAGAGGCCTGGGCCTCTCGCCAACTTCTATCGAGGGAGTTACCTCGGCGCACTCGCTGCGTCCCGCGGGATTTACCAATGACGACGTCTTCTTCAACCAATGGGGATCGTTCTGGGATGAAATCCTTACTGCGCCAGCCGCTATCTAAGGAATGTCCACGTCGAAATTGCTTCGGAGCAGAAAAGGATCGTGACCTGCCAAGCATCACATCTTCTCTGGTGTATTCTGGCAATCGCCTTTCGCGCGAGTCACCGGCGCCTTCCATCGGCTGTACAAAGTCCGAGCCCGCAAACGGCGGGCGCTGACCACCACTAAAAGAATGGGCACGCCCTACTGACGTCACATCACGCGTTCTCACTCCACTGATATTAGAATCGCTATAAGATGGCTGGGAAGACTGCGATATGGTTCTAACAAAGGGTGAACTTTGCGGCTGCTTTGTAATCTTCCCGGTAGAGCTACTAGGGCCAGCACGCACGAGTAAGGAACCTGGCTTCTCCGGCTGGACCTTGACTTCATATCCTGCCCAGGATCGTCGCTTTTCGGCGTGGGATTCCTTTGGTTTCAGACTGACGTTCGCACTTGGTAATCCTGCAAACGACCCTGGCCGTCTTCCAGTAGATTCCTGTTGTACCCCAGTGGTTTTGAATAACAATCGTTTGATGTCTTCTACAGTCATAAAGCCGCTAGGGTCAGGAACTGGAAGCTCCTCTCTCGACTTCTTCATTGGAGGGGTAGAGGGTGAAACCTTTCTTGCCGGACTAGTGCTTGCGGGATAATAATTTTCTAGCTCAGCACCTGAAGAATCTCTCCTAGTTGACTTGGAATCACTTGTTTCGTCGTAGGTGTAACGAGCTTCGGGAAGCAGCTCATTTGACATTGGCAACAGCATTTTCAACTCCTCTACAGTCACAAAACGTCCGGACACAGAGGCCTCCTCTTTTGATTTCTTCAAAGGTGGGGATACTTTTCTCTCTGCAGTAACAGCCACCATAGGATTCGCTGGGTGGTCTTCTGTTTGAAGATCTTCAACAAAGTTTGTAGGCTGCGCCTGTAACAAAGGCAGTAGTCTTTTTAAGTCTTCTTTTGTCACAAAGCCATGTGAAGGAAATTGAGAACTCCCTGAGTCACCCCCTGACGACCTCTGTCTTCTTAGCCCAGACCTTACATGATAGGGATCTTCCCCCGATTGCGCTTGTAGTAACGGTAGTAGTCTTTTCAATTCTTCTTCTGTCACATAGCCTCTTGTAGGCATTTCTGGACTCCCTAAGCCGTCTCCTGGAGGGCGCTGTCTTCTTAACTCTGTTCTTGCTAGGCAGGGACCTTCACTGGTGTTTCTGGACTGCGCTTGTAGCAACGGTAGTAGTCTTTTCAATTCTTCTTCTGTTACAAAGCCACTTACAGGCATTTCTCGACTCGATATGTGATCCTGTCTTCTTAGCCCAGTCCGTGTTTGCTCGAATTCTTCACCAGTGTTACTAGGTTGCGCTTGTAACAACGGAAAGAGGCGATTCAAGTCTTCAACTGTCACATAACTACTCCTCGCCTTTTCAGGACTCGCTGCGTCATCTAACAAGGCCTGCTTTCTTTGCTCAGTTCTCAATGTTTCATGATCTTCAATGTTTCCGGGTTGCGCCTGCAACAATGGCAGCAGCCTTTGCAAGTCTTCTACTGCAACATGACCACTTGCAGCCATTACCTGAAGACTCGCTGAGTCTTCCTCAAAATGTTCTTGTCTCCTTGGGTAAGTTCTTGCTCGCTGGTGATCTTTACTTGTGTCTCCAGATCCTATTAATATTGATCTTCTTAAATCTTCTACTGTCAAATAACTCCTGGCATCAGGTACTTCCTCTCTGGGTTTAGCCTTCGTGGCGTTGGAGGGCCGTGTCTTTTCAGCGTGTGCAACGGCCTCATGTCGAATGACTGAATTTTCATCAAAATAACCAAGTCTTTCTGAAGCTGTTGATGGTCGAGGGTGTGCGGCCGTCTCCGAAAGGTCATGCTCTTGAGGATTATACAGAGACTCTCCTACAGGTTGTCTTTCAAACGTGGTCTCAGTTTCCGGACAAAAATCATCATCCATCTCTTCATAAGCAAAGTGTGCCTTTGGAACTCGTTGTTCAGAGGGCGTCTTTGTCATTGGTGCACGGATTTGCTGGTCAGGATGAATCCGTCGAGAGTTATGATGAGGAGGAATAGCGCTTGATTGTTGAGTATTTCCAATAACCGATTCGCTGGAGTAGTGCTCCCTCTGAGCGGACCCCTGTGAAATGGATAACCTGTCTTGTTCACGACCAACACCCATTGGTTCAAAGTCGTATAGTGGTTCTTCGATATCCACTTCATCAGGAGTGTACAGAACATATGGATTGAAATGAGACTTCAGGCGATCAGACGTATCGCTAGACCCACCATCCAGGACATCAGTGGAATGTCGAGATTGCACTGACTGATCAACCTTTCGATGCGAAAGATCACCTGAAGGAAGATGATCATTTCTAGATGCAGCACCATCAGAATGACGTAATGGTGTCTGGTCAATTTGACTCCCAAACGTCATGTCCACAAGCTCTTCTGGATCTTGATATGAGCGAGTGTCTGTTGTTTCGTCAAGGGTGACAGACTTATCAACATCATCGTCATTATCATCATCATCACCATGGACAATATCATCTGCAGTGTTATAGGATGTATTTGGGGTAAATTTCCCCAGTGAAGACACTGGAGAGAATACAGAGTTGCTAACAACCTGGCTACTTATATTCGCAGTTGAAGATTGGGAACTTGCCTGGGTGTCTGGCTTTAGAAGTTCCTTCTCTGTTTGAATAACCGAACTTAGAATCTCTAAGCTTCTCTTTCTTTCCGTTTCTTGTTTACTCCCTGATAAGGAAGTAACAGCAGAATCTCCTGAACTATCATCTAAGCTTCCTTTACTGGAATTAGCGGTAACAGAATCCAAAACTGATAAGCTTTCACTGTTCTTAGCTTCTTGTAGTATGCTATTATCAGCGTCGAATTCCACGATGCTCTCGCTGAGATCAAGATCGTCATCTTCTTCACCTCCTGCTAAAGGAATCTTCTCAGAAGTCCTTTCTCCTTTTGTCGGGCCATTAGAAGCACCCGCTGCTCCCATTATTTCATCCTCTGGAATCGAACTAAGATCACCGCTTAGTCTTCTCCTAGATCGTAACTCAAGCCTTTCACTTCGTTTTGCAGCAGCCGCACTCTGGGTCTGGGGATTTCCTTCATTGGACTTCATATTTGATTCAGTTTTTTTCATGGTTGATTTAGGATTTCCAGAAGGACCCTTCGCGTCTTTTACGGTACTGACTTTAGCAGTATCATTGCTCCTGGCTGGTGATACCTTTCTGGTTCTAGGAGTAGGTTCTTTAGGTGCTGGAGGAGTATACCGAGAGTGCGTATTTGTATGGCTTCGCTCATGTGATGTGTCATTCCTTGCTGGAGAAACCTTTCTTACCCGCGTAGTTTCCTTAGGAGAGGGTTGCGCGTATGGAGAATTTGTATTCATATGACTACGAACATGTGAGACACCTTTTAATTTTAAAGACTCCGAGCTTTTCTTGGCATTCAGTGTCTTTTGCGGCTCAGCCTTCTTGGCGCTTGTCGTCAAGTTTGGACTCTTTCTACTAGGAGCAGTTTTACTAGCTGTACTTGTTTTACTGGTAAAACCGGTTTTACTACCTTCAGGTCCTGCCGGGGCACTTTTCTTTCGAAGAACTGGTTTAGAAACCTTTCCCTTATTTCGTTCAAGAGTATCGGGTAAGCTTTCCTTCAATGCTTTTTGAACATCACCAAACTTATCCAAACATTCTCCCACCGAGGTTGCACTATCCAAATCTTGCATTGCTGTCTGTAACAAACCACTATCAGACTTTCTACGCTCTTTTTCTACAGTTCTTTCCGCGGCAGCTTCGGCAAAAACTTCACCATAGTCTCTACCTACCGCTGCACCAAGCTTCTGCAACTCCGCGAGCAGAGGATCCTTGGCGTACAAGAAGGAATCGCTCTGACGGTGTGGCCGGTGCTGGGGTTTCGGTGCTACAGGGGGGCCTCGCTTTTTCACAACTGGAATTCTTAATTTTCCCCTCACCATATCTCCGGAAAAATTTCCACTCTCTTCCCCATCACACACGCCGTCCTTACCACTAGTATCTTTTGTTACATGGGGTCTTTCAGCACGTTCGTGTTCTTGACGTTTGTCTCGTTCCAAACTCTCTTCGCTGTCTTCTCTGTTCCTCCTCAAACTTCCCTCAGGTGAATCACTGTAATATAAACAATAGAAATCTTCTTTTTGTGACAGTTCTTGGTTTTCATTCTTGATAGGTGTGCTACTTGTGGAGTACTCTCCAGGTGATGTACTAGTACCGCCTTTTTCCATTGCATTTACATTTTGCGGTGCTAGGTTCGGTCGATCGCTACGTGAACCTTCAATGTTTTCTTCTCGTTCTGTGTCCCTCGCCTCGCTATTTCTAGCATTTGGGGAACTTTCTGTCGAATTTTTGTCCTGCTTCTCGAGTTCGTCTACAAAGCAACCAGAATCAGTCTTTGTATTTGAATCCAAACCGCTTCTTCCGCGTGTTATCCGGTGCACAACATCGGGTGTCAGGCTCTTAGCCATCGTAGGCCTCACATCTGAACTTCTTCCAGAAACTCCATAAACGGGTATCCTGTGTTGTCTTCAGACGTGAAGGCCTGGGTATGGTCTTTATGTATGGTGGTTATGCTATCAAAACAAATAAAATGGTTCAATTTTAGCATTCTAGAATCCACAAATAGCGCACTCTGATTGGCTGAGGAGCTAGTACGGCTGGGGCCAAACCAGCTCAACATTCGCCTTTGTCACACAAGCGCCATCTTGAATTTTTCAGTCGATTTATTCAGCATGGAAACGAGACCAAGCAAGGCGCGGGTTTTGCTCATGTTGGAAAGCGAAGCCTAATGCTGGAATTTATGGTACAAAAGTTCAACAAGCTACCGAAAAGTTATCCTTATTTGTTTTAGAACCAAAAAGTTGATTGGCTCATTGCTTTTTTCTGCTTTACCGAGTCATTCTGGAAACAAAATGGCGGCGCGTGACAAAGGCCAATGCCCATTCAGCTTTCCTATTGTTCTTGTCAGCGCAAAATGTTCAGCGATTCTCACATACCTGCCAACTCTCAAGCTTTCTTGGGAGTCTCCAGGTTTTTACCCTCGTCTCCAGGGGAAAAATTGAAATTTTTTGATACGTTTACAATAAATCTCAAGATAAATTCCTTGTGATTTCCTCTTTTTAACACAATCTCCAGATTTTGGAGCTTTCAAGGTTGGTAGGTATGTGCTTTGTAGATACAAAGTAGATACTGAGTAGCAAATTTTCAAATCAGTTGGAAGCGATGGCTGAAAGGCTAAAAGATTTAAATCGTTTTACACGACGGGGAGCTTAATTTTTACGGCGCTTTTTAACGAAAGTTGAACGCTTCAACACGGTGTTCAACTTGATTGAAGTTACGTTTTAAGTGATAAACATACACTGAACATGTTAAACATCGCTGAATACGTATTTTAAAATGTATGTACCGAGTTTCGCCGGGTTCTGAAAGCTTTCAGACGGGTCATAACCAGTAAAACAAAATCATGGATCCGCCACTGCGAAAACGTTCAGAGCATTTCACAAGGAAAGCAGACTATGTCGCACTGCGCGCGCCAAAATTGGCGGGAATTCAGCCCCTCCCTCACCTGAAGAAGGTCGGTACTGGCTGACCGAAATATCGTGTAAATGAAAATTATAAGCTGTTTAAAATCAACCATTCAAGTTTTTATTATCCCTCACCTGGGATGTGTAAACTCGATTCCCAAATTTAGGTGTCCTGGTACTAAAATTCAGACTTTTTTCATAACTCGTACAGTATCATGTTCAATTTGTTATCGAATTTTAAACATTTCCTGCATAGCGAAATAGTGATATATAATATTAGTATATACCAAATCAGTGAATAGTCATTTTCGCGCGCTCTGATTGGTTCCTCAACTAGTAGATATCCAGCACTATTTACTGTTTTGAGAAAACACTCAAAGTGGCGGCTCGTTTGGCGCGCGATATTGCGTTTGAACATTTTAATCACCGTATTTTATTCTACTGATTTGGTATATACTAAAACAACTATCCCCCTCAGGGTCGGTGCCTAGCGGTGGATATATACCTCGACGCTTCGCATCTCGGTATGTATCCACCGCTATTCACCTCCCCTTCGGGGGATAGTTGTTAACTAGTACTCCTCTATAGTTAAGTGAAAAAACAATCCATGCTGTGTATGGGAAGCATTATTGCACACACACCACCCATCACACCCCTTGCTGTCCTTGCTCAAAGTCAATTGGCTCGTCCTGAAGAGATATATCAGATGAGAATATGTTTGTCTCAGCCTCAAACTAAGCTCAACGTTGTGACATATTTGTTTTTCTGCTACAAATTAACATACAAACGTTTAGCTAACAATTATTTCTAACAGCTACTCCTAGAGGGGGTGCATCCTTGAAGGTAAAAGGTAGGGATGAGCAAATTCCACCCTAAAAATAACTGTCTGAAAAAATCGAACCTAAAAAATACTCCTCTGTGCTAAAATACCTTCTTCAGCGTACCGTTTTAGTTCAAAGAACCCCTAAAAATTATCGGATTTTCTCCAGCCTATCGTTAAAATAAGCATTCCAGTGTGACTAACAAATGACAAAAATGCTAAAACACATGTGTGTTCCAGATGTGATTCCATTAAGGCCTCTGCAATTTACAGCCATCATTACTTGGACATCAAATTACAATATTTTGTGCTGCTTAGATACATCACTAAACACTAACAATAGTGTACCTAAATGTAAGCCTTTAGGGTGCATATTTGGGATATGTGCAGTTTAACATGCATTTAATGCATCATGCCCTATGTTCATCAAACAAACCAACATCTAATAGGTTATCTTATCTTTGATCAAAACCTCAAGCATGATCTTTATTAAGCCAGAAATTTTAATTACATCAAACAACTGTTAAATCAGAGTTTAAACACTGCATTTTCCTTGAAACTTGGGTTATTTATAGTAGTAGGGAAACTAGTATACACTAATAATTCAACTTGTAATAATAAATAAATGATTTAAGGATACAAATAAAGATGTATACCTGTAGAATAAATATCTTACAGGAGCATATCTGCCAGCAGAGCTCTACAGCTCTCAATTTCATGGGAAGTTCAGAATTGTTTCTCCAGGATTTTGCAACTAAACGTTATACATGTGTTTATCTTAGAACTTCTTTTGCCAGACATGTATGTGCATTTTAGTCTGGGTTTGAAGATTTCTCCAGATCTTTCATTCAGGGGGCTGGATCGAAGTTATGAGATAATAAGTAATATCACTGATGGCAAAGGTTAGTTTTGACTATTGTATGTTTCCCAAAAATATCCATGGGGGGGGGGGGGGTTAACGCAGCGGCGTAGCCAGGAATTTCTGAAGGGGGGCCGGATAGTGAAAACATGGGACGAAAATGCTCAAATTTTCTCTAGTAAATACAGTAATTGTATGGGAAATTTTCCGAGAAAGGGGGGGGGGGGCAGGACCCCCCTGGCCACGCCCCTGTAACGACCGAAAAAGATATGGAATAGCGGCACATGCGCCCTAGGGTTGCACTGTCACAAATATTTTCTATGTCTATGTCCATGTATGAAATGGTTAGAAAAACCATTTCTCGTACCGAGTCGGAAACGCTCTACGTTTTGCGTGAATGTTTCTTTTTCGCTGAAAAGACGTTGTTTTCTACAATTAATTAATCACATTTTAAAAAGTAATAATTTGAGAATCCCCCTGTTTTCTGCGAAAAGCGAAACTGCTATCAAAGAATCCTCCGCGCAAAATTCGCCGAAGGGACGTAACACGTTCGAGAAAACTTAGTGATTTGCACCTAAAGAAGCTGTGATTTGGCGTTCTTGTCCTCAGGCTCAAGTATTACAGAAATTTATTTCCTTGTCAATAACCTAGAATATCAAAGTTCTGGTAAGAATTAATTTTTCCCTAGCGCGTCCACAGACGTTCAGAAACATCCCCAGACGGTCACAAACAGCCACCAAAATCGGAAATTCCAGAGGGGTCATCTCTCAACACCCTTCCGTGGGGGGGGGGGGGGGGGAATAATAATTTGAAGAATAAAGGATATAATAATTTGATTCATGAAACATTTAACTAAGAGAGATTTTACCAGCAATCAAGAGATCAAACTTTTCGTTTCCGGGATACCTTGTCACTGGAAAAAGCAACAAAGCTTGGTGCGCTAGGAAGTATGGGTAAACATTTATTGAACTTCTGTAAAATATTACCAACAAACATGCTTAGAAACGTGCTGAAATTTAATGATTTTACCTGTGGTTGCAAAAAACTCTCTGAATTCAGATCAAACAGTAGCAGTTTAGGTGCCCCCATTATCCTTGGCGCTTAGGCTTTTTGGGTGACAACCTTTTCCCAGAAAACGGTATATTATACCAGAGTTTTGATGGTATTAAAAAAGGTGGTGAAGCTGAGCATTATGGGAAGGGCTACTTTTGAGGACTGGGTAAGATACAAATTTCAGGCAGCTGGAAAAACATAGCATTTACTTGCCAAGCGGAAAAAAATGTTTTTATTAGTCAGAGCATTTTACCATACACATGTGAGCTTTATTGATAGGTTTTACTACAAAATATAATGTAGCGCTTTGATTGTACTTGCCAGAATTACAATATAAGTTACCCATTGATTGTATACAAAATATGTACAATATTTTGATTAGAATAAAGAATTATTGTATTGTATTGTATTGTATGTGAGAAAAGCTTTTCTTTTATTTAAAAAAAAAACTTCTTAGGAAATATGGTCCTTATTCTTAAAGAGCCCTTGTCAGCCACTCCTTTGTTATTGTTTTCAGTCGATATGATACAACAAATTACGTGTAGAAATCTTGAAATAGTCTTCTAAAAACAAAGTTTTATTATTCATTTATCGAATTCAATCGTAAATATTGCACTGCATTCCCTAAATCAGCCGATGGAAATGGATGCTTTCTCTGTCTTGGTATGTTGCTAGGCTGACAAAATGGAGGCTGACAGAGGCTCTTTAAATAATAGGTGGGCATTAAAAGGGGAGAGGTCAAAACAGTGGTACTCTAGGGGGACCTGATTTAGGGGGGGGGAGGGGTACTTCATCCCGCAACTTTCCTTGACAAAATGTTTTGACTTCTTCCCTAAAGAAAGACAGTGGGGAGGGAGGTTGTTATTCCATAAAAAGGGGAAAAAATTACCAAGATTACACAGCAAAGTATCCAATCTGTCAGCACTGTGGATATTTCTATATTTAAAAGCTTAAAACAGGAAAAAAAACTATATCAAGTATAAGATCTGGAATATTCCCTGATCACTGGACCATTTGTTTTTAAATAGATCCAATAGCAGTTTACAACTAGTGGTCAACAATGGTTGCTGCTATGAGTAGACTACTAGAAAGGTCAAGTGCTGGGATGATGCAACTCATAAGATTTCCTGTGTTCTTTAACACACCCATATCTTTCCTTCTTAAATCAACAAGGCACTGCATTGCTGAGGACCTCATAAATTGGGGAAAAAAATCCATACCTCCCCTGTGGAAGGTATATGTTAATTCCATAGGAGTGGTGGGGTGGGGGTCAAATGCCCTTTATTTTTCACTAGAAATTCCATATTGTAATCCCAATTTTGGTGGGTCATTTCTAAGCAATTTTTGTCAGACAATTTCCAATGGCCAGCAGTATTTTCCACTTCTGCATTATAATGCCTCTATTATCAATGTAAATTTTCTGAAGTTGGCCTTCCCAAGAAGGGCGATGATATTAAAAATAGGTTTGCTGATTGACTGTGCAAGATTATGGTGATAAAATATAGGAGGACTGCCAAAAAATATAAATGTAATCACTGTAAGGCCATGACCCTTTTAAGGTTTTGAAAACCTTCTAAAAGGGAGGCTTTCACAGAAACTTTACACACATCAACAACAAAAACACAGAGAATCTAGGTGATCCGTTTATGCATATTTTATTTAACCTTTTCAAAAGGTACTGGGAAAAGGCAATCAGGTTTGAAGTTTGTTTACTTTTTGGATGTTTTATTAAATACAAGCAGATATTTTATTTGATTATGCCGCGTGAACAAGACATTTTTACTGTGCTAACGACATTTTTGTTGCTAAATGGCTTCCGAAAAAGCTTTTTGAATTACTTTGAAATGGCTTCCCGATGTTAGTCTTTAGAATGGCTTCCGTTATTCTGATAATCTACAGCATTGTACAGGATTCCCTACTGTTTTACATGGACCTACATTTTAAAATTGCTAGGATTGGAATGGATCTGGAAGCTGCGAGAAAACAATGAAGTTTTGTAGGTTAATTCACGGATCATTAATTGTTATTTTTAGCAAAAGGAAAACAATTTTCGGAGACGTTTGAAAAAGCAATGGAATGTTATCCTTTTCTTCAAGGGATACCTGGTAGAAGCTCAAAACCCAAAGACATGCAATTTACAGGATTTGAGGGCTTTATCTCATTTGTATTCACTGACATACCGGGCTCGATTTAGCTAGAATAATACGTTGATTATCTAGCAATTGTTAAGCGAAAGGAACATTTCAAAAGCAAGAACTTGGCAAACAAAATGTTAAACCAAGCGAGTCATGACAACTAAGACAGGAAGACAAGACTCTTATACAATATTTCAGGATTAATGATTGAGCATTTTCATCCTAGGGACATTAAATTAATAATACTACATCGTGCGGTCCACAAGGGCTGCAATAGGTTAAAAGTTGAAAGCAGTAGTACTATCAAACATGAAAGCTTATTGTGCAAATTTAAGTACAACCTAAAGACGCACGACCTTGCCTGAACCAATTTAGTCCTGAATTTGAAGTGCAGTATTACAGATGACAAATAATATACTTGATAAGCAAGGCTAGAGGATATGCAGCTTTCATCCCAAAAGCCAGATTGTCCACAAGCAATGACAGACAATCTACGTTTGTAGCTTCTTTCCTAACGAGAGATCTATGGGATTATTCTCCAAGATAGATTGCCCGTATAGCCCCCTCCACTAATGCGACAAGTTTGAGTTTAGGATAAGCAAAAGGAAGCCACCATTGATGCGTAGAGTCCCAGGGGCGATAATTATGCCATCCGATCTGTACCATCCAGTTAAGCTTTCTTGCTGCTCTCAAAATTTGAAGTGCAGTAAGGGTTGCAAACTCAGAGTTAGATAAGAACTGTCAGTAAGGTATCACATTTCTCTGGGATTCTAAAGATTAACCCGAGGCCAAAATCCCACGTTCTGCACTGCGAAACTCGAGCTAGGAAACATGATTTGAGCTCATCAGTCGCAAAGAATGTCAGAACAATTAATGAAGCTACCTACTGAATATAAAACGTGTTTGTGGGTTGTAAACTAATAGATAAAATTGCGTCTGCTTGGTTTTGGCGCTCAAACCTGGAGCTAATCTTTCGTGGTCCGTATTTCTGAGTTTGATCACGTTGATTTCCCTGATTGTGAATTTCCAGAAAACAGAAATTTCAGATTTCGGTCATGTCAAAGAAATACAGGTCACAACACATGACAAAAGAAATTAACTTACTAAATTCACGCGAGAACACGAATTCTTTTACAACTACTAATGACTTCTTAAAAATACAACACAAACATACGTATATGCATAAAGAATTTTGGCGTACTTTAGGTAAATATTCTAGCTGAAACGATTTAAAATAATTCTAAACCACGTTCGAAACAAAGCATTCTTTTCTACCGGCTTTGTACAGCTAGCTTGGCTATTCAAAGAATGGACGGCACCAGTCAAATAATATAATTATCGTTAAACTTTAAAAACTTCGAATTGCTTCTTCATATTAAAACATTTATAGCAATGATCAGTCAACTCCTCCCAACTCGTTATTAAATTAGAAGTCCCAATAACATATCCTGCAAGAATTAGCTGAAATCCAACTACACTTAGAGGTTATTTAGGACTTCAGCTACGACCGCAGAAAGCATGGCATTCACTTTGAAATACTACACTCTGTTAATAAGAAACAAACCTTCAAAATCGTTCTCGAACATCGCCGATTCTTCTCCTAGAAGCAAACCACTTCACTTCTTTATGCCCAAAAATGCTTGATAACCCAAATCAAGCTATTTCCTCTTGTCCGTGTGGGTTTGTTTTATGACTCACGCTTTCACACGGCCACGGTGTCGAGTTTGTTTTCAAAGGCAAACGTCCCACAGAAAATGGATGAGCGTTTAGAGCGGAAGCGTGACGTCACGAGCCTCGACCTCACGCAAGTAGTGCTCCGAAGCGTGACATCTTCGCGTGACAGATCTTGGCGCCGCGTTTCTACGTCTACGACTGAGAGACAAAAGGGCGGAGAATAAACTGAAACAAATGTGAATTTTGTCAACTCACTTTTCCATATAAAGCTCTATCAACATTTCTGTGATGTGGCCAAATACAAGGAAGGGAAGAAAAAAAAGTAATAGTAAAAACATAACTGCGGTCATTGTTGTTGTTATCGGGAAGGCTCAGCGTGTCACGTGTGTGTTCGAATGGCGCCCGTTAGACGCAAGAAAAAATGCTAAACAAAGCGTGGAAAAGTATGCAAGCACGGATGCTGGTATGCCTAGAGGGATTTTTAGAGCTATTTGGGGACTACCGCGCGAGTCTGTTATCAGATCGTGAAAAAAAAAAATCCACCAGAAAACAAGTTTCTTTTGGGTTTAAAAATGTCACTTGAGCAATTATACTAAAACAATAAGTCGCCTCAAGCTCAGTGATTATCGTTTGATTTCGCACGAGTGCGTCAGTTTATATATAAATATAATAAAAGTGAAGTGAAGTGAAAGGAGAAACAAACTCGGGAATACCAAAGACCGGGTACCAGTAGCCCAGGTAAAGGTCGTGCTCCAAAATAACATCATTTCGACAAATTCTAAAGCCCTGGCTAAACTAGGACACATGTAGCGCGCAACAGGTGTCTAGTTAGTAGCCGTAGCTGTTAACACTGAAGCGGTCAGCCCAATAATCGATTTCAAAGACGTTTTGACAGCAAAGGTTGTAGAACCTACCAATGCATTTTTGCACTAATACCTCAAGGAGCATGTTCGCATGCAAGAACTATAAAAGGCCAGCGGGCTTCGGGTGTCATCAAGAGTTCATTACTAAGGGAGTTGAGCGGATGATAGAGATTATAGGAGCGACGGTACCGTGCCAGAATTGTACCGGTCCGGTTTTGCTCGTTCACACGGGACCTGCGGTACCGGACCGATTTTGGCACGGCTAGGCCGAGTGAACACTGTTGCAAAACGTGCCAGAATTGTACCGGTAACGTATGAACATGCGGTACCGTACCAGAATTGTACCGGTACCGTATGAACGAGGTCTAAGTTAAGCTTTTGAACAGCAATTTTTGTTTTGTTATCTTTTTTTCGTTTTCAAAACCAAAACATAAAGACCACGGCACGCAATGCATTATGGGGTGAATAATTTGTCAACCGAAAAAGTGATTTTTTTCTGCAGAATTCATTCTTTTTCCAAAAAATTGCGCAAAATAGTTTTGATTGCGCAAATAGTTTTGATGCTAAAAATAGCACATTATCGCTCATAATAATACAGCTAACAGGAACAGGTGGAATGGATGAGATGAAATATCTGAATACCCCCTTCTGAGAACTCATCACCATACCAGGCTGGTAACTAACAATATTTATTTATTTCATTTCCTACAAAATGTACAATTTTTGCTTTTAAAAAAACTTTTAAAATAGTTTGCACTGTACAAAAATAGGACTCACTGGATGTATATCGCTATTGTTGCAATTTTACATCAGGAATTATGTATACAATATATTTAAAAAATATATATCCTGGTACAAAATGTTTAGCTCCTCAGGAACTAAAATGTTGCAGCTGTTCTACATTCACTATAAAAAAAATAATTATGTAACAATATTTAAAAATCTCAGTTACAAATGCAATTTTTTCAAGTTTAAAAATAAAGTAAAAGACTTTTTAAAAATATTTTTGAAATAAAATAATTACCAAATAAAAGCAGGAGGCAAAGACCTTTTACATGTATATACCTCAGGATAGCTCAGACATAAATGGGTGTTCCAAATGCAGTTAGAAACATTTTTTTTTTCAACAGATGAAGGCAAGCACAAAAATACACACATTAGTAGTCTTCCCTGCATATAAAAATCCCAAGACCACAAAACAGACACCTTAGAACAAATAGCAAATTTTGACTTAGCATTAATTTTGTACAATTAGGGACCGATTGTTTATTACGTCCACAGGGGGTTGGGGGGGGGGGGGGGGGGGTGGTTTTCTAAATTGAATGTTAAATTTCGCACCCCCCTCATTAAAAAGGCGATACAAAAATAACCCCCACATAACATCGATGTTCTAAAAATCTTACCCCCACCCTGTAACCAGATCCCCCTGTTTGAACTAATGGAAGACAATACAGAAGTTTCTCTTTTGTTGCGCGCGAAGCACGCCCTAATTTTATGCATGAACGCATTTCACCAAACCTCAAAAAGGTAGATGAACAATCCATTTGTTGTGTGTGGTAAACAAACATCGCAAATGACGTGCGTGAAGCAGGGTCGAAATGACAAATCTCTATCCTCGTAACTTTGAACTCACCTTGCCTAATAATAATGCCTTATTTTTTCTAACTGAGACAGCTCCGATGCTTATTACTGCAGAGCGTCTTTTTGGGGAGAGTTAGTTTTTTCTCCTGGCTAAGATACATTTTCTTGTAAATACATTCGTAGCCATTCCATTGCGCACGTTCTCAAAAACAATATTGTACATTCCGATGCGCGCGAAGCGCGCCGAAATTGTGAAATTGGCGTACTCGCCACATGACGTAATGCTGTATGCCATGACGCAATAGCGTGTACATATTATTATTTACACTGAACCACAGTGTCTCTGAAAAAATTACCCCCTGTTTTGAGAGAGGGTGCCAAAAAATTACCCCCTAAAATCCATGTCTTCTAAATTTTTACCCCCACCCAAATTCCACCGCCCCCCCGTAGACGTAATAAACGATCGGTCCCTTACTAGCCTTGTCTAGGAACCTAAAGGGTCCTCCATCTACACACATTTGCCTACCTTTATATGACTGCGAACATTGCTTGCATTTCTGAATCGTTTCCCACAAGTAGGACATTGGTATGGCAATTCACCAGTGTGAATCCTGTTATGAACATTCAGATCACTTTTTCTTGTAAATGTTTTTTCACAAGACTCACACTGATAAGGTCTATAGTCCAAGAAATGGGTCTTCCTGTGCCGATTCAGGGCATTTTTCCAAGTGAAGGCCTTGCCACACTCTGGACAACTAAGCTCTTTCTTCACACCATCTATTTTGTCTTGATTTGTGTGGGTTTCCATGTGGTTGTTTAAACTCCACTGCTGTCTGAATTTTCTGTAGCAAAGAGTGCATTCAAAAGGGCGAACAAAAGTCTCCTCACTGTGAAAATACCCAAGGTGGGTATTCAAGGATCCAATTTGTCGAAATTTCTTATCACAGTACTGGCATTCATATGGCCTTTCTTCAGAGTGTGTGAGAATGTGAACACGTAAGTGATAAGCACGGAGAAATGACTTCCCACATTCATCACATTTGTGGACCTTTTCATTCCTGTGTATTCTTCTATGGGCTGAAAGATAAGATGACAGTTTGAAACCTTTGCCACATGTCTCACACACAAATTTCCTTTCTTCAGAATGAGTCATCACATGGTAATTTAAATGCAATTTCTTTTTGAAGAACTTTCCACATTTTGGACACTGGTGAGGAAAATCCTCAGCATTTCTTGCTATGGCCGAAGCCTCAAATTGTTTCCCAGAGTGGTTCTTTATGTTTTGTTGACTGTGTTCTTCAATAACTATGTCATTTTTGGCACACACTTGTTGGACAATTCCACTCAAGTCAACTTGGAGGCTGTCTGGATCATGTTCTTCTTTGACAAAAACTGTTTTAAGTGATCCTATTTCCTTTGTTTGGAGCTCTTGAGATGTCCCAAGATCAATATCCTTCCTTGTCCAACAGTTTGCCCCTTGCTCCAATTCCTTGAATTCTTTCATATTTTGTGAGGTCTCATATTCCAAATTAGATACCCCTACTTCTACAACTGAATCATTAGATTCAACTTCACTAAAGGTATCACCAAATAACAAGCTACACGTTGCCTTGCTTGTTTCTGTATGACTAGTCACACCATAGATACAATTATTATTCTGATCAGTCAGGTCACAAGTAGGAGTCATAGAGAGTTTGATTTTTGTAATCAAACTTTCTGCTTCTGCTTCATGTGTTTCCATTTCTGCATAACCGTAACACCACATTTATATATACTGCTGCCAGTACCCTATAAGGAATAATTATAATTATATTAAGAAAAATAATTAATGTGGTACCTCACATTAAAATGTTGCAGGTGCTCTTTTGATCTTTCTGGGCTTAATTTGAGAGTCATAAATAAGTTCAGTCAATTTCTCAAGCAATTCTGCATGCTGATTTGTCAAGACATTTGTCATATTTTGCTATATTCATGTATAAGTGAATATAACATTGAAAGCATTGGAGATCACACTTGCACTTACGAGAAACTAACTAAAATAACCCTAAATGCGATTTTATGTTGAAAATCTTGAGTCACTTGAGTAATTATACTATAAACAATTAGTCACATCAGGTTCCATAAATATCCGCGAATAGTCACCTTGACTTCATGATCTTGTTGACTATTCACCAATATTTATGTCGCCTTTGGTGACTAATTGTTAAATTAAATAAATCACATTACTATCAAAACAGGTAGAGTTTCAATCGAGTTCAAGCCTGTGAGTTTCAAATTTCTATCATGTGAGGTCTAAAAAGTTGTCATGTGACCTAGGCTTGATGTCTTTCAAGACATCAAAAGACTTGGGGCGCTTTCCATTTAGCAAAAAATCCCGGTTTGAATTCCCAGTAGTTCTCTGAGTCAAATGGAAAGGTCTCAATCCGGCAATTCACGAGAACAGCCACGATTGGACGAAAGTCCGAGAACGTTCTGCACCGCTTTCCATTTGACCCGGAATTTCCGGGAATTTCGGTCAGAAATCAAATGGAAAGGGACAAATTCCCGGAAATTCCGAGTTCTCCGAAAATTCCCACGTTTGGGGTAAGATCAAGAGGTTGTCCGAAAATTTCGAAATTTTTTCCCGGGTTTGCCGCTTTCCATTTGACTTCTAGCCGAAAATTCCGGGATTTTTGGTCAAATGGAAAGCGCCCTTGATGTCTTTCAGCCAATTAAACAGTCAGTGCTTAGTCACATGTCAAATTTTTGGTCATCGCGTGATATAAAACAGCAACCCATGGGTTCAAAATTTTAATGGTGCGATTGAAACTCTACCTGTTGTAATAAGCTTAATGATAAACAAAACAAACTCAAACTGTTTGGAAGAAATCACCAGTGGCTGAAGTAGAGCTCAAACTGAGGATTTTTGTGTCTCTTCTGCTACATAATTACAACAATAATAGATGCATTTATTCTGCATCCATCAGAGTGCTTGGTTTCATTATGCACCACATCACTTTTAACTTTTTGCCAGATTTTCCACTCTAAAACACCGTCCAGTGAACACCCCTCCCCCCATATCACTCCCTGTCTCAGAACTCTGACTGCTCTTTTTTTCATCAACCAAGCTAGCCAAGATTCAAAACGGGGATCAATCCGGACCCCAAAATTAGCAAAAGTTCACTAAACACTCGACTCGTTGCACGAAGCCTTCGTCGAAGGAAACCTCAAAACATCGAGGATATTTCAGTAGCAAGCTTCATGCATAAATCAAATGATTATACTTTTTGCATTATTCTGGTCAAATTTTGTTGCTATTACAAGTTTTTACCTTCTGCTTTTGATTTCAGTACCTATTGAAAGACTTCAGTGATTTCTTGCAAGTAAAACACAAACGAAAGTGAAGTCAACTCACCTTCTTCAGAGTAACGTCTGTTGCATTCCATCACTCTCGCCGCAAAGGCTCACGGGAATACACAAGATTTGTAGTAGACAGGAAGCCCGGTATTAGGAAAACATGCAGAAAGCTTTTCGGCGCAGGTAGTAAGAGGTAAACGGCATTGCAAGCAAAGCCATATTTTGGCAGGCGCAAGTACTTCACTCTAGGGGAGCTGAGACTGAGCAATTCATCTACGCGCATTCAACAAAGCAATCCGCAGTTTGACATTGTACGTCACAAACTCACAATGACAGAGATTTTGTACTGTAAATAAGCTCCGATCAATTACTGGTGTTTTGCATACAGCTTGTAGAGCTGTCCATACGAATTATTACAAGATGATATCAAGAGTGGATTCTAAACTAATTTCCATATTATACAGGCTGTTGGTACAGTGTGCGTGCATGTGCGAAAGTAGTAAGAACAATATTCTAATCAAAGAGTGGATTAATCCACTCTTGATTATATATATTTTTCTTACGAGATATCTCAAGAAACTCACGAAGAGTATTTTCGACGTGTTTATTAAATTTTCAAAACAAACTGAATTGAAAAACAAACATTAATATACAACAGCAAGCACGCTGACAAAATGGCTTTATTTGTTTATTCTCAAAACATTGCCCCCTGCCAGTATCCAGTAATTCATATAAATGGGCATAAGATTTGAATTCCAAAGCGAAACAACTCCTTCAGACTCCTAGCCACGGCCAAAGAAGCTTCTTTAAGACGCGTCCTAATACGTGTCCTAGCCGTATACTGGTCTATTATATCGTTGTTGATGTCCTCGATAATCCCCCCGACGGAGGTTCTTTATAAAGCGGTTCCTGAAGAAGCGGGACCTACAACAGGCTGGGTTGCAAGCGGGCGCACAGGTAGTGTCACAACCGTATGGGCAATGGGCTACGGGGTAAACTCCCGGAGGTAGAGTTGGAGGAGGGTGCTTAGGGGGCTCATATCCTGGGTGGGGTAGCCCTGGTACCCAAGGGTGGTGGTATCCCATGTAGGGGTATCCCAGAGGGGGGTAGAAGCCATGGTGGAGATGGTAGGCATCGTTACTGCTAGGAAAGTAGGGTTGCAAAACTGGTTTAGGTTGCTCAGGCTTCTTGTCTTTATCTTTTTCATCCTTTCCGGATTCTTGTGGCGCCTAAGTGTGTAAAACAAAACTGGTTAATCAGAGGTATTTTCACAATTTCAATCACGTTCAATGTCTCCTTACTGCGCCATTTTCATTATTCTGCGAACTCTATATCTACCATCAAACCGCGAATTGGCTTTGGCTTCCGTCAATCAAACGAGTGAACAACTATGAGTGATTTAATTTCGCGTAGGCTTTCTTTGCGAACTGATAGGGGTTAGCTACTGAAGGCAGCCTCAAAGCATACTTTTTCACTGTAAAATGCAAACCAAACTCAAAAAGGTTAATAATAAGCTTTATTTATCCACGGTAATTCTCATCAGGCACATCGAGTTTGATTGACTGAAGCCAAAACGCAGTTTGGCATTCGGAAATGTCAACTGGTCAAGTGTGAGTGAATTATGAAAATCGCAAGGGAAGGGAAATTATAATAGAAGCATGGTCTGTCTTCACGTGAAAGTTTCGATTGAACATTGCCCACCTATGTACGAAGTTTTGACACGAAACAGCATTGGGCACTTGAATATTGAGGCAAAAACTTTTCCACGTGTTCCTGTAAACACATCGAAGTTCCATTGTCAAAACTTGGAAGTTCACGTACAAACAGTTTTTACCGCGCTTTTGCACTAGCGGGTTGTTGCAACCAATGGCATTATCTTACAGGCATAATATAACGTTTCGCAAATTTGCCCATAAAGACGTTGTCTCTCCTGCAAAATATATAGGGAGCTGAAAGGAATTTACACCGCTTTGCGATAAAGAGCGCGCACCATACCTTTGGGGCCGGCCATACCCAGGTTTGGCCAATCACGACTTGCGCGGGGGGTTCAGCAGGGGCAGTAGGGACTGAAGCTTGCACTGTTTGAGGCACAGGTTCTTCATGGTGTTCTTCCTAGAAACGTCCAAGAAAATGAACAGATTTGTTAAGTTAGCTATTATTTTTGTAAGTGATCAAGCCAAGTTCTCCCAACCCCCATACGGTCTTCCTGTGTTGAAGCCAGGTTACGTAGCAAATTCAAGATGGCGGACTATACGCGCGCATTTCGTTGCCGGAAATTTATCCAGCGTTTTCGAAGAGAATCCACTACTGGATTGTGATCAGGTAAATGTCCGTTTTTAAAACTAACTACGACGCTACAATACATAACATACTACACGGTATTAATGCAATGAATGGTAAATGTGAGTGATCAACTGACTCTACAATGTCAACATTGCAGTGTGTCGCTGTGTGAAATGTTAATATGACTATCAAAGACTATCAACATTGCCTCAAACCTTTTGTTCCTCTATTTCTTGCTTCTCTTGCTCCTGCTGATGTTCTTGCTGGGTTAGGACATCAGAGTACTGCATATTAGTAGGGTTCATGTCATTTTGCTTACGATGGATGCTGCCGCGTGCTGGAGCCTCTGCTGGGGGGACCACGGGGTAGGGGATGTGGTAAGGCCAGTGGGGGTAGTACCCATGGTTCTGATGGGATATGGGCTGTGCGACAGGTGCTGGTACTGGTGCAGGGTAGTTGTGGTAGATGACTGGTGGGTAGGCTGGTTCTGGGTAGTGGTGGAAGGGAGTCTGTGCCTGGTGATGCTCCTCCTCGTGAGTGGGAGCTGGCTCCTCATGAGTGGGAGCTGGGGCAGGAGCATGAAGGGCTGGATACTGAAATCCAAAGCATATTTTAAATTTTCAGTGCATTCATTTTTGCATGGCTGGTAGAAGGAACAATTTATCCGAGGGACATAATGAATTTCCAATTCATTGACATTTTTGGTGGCTGGAAATGCATCAAAATTGCTGGAATTTGACCTGTATTGATTGTGGAAAAAAATGCTCTCAATGCTCTGCCTGGCATTGGGCACACTCTGAACCAAGGGCAAGACCAGGGATGGCAGAGCCTGGGGGAGTAGGGGGGCTATTTAGCCCCCCCCCCATATTTCGTCCATGTGCATTTGTAAAATATTGTAACACCCCATGTCAAATTCTAACTATGTTTCAGAATTACTGTACCTCAGGATTTATGGCCTGGATTGGGTACTGGGCTGGGCAGGGTGCTGGGTATGGGGTGACCTCATAAGGGGTGATACCCATACACACAGGTGCAGAGCATGGGCAGGGCTGCTCAGGGGTGCATATCTTGTGTTGTGGCTCTGTTGGTGCTGGGTGGTGGGCAGCATCTCGGCATTCTGAGAGAGAATATGAGAAAAACAGCATAACAAAAGCTGCAAGCAGTTTTTATTTGGGCACATGACAAAAACAGCTGACAGTTTATCAGTCCACTTGTCCTGCTTGAAGACTGAGAAATCAGGAATGTAGTGACATTTTTGTTATCTCAGGCTTTTGATCTAGCTCATTTGTCCAAAGTTGCAAAAGACTTGTTGTGGCACATAAAGTCCAAATACCCCCAAAATCCCCTGCACCAAGTCGTTTTCAATGTATATAGTGAAAGTTAGCAACAGGAAAAGTTTGCAGGGAGACAGGAGTGAAAAATCGTGAGACTCCCAGCAAAACCAGGAATGCTGATGTCACTGGGTTATACTGGTTTTAGTATATTATACTGAGTTGAGCATTGATATATCAGTACCTGCATTGGTGATACTGTTAGGCTTAAGAATGGCATCTAGTACTCTCAGATGTTTGCCTTCGCAACCAAACTTCATGATCACATTTGCAAATGATTGATTGCCCTCTCCACTCCTGGAAAAAAAATGGGCTGTCCATTTAAGTGGAAATCCATTACTTCCTTCCCCTCCGAGGGGGGGTACTCGGATATAATACTCCGTTTTTTTTTTGGGGGGGGGGGGAAGAAATTTTTAGTAAAAGTATTTTTTGAGGGTTGAAAAATCCGCGGGTATTTTTTTGGGTTGAAAAATAAATAGCCTTTTTAGGCTATAAAAGTATTTTTTGGGGTATCAAATTTTGGGAGCTGGTATTTTTTTGGGTATAAAATTTATGGCTCAGGTATTTTTTAGGACGTTTAAAATTTGGAGCTCCGTCGGCCCCCCCCCCCCCCCACCTTCATTTTTATATCCGAGTACTCCCCTGGGCTTCCCCTCCCCTGGAATTTCCACAGGGGTCTTTGCCTTTGACTGTGGAATTTCAACAGTGGTTGTTGTTTTTGACCCTGGAATTTCTACAGGGCCTTTCTTTTTCAAAGGATTATTCATTACCCCATTTGGAATTTCAAAAGGAGTTATAAGAGAACTTGAAATTGTTTCAGGGGTGGCTACAAATTCCCACAGGGGTTGTGCAGGATCCTGGAATTTCCTCAGATGTCAGGGGCGTAGCCAGGGGGGGTTCCAGGGGTTCCAGAACCCCCCCCCCCCTCATAAGTGCTGGCTATGTCCCTGGATGTGGAGCAGTTTTTGAAAATTTGATTTCCTAGATAAGGGGATACAGGTTTTTTGAAACAGACCAGTCTATATATTCCCTCTTACAATGTGGGGATCATTTGTCTCCATACAATCACTTTATTTTTCAATGGGAATTCTAGAGGGGTGGGTGTAAGTTTTTTTGTAACTAAAATTTATACTACAGGAGCACATAGTTATATTTATGTTACATACGTGACATTTTGGAACTCCAGAACAGAAAAGCAAGGGTAACATCTGTAGATCATACGAAGCTGAAACAAAACCAGTTTGAACAGGTTACGGTAAACCAGTTTAAACAGGTAATGATAAAGTAATGGTAAGGTAATGGGTCGGTTGGTAAGGACAAGAGGAATAGATAATTTAACTGCCTTGCTGCCCAATAAGGCAAAATCAAAGCAATAGCTTTATTTTCTAAAGCATATTATTTCACTGAATCTCACATAGAAATTCTGGTATTTTAAGGTATTTTTAGGGGTCTTATTCAGGATTTTTGATGGTCACCCCTACCATGTTGACCTTGAAAACTCAATTGATGATAAACTGATCACACTCCAATTGTCCTATCACCTGTGATTAAACTAGAAGTTGATTTCCCTGGGGGGAGGACTCCCCTATTTTTTGGGTGCTCGTCATACCTTTCAGGGGTTAAATTCAGGCCTCTGGTACCTTTTAGGGGGTTAAATTGGAAATCTTGAAATTGTTTCCAGAAGGTACCTCTTAGGGGTCCATTCTAGCAAATCAAGCAACAATGGTTTTATCAATATCACACTTGCTGGCACCTTTTAGGGTCAAAATCAAATGTCATGCCCTTTTCGGCACCTTTTAGGGGTAAGATCGAAAGTTCCTGACGAGCACCCTAAAAATAGGGGAGTCCCCCCAGGTTTATTCCACTCACATTATCACAGATGTGGCACTTCATCTCATCATAAGGCTCTGTGCTGGGTAGTGGGGGTGCCTTCTCGAGTTTTATAGAAATAAAGTATGTACTGCCTGTGACAGGAAACGAGATATAATGCACTTTCATTATTTTTGTCATTTTATCTAGTGCTATTTTTTGTTGTAAAATGTTGTAAAAATCAAAGCATGCACTGGCTTTGATCAATATTCATCTTTCGCTTGGATGTAATTTTTCCCGTTTCAGATCGCGTGCAGCGGCGTAGCCAGGAATTTCTGAAGGGGGGGCCGGATAGTAAAAACATGGGACGAAAATGCTCAAAATTTCTCGAGCAAATACAGTAAATGTATGGGAAAATTTCCGAGAAAGGGGGGGGGGGGGGCGGCCCCCCTGGACCCCCCTGGCTACGCCCCTGGCGTGGCAATCCAATGAGCATTGTTTCCAATGAGCACACTGGAAAGTTATAGAGCATATTTCGTATGACTGTGAAAAGTGCCGCGACAAAGTTGCGCCGCGACCGTGACCGCGACCGTGACCGCGACCGTGACCGCGACCATGCCGCATTGGCGATTTCATTCCATCTACAGCAGACCAGGTTCCGCGCCGCGACCGCGACAGTACCGCGCCGTACCGCGGCACTTTTCACAGTTATACGCAATCTGCTCTATACTTAAACGTGGCAGTATTATGATCATTCCTTGACATAATTTTGTTATCAGACGCTGAAACGCTGTTAAAACCAGACAGGCAACTTATCAGTCAAAGCTCAGGCGTCCCGTGCTCAATGGAGTAGTAGCAAAACTTACATTCCAATGTCGCAGGATCTACAGCAGCAGCTGTGAAGGTAAGAGTGATATTGTATGCGTTAATGCGCTTTGCCTAGCCTTCAAGTGTTCGTTGATTCGCACTGCAATTTCCCCCCCCAAAACCCAGCGATTTTAACTTTTAGCGTTTTCACTTTCAACACTTTAAGGTTACTGAGGACCTTCGCGCACGTGTTCGAAAAAAAATCATACACGTCCTTAGTTTAACCAAAACAAATCAACCTATATATCGTTGGAAAGCTTATAGAATGGACTAGCGAACTATGGCAAAAAGAAATATTTTGTTCATACTTATAATTTTTTTAAGGTTTTATTAAAAATTCGGGTGTGAGATTTTCAAGAGCTAACGCTGTCGAACTGCTAGACCTCGACTCCCAAGTAACACATTGTTTTAATCCTTAAAGGTGTTTCTCAAAAACCGTGTCTGCGTTTTTTTAAATTTTACTTTGTTCAAAAGTTATCGAACTTTTAAATTTGGAAGGTCAAATTTTGTAGAATTTTCACGCTCTAAAAATTTAAAAAGTTCATAACTTTTGAAGTAAACAAAATTTAAAAAATCGCAGACACGGTTTTTGAGAAACACCATAAAGGATTAAAACAATATGTTACTTGGGAGTCATGGTCCAGCAGTTCGACAGCGTTAGCTCGTGAAAATAGCACACCAAAATATTTAATCAATGCTTTAAAAAAAATTACATGTATCGATAAGTGATTTCTTTTTGCCATAGCCCGCTAGTCAATTCTATAAGCTTTCCAACGATATATAGGTTGGCATATTTTGATTAAACTAAGGACGTGTATGATTTTTTTTTCGAACAACGTGCGCGAAGGTTCTCAGTAACCTTAAGGGGCCGTCTCACCCTGTCCATAATGCATTGCGTTGTTTTTTTCCACATGATTCATTGCATCAGAACTCTGACTTGATACAAATGAATTCTACTTATACGAGTTTTTCCTGTGTTTGTACGGTAAAATACGCTGAACTGACAAAAAATAAGCATTTTTTGGTATCGAAGATGGTGGCAAAACAGTGCATTATTGGCAGGTTGATTCGGACCCTTAAACTAGTGAACTGACGTCGCTTCCGTCGCAACGAAATGCAGTCAAATGTCGCAACGAAATACCGACAAATGTTGCAACGAAATGTGGACAAATATCGCAACGAAATGCGGACAAGTGTCCCAACGAAATGCGGACAAATGTCGCAACGAAATGTGGACAAGTGTCGCAACGAAATGCGGACAAGTGTCGCAACGAAATGCGGACAAGTGTCCCAACGAAATGCGGCCCATTTGATTAAGACCCTCAGTGCAAACAATCTAGTTGGAACAAAGAGAGTTGTGGGTGTGAAAACATAGTGGTTTACCTGCGATTTCATTTTATATTCAGTTGCTTTGACTGATAACGCGGCTAATCTGGGCTTCCTGTGGTTTCCTGATCCTCATTGGCAAGGTGAGAAGATTTATGGCAAGATTATATTTTGCTTTTGAACTAATCTATTGAAATGCTATTTTTCCTGAAATTTATGCCTCTTGTCTCTTCTTAAATACATAAACATTTGCCGATGTGACATATTGCAAATTTTTTGTCATTAATTTTTGTGATCATGAATGCGCATTTCTAAAACAGTCATTTTTCCCGCCATTTTTGGAATCCCTGTGGCATTTTCAAACCTACCCTTTGTGGTCACCATAGTTGTGGAAGGTTTAGTTGTAAATACGGTTGTCGGTGGCTTGGGTGTGGGCAGCTGGGTTGTCGGCTTGGTTGTAAAACCGGTTGGGTCATCTGCATCGAAAAAGGCAGAAAGGCGAAAGAAATATAATAGGTAGCGTTTAGATGTAGTCATGTCGCGCGATGTCGCGGAATTTTCAAACATTTCGAAATTCTTTGCAAATTGATGCAATTTGAAGAAAAGACAAGAGAGTTATTGAATTGCAACTCGCGCGAGAAAAATCGCCGCGACAAATGCAACAAAAATCGCAAGTGTAGACCGGCCTTTATAACTCCACGATGTTACAAATTGATCATTTAGCTCGTAAGAGATTATCGCAGTAAGAAACTTCACCTGTTGTGAGGCGAAGAAAAGCTTTGTTTAACTAAACATGGTTTGGTGTGGATGGGACTCGAGCCAGCTCGGGCAACCGTCTCATTTGAACAGGCTCTAAGATTCTCAGTAAACCACATACATCTAATTGATTACGGCGGATGATCATTTAGTTGGTTACTTACACTGCGCATGCGCTACTGCTGCCCATAGCGCCACCAGGACAATGTGAAGACACAATGACGTCATGGCTGGAATTGAAGACAATAAAAACCAGAGAGTAGCAACATTAGTCGAATTTGGTAGCCTTAAGCTCTGGCCAAACAAATCGCGTGAAAGCGTTTTGCTACTTGCATCGACTTGCGGAACGTTTGACAAACAACTTTCGTTGCGATGGGTTGTGTTCAAGTACATCCACTTTGAACATGTTTCCACCCAACTCAGTCGGCGCAGCGGCGTAGCCAGGAATTTCTGAAGGGGGGCCGGATAGTGAAAACATGGGACGAAAATGCTCAAATTTTCTCCAGCAAATACAGTAAATGTGTGGGAAAATTTCCGAGAAAGGGGGGGGGGCATGGCCCCCTGGACCCCCCTGGCTACGCCCCTGCGGCGGGGAGAGGCGCATTGGACTCAGAACCCAGAACGTTTTCTGACTAACTCGTTATCTCCCAGTGGCGGATCCACAGCGGCGGACAAAAGTATCGTAAACACCCCGTTCCCCCTTCCAATGTTGGAGCATGCCAATTTCAATTAACGCTGCGCGCACCAAACAACATTGAACAGGGGAGCGGGGAACAGCCTGGATAGCCAAGTGTTTACTTATTTTTGTCCCCCATTGTCTGAGCTGAAATCGATACCTGGCATTCGTCAAAATGACAGTTTATTCAAGTATAACGTGACCTAAGAGTGTCGCGCAAGAGCCGATTTTTTCGTCATTACGCGATACATTTGTGCCCAAAATGTCGCTAACATAGGCAAAAGTTATGGATTTGAGTCTCATAATGAAAGCACAATACATTTCGGCAACTTATAGAGGAGGAAAATAGAGCAGATTCTCTGAAGAACGAGCTCTGCTAAGATTTCACGATAGAAGGATCAAGCAAAGTTAACGGTAAATTGACAAACGAGCGCAATAGCCTGAGCATCGGTGTGTTTTGAAGACATTTGGCCGATTTCATTCTTTAAGAGAATGTTTTAATATTCGAAACTGAAATCTATAAAGTATTGTTAAAGTCTTAGACAAATTGCACAAATAATAGGACGAAAGGAAAGGCAATCAGTCTCAAAATTACTGGCGAGTTACCAGCGAAGTTTTCTGGAATTTTCAATACAAAAAAATGTAGGGCTATCACTTTAGTTATTGTAATGGGGAACATCTCACGAAAGCAAGAATAATTTTCAAAAGCGAGGTTTCTGAGATGTCAAAAGCAATGAGAATTAGAGACTCGATGCTTTTTTATGCGCGACTACCTCGGGCCTTTTACAGACGCCAAATATTCAAATACATATGGTCAAACAAACAACACCACATTACACTTAACCGACTTAACCATTCATTTAAACTCGCCAAAATGTCTTCGTTTTATCCACATTTTAAAGTTTAAGCTTTTGAAATGGCTAGCAATCTAGCGCTATATTCGACATACAGGGTTAGAACTTTGTTTACCTTTGAGCATGTAAGAAAAATATTACGGTTAAGTTGAATGGTTAAGCTGCTCATAATTATAAGAAGACAAGTATTAGTCTCTTATATATTGTCGCTAATGCTTTACCACGCTTTTTACTTCATTAAAACTGTATTTTTCTCTCGCCTTTTTGGTTGAGAACAAATAAAGTAGTGTTAGTGAAGCTATAGTGATATTTTTATCCTAGTTTGAAATCAATTATCCCGGAGAACCAAGCTTTTCTGATGGTTAAGTCAAATGGCGGCAACTTAACCATTTACCAATGGCACATGGCTCTGTACCAGACAGAGTGCTCTATCTCGTTAAGAAGCAAACAAACAAACAAGTAAACTGCCTGGATAGCCAAGTGTTTACTTATTTTTGTCCCCCATTGCAGGATTTTACTTAGGGGGTTCCGTTTGTTCTTCACTCCTTCGAAGCTACGGGCAATATATTACGGCGAGCTCTTCCACGAGCGGTCTGGGTATCACAATGAAATCCTCATGTTCAAGGGGGAACCCTTGGAACCCCCTCTGGATCTGCAATCAGTCGCCATATGGAGACTTAACCTGACAAAACAACCTATGTAGGCCAATAATACTTTTTCAATTTAGTGACCACTTTTGCTGTCATGATTAGGTTGCAACAAGCGACTGGATAAAATAGTTTCGGGCACAGCCTTAGATTAGTCCCTTAAATTTCTTTGGATTACTGAGTCGATCGAAAATATAACGCTTTCCTAATTCAGCCGATGGCTAAGTTAATTCCAAAACGCCAAAATAACAAATGAATTCTATGGCTGACTAGATAGGACAATAAAGAACAACAATAGATACCAAATGTTAAAAACCACAGAAAGGTGTGTGTAATTCTAAAAACACCACAAAACAAATGAATGCAATGTAAAACAAAGCGAAACAAACGACCAAGCCTTTTGACAAGAAAAGGAAATTGAGATGACTATTATTATAGTTTACAAATGTAGGTGATGTCCATGAATCTATAGAAACCATTATCAAAACTGACTTACAATGATCTCAGTTTTCTTTATCTCACGTAAGAAATTCGGAGTAATTTTCCTGCTATTTTTTTGGCTTGAAATGGCTTTGAGAAAGCCATGCTAAACGAGTAAGATATAGCAGTATTCGCAGAAAGCATCGGCCTTTTCTATCGGCTGAGCTAGGAACTGAAGTGCCACATTTTCGATAGGATCTAGTAATATTAGATATTGAATTGTGCCTGAAGATGGTTATTTCGAGATTCCTGCACATAATTCTATTTCTAATATCAAACGAAAACAATAACAAAAGTGGAGTGACTGAATGAGTCTCTCTTGCAATGGCTCACAATCACCGCTCTACACAAAACAAATAAAGTAGAAGCGGCCCTGTTAATATGAGCCCGGGAAGAATAGATACTCACCTCGGCTACGTGAGCTATACCTGGCACCCGAGACAACCCTTCATCCCGGGACGGCATGTAAACAGTTTATTGCGTTTTACAAAAAAATATAGAAAAAGTGTCTCGCCCCGAGTAACTCGGCTAGACGGGGTTATCCCTTCTTCCCGGGACAACTTTTCCCATTTAGTCAAATCACACTAGTGGTCTATTATCAATGCAGCGTTCTGATTGGTTGAGCTACTAGTAGGCTATAAGTTATAGCCTACTAGTAGCGAAAAGTGTCGGATTTGAAAGCCAGAAAATTGCAAATGACCAGACCAGAAATATATTTGGGCAACACAAATTGACCTACTAGTGTGATTTGACTAAAACAATTATTCCTCTCGCCCTCATGGCCTCTGAGTCAATAGCCCATTCGGCCTTCGGCCTCATGGGCTATTGACTCAGAGCCCATTCGGGCTCGAGGAATAATTGTTAAATAAACGGTCCCTGTACTCACCTATACCGGCACTTGCCTCCTTCTCCAGAGCTCATTCAACGCTGAACTGCCGATAATTTTCCCCTGGTCACAGATCCTTTCGCTCGATGATCTAGCTTGACCTTTTTACTCATCGATTTCACACAATTTTTGCGGAAATTTTCCTTTTCCACCAGGCGCTGCCACCAGTTGTCAGTTTTGGTGTCAAGTACAAGCCATTCTGCCATGAAGCAATCATATTGCGAAAGAAGGATTTTGTTTTGCTATAGTCATATTTCCTTGAACAGTGTAGAACGCAACTAAAGAAAAGCAACGAAATTCTCGGAGCAAACTGACTACCTGGGAGAATGTTCGAGTTTGAGTAGCTGTTTCTTTGTAGAACATGACAAAAGTGCTTGACCTGGCCAAACGTCGAGCCAGCGTCGTTGTGAACCAAATACAATTTAGCTCGACGATAGCGCGGCAGTTGCTCTAAACGTTGAAATGAATATCTCCGCGCTGAGTGAAATGTATTTGTATCGACGATGGAACGACACTCACAGATCATGTCGACCGAACGTCGAGCAAATTGTTTTGCTCTAACAAAGTGCTGTCGTCGCACCCAATTCATTTTATTTGGTTTGACGTTTAGACTAAAGCCCTAAACATGTTATTCTTCATGTTTCCCTGTTTAGCCGCGCGCGGGAAACATTGTTGCGCGCGACAAATTTTGTAGCCGGGACACAAAGAAAATGTTTCTTCTCAAGACAGGAAACAGTTTGCGTGCGTGCGATGTTTCCTACTTTATCCACTCGGGGAATCATGCAGGACACAGATGTTGCGCGCTGCATGTGTCCTAGTTTAGCCGTTGCTAACTGACGTTTAGACTTCCTAAGTTTTATGTCCGAAAACATGGTATACCGAAAGAAAGACTAAGATAAGAAAAATAAAATGTCATATGATCAGGCTATTCACTAACAAGCCATTCTGAGGCAATGTTCTATTTCATTTTTGGACTTGCATTTTAAGAACACGCTAAAACACCTCAATTCTTTACACACTAGGGAACACTCGTAGAAAAGAAATTTATGTGACAATATGCTTTTTACTATTGATTTAATTTCTTGTAAGAAATATTAAATACAATATATATGACCCCCAGTCCGATGGCGATGTGATAATTTTATGTGATCTGTAGTGTTAAGAAACTTTCAAAATAACACCATTAGTTTATTTGTTATATGACCACATCTTTAAGACCAAAGGCCAAGGATGTATCGAAATTTCATGAGATTTAGACGGATTGAGTTCACTACTTTTACAGTTACCTTATTAACATATACTTTTATGAGCTACAAAACTACACGAAACACCCATCGGACACAGGGTCTGTAAGATATTTGCCATAACACAACGCGTTATCCTCCTATGAGATTGAAATCAGTAATATATCGCCTTGATATTTCGACAATTTGAATTCTGGGGTAGTAAAGTCGCTCTGACTTATAATTGTTCGTTACCGGAACGGCGTATTTAAAGTGTTAAAGTAGCTGTTATTTTTAACCTTCCAACCTAGTTTCGCATAGTCCATCTAATAAACTTTTCCATTAAAATTACTCCAACTTGTAATCGTAAACAGGGTCTTTCTTTTGCTTCTTCACAAAGTGTGGCTTGCCGTGGTATGCCTGTGGAATCTTTGCTTTCTTGCAGCAAGTGAGGCTGCATGCGGGCAAACACGAAGACGAGCATCCATAGGGGCAGGTTTGGGCGGGAACTGTGGTACATGATGGGTATGACACAGGAACCCCGCAGGCGGGGGTGACAGGACACGTGGTTACCGTGCTACATCCGGGGTAGACATACTGATAGGGGTAGTGGTGATGCGCCATATGACATGCGCGAGGATGCTGGCAGACTAGGAAGAAAATTGAAAACGAATTGAGGCCGCAATTGTGTCAGTCCCGTTTAAAAAATGTAACATTATTTGGCTTTGAAATGAACTCGGGTGCTCGCAATCTCGCAACTTTGTCTGGCAACAAAATGTTTCAAAATATGCCATTGATATACATAGCAACTCAGAATCCTATATCATATGCTTCAACTTTATAGTCTTAGAAAGACTGACGTTTGCATTATATACGCATTCTTGAGTAACATTATCATAATTGCCAAGAAAAAATCTGTTCAGTCTTGTAAGAAATCAAAAATGCCAATACGCAATTCAATTTTATCCGCTCGATAAAGGGAAAAACAGGCGAAAAATATTGTCTTGTCACACATTATTATGATACTATGTTTCAGTAATGTAAAGTGCATAGAACGTGGCTACATGCGCTATATGAATGTTGCATTATTATTATTTATTATATTCAACAAACGTAGACGCTTATTTTGGTCGTGGATAACATGGAAAGTCCTGGATTGTTATTGTACTCCTGGAAAAATGAAACGAATTTCATCATTCACAAAATCAATAATATAATCATTCTAAAAATCGTTTTTAAGCTTGAGACGTTTCGAAAGTGGACTAGCTTGAAACATATAGAAAATGGACTGACAAGCCTGAAAATTATCCTGGAAAACTCCTGGAAAAAATTGGAAACAGCTCCTTAAAATTCCTGGATTTTTTCCAATTTCTGAGTGTACGAACCCTGAATTCAAAGTCGTGACACATTTGGGAGCCTATTTAACCATTATCCTGCGAGATTGCGCAGAATATTATACACTTAATGACTGCTCCCGAGGGAAACATCAGTTTTGTTTCCCGAGAATCTCGATGTTTCCCTAGTCGAGGGAAACATCGAGATTCGAGGGAAACAAAACTGGTGTTTCCCGAGGGAGCAGTCATTAAGTGTTTTGTTATATAGCAAAAAATAACTGCAATTATTAAATCGAAACAAATGTATTTCAAGAACGAAAGAGAAGTTACAAAGTGTGTGCGCGACTGCATCGTGTAAAATAAAAACACTCCTAAAACAAAAGAAACGCTGGGTTAGTCAAAAGCTATCCCCAGTGACAGAACCTACTACACAATGATATATAACCCCACTCATGATCCCACAATTTTCTTGCATTACGGCAAAAACTTATCAAAATTAGCAAAGGTTGTTTAAAGAGACACGCGTGTTTACAATAAACTTCTATTTTTCCCGCTCTCAAACGCGACGCGCGAAAGCAATATTTCCCGACCAGTCAATAATTTTTCGAAATATTGACTGATCGGGGAATATTTGATTTGTACTTCACCACGTGACCTTGATTTAGCCAATAAGAGCGCGCGCTCGGTTGGAGTGAGTACTCGCTATATAACAACGTCTGATACTTAGCCGACGAAGTCCCGAGTTGGCTAAAATCAGACGATATTCTGCAAAATCGAGCAGGATAATGGTTTTATTATTCAGCACATCGATAGCACAAAAAAAACGAAAAAAATGAC
Source organism: Scolanthus callimorphus (assembly GCA_033964015.1). NCBI lineage: Eukaryota > Metazoa > Cnidaria > Anthozoa > Actiniaria > Edwardsiidae > Scolanthus > Scolanthus callimorphus. The sequence goes on along the minus strand of CM066912.1, from coordinate 31,054,192 downwards.
TTTTGTGTATTATTTACGAGCTCAAAACATCATATTTCCCTCAGAGACGGATATCGCAGGATAGCTGTCATGTACAGAAGACAGCTATTGGCGTTCCAATGACCATATTTGGGCAGTGCATCGATGTGCTGAATAATAAATATTGTTACCTGCTGAGACGATAGAGTTTTTCTTTAATTTGGACACGAGTTTCTTGATATGTTTTCCGACACAGCCGAACTTTAGGACGATCGTAGCGATAGTTCGCTTGTCTTTAGTTGTCCTAGAAAGAGAACATTGTTATTGCGTTTATCTATTTATTAGAGTTTTTCTGTATCCTCTGTTTTACAAAGCCCTTTGTGTTTCAGTGACTGAACACATTAGCATATTATGAATGGATCTAATTGCGGCGTGTAATTTAATTAGAGCTATAAATACCAAAACAAGACTTTTGAAATGTTTCCTCCGCCAGCACCTACGTTTATTTTTTCAATCATTGCCTTTTTATTGGGATACCTCGACTTAGCCCACCAAGCACTCAATCCACCACCTCCTCTGCCAATTGCTGCTATCGTTTCCAGTTTCAGCTATTGAACAAACTTTAGGACTCCTCGCAGAACTAGCCCGCATCCCAGTTCACGTTATTTTAAGGCGAAATTATGATGGAAATCGGTGGATTATTCCACAAGAAAGCGTTTGAAACACGTTGGCAAATCATCCCGAACATTTTTGGCTCCTAACAGGGGAAACTCCTGGCAGTTTTAGCTCGTGTAGTTGCACGAATTGGACCTGAGGTGGAGGCACGCGTGCGTGAGCCCTGGAATCCAAGGAGGCGTGTAAGGCATACTCGGCCGTACGCTCTGTGTGTACATGATAGGGTGCTTGTGACTTTTCTATGGATGAGAAGCTATCACACTCATACTGCCCTTAGCCAGATGTTCGGGATATCAGCCAGTAGTATAAATGATATCATATTTACAGTGGTGCCAATGTTGTATGAAAACTATTACTGCCGCTATGTGACATGGAATAACGAGGAAGAATGGAATAACCAAAGAAATGTTTTCCAGAGCTTCCGAATGCTGTAGGCCAGATTGACGCTTTTTCCGTTCAAATTAACAGACCGCAAGGTCGTCGGGTGCAACGACTTTACTACAGACGTGACCGAGGCTACCATTTCGTGAACTTCACGCGGTTGTAGACAACGATGGATTTTTTCAATTTGTTCGAGGCGGATTTCTTGGTCACGCAACCGATGCTGATTCGTTTCATCGTTTGCCAGCTATGGATTTTCATCAGCCGCTGCATCTCCCACTGAGATCCTACCTGCTCGCAGACGGGGGCTATCCTGCGGTAGCACCCCTCTTGACCCCTTTCAGGCGTCCTAGAGGCGGGCGCCGGCTCGAACGTGTGCGTTACCGCGCAAATGTAGCGCTCCAGAGGGCGAGGGTGCGTGTCGAAAATCGCATTGGAGACTTGCGCATTTATCGAAGTATACTAGGCAGGTAGATATCGAGGCCGAAGACATTTTATAAGTGTAGTTGATTATGTTATTGCAGCCCTCACAAACAGACGGCGAATATTGATAAGAGCCATAAGGGAAAGATATGGTTATTTATAAGTGTTCAGTTGATACAGTCCTGTTATATAAGGACGTTTTGTTAGGGAACAGAGACTTGCGCTCGGAGTAAAGTAAAATGGTGTTGCTAAAAAAAAGGAAGGGGTGCACTATGTGACTACCGAAGATATACTGGAAACCTTGCATCTAATGCTTCTTTCTTAAACTCGACAGCCTTCAGATGAAAAACGTAGCGATTTTCATAAATATTATTTATTCATATTCATGTGATATAACTTGTCACGGTTACACATTGTTCAGAAAATCGTTTTATATGACCTATTGTCCATGTTGTCTTGTCGTTTTAACGTTCTTGGTAAATCATTTATCCTGCTAGCCGGCTCTCCAGTGTTTTTTTTTTCTCGGATATTTGATTATTTTTTTTTGCGCGCGGGATTCCTGTTTTCACTTATTTCCCCCCGCGACACAGGATTTCCGCACGCCAAAATAACAAAAATCCGAGCAAAAAATGACCGAAGAGCCGGCTAGCAGGCATAGATAGTGAAAACATAATTGAACATGAACTTTTAATGGTGCTTATACTTGGGAAGTCAATTAGTCGTCATCTGAGCTTGAGAGAGACACTTCTTACTTACTTAAGCCCTTAGCTCCAAGTTGAGAGAGACAGGCCCTGACTTTTCGCGCTATGCTTCAAAAACTTCATGTGAAGGCCTTGCGGTGGCAAGTCCAACTGAGATGAGGTTCTCTGCGTGTGTGTAAATCACCTGTCTTCGTCATTTTCTTTTTCTCCTTCTCCTTCTTCCTTTTCTTGCGCGGAGGCTCGTGTTTCTTGACCGGCTCACCATCACTGCTAGACAAATAAGACAAGCTTGATTCAGATTCAGGCGAAGGCTCAGCACTTGGTCCAGGCTCAGTACGAGGTCCAGGCTTAGCACTCGGTCCAGGGTCAGCAATTGGTCCAGGCTTAGCACTGAATCCTGCGTCCAACACCGTATCTGACCCACAATCGGATAAATTAATGGGGTCGGATTGGTCCGCTGATTTCACACGCCGCATTTCGATAATCACATCCTCCGCCGTTTTCGTCTCCGTGCTCGTGATTACATTACGCTCTTCTCTCTCCGTTAACTCGGTCGCGCCTCTTGCCTTTCGTCCGATGTTGCCAATTCTGCTTCGAATGGACTTCGATGCTTCCTTATCGGTTATGTTGCGGGAGGCTGCTGCATATTTATCAGCCAAGTGATCCGACAACAAATCCTTGTGTTCCACAAAATACGCTAAAATCTTTTCCAGTCATTCCCTTTCTTCATGACTGCGCGCTTGTAGATCGTTATTTCAGTGTCACTGATGGCATTGCGGCGTCCTGAGGATTGCTTACCCTTTTTCTTCGACTTCCCTGGGAAAAACAAAAGTCATCGAGTCAGCTATTGTCAGAGATAATTGGTCATAATTGTTTGTAAAAGATTGGTGAAGTGTTTCAGAAAAGTATCAAAACCATCTCGACAAGAATCAGCCTAGGCAACAAACGCTTCAGTGCGACTGGACTATCATTATTATTTGTCATAACTGTTTACAATTTTTGTGCTGATAATTTTGCCGGCGAGAGCACATTTAGAAGACATGAAATTTCAAGTCCGCCCAGATTAATGATGCATTTTCGACAGTGCGTAACGTCTAAGGAAACTAAAATAAATACCTGCAAATACCGCTGAAACATGTAGTCGGGGTCCTGCTCCATTCTCGAGAATCCAACAGTTGAGGAGACGGGGACGAGAGCAAACTCTAAATTGTTTGAAGCTCGCGGCTTTTTGTAGCTTTTGGAAATGACATGGACGAACGCGCAGAATAAAGCGAGTAGTTAACGCTTTGTATGCGCCTATTGTCTTAGCACGTTCATTTGCATCGAAAGACAGAGGGTTTGTTTTTAGCACCAAAGAACAGAGGATACAGAAAAACTCTATTAGACTGCTTACAGTCTCTTCTTTGGTGAACGTCAAATACACGAGAGAAACAGCGCCAGAGGAGTTTCGCCGGAAGACTCGTGAGCTGCAAATACGGCAAACAAACTACAATGTAGGACTAGGACTTTCTCTCAATTTATGGACGTACGCCAAAGAAGGGGCTGCAAGCAGTCTATCTATTGATTTGATCCGTTGCTATGGAAATGTCAATTGGCTTTAGAGCTGATTTCAGATGAGTAAACATACAGGTCATGTGAAATCGCCTCTAGTTGAAGACGGATTTACTCAAACGTGAAAACTCTTGTAACGTTATCATGGCTTGAGAAAAGGATTTGGTCCGTGTCGTTATCGCACCACGCCCTTTTTAACACGTGACCAGCTTTTGAACACGTGGCCAACTCGCATATACAATTTTTATATATTTTTTTCTTTAAAAAAATGAAATACAGACCGTGATATTTTTTCCGAAAATTCCTTTCAAAACAAGAACAAAACGAGATGCTTTCTCCACAAAGACTGATATTTACCACAGACCTACTACACATGTTCCTAGCATAGCCATCGTGTATCCATAGCAACGAATAGGTAAACCCACCCAACATCATATTCGAACCCAGAGCTTCCCAGCTCGTCACCTCGCGGGGGAGGCTCTGGTGACAACCATTGATTGCGATTTGATACAGAACCGTTGAGAGAAACAACTTTCTGCGCATGCCCCAACGTTCAAAATCAGCCAATCAGCGACGGCCCCCAAATGGATGTCTCCAGAGCCTCCCCTGCGAGGCGACGAGCCGGGGAGCTCTGGGTACGAGAATGAACCAACATCAACTTGACTTACTCGGTTTTGACAAAATGCGCAGAGTGAAAGCAAGGATAGCAATGATAGAGCATTTTTATCTGTAAAGAAAAGGAAGGAATAATAATTTTACATGAGGCATCAGCTCATAAGATCGCATATAGAGTAGTCAAGTGATGACGTCACAAAAAACAGAATTTCGATTTAGCAATATTTGTCCTTGGATTTGGAAAGAGCATAATAAATGAATGCTACACATCAAAATTGAGGCAAATCGGTTGAAACGCGACCGAGATATGGCCCCCTGAATACATAATTTTCTTTTAGAAATCACTGTATTTTTGGTTGCGTTCATAAAGTTTTGAACGCAGTCCAAAATACAGTGATTTGTTAAAGAAAATTATGTATTCAGGTGGCCATATCTTGGTCGCGTTTCAACCGATTTGCCTCATTTTTGCATTCGAATCTCTTTCCACTTTGTCTTTCATTATTCGTGGACTAAAATCGGAAATTCAAGATTTCTCAAATTTATGACGTCACACTTGAGTACTCTATTATAAATGGTACATATAGTACTTAAATCAACTAGAGGACTATATGAAATCCTGCATTTCTATTGGTCAGGCTACTGGAGGTCTATTAGTGATATTAGTGATAGACCTTGTTTTAGTGATATTAGTGATAGATCTTGTGTTAGGAAGTTGGCGATTTTGCTGCTGCTTTTGCGGTGAAGAAAAAATGACGGAGGTATTCTGTTTTCTGTGGTCGACCATGTAGTTGTTTTATACAAAAGCAATTACACATCTCGGTCTCAAGGGCCATTATTTCTGATATGCTATTCTCGGCATGCGGCCTCATACGCTTTCAGTATCTGAAGGGAAAAGGCTTGGCATGAATATTCACCGATCTACAAATGCCGCATTTCATGTTGTTGAATCCCAGAGTTCCTGCTTTAGGGGAGTTCTTCTTCAGCTTAATCTTGACAACAAACACGCTACCTGTATAAAACAAATAATATAAACAAATGCTTTAATGGGTTGGATAGGCTAGTAGACTCTACTCAACGGGTAGTAGAACCCACATAACGGGTAGAAGACCCTACTCAACAGGTAGTAGACCCTACTAAGCCGGACGTACACTCTACTCAATGAGGCTATAGATCCTACTAAACGAATAGTAGCCTCTACACAAGGGATTTAGACCCTACTCAAGGGGTAGAAGTTTGAAGTTAAAAAGTTTTTTTTTTTTTTTTTTTTTCCATATTTCAATTTTTTATTTCAATTATATTTTACATTTACTTTTTTTATTTACTTTTTTATTATTCAAATCATACCCCCTCCCCTTTCTTCCCACTATTTATATGCCCCTAGCATCCCTCCCTTCAGAAAAAAAGACAACTACACGACACAAACAAAAACACAGAGGAGCAAGGTGTGGTCCACATCAACCCCAAGTCACCTTACCACCAATGTCCATCTCTATAATATTAACCAACCAGCCCAAGAAGGGGTTCCCACTTTTTTAAATGTATTTCAAGCTTTTGCTTTGTTTTGCTATGTGGTATTCAATCTTATAAAAACGGATAAGAAGACATTTTAGACTATTGAACGAAAGCAACATATCTTTTTGTTTGCATGAATAAATAAAATATTTAGTCAGCAGAATAATAAAATTAATTAACATAAGATGATCTTCACTACTAAATATACCAAATGTGACGTCCTTCCAAGAAAGTCTCAAATCAATTTTAAAGTAGAAAGTTAAAAAAGTTGCGAATACCGACGAGATACTAATGAAGCTTGAATTGAAACAATAGACAAATTTGAGAAAATGTTGCAAGTTGTTCAACTTCAAACTGAGGCTCTCACTGTATTTATGCGCCGCTAATGCCTCTCAGCGATAGAGCAGATAATTCGGTAGATCCTTCATATATGGTACACTATAGTGTCCTCCGTATAATTATCTCCAATGTCTTATAGAACGAGGATATACAGGAAACTATAGTGTACCATTTATGAAGTATCTAGGGATAATTCGAAAGTAGATTATTCATACTTAACGTCCCTATCTGATTGGTTGAATGGTTTTTGTTTTTGATTACAGCTATAAGCGTATTTATTTACGTTACGCTATCCTAAAACCAGCTTCCTAGATCACAACTCATCTCAGAAAATTCCAGGGTTTAATGTTTCTGTATTCCTTACATTTAAGATCTGCTGGTGAAGGCTTGCTCGGTTTTGTTGTTGGCCCTTCGGTTGTTGGCTTTGTGGTCGGTGTTGTCGCTTGAATGAAAACATTAGGATTAGACAGAAAATTTCGAATCCCAACCCACAACCCCCATCCCCCATTCCAATCCTCTCATTTGAGGCGCGCATTCTAAGTCCAATATAAACGACCTTCTAAGACGCAAATGCAGATACTTACTTATAGAAGGTTTCTCGACTTGGTACACAAACATGTTGTTGCTCGTTGCTCCTAAACATGCAAGACCCTTCCTGCACTTTTTTGCTTTCGTTGTCGTGCATGACTTGTTAGGTAGCTTTCCCTGTCGGCCGTACCGTGTACCAATTAGACATTTTCTTCCTTGTGTGAATAAGACAAAAACAAAGACATTGAATCACTAGCTCGTCATGCTGGGCATAGAACATACAGTGGGATGGTAATGAAACCTAACACCGTGTCACGAAAGTCCTATCGCTTTTTACGAACCCGCGCGGTTTGCCTGTTGTATTTTTGAAATCTCGATCCAGGCCCTTTGGGCAAGGGAAAACAAAATGGCGACCAAGGAACGATTTTTCTCGAGCATTTGCAAGTTTTGTTGAATTTTCCTGCTTCATTCCCGTTAAAAATACTTACAGACCTTCCAAATAAGGTAAGGGAGATTTCCTAATAAGGAAGTTTTGCAACGTCTGCAATTCGACAGTTTTTAGCGAAGTTTTCTCCTCCTAAGTGGCACGCGCGGCAAACATGAGGAAATTGAAGCGCAAACCTTTTTGCCAATTAGGAAAGTTCCTTGCACAGACAAATAGGATATTTTATCGTATATTAATACAGATATTAATAGTTTATTATTCAGCACATCGATGCACTGCCCAAATATGGTCATTGGAACGACAATAGCTGTCTTCTGTACATGACAGCTATCCTGCGATATCCGTCTCTGAGGGAAATATGATGTTTTGAGCTCGTAAATAATACACAAAAGTCATGTTTTTCGTTTTTTTTTTGTGCTATCGATGTGCTGAATAATAAAACCATTATCCTGCTCGATTTTGCAGAATATCGTCTGATTTTAGCCAACTCGGGAATTCGTCCCTCGTCGGCTAAGTATCAGACGATATTCTGCGCAATCTCGCAGGATAATGGTTAAATATTAATACGGATAAGTCAATCGACAGAAAAACGCCAACATACCAAGATCATGTATCGCCATTATTTTCTTGCCCAACTTGTGGGCGCGACGTGCGCATGCGCATATAGCTTTTTCGGTGAATGCCTTATACGCAGCCCGTGGGTATATTTTTGGTACGCCCGGCTTGGTTTTACCATCTGACAGGTAGAGCTTCTTGTTGAGATTAGCTTTGTAGCAGCCAGCCTTCTTCAGGACGAATTCTTTACACCCCTCTGAATACGAAAACAGATAGAAGAAGGCGCTTTCGTGTATTTGGCAATCAGTATGTCATTTGTGGGAGCCAACGCACGGCAACCGCCGCCCCGGTCGACCAGCGACAACTATGGTTGACACTCTCCGGAGCGATACCGGGGCGGCCAATACCACTGAGCTTGGCTCCTGTATGCTCAACAGGAGCGACTGGAGCTCGAGATGCGAGGTTCGGCTGAGGCCGCCGCAGTAAGTAAGTAAGTAATGTCATTTGCCAATTTCAGACTTCAGACCAGGCACCTTTCGCCTAATGGCAGATTATACAGATACATAGAATACTTACTGATTTGGATGCTTTCCCCAGCTACTGCATACTCTAAAAAGTTAAAAAGAGAATTAATTAGCAGAAACAAGAGGCCACTTGACTGTGAGCCATGTCGAATAATAATGGCATTTTCTGTCTTCTACACTGTCAAGTTATTATTTTATCTCTATGTCGTCTTAGAGACGGACTTCTATTTGGAAGGCGAACTGTTGTTGTTTCTGCTTTGAAAGAGCCATAGGACCTAATGTGGAACCCTCATGTGGAACCCTAAGGGGGACACCCTCAGTAATCATCGGCTTAACTGGACATGTCGAATAATAATGGTATTTTCTGTCTATAACTCTTTCCAGCTATGAATGTTGCCTCTATGGCGTCTTAGAGATGAATATCTATTTGAAAGGAGTATTTTGTTCGGGCAAAATTATAGCCTAATAGTACATCAATGTAGCTGATGAATAATGAATATTGATTCTGTCTTCAACTCAATTGTTTGGCTATATCGTCTTAGAGATGGGCATATATTTGGATGGTGTATTGTGGTTAGTAATCTCCCGCTAAGGAAGGAGGTTCACTGGCTCTGTGTGAAGAAGGAAGAAGAACAAGAAGAAGAAGTAGTACTACATACTTACCCTGTATTATAAAAGCGACTGCCACTAACAATGCTATTTTTATTAGCGTCGTCATCTGGTGAAGATGGAGTCAAAAGAATCAAATCATTAAAACAGCTCAAATGTTCCTTGGGTTTCTCTGTTCCGCCATTCAAACTCTCTCAACCAATCAGACGTTTACTCTGTTTCGTCTTGTGCAGTCAAACCAAAAAACAATAGTCATTGTTTCTTTGCCGTCCCACTGGCTAAATAAACAAAGCCCAACGACCTAAACCAATAGGATCACAAGCAAAGCTGATTTACGACAGTTATCTGCCATTCGCGCCATTCGCCTTTGTCACACAAGCGCCATCTTGAATTTTTCGGCCGATTTATTCAGCATGGAAACGAGGTAAAGCAGGGCGCGGGTTTTGCTCATGTTGGAAAGCGAAAGCCTGATGCTGAGATTTATGGTACAAAAGTTGACCAAGCTACCAAGAAGTACTCTTATTTGATTAAGAACCAAAATATTGATTGGCCAATTGCTTTTTTTCTGCTTTACCGGGACATTCTCGAAACAAAATGGCGGCGCGTGACAAAGGCGAATGCATGCACATTGTGCATTTAAACACACTGTAATTTCCACTACAACAAACTCACCATTTGTGTTCAATAATGAATATGTTCACGTCAAGTTTCATCAGGTTTTTTACCCAAACATTTCTATATTTTTCACGGTCGACTGGTTGACCTTGCTTTTCTGAATTTAGATCTACAAATTGCTTTTAATTCATTTTAGATAAGCAGTATGACTGAAATGATTATTGAGAGTGTTTCACGAAGAAATGTTATTCGATCTATCCTCTAACCTCTTAAATACATTATAAATAAGTAGTTATATATTTATATATGTTTTGAAATTATAATCCAACGCCCCCTGTTTCTACAAAGTGAGTCAAGGAATTGAATGGAACATAGACGTGATCTTGTTAGTCAAGCATTTTGACTAGACATTTAAGTTTACAAAATATAGAGCAGATTTCGTATGACTGTGAAAAGTGCCGCGCCGCGCCGCGACTGGACCGTACCGCGAATACGCGATTTCCTCCGTATCTACAGCAGGCCATGTTCCGCACAGCCACCGCGACAGTACCGCGCCGAGTCACGCACTTTTCACAGTCATACGAAATCTGCTCTAGATATGTTACCTTAGTTTTGCTCCCCTAGATTCTCCCCCACATCAGACGCCTCAAGGCAAATCTAGATGTTATAATAGCATTCGTATAACCTCACCTTGTTTATAAAGGAACTACCTTTGAAACCAATCAGGAACCTGTACTTTGGAATATTTTCAATATTGATCAGTTGACCACCAGCTAAGTTTTGGAATCTTTATATTAAACAGTGTCAAAGTTTTGCTGTTATTAAAAGGTGAATGGTATCAGATTCTTTTTTTATGAAAAAACTCGCCGAAATGGAACATGGTATGCGAGCATTTTGTAGTTCAAAGAGTCTTTTATGTTGATCTTGTTATCAAGTGGTAAGGGGGTGCTTAGTGCAAGTGCTTAGTCACGTGATATGACGGTGACAGGCTATTATTGTACAATGGCAACCTTTTTGTCTCAATTAGCACAACAAAATATGTAATTGGGAGCTCCGCTTTTAGCCAGTGGCTAAATCTATTTAGTATATACTACACGGGAACCTCCATAGATCGCGCGTTTTGATTGGTTCGCTATCTCGGGATAATGCCACAATATTCCGAGATCGAAAGCATTATCCCGAGATTGAGAAGCCCGAGTGCAAGTGGTTCGGATATTTTTACTTTCTAAAGGAACTATCTGATTCGAAATGCAACGGAAAAATCTTTCTCAATTAACTTATGTTGTCTCTTTAGTTTTTCAAGGTGAATCAGAGAGAGAATGTATTTCTTGAACTTCGAAAATGTGCTGTTCTTGTTTTTCAGTTCTTCGGAATCACAGAGATCGATGATTCGTTCACGGTGCTTTTGAGAGACGAATTACATTCACAACAACATATTAATTAAGGCAATTTTGTCGAAAACATATCTACTTCGCCGAACATTTACATGTACCTGTAGACCTGTAGGTTGGAAGGGACAGTAAATCGTAGAAGCCAGTCATTGAGTGCAGTTTAAGAGAGAATTTCAGTTAAGCTTAATACCGTTGACTTGTTGATTCGCTTGATCACGAGCCATCCGACATCAAACGTATTTAAAGTGGTCTCTCTTTTTATGTACAAGGTCTTCCTCGTTGTCCCAGAGTTTGAAGAGGTTAATTTCCCAAATTTCTGTTTTCAGCGAAGAAACTCTGCAGTTTCACAATCCATAATCCAAGGCACAAAATGTGAATTTATCCCTTGAATCCATCCTTGCAACCTTCTAAAAACTTAAATCGTTTATCGTAGTCGATATTAAGGTTTTAAAACAAGTGTTTTCTAGCGTTTTTGCTTCTCTAAAACAGCAGCAAGTTTCCACCATGTGTTCAGTAGCCGAATGTTTGTAGTGAAGTCTGACGTAATGTCACGTGCGTGACAAACGTCACGCATACAGAAAGAGGCTACAAAATGTCGGCAAACGCCACATTTAGTGTCGTTCGGATATTTTTTGGAGTGTTCCCGTGTAGTATATACTAAAACAATTATTCTCCTCAGGCTCAGTGAATAGTGGCGAATAGTCCCCTCGACCTCCGGTCTCGGGGACTATTCGCCACTATTCACTTCGCCTTCGGCGAATAATTGTTAAATATTAGTGATCTTGTTATCAGATCCGAAAGTCATAAGGTCGTTCAGAAGGTTATTAGGAGCCTCTAGTTAGATAACCTGCCACTTTGTATTTTATGGAAATAATCGTGGAATTAAAGTTAATCTTATGGGTAAGCAAAGGTGCTAATTCAGAGAAAACGAACCTCTCGACCATCAGCGCGCGGAAATTCTTATAATCACTTGAGTAATTATACTAAATGTAGTTGGTATAATTAGAGTGGATTTCAGATGACTGTCGTGAGTAAATCGCAATTACTTTGTAATTGCTCCTATAGGTTTTCTTCAGAGTTGTTTTAATCACTTTGCGATTGGTTTCACTACAGTCATATGAAATTCGCTCTATATAACTCAAGTGATTATAAGAATTTCCGCGCGCTGAATGGTCGAGGGCTTTGTTTCTCTTGCTCGAAAGGTTTGGGTGTGCGCGCTCGAGCTTTGCTATGATCGTGAAAAAATCCCCAAAACACAAGATTTTTTTTGCCTTAAAAACTTTATGAATCACTTGAGAAATTATAGTAAAACAATTAGTCGCCTCAGGCTCCGTGATCGGCGAATAGGCACCTCGACTTCGTATTCGTCCAGGTTTCCCCTGCTCTACAACTACACACAAATTGTGTTCTTAGGATAAAAATACAATGTCTTTCGAAAGGGGAAGGGGGTAATAAAAGAAAACGAAACATTGTTTGTTTGTTTAGTTTTTTAACATTCAAAGCAGCAGTTTCTTTGAAAAAAGCGCCGATTAAAAGGAGGCTCCTCCCTCTACTAACTATGTTCAAGCGTGCTTAACTGTTTCCAGTTCACTTCAGTTCAGTTTATTAACACATGTTTTGACATTACAAACCAGTGTAAAGCACAATAGTCACGTGACACGTCTTTCACGTGGCACAGCCGTGTTCCTTGATTCAGCCCGATAAGCCTGAGAAAAAGAATCGGTGGATAACGCTATGAAACGTGGCCCTCAGTTCGAAATAACTATGGAAACCTATTTGAAATTGTTCTTCCCTTTTCCCTCTTTTTTCTTCTTTTCTTTCTTTGGAAATTTGTATGACCCACAACATGACTTTTTACAGTATGGTGCACAAACAGCAGGACATCCGGCTTGAGAACAGGCCGTAGGTGTGTTCGAATAGGGCCCTAGGGCGGGACTCTGGGTCTGCATGGTCTGTTGACATACGCTAGGACAGACAGGTCCTACGTGTTGGCATGGCAACAGAATTGACAGATACACTTGGTATTGAGGCTGGCAGTAACACGCTGTTGAGAAAATCAAATACAGATTACGTTATTGTTGGTCCGAAATCCATCTAATAGCGCGCTCTGACTTTGGCTCGCGAGCAGTCCGGAATTGCGCGCGCACTTATTTATGTGAAGTTGTCATTCTCGTACCCAGAATCCCCGGCTCGTCCCCTAGCGAAAGAGGCTCTGGTGGCGATTCGCTGATTGGCTGATTTCGAACGTTGGAGCATGCGCAGAAAGTTCTTTCCGTGCCTGCCGTCATAAAACCTCCTATAAATGTCGAGCTCCTGTAGAATTTACCTGTGCTTACAGTTCTGTGTTTTACTTACTTGCTCTGATTTTAGGTAATTTCTTGACTAGAGGACCGAGATGTTTACCAGCGCAAGTGAATTGGAGAAGAAGTTTGGTGGTGACAGTCCTGACACGATTTCTGTGAATAGGATGACAAGAAAGAAAGTTGATAGAAAAAAAACACAGGTATGTCTACATATCATTCCCGAATGACGGAGCTCTAGCTTCCTCCGCAGGCGTCTGTTGGATCGGATAAATCTCTAAAAATAGGAACCGGAGAAAAAGTGGGCTAAAGTAGGACGGGCTACCTGTGGTGAACTAAGCGTGGGGTTCCGTTTTTTTTTCAACACAGGCAACCCAATCCGTAGTTTTTAGTGTTTTATTCGATCCACGCCAGACGCCTGCAGAGGAGACTAACGGAGCTCTTAGAATGTAAAATTAGCCATTGGCTGATAGTATTTTTTCGCACAGTATTCAGCATGTTTCAGGACCTGTGAATTTTTTTCCATGGGAGTGGGGATTCTTTTCCAGGTGAGTGTTCCGTCTTGAGTTGCGGGGATCTTTTCACCATATTTCCGCCAAGTTTCAGACTTACAAAAGCCAGGAAAAAGTGTATTTCCAGAGATTTCGCTGAAGAGCGGAAATTTCTGGGAGAGGTCCCGTCTCCTTTACAACTGACAGACAGACATATTTTATTGTCACCTACTCGTCATGCGGGATTGGTCGTCAACCCACTTACGAGATCCATATTACGCATTAACTGCGATTTTCATAATTCTCGATCTCTAGACCGATCAACAAGCCGGCATGGTTTGGCTTCCGTCGATCAAATAAGCGAGCATTTAAGGGTGATTTCACGGAGGCTATGAGAGATCTTGTGATCTCATAAAGGCTAACTAGGCTTCAAAACACAATTTTTCACTGTAAAATGCAAGCCAAACTCAGAAAACATGCTTGGATTTGACTTTTGATTGACTGAAGCCAAAACGCAGTTTGACGTTCTGAAATGTCAAGTGGGAGTTCGCAGAATTATGAAAATCGTAGTAACGCGCGCAATTTTCGTAATCTTACTTACTGAACGCTGATGACTTGTACATTCTTGAAGCATGGATACCCAGCGTAAGCGTTTCTTATCTGAACATAAAAAAAGCGTCCATTAGCTTGATTGCGTTCCTGTATATCACATTTAAAACACATCACCTTTTACTTACCAACGTACAAAGCTCGCACTGCTGGCCATTTCCCCTGAATTTAAGTTGCTGATCGACATATACAATGTAATCTTGACCTATAAAATCAATTGTTTAACAAAATTGTTTTAGATGTTAAAGCAGCGAGGGGCAGTGTTCATACATTCACAGTAGTTGTGAAAATGACGGCTACCGAGTACTTTCTCAGATACTTACATTTAAGATTTTCTGGCTTCGGACCCGGCGGAGTTGGCTTGATAGGTTGGGGTGTTCCGGTGCCTGTCGGCTTTGACGTAGGGCTGTCAGGTGGGGTAGTGGGCGCAGGAGAGGGGGAGGGGGAAGGGGATGGAGAAGGGGAGGGGGAGGGTGATGGAGATGGTGAGGGGGTGGGTGTTGGGGAGGGGAGGGAGTGGGTGATGGGGATGGGGAAGGGGAGGGAGTGGGGGAAGGCGTTGCAGTTGGAGAGGGTGTTGGAGATGGTTTAGTTGTGGGCTTCGGTGTTGGAACGTCTGAAAAATGAACGATAATGGTTAATGGCCAAGTGGAGGAACTGTAATTCCGAAATGCAGTGCAAACGAGCAGCGCCAATTTTTAAGGCGCTGGTTCTAGTGGAACGCAAGCGCAAGACGCAAGCGCAAGACGCAAGCGCAAGACGCAAGCGCAAGACGCAAGCGCAAGACGCAAGCGCAAGACGCAAGCGCAAGACGCAAGCGCAAGACGCAAGCGCAAGACGCAAGCGCAAGGCAAGTGTGAATCATAGCGACGCAGGCACAAGCCAAAAATCAACAGTGATTAGTTGCTTGTGTTCATTTGATTCACACTAGACGCAAGCACAACCACAAAATGGAAATGTATGAGTTTGATGTCCTTGTGCTCGCGTCTGCGCTTTGCGTTCCAGTAAGAACCAGCATTTAAGGTTAGGTTTGCGATTTCACTCACTCGCCTTTCTTTTTTACGCTGTACACGTAATTCGTTTCCTGCTTTCCAATGCAGTCCATTTTATCGTTCCGGGTACATTTACCGTAGTTATATGTAACGCATTTGTCAGATTTGCCATATCGCTTGTAATTCCCCTCACCAGACCAGCATTCTCCTGTCACAATAGAAAAATAGGCACCCAAGGAGTGCTTGTAGTAATTGCAATCATTAGAGGGGGAATATGACGATTCAAAATATGGCGGCAAACTATTTGAATAACAGTTGTCTTGACTTACTAGCATCGTGTTCACGTGGAAACACAAAAGCATTTCACATGAATGAGAGGCTAGTAAGTCAATAACAATAGTTATTCACATTTACAGCAATATTTCGATTCGGTGTGTTCACAAAAAATAAGCAAAAAAACCTTTTCACTCGATTTGCACCGTTCTTACCTTTTTGGCACGTCAGTATGTTATAAAAGTTCATATTTTACCATTCTGATACTATTCTTATAATTTGGATTGAAAATAGCGTCGTTCTGGAGACCCGATTACTTGGCCGCCATTATGGAGTCCCTCTACTGGGGCTCCAACATGGCGGCTCCATACAATTACTGTACAAAATGGCGCACATTCACTTGCTAATATCTCGCTCGGAAAGTGACCAATCGGCCTAAAATTTACCCAGGAAACATAATTTTGTATATCTTTTACAATTCTATTAGCCATCCAGTGTTTAGAAGTTAATTTAGAGAAATAAATTTCGTCACGTGACAAGTGAAAACCAGGAATAAAGAACGTTTCTGATTAGCTAACTATAAAAAACTAAGTACTCATTGGCTAACTCTAGCTTCACTTGAGTGCCAGTTTCTGATTGGCTAACTGTAAGGAATGTTTCTGATTGGCTAACTATAAAAACTAGCTTCGCTTGAGTGCCAGTTTCTGATTGGCTAACTATAAGGAACGTTTCTGATTGGCTAATCATACAAATCAGCTCCGCTTGAGTGCCAGTTTCTGATTGGCTAACTATTAGGAACGTTTCTGATTGGCTAACTAAAAACACCTTCGCTTCAATGTCAGTTTCTGATTGGCTAACTATAAGGAACGTTTCTGATTGGCTAACTATAAAAACTAGCTACGCTTGAGTGTCCGTTTTTTTATTGCTTACCGTAATATTGTAAACCCATTTCCTTAAACCCCCCGGCGAGAGTCTTGCTTGCACAGTCACAAATAAACTTCTTTAGATAGACATCCCAGTCTTCCCAGTCAATTTGATATTTCATGGAATTGTGTTTACCAGTATCACGAGCTGTCGCTAAGAGCTCTGGAAGGCATCGTTTTTCGGTTTTTGAGTCTTTGTCTTCAAAGCACCCAAGTCGTTTTAGCTCAACATCGGGACACGTTACTGTGAGAATATAGATTGTTGGCGATGTTACATATGGTAATGAATTATAACATTTATTTCACTCATAATAAAAATATAAATATAGATAAATTTACTGTACATATTAAATTATCTTTGGGGTATCGTATATTTGACGTTTAGAAAAAAGTTGAGTATGAAATAAAAGTGTATATAATTATAACTAGCTGATCTTGCATCATAGTGCGGAAAGGATCGTATTTGTCAAAACGAAACGTTCCTATTCGAGCGAGATATCCCCGAATTTTCGCAGCTTTGGGAAGGAAACACTAGATTTAATCATCGTACAAGTCAAACCAAGTTTACATTTGACATTAGACAAGATTTTGTGATTAGTAGATGGAACAGTGTTCTGCTCAATTGCAATATTTTTTAGAATCTGTTTGGTACGCTTGGCGATGCAACAAAAATCATTCTGATTGGTTAATTTGAGGACGAGAAATCAGCTGGAAATATTTAATGAAAATGTTTTGTAATGGCTTACCAAGATCTCCATGTGTATGTTCTGAAAAGAAAGTAGCACAACAGACGGTCAGGAGGAATGATAGACAATTTTTCGCGCCGTTAAATAGGTGTCTGCATTTGCCATGAAATCCAGGGGGGGCGCTAGCTGGGCTGGCCATGCTGTAACACGAAATGAATCCGAGGGGGGGGGGGACTCCCCATATACGGGGATGATCATCCAGTATAAAAATTCACTCAAGTGCTATCTGTTAGTGCTGTCAGATATCAAACACAATCGTATGATATCTCATTTTTGTAGAAATTGAGGACGATTCAAGTATAAGTCTTCAGTCGGTACGCGACTCGTGCCATATCGCTTTTTCCGTGCTATTTTCTTAGCGGAAACTAGCCTCCTGAAGCTTTGAATAATCCAACAGAGTCATCTGCTATCCCTTAGGGTGTTTCACGCTATGGTAGTCTACGGCAGTTAAATTTATATGCCTTGTTTTAATTTATTTGAGCAAACCAAATTTACCATAGGACTTTTAAATTTTGCTATGGGCCACACCCTGTTTGCTACCCTTAAAGGGGCCCTCGCATGCTTGCCTGACAAGCAAATAATTCAAACTCAAACTCAAATCCAATTCCATCCTCTTGATAATATATAAAAACACTATAGATTTGTATTGATTTAACAGTTGAAGGTCGTTTAACACACAATGGACTGTTATTTTGGTTATTCCCGGTAAACTTAAATATTTTTTGGTGATTAGAATGATCCTATTTCTTGACAGGTTGTACAAAAATTAAGCGTGTGAGTGCTCCTTTGAGGACTGGAAGTAAATTTTTCCGACGTCATCCCCTTTCTTTCTTTTCCCCCAGAAAGGATACAAGTTATCATGAATTTTAATAGCATTTGACCACTTTAGTCTAGCTTTTTTCGATGGCGGAAAAATCAGAAAATAGTAGCAAAGGGTTTTCATGTGTAATGGACACGTATGCACTTATGATTAGTTCATTGAGAGGTTGCTTGGGAGCGGTCTCACGAATTTAGCACGATTTTGGTGATGTAAAAACATCCGAATAACTGATGAATAGCCAAAGTACTAATCTAGGTTTGTTAAATAGCTCTTTTTAAAGAGCTATTAAAACTACAAAGCGATCATGATTGTAGGCTTCATGGACCTATTATTGTACAGTGCATGCGGATGGAAACGGATTGCAACAATGGGTTTTTGAAATCTTGTTGGGACGAACAGTTTTCAAAGCTTTAAGTCACTACAAATTTTGTAGGAAAATCGGCCGTCTTGCCGATAAAACGTACTTGCATTGCCTATTAGGCTAATATCAAGTGATATAAGTGATCTGGGGATTACAGTAAAATACAAGGAAACATGGGGTTTACATGGATAATTCTTATGCGGGTTTTAACTGTTTAACATACAATTAGAACATGACCAATGCCACTCAGCCAATCAGCAACCGGCATATGCGTCCCCTATATCCCATAGAAACTAAAGCGTCAAGCGGCGAGGGCATTGAACAATAGGGAAAATTAGGGGTTTGTACATAGTCATTAGTATTCATGCTCATAGTCATTAATATTCTCTGGTTGCACCTTGCATTTTCATTGTTCTCCTGAAGAAGAACAAAGAAAACCAAGGTGCAACATAGAGAATACTAATGACTATGGGCATGAATACTAATGACTATGTACAAACCACACCCTGTTCTTCCCTCGCCGCTTGACACACAACCAACTCTGCAAATAAAGGAAAACATTGACTTCATTGTCATCTTTTGCAAAATAGCCCTTTATTTCAAGTCTCTCTCCAACATCTTTCTATAACAAAATAAACAAATCAAAATTAGTACATTTTCAACATTGCAATTTGTTTATAATAACCACGTTTATAAGAATTCGAAGTTTTATTAGGCAAAAAATTAAGAACCTTAAGTTAAGTAAAATAGTAACCGCAAAAACACATGCATATTTTCCCGTAGTAATCAAAATAACCCTCCAGATTTATAGAAAAACCTTTCAAGTGTTGGACAAATGCAATTCTAGGTTGTTTTGACCAGTTATCGAGACGATGGAATTGGATTGCAATTTGAGCTATTTTCTTGTCAGAGAAGTGGCCAGCAAGCGTGCGAGAGCCCCCTAAGAACATAGCTTTTTGTTCTGTAGTTAAGCATAGCAAATACCTAAAAGTTTCTCCACGAACATTTTGCATTTTGATGTTCCCTTTTCATGTATAACGTACTGTATTTTTAAGGAAAAAACTTCCACCTTTCACATCGGTTTATTGTCTGATTCACTCAACTCTTGGCTGTCTCGAGGCATTTGAAAAACATTTGAGTCTCAAATTGCTAAAACAAACTTCGAATTTTGCCAGCCTCGAACATCAGCAATTCTCATAAGAAAGCCCAGGGAAGAAACAGATTGTCAATTCAAAAGTATGTTTTACCAAATGTTCCGCTGTAATGCGACTTCTGAGTTCAATTTCCGGTCTTCGATCAAAACTTTACGGATTTACGAATTCTGATAACGAGACCGAGATTTTATGTACGCTTTCCTGTTTCTCCCTTTTCCTTGGGCCATAGGAGTCGAGGAATCCATTACAAAAGCTTGCGATAGAATATTTTCATTTCTTACCTGACTTCGGAATGAAACCTGTCAGCAACTCCAGTATGGCCAGTTTCAACTGCTATCGTCTCAAAACAAACACTTGGAAATTAATTAGAGCACTCAAAACAAACCGCTTTGTCCGGTAGATCTTTTCATTCACACACACAAGGCTTTGATTGACACTACTATTGTAAAAAGCCTTGGATGAAGTATGGCTCTGAACAATGCTCTGTAATGATGTTGATATGTCAATGACAAGCTAGCACAAAAACTTTCAAAATACTTTCTTCGTGGCATTGGTCATGTTCTAAAACAGTTAGAGAATGGACGCTCGTGTCCTATGGGAAATAGACCACTAATGAACAAAATCTAATGATTTTTGTTCATTAGTGGTCTATATCCCATAGAACACTCGCGTCCATTCTCTAACCCTTACATGTAGAGCTGTATTTACGAATTTATTCAAATAACCGTGACACCGACAAGGCGAGAAAAATGTACTCACCGACAAAGGCGAGAAATAAAGGTACGAAGATCGCAATCCAGCAGGTGATTCCCCTCATCTTAAATAAAAACAGCAAGAAAACAGATTCAGCGAACCAGTTAATGAGTTAAACGGCTTACAAGATTTTCTTCAGGGTGTTTTCGGGCCCATACTGTGTTTGGACAAGAAATAATAACTGTGACACTACGTAAAACTCTAACTTGTTATGGGATCGACCTATAACTTTGTACCATGTTTTGCTAAGTTCTTCTCGTCTGTGGAAGTTCTTTCACGTCTATTTGGTGAGCATGTGGCTTGTCTTGAGTTCAGTTGAAATCTTTTGTGAGCTCCTGAATGAAGTGTGCTTTCAAAGTACTAAAATCAGATTATGGTATTAATACAATAAACGGTTTTGCATTTTCTTCCCTTTTCTTAGAAGACGGATTGCAGTGATTTTTACCAAAAGAACTCGCTCGTAAACCCCTGTCTCTATTGAAACCTGAATGAAGTTTGCTATTTTAACGTACTAAAATCATAGGTGCTAAAATCATAGGTAAAAACAGTGGTATTTTTTCGCTCTTAACTTTGTTGCATGTTGATTCATTTTCATAGAATATTGTAGTTATATTAACCAAAAGAGTTGGTTTCGAAGACATCCTTCTCCCTATCGAACAATGGCCCACTAGAGTAGACTAAGTTTTTACAACTTGCCTTCGACTGCCAAGTGAAGCGGTTGGTTTTCTTTGACTGAAGTGGGGATTATGTTCCTTGTGAATTGGGAGGTATCTTTGACTGCCCTTGTGAAATTCCTCATGTAATTAACACATAAAAATAAACACCTTTTAGAAGACTAAAACAGGAACAGGTATCAAACAAGTGGCCGTTATCTAATTTGAAATTAATATTATAGGTGGGTCGGGTGGCGGTTCGTGAACATTCTTGTAGGCAAAACACTTTGGAGAATCTATCTATAAAAATGGACAGAACAGAACTAATAAACAATGAAAAGACTATGAATACAGAGACGATACTATGGCCATTTGAAGCAGCAAGACCTGTAAAAAAATAAAAATAAAACTAAGGAGCGTTTTGTCAGGTAATTAGATCTTTGATATTTGCCGCCCAAAGTTCAAGTTATGTCAATGACAATGGATACGTCGTTTAGTATGAGAACAATAGCGACAGACCCTTTCAATTTAGCCAGTAGGGGACTGAACCTAAAACTTGTAATAGAAAAATTGTAAATTAAAAGAGTGACATTTAAAAAATCTTGCTATCCAATAAAGTAGAGAATAACAATTGTCAAGTATTTTTACGGCCATTTGCATTTGACAGGTTGACGGGAAAATGGAACAAGACGGCAAGAGAAAAAAATATCAATGATATTGTCAACGTTCCCGTTAGAATGCTGCTATAAAGTACAACTGTAGATAGAACAAGGTAAGCAAAAAAAAAACGTACTTTAAGATCGTTTTCCTAGTGTCGGGAAAGGAGCAGTATCACGATTTCAACACAAATTTGGTGATGTTAAGGTCTCTGTAAACCCGTGAGGAGTGTCTTCGGAAAAAATTCTCGTCGCGTCTCAATGTATGCTATGATAATCAGCTATATATAATTTTAAAGCTAAAATATTGATCTATCTTATGAAGTTGTTTAGTTTATCGAAGTTTAAATTTTTCTTGTATTTTTAAGACCCCGAACTAAAAACTACCTTGTTTACTTGAGAAGCTCCAGTCCACTAGCGGTTTGTTGCTCAATTTCACACTTTGTCGGATCTTAATCTCGGAGAAATGAACATATTACGAAATATTAGGTCGCGAAGTTGAAAGTCGCATTTTTTACAGTTTGTGGCCGCAAAATTTATCATAAAATATTTTTCAAGTAAAATATAAAAATTTCCTCATACGGTTTTTTAGTTGTGATCATTTTCTAACGACACAGAAAATTTGAGGCCGATATCTTAAATCGTGCTGGGTCAGGAGCTTCGCGAAGGTGAAATTTTGACCTAAAATGTTAGAAAAAGCGTGTAAAGTTAATTAAACTACAGCAAATGACTGGCGGGCAATACGAAAGAATGGGTAGTAGAAGCCTAGGAAAACAGTTGACGCGTCATTTGAGGTTTTAGAAATATACTTTAAGACTGTATCAAATGAATTTCGGAAAAAAGTCATTTTATGAATTTTTACATTTTTACCTTTCACGAGACCTTAAAACCATCCAAATAATTGATGGATAGCCAAAATACCAGTCTAGGTTTGTTAAATAGCCCTTTGACTACAAAGCGATCATAATTGTAAGCTACATGGACCTACTACAGAGAGGATGGAAGCGGATTGCAACAATGAGTTTTTTTGTGTGAAATCTTGTTAGGAGAAGCAGTGTTCAGAGTTTGAAGTTCATCAAAATTTGTATGAACATCGGCAGTCTTGCCGATTAAACTTACTTACACTGTTTAGGCTAATATCAAGAATCTTAAATGATTTAGGAGTGATTACATACAAATTTAGAGCTGCAATCAAAAATATAAATTAGCGTGACACAGCCCCTTAGAGGGTATTCGGGCACCTAATGGAATTTCCCCCCTGCGGATATTTTACGAGTTGCTGGGGTGAAGTGGCAAAAATACGAGCAACCAGTAAAATGTCCGCCGCCAGTTTTACATGAAAAAAACATCTAATGAGTTATTTATTATACGACGAACAAAACTTTTTTTCTCTTCTTTTCAAGATTCACTAGAAAACGTACGTGATTTGACTAGCACACGATCGCGGTAAGCCATTTAACTGCGCGCGCGAAACTGGTTCGTAACCGGTTTCCTACAGTGTAATACGGCTTTCAACCGTGTAATACGGCTCCATATCTGCACTCAATTTTGACCTTATATGGTAAAATGACGTCACAGTCGTATGACAATAGAAATATACCACGGAATGACATCATAAAGTGGTCAAAATGTACTGTACTGCAGATCCATTCGGCTGCGCCTCGTGAGTACACAGCATTTTGAGGACATACAACCACGGAAAAGCAGAGATAGATAACACCTTTATTTAATGACAAGGCTCAGGGTAGTCCTTTCAGGTGCGTTTAGAACGCAACCTGTTATCAACAGGAGCCCAGAGGACTTAAGCAATAAAAGTACTTTCCGCGTGCTCTCTGCTTTCTTACAACCACGAGGGGGATGTTGGGAGAACTGATCAAAACTTGAAAGACACGAGCCGAAGGCAAGTTTCAAGTTTTATCAGTTCGACCAACATTCCCCGAGTGTTTGTAAGAAACCAGAGAGCACGCAGAAAGTATTTTTATTGCTTTTAGAAAATAACATACACACGCGCGACAGCGTTGCGTGACAATCGTGTTTCTCAGGTCTCTTACAAACACGCTTTTAAACCAATCAGAATGCGCACACTCACAATACAACATTTGCCGATTCAATAGTGAAAATATCGCACTACATTTCCAAATCAGCCGATGTAAATAAATTCTTTCTACAACTTGGTATTTTACTTGAGCGACATAACAGGGTGGGGGGGGGGGGGGGGGGGGGGGGGGGGGGGGGGGGGGGGGGGGGGGGGGGGGGGGGGGGGGGGGGGGGGGGGGGTGGGGGGGGGGGGGGGGGGAGTGGGGGGGGGGGGGGGGCGAGTCAATTTCTTTTACGAACTGTGGGAAAGCCGGAATTATTCTCGCCAGAAAACAACTCAGGAGCCATTTACAGGTAATAAGTCCACTTTATTTACTAATATTCGCCTGGTCTGCCTGCGGTTGACATGAGATTTGAGCTAAGAGATACATATGGAGGAGGGTAGGATTGGGACATTGAGATTTGAGCTAAGAGATACATATGGAGGAGGGTAGGATTGGTCTGTTCCTTGCGGTTTATGGATTACTACTTTTTCGTTCATAAACCGGACATGACAACGATTTACACGACTGAAAAAAAGAACCTGAAATGACCGTATCGATCTAGGATAAATCGCTGTTTGGCGCTGTATGTGTGATCAGTTTTTTCCGAGTTTTTCGGACTGCCATTGATACAAAGATACAGACTAAATAATACAATTATTAACCTCAATTAATTCTTTGCTATTTTTTTTACATTCGATAGACAAATTACATGTAGAAATCTTGAAATAGTCATATTCAGGCAAACTTTAATACGCAATATGCCGAATTCAATTGAACATATCGCACTAGACCTAAATCATCCGATGCAAATGGATTCTTTCTCCAACATGCTGTTTCACTTGCGGACGTTATAATGGCGGGTGACTAACGCTTAAGAGCCTGTGTCAGCCACTCCTTTGGTACTGTTTTTGTTCGATATTAGAAGACGAATAACGTGTAGAATTCTCTAAATCAACATCTAAAACAAAGTTTCATACATTTGATTTACCAAATCAATCGAGCACATGCTCTATATTATCTAAATCAACAGATGGAAATGGATGCTTTCTCTGACTTGGTATGTTGCTACTGTCAAATGGCGGCTAACACAGGCTTTTTAAGGTGTTTTTTGACACGGCGGACGGTTTTCTCGATTTTCGTACTCTCGACTTCTTTGATCTCCTGGTTTCTGGCGCGGTTGAAAGGGAAGGTCTGCAGCTTGATGGTTTGTCTATACTGTACTTCGACCCTACGACTGTGGGAATACAGCGTGGATCTCGAACCAGTCCTTTGCATGCCCGGGCACGGCACCACAGGACTCCCACATTGGCTGGAACTCCTCCCGAGTCAGAACTCTGTCCCAAATATTCAAGTCGGAGATGGCGCCTAGTTCAATTGTGGCGTCAATATAGAACTCTCCCACTCCACCTAAGACTGCCCACTCCGTAGTGGACTACCGGGTTCTTGCTTGTAATCTTGGTCGATCACCACTGATCTTTTTCCTGTGTTGCTCTCGAATCCGACACAAACCATGTGCCACTTATCGGCAACAAACGTACTCTTACCGATCTGGGAAGTTCTTTTGCGGTGTAAAAAAAAAAGAAGAAGGAATCTTTGGTTAGGTGGGTTATGTGACGTCACATGGGTGAGCTCGGCCAGCTCTCGTGCGTCATCTCCGAAACAGGAAGCCCGCTTCGACCGTTCGTCCCTACAGTCCCTAGTCTGTGCAGGGTTTATTCTTAAGTCTTATAACCTGACCCTATCAGAGACCAAAAATACTCGTTAGACCTACAGTTTAAACTGTATACCCTACCGCAGACCTAAAGTTTTCACCATGGTGGTCCAGTTGGTCGCGATCCAAGCGGGATTTTGTTAATCGTGTGTAAACTGTCTTTATCGTGCAAATGCGCACAACTGTGATGACCCTACAGGGCGGAACATACCATATACAATATATGAGGGAGTACACCCCTTTTTTCCCCAATCCCCCTCCCCTTCTAGGGGAATGGCCGAACACAATCCTGTAATTAAAAAAGTTGTCCTTGCAGGGGTTTTGGAGACCTCGGCGGCACAACCCTACCCAAAAATCAGTGGAGTACCCCCCCCCCCCCCCCCCCCCCCCCCCCCCCCCCCCCCTCCCCCCTATCACCCCCCCTCACCCCCCCCCCCCCCCCCCCCCCCCCTCGCTATATGTGTCTACAAATCGCCGTTCGTGGTTCCCTACTACAGCCGTAATTTTATAGCAAAAATGACCAGTATAAATACTAAAATGACCAGTATAAATACTAAAATGACCAGTATAAATACTAAAATGACCAGTATAAATACTAAAATGACCAGTATAAATACTAAAATGACCAGTATAAATACTAAAATGACCAGTATAAATACTAAAAGACCAGTATAAATACTAAAAGCTTACGTTTGACCATCCGAGCGAACGTAGAAATAGTATCGAACTTCACTTGATTGACTTGAATGCCTTAGGAGTTTAAGGCCAACATATCATTTGTTTGGTGTTGTATGTCCAGACATCGTAGTAGTTGTTCTCCAGTGGCAGCTGTTTATCCAGTTTAATCCACACACAAACAGTGAAGTCTTTCAAGAAGTTCAAGCCCTCAAGCTTCACCTTGTCTCTGGATGTACCAGTCTTGAAGGACAACTCGTATTCATCTGAAATATAGCAAGTGTTGCAACAAACAAAAGACCTTACAACTGTCTTACAGGGACGTCAACTCTCCCGATTTTGCCGGGAGTCTCAAGATTTTTCACTTCGTCTCCCGGGAAAAATACGACCGTCATACATTTACTGTATTTCTCCCAGGAGAATTTCAGGAATTTTCACCATCCCAAGACAGTCGTCAGATTTTTGAAGTCCTGGGTTGACGTCCCTGTTTATGTAGAGAAATTTTTCCTTAAAACTGTCGACTTTAAGAAATCCTTTAAGAAACAAGAGAGCTTCAAATCTGCGTGCAAGACTAGAGGGTGAATGTCGTTACTTTGCAATTTTCTTCTATACCGAATAAGCACATATAATGGTCAAACTTGGTTACTAAGTTTTACCAATGCCACAAGGTTCTTGTCTATACACATCTTAGCAAGAAATAATACCTAATAACAACACATTTCAACGCGACATTATTGTAATAAATTCATTGCGCTTTCACGCTTTCTTTCCTCGGTAAATAATTTTCGAACATTTTAGTAGTTCATGGTATTTGCAATCGGACCTTCGATAAAGTTTAATACATTATTGTTCAACATAGTGCCGAGAGAAGAGCCCAAAATAATGAGTTTTCGGAGCACTATTAAAATTCAATTCAAGCCAAGCAGAATCACTGGAATCAGCCCTCTGTTTTGGCGAAATTTGGCAGCATTTTTATTACCGCGTTTCTGTTCCGACGAATTTCTGTAACTTAGCTTGATTTGAGATTACTTCAACTGGAATCGATATCTGGAATTTGAGCCAAAAAACAATTTTTTTTCTAGTACGACATGAATATGAAATTAGGGCCTCACAAAAATTTAGATTGTGACTTCTAAAAATGTTCCAAGAAGATCGGTTATTAAGAACTTATTATACATCATTAAAGTAGGATTTGAAAAAATAATTATAACAATAGAGAAAAAGACGCAAAAGTTATAGCCTTGAGTTTGGCGACGCAGATTTGCGCTCTAGACACAGCTGGGTGCATTTTGAATTTCGAATGAGTCACCTTAACCTTTTCGATTACGCAAATTTCAAACCTCTCTCGAGCCGGAATCCTATTCTGGACCACAGATGCGCCATGCTTCCATGGTTGAGCGAACCATGCTGCCATGGTTGGGCCAACCACGCGTTTCCAGGTTGAGCCAGCCATGCGCTTCCATGGTTGAATCAAAAATATCTAAATTCGATACGCACCTCTGCATACTCTGTTTTTGTCCGGTTGCTGAGTTACCGGACACTCCTCCACGCATTCTTGTGGATTATCTTGATCTTTCGCAACTCGGCATTGGTTGCACTCCGTTGGTAATAGGGTTCCAACTTGTTTCTGTTTGCAGCCTGATAAATAATAAAATCAAAATAAGACCAGACACTTTGAAAAGGGGCACAGGGGCGGTCAACACTACCGAGCTAGCCACCTGCATTAAAGGGGCACTCGCACGCTTGCCTGACAAGCAAATAATTCAAATCACAATCCAATTCCATCCTCTTGATAATAGATAAAACACTATAGATTTGTATCCATTTAGCAGTTAAAAGATAATTTAACAAACCTGGACTGTTATTTTGGTTATTGCCGGTAAACTTAAATGTACTTTTGGTGATTAGAATTAGACCTATTTTTTGGAAGGTTGTACAAAAATTAAGCATGCGAGTGCCCCTTTAATGGACAGATGACTGGGACATAATAGATGGGCAGCCCGAGGCAGCTCTAAAAGCCATGTTACACGAGGCCATTTTCTTGCAACAACGCAACGCTGATAAAAAACATTGCCGCGGAATGTTACACGCTCGCAATATATTTTGCAACTTGCAATGTGCCTGCAGTAAAATTATGAATTACAGCGGCAATATCAAAACCAAGCGCGCTCATTCAGAGAACTCATTGCGTGATAAATTGCCAAAAGTTAATTACACGGTGCAACTTGTCTTGCAACGTTACGTCAAGTACAGCTCTACATTTCTACAACAAATATTGCATTGCAAAATGAAATTGTCTCGAGTAAAAATTAAAGTCATAAGAACTCCATGGGTGTAGCCAGGATTGAGAAGTGGAAATCACATTTGTACAAATGTATGGTGGCCCTTTCCGTCCAACATTCCGATTTTTCTTCTGAAACTTACCTGCAAGTGGCTCACAAGCGGGATGACAGTTCTGCACACAGTAGGGTCGTTTAGGGTCCTTTTTTGTAGCACCCATGCATGTGGTCTGGGTAAGACCGCGGTCCAATACATGGGAACCCATTACCTGTGGGTTAAAACAAGGAGCACTTTACAGAGTAAAGTTAAGTAAAGTAAAGTAAGTGTTTATATTGCGCTTATCCTCAAAGCTCTAGGCACTTTTACATTTTGGATAACTCATCCTATAGAAACCAGTTTTACAAACATGAGTGTGTGTTAGTATGGTGAGTTCTATGACACAGAGGTTGGGCAACTTTCGACGATCCTTGGGTTTCTCTTGCATCCCTCTCGTTCCGGTAGTGTAGTATATTATGTGAGAGACGGGACCTATGGTTTAACGTCCTTATCCCAGAAGACGCGAGGGTCTAACCATTTGCAGATATTAGAGCAAATGCAGCACCAGCTAGCACCTTCTCCTCAATTATTTAGAAAAGACCCTGAGTGGTGGTCCGGCGCTCTACCACTGTGCTAACAGGTCTAGAAAGATTCCACATGATGGTCTGTCCCTTAAAAATGAACACGGTGACCTCGGCGAAACGATGGAAAATGATTCTAATAATACCGATGATGTTGTTGATGGCAATAATGACGATGATAATCTTGATGATGACAGGTACGATTTTGATGATATGACATTGATTATGATGCGCGCATTACCTGCATATCGTACGGCCCATTACCGTACGCGTAAAAGCGAACCTGGAGAGGTCTATTGCCTTCTGGTTTATTCAAGGTGTCTATCATGGTAAGGTACACGTCTCCTTGGGTTGTCTGGCCAAATGTTTTACCGTATTCAATAACTAGAATGGAATGACATCGGTACGTTTTGATAATGCTCCATAGTATATATTTTATAATGCTGCATAGTATAGAACACGAGTTATGACGAATAATCCCTTTTTCAGGCAAAATAGCTTTTGAAGCTAATTCACGGCGAGGTATGTCTGATGTCGGAGAGTCTGGTTCTCAAACACGGTAAGTACGTCAAAATAGTTAAAGAGCCTCTGTCAGCCTCCATTTTGTCAGCCTAGCAACATACCGAGACAGAGAAAGCATCCGTTTCCATCGGCTGATTTAGGGAATGTAGTGCAGTATTGTGATTGAATTCGATAAATGAATAGTAAAACTTCATTTTTAGAAGACTATTTCAAGATTTCTACACATAATTCGTTGTCTGATATCGACTGAAAACAATAACAAAGGAGTGGCTGACTAGGGCTCTTTAAGGCTCAAGGGAGCTTGTCACGCAAGCTTGTCACGCAACTGTGCAGTTGCGCACTTGCGCATCTCAAATCAGATTCCAAATCTCAAATCCCGTAACGATGACCAGCGAAGGCTAAAAACCTCGAAAACAATCGCTTATAGTATCGCCATTTTCCATATTCGTAAATAGTTTCTGATAGGATGGTATAATTAGTTTTGGTCATCCTTTGTTTTAGCTGGGGAGGGGGGGGGGGGAGCAGTTGTCCCCACTACCCTCCCGGGGGGCAACTTTCCCCACTACCCCTCCGGTGGCTACGGCACCCCGGCAGCAAGGTTAAGCAATAACATAGGGTACCCTAATACATTGCAAGCTTTAAAAATCAGGCGGGTGGTACCATGCCACCTGGTGCCCAGCAACTACTTCTGCAAGCGTAAATATCTACTTTTTCTACAAACATGAATATCTACTTAGTACCGTGGTTTTGACCTCCTTCGTTTATACTCACCTGTGCTTGTTCCTGTCTCCTTTAGACAAACAAAGTATGATTGGTAGAGTTTTGGCTCTCCCAGGCCGACAGCATTCGGATCAACAGTAGATACTTGAAGCCTTTGAGACTGAAAAATCAAACGCGATTTTTTTTTGATTTCACTATTTTATGATGCAGAGCTTAGTCGAGAATTGAAAGAAAAATATCATGACAATTTCGCCAAAAACTGTCGATTTGCCTTTTGTTTGTGTTCCCACTGAGAGGCCTGCGACGAGATTTGGCCACCACAGGCAGCCCGCTAACATTTTCCATAAAATCGACTTCACTTTCTTGATGTGACACACACGGGAATCACACACGGGAATTAACTTTTAATAAATGGGGGGTTGCGTTTCTTCTTCACTGCTTCGCAAATTCCAGGGGAAGGGGTATTTTTAAGGGAGGAACTCAACCCCCAGGTGCGGTTTTAAAATGCAATCAGCCATTGCAGCGGGTAACAGCGAATCCTGCAACTTGTCTCGCAATTTCGTTTCTAGAAGCCCTCTCGGGCTTTTTTGCGTTCTGTATCAAAATGGGGCGTAAATAATAAAAAGTTCGGTACGTTGCTTAGCGACCATTGCGAGCTAATATCAGCCTGCAACATGCAAAGCTTTTGCAGCTGAAAATGAATTTGGAAATGATAAGCACTTTTACGGGCTTTATAACCATACCTTATACATGCCCACACCCCAGGGCGATATCTCCACATAGTACCACGTATCTTTGTTTTTAGGAATCGCGGAGAACACCACAAATATCGGACCAGCACTGGCGGCTGCGAAGTGAAGGCATTTCCCGCCAAACTCCGTTCGTGGGTCAAACTGCATGACGTTGGACCAGCCGACATTGCAAGGTAAATAACCCAGCGAGTTTTTCTCTATCCTCTTAAAGAGCTCCTCGGATGGCCATTGTATCTTCGCCAGTTGCATGCCCTTTAGGTTGTCAGGAATAGTAAAAAACTTTTTGGATTCCGCGAAGTCCGCGCTGTCTACTTTAAGCGCACCAGTCTTTGGGTCGTATGTCGAGACAAGACCAAATATGGAGATTTTTTTTGTCGTAGCGTCGCCTGTGTTTCCATTGTCAAAGCCGTCGTAAAGATGGAAATGATTCTTCTCTTCGCTTGTGTACCACTTCTTTTGACTGTTGTGAAAAATGATTCGAAAAGAATCTCATTTCTGTACAATACAATGCAAATGCAATGATTCATTCAACGTTGATGATGTGGGAGTTGCCCCAGTCACCCGAGCTATGCCAGCTCTTACAAACATTCGTCGACCAGTTTTGCATTCTGACTCGTCACCTCGCGGGGGAGGCTCTGGTGACAAGCATTAACGCATGCGCGAGATTTGATAAAGAGCTGTTGGAGAAACATTTTCTGTGCATGCCGAAACATTCAAAATCAGCCAATCAGCGAAGGCCCTCAAATGGATGTCCCAAGAGCCTCCCATGCGAGTAGACGATCCGGGGATCTCTGAGTACGAGAATGCCCACGACTCTCACGTGTGCCTACCACAGGCCTCGGACGCGGAATGTTTGATGCAGTGTTACAACTGCGTCTAGCCGCCTCTTCATTTGTACTGCATACCTGAACATCAACAGTCTTGTCATGTCCTTGGGAATGTTGATACCAAATCCACCTTCGGTCTTTGAGATCAGGTCCGCCTTCATATCAAATATAATTTGTACCTTCTTGGGGTTTACCCCCGTAATGTCGGCCCACGTGGGAGGGGTGGAGGGTGGTGTAAGGTCGAGCCTGGCAGCCTCACATCCGGGCTCTCCAGCCTCGAGACTCACATCACTTGCCGACACTGGACCCTGGAAAAATTACAAGTTTATTATAATGGTAATCGGCACAGGTCATCATACACTTGGTACTATTAAACAATTAGTCGCCGAGTCAGAGTCAGTCTTCGCTTCTTTCCGCCATGTTTATCGATGGAGATAACTTAAACAATATTGAGATCTGAAAGCGGAAAGAACGCTGATTGGACAATTCTGCAACGATTCGCGCCAAATTTATTCTAAAAATAGATAGGTCAGGAAAAAACGCTGCCCACGGACCCAGTACCAATGATGAAAGCTATATAGGCTCCTGATATTGTATATGCGTACCTCTTCTAAATAAATCTCGATAGCTCTCTCCAGGCTCTCTCGGCGCTGTTTGATCTGTGACGTAATCTGGTCACGTTCTGTGTACTCGCAGTATATTTTCGTATCTTTCTTATCAACTTGAGTGATGTAGTATTTCTTGCCGGTAGTTGCATCTGTCTGCAGCGTTGCTTCGCTTTGTGATTCGCAACCCCATTGGAGTTTCTCATCGGGGAAAAGGTCATTTCCACGGAAGTTCAAAAGTTCTGCAATAGGGCTCATATGGAATTTGAATGCTTTTGGGTAGTCATCTATACTTTCCAACCAGGCCTATGATGAGCAATAAAAAGTATAGATGACAAATTATCTAGACGCATAACTGCGTGAACTTGGGCTTCTGTCTATATCTATCTTTATTTAGTATAAACCAACTAATGGTCTATTACAAATCCTGCATTCTGATTGGCTGAGCTACTAATGGTCTATTAGTGTTAGACCTTTCCTGGCAAAACCACCACCTTTCTTTGCAAGAAAAACCAA
The DNA here is from genome assembly GCA_033964015.1 of Scolanthus callimorphus. Taxonomy (NCBI): domain Eukaryota; kingdom Metazoa; phylum Cnidaria; class Anthozoa; order Actiniaria; family Edwardsiidae; genus Scolanthus; species Scolanthus callimorphus. The sequence continues at coordinate 31,021,333 of CM066912.1, read as the reverse complement.
CCGACCGACTAGTTGGTTTATACTAAAACAATTAGACCTCTCGTCCTCATGTGCTATAATGTCAATAGACCATTCGGCCTTCGGCCTCATGGTCTATTCATCATAGCACATTCGGCCTCGAGGTCTAATTGTTAAATAGAATTGAATGATTTATCTAGGCGGCCTTTATTTGTCACGCAATCCATACGTGAATCGAACGACTTTGAGTTCACGCACAGTCAAATATGAAATTACATATTCGGCGCTCAGTTTGCTTTAAATACAAATAAGATAACATCTGTCAACAATTTATTAGGTTTTTAGACGATACTTGAACCTGTCAAGTACCTGTCAAGAACCCGCGTCCTCTGAGAGAAAAATTCTCGAGAAAAGGTTTTCAGCGATACTTAGCCCTACTTGAACCCGCGTCGGGACTGGAAAAAGTCTCGAATCCTAATCTCGGCGCCTCCCTCGAGGAGGGAGGCCCGAGTAAAAAAGGGCTATGTCGTGGTTATTTCAATAAATTCGTTAATACAGCTATACATGTGCCTGTAATCATCCCCATATCACTTATATCACTTGATACTGGCCTATAAGCAATTTTGTAAGTTTGTACTTTCTTTTTTAGACATATCACTCGTGGGTCCTTCTGAGAACAACTCCACTCCAAAATCTCGCCGCACGTACTACTACCTTCTATTGCTGAAGGCACACGTTTAGGTGAGTGCAGATAACGTTATTTTCGTGGTATTAGATCAGTAGTTTTAACCTATTAATAATCAAGTAATACCTTAAATTCCTGTTTAAATGTTGGAGAGTACATATCTGATAAAACAGATGCAATCTTTTGGCTCCCACCCTGGGCGACAAGGGACGAGGAAGCAAACTTCTTTTGTTCCCTCTGAGTAGTGCCAGACTCAGTGCTCGAGGTGGCCCCGGCGCTCCAAAAAATACTCCTGTATTCGGCCTCTGCTTCCATCGCTATCTGCTCTTTTTCTGTGATCCCGTATTAACTATTGTCTTGCGAAACTCAAGCTGACCTCCAAACCTTGCCGACTTAATGTAGTGTGTCCCCCAGCGTAAAATGAAGTCCTCTGTCGGTTTAAGTATACATAATGACATATCATTTGGTAGTAAACAAATTATGTAATGGTAAAAGTAGCAAACTGAAATCCGTTTGAATCTAGTGGAATTTCCATCCATCCGCTGGTCTAAAACTGTTTTAGTCATAGAACAGCAAATTAATTGCGCTAAATTAATTTTCTTGGGGTATTACATCAAAGCAAATAGATCAATGGGGTTGAACGGAGCGACATTTTGTTGTCACATGACACGGTCTGGCGGGCTTGATTCAAGTTCGCGTTTTATTGCCTCCGCCAATTACAATACAATACAATTTACAATACAATACTTATTTATTGTCGATAAGAAAAATACAAAACAATTGCGTAAACCAAGCTATGCGCGTAACTTGTCCTTTTAGTACGGCCCGTGATGTTGTCAATGAAACTGTGTGTTTAGTATTTAAAAGGCCTCTTTACTTGTGTTTTTCAACTAGACTTTTGGGTGTGCTTGGCTTAATTCTGCTCAAAAGAATGGGGATTTTGCACAAACCATGTCATAATATTATTATCACACCCAAAGCAAACAGACACTTACGATAGGCAATGAATCCTCCTTGATCGAAGTTTGACGGAGGAAGACTCATAAACTCTTGCAGGAATGCACGACTCAGGTCTCCGGGTTTCACTTCGTCCTTAAAAATTTCATACCTAAAAATAGGATTGTGTATCATTAAAGTCGATACGGCGATGTATATGTTTTATTACACCAGTTACACATTTTGAAGTGAGTGGGCTCGTTAGAGACGATGTATAGCAAAGTGGGGATCAAGGGCTATGTTTAAAGAAAACATATGAAAATCTGTTAATTGAAATCGTTGAGAAGTTAGCAATTTGGTCAAATACGCAAGGTAAGAGTCTTAAAGTTAATCAATTAATTTTATAACCAGTACGAAATCCATTGCTGTCAACTGTCCAATTATGTTTATAGTGGATTGCGAGCGCTGAAATTGGACACTTTCGGCTTTTTATCATTCACTATAAAATTAATAAATTTTACAGCATGTAGGCCTATTATATATACTAATTTTATGACGTATTTTTATTACACATTTACCTGACCACATCGATATCGAAAACAGAAAGGAAGGTCTCCTTAGAAAATGAAGATGAGGAGCCCCACGCCTCTTTAACTCCACCATAAAATCCAAAATTGATCCCGAGACTTCTGCCTCGTCCTTCAAGTAGTGTTGATCTGAGATTATTACGAAACTTACCTGTCTACATCGATATCGAAGACAGAAAGATAGGTCTCCTTAGAGAATGAAGATGAGGAGCCCCACGCCTCTTTAACTCCTCCATAAAATCCAAAAAGTGATCCCGAGACTCCTGCCTCGTGCTCCAAGTAGTGTTGGTACTGGGATTGGGACTCAAACATCATCATGGTCGCTGAAGTATCGTAGATTCCGTGAACGTTCATAGTGTCAGGGACTTGGAAGTTATCGTACCTTTTGTCATAAGAACAGAATAAACAATAAGTCTCAATGAACCTCGCGTCCGTTCTCGCTTCCCCCTCGTTCCTCGCTTCCCCTCGTCACGCCGCCGACAACTCCATCCCCTTATGTCACCTTCCATTCCTTCTTGCCTACTCATGAAGATAAGAAAGTCATGGTCCATACTCGATTGTGCTACCCAGAGTTATTGGGCTTGGTCTAATGGGATCCGGTAAATGTTACCAAGAAACTTGTCTTCCTTAGAAAACACATTGCACTTTGATCAAGTAAACGCTACCTTCTGCCGCCCTAACTTCCTTGATAGTGATCCATTGTGCACCAATACATGCATTATCGACATTCATATGGCGTTGCTCCTGTCTTTTCGCGTATTTGCCTCACATAAAAAGCAAACTTGCCTTCCTTACAAAAAGAAGTCAAGAAATTAAGGATCTTTGAGACGATAGATGACGTGGTTCAGAATTTAATCGTACATAGCCGATATCTCATTTCAGTTTTTGCGGGTTTCATTGAAGAAGCCTTTTGGACTTCAGATACCCAATTTGTCTCAAATGGTCCAGTGTGTGACTGCTATGCTTACTATGAGTGCCCTTTATCAGCCTTCAAATAGTTGAGACAGAAAATAAAAACGTCATACAGCTATGTTTGTGTCAAAGGCCTTTCGGCTTCATTAGTGACAACAAAATGATAAATGCTTATATGTAGTATATTTGTTCCGTCTTCTCTATTGTATATGTGTATTAAACATGGGAAACCTGTGGTCCCTAGGCTGGTATCCCTGTGCGCAAAGCCAAAAGGAATTCACTCTTTTTAGGGCATATGGTTCTCTGGAACGGAGTTTATGAATCCAGAAAGTTTTTTGATCTAAAAGCTTAGAAGGCTCTGATAAACATAAAAATGGGAAAGTGAAGGCAGTCATCAGTGCAGAGTCAGACTTGTTCCTAATTCTCCTATGGCCCAATACTCTCTCAATTCCTGCGTGGTATTGCCATGGTATTGTTTCCCTCACCTGACACAGCCTTGATGTCAATACTCACATAGAATGTCCTCCACAGTTCCTCTGTATAATACTCATCTTTCGGGCATCAGGACTGTATTTGCCTCTTAAATCAAAACCAACACCAATGAATGCAGCCCCATCGATCATGTTCTGTGTAACGGAAACAGTTTATATTTTAATTATTGATGATGAAATCAAACAGCGTGAATCTGAAGTTATTGAGGTTGCTACCCTTGTACCGGGCTATACCACTAGGAACGTTTTGCATTTTTTTTCTGACTGGATGTGCACGCAGAAAAAACTGAGAGACTGTCTCTCCTTCAACTACAGCTGTATTGGCTAGACAGATCGCAACGATCGCACCGCGTTATGTTATCCTGGAGTATTTCTAGCGCAATCATTTGCTATGAACATTCGTTTGATAAAAGATCATACTTTATTTTTTCCAGCTCTTCACATACCATAAGGCAAAGAAACGCGGTAAGCTCGGGTAACCTGCAATCCGCGCCCAAACGTTGACACACTCTCTCCATTTAGTAACGCTGAATTGTACAAAACGCCGATGACATCTCTACAGGAACAACATTGATTGGGGGGAGGGGGGAGAAAAGAGCTTGTTGGTGGGAGACCTCTTGCTAAGGAACCGAATTTTAAGACTAACAGTTAAAACGTTGAGAATTGGGTCAACCGTTTGGTGGGAATTGTACTTATCCGTTTAGCGTCAATTAAAATCAGATTCAACTCACTCGGCATTGTGTGGTCTTCTCCATAGCGTTGAAGCAAGGGTCACCGTCCTTGTAGCCAGTTCCCCAGCAGCCGTTCATGATAACGCTCCCAATACCTGCTTGGTAATTGTAAGGCTCTGGTGAGACTTTGTCCATCTCCTTTTCTTCGTCGGGTTCTTCACCCTCCACGTTTGACTGGATATGGTAGCTCGGGGGCACAAACATGTCAGTGCTTGCCCACCCTTTTTCCGCTCGGACATCGAAGTTGAACTAGAAGAAATAGGTATATGAGTTATTAGAAAAACAGGACAGGTGTCATGGCTCGAACAGCACCCTCTCCGAGCAACTGCTCTTAGATTTCCCAGCCACCGTCCTGAAGTTAGTCTCCCGCGCAGCCCATCCTTTGTGTCGGTCACGCAACGCTTCCCTCCCCTTCCCTTCATGGGGAGGGAAGCGTTGCGTGATCGACTCAAAGGACATACTGCGCGGGAGACTACCCTGAAGTCAAATACAGACCATTTGAAGACCTCATATATTCATCGCCTTGCTTTAGGATACAATTTAGTAAAAAGAAAAAGAAAAAAAGGAATTACCTTTTTCTTGAGGAATTCGGCAGCCTTTTCTGGCTGTTCCTCTAAGATTTTCATCTGATTGTCAATCAATTTTCCTGCCACTTCCAAGCCTTTGTCTACGACTGCTTCCTGAACTTTCTCGTTTGCTGCCAATTGAGCGAGTGCAGCTGGGAATGCCCTCTTGTTACCACTTTGTTCATCTAGAAACACCCAACAAAAGTGTTAAAAGTTGCACTTCCACGAAAAATTTTGCCCCCAAAATGCAAAAATACCGAGAAGTGTCTCGCACTCTATCAATAATAGAGTGTTTCGTGGTACAGCGCCGGGCCAACACTCAGGCCGGACCAACACTCAGGGGTCTTTTCTAAATAATTGAGGAGAAGGTGCTGATAGCCTGCGTAGCAAGCGCAAAAGGGAAAGGGAGAGGGAAAAGGGAAAAGGAGAGGGGCGCCCGGAGCCGAGGACGCGAGGGAATTGCCCATTCCCTCGCGTCCTCGGCTCCGGGCGCCCCTCTTCTTTTCCCTTTTGCGCTTGCTACGCAGGCTAATGCCTGGTGCACACTAGTGACATAACGACATAACGACATAAGCGCGCGCTCTCTTATGCTTTTATGTACAAGTGTGAACATCCGACATAACAACATAACATCGACATAACGACATAGACATAACGACATAAGAGAAAAAACATGTTTTTTCTCTTATGTCGTTATGTTCTTATATCATTATGCGCTTATGTCGTTATGTCGTCATGACGTTATGTCGCTAGTGTGCACCAGGCATAAGGTGCTGACTTTGCTCTGATCGACATCTGGAAATGGTTTTCACGTCTTCTCGTATAAGGACGTAAATCCATAGTCCCCGCCACGTTAGAAGAGCCACCTAGTGGACCCGTTTGCGTATAACCCATTATTATTATTATTATATTTTTATTATTATTATTATTTATATTTATTGTTTTAAAGAGCACGTGTCAGCCACTCCAGTGTTATTGTTTTCGTTTGATATTAGAAGAGGAATTACGTCTAAAAAAAACAAAGTTTCAGATTTGATTTACCAAATTTAATCAAGAAACGTCGCCGAAACGTCGGACTCACATGTCGTTAGTTTTCGCATGTATATGTTTAATCAAGAAAATTGCTCTATCTCTAAATCAGCCGATGGAAATGGATGCTTTCTCCGACTTAGCTTGGTTGCTTTCTCCGAAAAGCTTGGTATGCCAAAATGACGGCTGACACAGACTCTGTACATGCGGTTGTCCAGCTTCATACCTTTCTCATTAGACTTTACATGTGCAGACCCTTCACGTGTTTTTTCTGTAGTCATTCTTTGCCTGATTTTAGGCGTTACAGGATTACCCCTTCTATACGCAGCCGGTGTTCTCATGAGCAGGGAAGAGTTAGATTCTGTCGATGTATTTCGAGCCTTTCCCTCCAGCTTGATTAAACCACATTCTAGAAAGTGCGAGTATAACCCTTTTATTATTTTACATGTATGGCAGCCTCGTGACACGGTATACAATATTTAGCTTTATAATATAGCTGCGATATAACGCGCGCTCTGATTGGTCCAAATCTATGCTCTATTTCTCCGATAAAGAAATGGTTCTCCCCTGCTATACCATAAAACATTAGAGCACAGCTTTCTATGACTTTATCGGCGAATAGAGCACTTGTGATGTTGGGAGAGACACTCGAAACGTTCCTAAATACAACGTTCTTGTGTCTCTCCCCAACATCACGCGCGTGCTCTATTGCACCGATATAACGCGCGCTCTGATTGGTCCAAATCTATGCTCTATTTCTCCGATAAAGTAATGGTTCTCTCCTGCTATACCATAAAACATCAGAGCACAGCTTTCTATGACTTTATCGGCGAATAGAGCACTGTTGTGATGTTGGGAGAGATACTCGAAACGTTCTTAAATACAACGTTCTTGTGTCTCTCCCAACATCACGCGCGTGCTCTATTGCACCGATAAAGTCATAGAAAGTTATTCTCTAATGATTAAGTAATGGCTGCACATCGCGTTTTAGAAAACTACCGTACAATCCGATTCACAGACTTGAGTACTTGTGCCTGAAGCAGTTTCCTGCGACTGATTCGTGGGATTCGTGGTATTCGGACTGATTTCCTTACCTGCTACGCCCAGTAGAATTGCAGCCACACAGTAAGCCATCGCTATCCCCATGTTTGGACACAGGAGCACTCACAACAGACTCTCTTTTTTTCTTTAATGCCTTTCCTTTCGAAAAGAAACAGCATATATATTTTCAGTTGTATTTATAATTCTTGGTTCCCTCACGCAACCTCCAAACCGTGTTACATGTCGGCCGCTCAAGCGTAAAAAAAACCTCGCTAGAACTTACGAACCCTCTGCTGATCTTCGATGTTATAGTCAGTGTTTGATTTTATTTTTGCAGTAGAATGAACGATTCCAGCTATATGCGCGCTCGCGTTGTATGGCGGGTTTGTCGAAGATACTGTTAAAAAGTTGACGCTGCATTCTGATAGTTGTTGGGCGCGGCTTTTTTGTAATTTCCTTACTTTTTTTTATCTTTTATATAGATTATTAAATATAATTACAGTTACTTACATACATATCCCCACATTCCCTAAACCCCTGTATCCTGTCTCTCATGACTCATGCCTACATTGTCCTTCCTACGGCCCAAACGAAATTTTTGTCCTTATGAAAAAAGACATTTTAGACCTCCCATTTCGCTACATGCAAGGGGATTTTGTTGGCGTACTCAGCTGCTTTTTTTTTCGATGCAGTGATAATAATTTAGAGTGGCGATAAATCTATGGAGAGTTGCAGGAGCGTACAAGTCTTGCTTTATAAAGAAGTAATTTGTATAGGAGTAAAATAAAATTAATCAATTTCTCATGACTGTGGTTCTTATCTACACCCAACATTATTGTTTCTAACTGCACTGGCGGGAGTTCTAAACTAGCTTTTTCCTGTAACCATGTAAGTATTTCAAAGTAAAAGTTTTTAGATTCAATGCTTTCAAAGAAATGGTGATCTATAGTTTCAGAATATATGTAGCAAAAAGAGCAGCTGGGGGATTCTTTCAGTTTAAATCTGTGTAAATCCTTGTTTAAATAGACTATATTATTCGATTATTTAAAAGTTTGCATTGGAAGCTTCGGAGATACGTTGAGAGCGGCTTGTGCATGAGCGTGTTCGCTTATAGCTGGAATCGTCCATTGGATTCTAAATATTTGCCAAGTTTACAAGGAACAATTTTTCCCTTAAAACATTAAAGCAAATGAGTTAGAGGAACGAATTATGAAAACAGCTCATAATATATTTTCCATTCTAGCTACGCTACCAACGCTCGCGCTGCATGGCGGGATATTTGTCGAATTCGAGACAGGACTTTCAGTTTGCCCAGACTTAGTTAGAAATTTTTAGTTAGAAGTTTTTAAACAAGAAGGTTTTGCAACAATAAGTTTGAAAAAATGTTAGCTATGCAATATTAATGCCATTCTAGGCAACTAGAAATCTAGCAATTTTGATTTAAAAATAAAACAGTTCCTGTCTGATAAAAATAATAGTAATAATAATATATAATAATACAACATTTATATAGCGCATATAGCCACGTTCTATGCGCTGTACATTGGAAATTAAAATCGTTAAAAATAGTAATAACTAATAATAACAGGGATATTAATGAAAGCATATTGAACAAAGTCACCTAACAAAAAACGGGCGTATTGTACAAAGGCTTAAACAATAAACATAAAAAGCACAGACTACAAGAGCATTTTTTTCTTGGCAAATTTTCCTAGACAAGGAAACTTGACCATGTAGACGCACCAAATGTCCAATTGTTGACGTACGAGCAAATAAAAATTGTAAAGGAAAAATTGCCAAGGAAACTTGACCATGTAGTCGCGCCAGCAATTTTCCTTGACAATTATATTTGCTCGTGTAGACGTGTCGAAACTATTGACAAGTTATCCTTGACAAGTATCCTTATTGAATAGCATGTCCAACTTTTAAACAGGGATACTTGTAAAGGAAAAAATTGTCAATTTTGTCTAGCATGTCTAACTTTTAAACTTGTCAGTTTTGTCTCGTTTACACAAATTAAGACAAAAAGTCCATAAGGTCCTAGAGGCTAACAGATCGACATACCTGAATGATTGTTTTGAGATACTACAGATGGAACTGTTTTGACTGAGAAGCTAAAGAAGCCACAAATTACATATTTTAAATGAGTTAATCTGATTTGCTCATTATTTATTAAGAATGCTATTAAAAATAGTAGCAAAATCAAGGAATACAAAGGCCCAGATCAGAGGGTTCCACTGTGTCAAACTCAGCCCCAATTATTTCCTCTACATTTCCTGATACTTTTATGGAAGAGTAGCTGACAACTTTCTCTATTTAGTTCTCACCAGACGACCCGCAAAATGTCTTGAAATTCTGACACCGCTCGTGATGCTCATTAGTTACGGTTGATTGAGCACCCGTCACCCATTATTAAAAAGGCGCTGCTAGGACAATGGGAACACTGTTAATAGACACCCACAGGCGTGCAACCGTGAAGACATGAAATACACGAGGAACCCCACGAGATAGCAATGTTGTAGTAGAAATTTATAAAATAATGAAAATAAAAGAATGGTTCAATCATGTGTTAGTGTTACTTGGTGATTGACTCTTTGTGATCTCCTTTGGGGAGTCTAAGGCCATTCGGGTCACTCTTGGGAGGTTTGTGCAATGATATCTCTCATTCACATTTATTTAAAGGAGCGGTGTCACGATTTTAGCACACTTCCGGTGATGTAAAAAAACATACAAATAACTGATGGATAGCCAAAATACTAGTCTAGGTTTGTTAAATAGCCCTTTAACTACAGACCGATCATGATTGTAGGCTTCATGGACCTGACGGAGCGGATGGCACGAGCGTCAAATCACTGTGGTCTACTGTAAATGCTGCATTTTGATTGGTTTAGTCTGCTTTGCACCCTTTGATACTTATTGCTTATAGTTCATAGCTTATTAGCTAGTAGTTTATATCTTATAGAGGTTTTAGGTCAAATGTTACCGGTCTACCGATCAATACTGCATTCTGATTGGCTGAGCTACACGCAGCTCTTCCAGAGACGTCTGGCCTGCTTGCAGTCCGTGGATGCATTGGCTAAATCGTTTCTGATTGGCTAAATCGTCCGCACTCACTCCGCTAAGGTCTGAAGCTGTGTCGCCAAAAGAAGTTCACAAACCTGCAGAGAAGGTGGAAATCTCGACAGTGAACGTGTTTTGGTTAGAAAAGATTCACCCTGGGCTAAGTTCTAATTCAAGCGATTTCTTAAGCGAGACAAAGCTGCCATCGCCGCCATTTTGAAATCTCCCACAGAAACTAAAAAAGAACTCAGTTCGCACAGCCGAAAGCACCATAGTCATTCAGACCTAAATAGTTCTGTCACAGATTACTGTCAAGAATGTGCAGGGATAATTGTTATTCGAAAGCTTTAAGTTGAGAAAAAAAATTCATTCATCTTGAACAAACGTACACCAGTGCCTTGTAGCTCATTGTTTATCAGCTTGAAGCTCATCGTTTTCTCTGGTCTACTATTAATCTTGCATATTTTGGTGGTTGCTACTCACGGCTCTACCAATAAGGTCTAGCCTTCTTGCATACAGTGCCGTAGCTAGTGGGGGCAGATAACCAAGATTTGCCTCCCAGACAAAAAGGTCTAGCTACGGCCATGCATATATGCAAGAAGAATGGCGCACGTGATTGCCTTCCATTCTCGTTCAAAATATCCACTCTCTAGTTGGGTAATTAAATGGACTGTAGTCCATGAGTCGGAGCTTCCATCTGAGATACATTATTGAGGCATCGTTTTGACTGACCAAGCTATTTTTAGAAACAAGCTATTTTTAGGCAAGAAGTCCCACTCTAAACATCAAAAGAGATTAACAGTGTTGCAAAAAGAATCCGACCATAGGAAGATTTTTGTCAGGCCCATCAAAGGAATCGACAGAAACAATAGAAAACTGCTTCTAAAAATAGCCTGCTGCCTCCATAGCCTAGTATGAGAGATGAAAGCTCCTACTCATCAGACCATTTGGCTCCTGAATGGGTTGACTGTAAAAAGAATCAACAATTATCCGACCATAGGAAGATTTTGGTTATTAGGCCCATCAAAGGAATCAGACTTGGAAAACAATAGAAAACTGCTTCTAAAAATAACCAGGTCAGTCAAAATGCTTCCTCAATAGCGCAGTACGAGAGATGAAAACTCCTACTCATCAGACCATTTGGCTCCTGAATGGGTTGAATGCCAATAACTTCTTTTCTTCGAAATCAAATTTGAGCAGCTTGCCCGAATCAATGAAGGCTCGCAGCAAATCCTTCCCAAATCGCACAGGTGCCATAATTATTTATCTTCTTCACAAACAAAGTTCTAAAAAAAGCTCCCCTGAAAATTGACCTCATCTTTTAGAAACGATGGAACTTCGAGAGAAAATTTCTTGCGTCTTATGGATTAAGAAAATGGCCGCTTTTGATTCTAATAGGTATAGTAGCAGGATGCTGTAGTCGTAAATGAAGATGGACACGGTTTTTAGGCACCGGACAGGTGTGGGAATTGTTTTGGCTTTGGTGCTTTTAAGCGGTAAGTGTTATAAGTATTTAACAGGTTCTTCTGTTCGTAAACAAAAGCCTACAATCAAAACATCAAAGGATGAATAATAATGTTAATAATCCTTATTAAGCTCTTGCAGATATATAAGTCTACATTATCTAGTAAAAAGAGGCAGTGCATATTTTTGTGGGGAACAGCTTGACTTGACTTGTCTGATTGTTAATTTGCTGTGCTATGATGGATAGAGCATCTCAGAATTTGAGTGAGATGACTTTGATTATCTATCAATGGCAAAAGTGCATCATATCTACGTTTGAAATTCTCTCGAATTATGTTAAGGTTAAGGGGGCTCGTACAGCATTCTGTTATCAAGGTTAAGGGGGCTCGTACAGCATTCTGTTATCCAACACCATGTTTTCGTTGTTGATGAATGAACTCATTGAGGCGGATTTACACACACCGAGATTTGTCGGGCAGATTTTGTTCAGGTTCATCTTCGATGTCGCCCTAACGTCTAATACCTGCTGCGATTGTACAGGGATTTTTGTTGTCGGGGCGCGATTTTCATTTCGCAGATCAAAGTAGCGGCTCGACAAATCGCAGCCTGTAGATAACCCATTAGTCACTTTAATAACAAATAATCAGTATCGAGTTGGACCAAGAGTCCATAAGTAGGAGCCTCCATCTCACACTATAAGGGTTCATCAGGCAGCGTTTTTCCTGACCGATTTTTCCTGACAGAACCCCGAGGAGGAAAGAGGGAAGCGGCGAATTAGACATCTCTCATTCGCCTTTGTCACGCGCCGCCATCTTGTTTCCAGAATGACCCGGTAAAGCCAGAAAAAAGCAATGAGCCAATCAACTTTTTGGTTCTAAAACAAATAAGAGTACTCTTGGTAGCTTGGTCAACTTTTGTACCATAAATCCCAGCATCAGGCATCGTTTTCAGCATAAGCAAAACCAGCGTCCTGCTTGACCTGGTTTGCATGCTGAATAAATCGGCTGAAAACTTCAAGATGGCGCTTGTGTGACAAAGGCGAATGGGTGATGGATTATGACCCCCAGAGGAGGACTGGGGATTGTTGACCTCACCTTAGTTAAAGGCTGAATACCCTCCCCCTCGAAATTATGTGACCTTGGTGGGCTTGCAATTGGAGTGCTTTGCCCCCTTCTCCCACGTACAATGTTATATATATACAATATATAAATAAAATAAAAAAGGATAAAATAAAAACAGGACAAGAACAAAATAAAACCCATAGTTGGGAAAAAAAAAGAAACGCACTGTTTCCGCCCAGGCTCGAACTGGGGACCTTCTGCGTGTGAAGCAGACGTGATAACCACTACACTACGGAAACATATCTATATTGTAAGAATATCCGATGTGTTGTAAATTTACTGAAAATGTTTGAATCGGTTTTCAATCGTTATGGTCATAAGGAAGGCAATATCGTCTGCGAAAGTGACTACGCAAAAGACTTCGACAAGTTACAGTCATTATCAGTTACACGCGGTCACCGGGAACAAAGCTTGTAAGCGAAAACTCGTTTCGCCGGCATGTCGCGCTCAGACAAGACGAAACAAATCGAGTTTTCGCTTTTTGGGATTTTTGGGATGATTGTAAATTCCATGTCATGTACAAAAATGTGCCAAGAACGCGTTTTTGCACTGTAACCTATCCAGGGATGCAATAACCAACATTCTAATACACGCATCAAGAGCCCATCAACAGGATCCCCCATCTACTCGACACCCGCAGTGCTTCGATGCCCAACAATAATTGATCAAGGCTCTCTTGTTGATGGGCTCCCTGTACTTCCAATGCCCACCAATAGGTGACGAAGGCTCTTGTTGATGGCGGGCTCCCTGTGCTTCGGACGCCAACCAATAGGTGATGGAGACTCCTGTTGATGGGCTCCCTGTGCTTCGGACGCCCACTAATAGGTGATGGAGACTCCAGTTGATGGGCTCCCTGTGCTTCGGATGCCCAACAATAGGTGATGGAGACTCCGGTTGATGGGCTCCCTGTGCTTCGGACGCCCACCAATAGGTGATGGAGACTCCTGTTGATGGACTCCCTGTGCTTCGGACGCCCACCAATAGGTAATGGAGACTCCTGTTGATGGTCTCCCTGTGCTTCGGACGCCCACCAATAGGTAAAGGAGACTTCTGTTGATGGGCTCCCTGTACTTCCAATGTCCACCAATAGGTGATGAAGGCTCATGTTGATGGGCTGTTCTATGTATATACGGTTCCGGAATTGAAAGTTCTGTCATTCAAGTACCATTTCCATTTCTTCTCTTTTCTTGCAGGCATTCTTCGTGTGAGAAGTGCAGTTGGGCCATTCCCTCCTGGCGTAGGAATATGGGTAAGTTCCACGTGATCACGAAACCCATGGAATGACCAACTAATCAAGAGACAAAGTAGCCTGCTCGCAGGTTTTTTTTATCGCAAAAGAAAAAAGAGACAAACAGAGATCGTACATCTTGGACGCGTGAAGGAATGGCCTGAAGCGATTCCAACATCTTCCAATATAAAGATGTTGTTGAAAAATCTTCCTTTCGCTGAACCGTTGTTTGTTAGCCGTAGGCCATCGGCTTTGAAATTTGATTATGCTTTTTGTTTTTCAGAAAACTGCCATCGCCTGCGAAAAACAGAAAATTTACATAATATGCCCTAGTATTTACAGCATAATTGAAATTGGAGAGACGATGTTTGGGAGGAAAAACCCGAAGATTTGCCTTCCACCCGGAAAGTATCCAGAAACGTCTTGTCAAGAGCAGGAGTTTGGGGTGAAAGGAGTGGTTTTACAAATGTGTGACAGCGTTCGCAATTGTGAGGTATCAGCGACAAACACTTTCCTGGCCAAAACAGGGACGGTTATTTGCCCAAAAGTGTCCAAATACCTGCAAATTAAGTACAGGTAAGTGAGGATTCGATACGTTTATTGGTTTGGTCTCTCTGTAATTTGTTTTTCTGTCTATCTGTCTGTTTATATGCCATTGTCTGTCTGTTAATCTGTTATTGCTTCCACTATTCTCACTTGGGACCAACAGTGCCTATATAGGATATCAACTCATTAGCATAATTGTCAGTTGCCTTTAGTCCTCGTGCTGAGAAGACCTCCTCTGCTCTGGCCTCGCCGTTCAACTGACTCAACTCTCCTTCCTTCGTCAAGAATTAAAGTCTACATCATTCTTCTCGTCGCCTCCTATCGCTTTCCTCCCTTTGCAGCGTTCAAGATTTTCGTTATTCAGCAGTTTGATTTTGTGTGTTTTTATCGCCTTTGAATTTCTTTTCGCGCTGTTCAGTTATGCTAAATTTGTGCTTTGTATTCTCTTACAGGTCTACAGCTCCGCCTGGAACCTTTGGAACCATAAGATCTTTTGCTCCTGGAATTATTGTCGTCTATTCAGTTTGGCCAAGCTGAACTGTGTTCATTCTTGCGGATGTTTTCTCGCCCTGTAGGAACATTTAGTGTTTTACTTGCGTCTGGTTTGGCCTTTGAATTTCACGGTGAAGGCGGTGAATCTAACGATTGTGTTTCGCATGTTAACAGTCATATGTTGACCAGATACGTTCGGCATAGGCGTTAGACCTGGGCAAATTGTTGCCGCTACGTTTGGTATATAATAGGCGTTGGACCTGGGATACCTACAGTTTGGCAGGCGAATTAGTTCAGCCACCAGCGAATTTGTTCTGCTCTAAAATTATTTCTCTTACATAAAAGTTTGGCAGGCGAATTAGTTCAGCCACCAGCGAATTTGTTCTGCTCTAAAATTATTTCTCTTACATGAAAGTTTGGCAGGCGAATTAGTTCAGCCACCAGCGAATTTGTTCTGCTCTAAAATTATTTCTCTTACATAAACGTTTGGCGGGCGAATTAGTTCAGCCACCAGCGAATTTGTTCTGCTCTAAAATTATTTCTCTTACATGAAAGTTTGGCAGGCGAATTAGTTCAGCCACCAGCGAATTGTTCTGCTCTAAAATTATTTCTCTTACATGAAAGTTTGGCAGGCGAATTAGTTCAGCCACCAGCGAATTTGTTCTGCTCTAGAATTATTTCTCTTACATGAAAGTTTGGCAGGCGAATTAGTTCAGCCACCAGCGAATTTGTTCCGCTCTAATTATCTGGAAAAGGCAAAATAAAAGTATTTAGTCAATACCGAAAGTAATTCTTGCATTCTGATTATACACAAAGAAAGGTGAATGTGTTATGAGTTCAGCCAAGCGAATTTTGTTATTGTTCCTTATTCTCATCATGCTTATTCAATTTTGCAAAAGCTCAGAGATTTTATCATCTTCCTCAATTTTTGTCTTGACTATTCATCACTTAATTTGAGGGTGTCAACGCGTTTAAATACGATTTTAATGAGCTATTTCAATCGTTGTTATAGTGATATAACAGAAGATGGATATTTAATAGCTCGGTGTTCTCTTTTGCAAGGAATTGTTTTGTTCCATTCTCTCGCTCTCCGGGGTAGCCGAGGCTACCTTTTTTGTTTAGTTTTCTTTTGTTTTCGCCACACCTTATTTAGGTTGCTTGACTCAGGTTTCTCAATAGGTTGCCTCGGCTTCCCCGGAGGAGTTATCTAATACTCTTCATTGCTCTGTCCTCGGACGGGGTATTCCGGGGTTGCGGACGGCTGGCTGTTGAAATCCTGGTTTGGTTTCTCGCGTGTACATTCAAGTCTTTTCTGAAATTGTTTACTTGTTACCTTTGCTAACTTGATCCTCTGCTATTGATTAGAAAACAATTTTCATCGTTTCTGACCTTAATGTACCTGTATTGGTGTACTTCTCGTTCTTGTTATTATTGTTCAAAATTTCCTTTGTTGAATTTTTTGTCTCTTTTCTGCATCCTCGAGGGTCCGGCGGAATCCGCGAGAGTTCTTAGCGTCTCGTCCCCTCGAGCATGCTTTTTCTGAGTTTTGGGGAGAAGTACACCTTTTGTGTGGTATAATTAGGTTTATTTCATTGGACTTCCCACTCTCTCCTCATCTCCATGGTTGTAATGGTATTTTGTCAGGGTAAATTATTTATAAAGTTTCGGCAAAGCGGCGCTTCAAAATCTTTCGGAGTTTGGGCTCTGCCTCCGTGTAAGAATCTGTGTATTGTTCACGAGTTGCGTCACAAAGCCTCCTTTGTTTAGTAGAACGAATCATGAAATAGTAAATGAACGCAATGGCGTTCTCTGGGAATGGTTCTTACACGGAGGTATACCCGGAGTTTGGGAGTGAGTCGATTTTAGTAAGTGGAGGACCTGCAGTATTCGTCATACAGGCCGCGGAGCCAGGTCTCCTTACCCATATCTTATATAGAGCACAATGGGACCAAGTGAGAATATATAACTATTCTCACTTGGGACCAACAGTGCCTATATAGGATATCAACTCATTAGCATAATTGTCAGTTGCCTTTAGTCCTCGGCGCAAGATGGCGTCCTTGGTAGAGGACGCTGTGTTGGCGGGTTTCATTGTGCTTATTTCGAGGCCTGATGGAGCTACTTTTCTTGTTACCCGCCCTCCCTCCCTCTTTGCTCTGTATTGTTTTGATTTCGGGTTTCATTGTGCTCATTCCGAGGCTTGGTGGAGCTACTTTCCTTACCCTCCCTCCCTCCCTCTTGCTAGATTGTCATCTTTAGCTCCGCCAGGTCTATTTACCCATATCTTATATAGAGCACAATGGGACCAAGTGAGAATATATAACTGTTTTCAGGACTTAAAGGGGCACTGTCACGGTTGTTTCAACAAAAGATTATAAAATAAGGCCAGTGATCTACAGAAACAACTCAGAATCCTATGTATACTGTTATTACGTCCTAGAAAGAAAAAGGAACTGAAATTACTTGCATTATACAGGCATTCTTCGCTATCAAATTTCCAAGTTTTAAAACTGTTCAGCGTGATACGAAAAAATGTCATTTCACAATCCAATTCCATCCGCTCGATAGCACACGGAAATACTCCAAATTTGTACTTATCATGTAGCTGAAAGGTTATTTAACAAACCTAGACGATTATTTTGTTCAATTCTTGTGAATCTGGCTGTATTTAAGCTACCTAAATTAACCCTAAAATCGTGTAAAATGGTGACAGTGCCCCTTAAGGCTGATCTAATTCACTAGCAACAAACGCAGAACTGCCCACTAGCAGATTGAACATCTGAAGAAGAAGAAAATTGTTTCCGCCCAGGCTCGAACTGGGGACCTTCTGCGTGTTAGGCAGACGTGATAACCACTACACTACGGAAACTTGGTTGGTCATGTTTGTGAAACTTTTGTGCCTTAATCGTTTTTTCTTCATTGCTAATCTCTAATTTTTTTGTAATTTCAGATGTGTCCCGCGTGGCTCTATCCACGATGATTCCACGCCTTATGAACCAGTAAATTCAGTGACAGAATCAGTAGCTGGGGTCCTTGGTGGAGGTGCAATCTCATCTGTTTCCGGTGCTGTCTCTTCTGGTACTTCTATTTCCGGTGGGGCTACTTCCGGTACAAGTATTTACGGTGGTGTCAATTCCGGAGGGGTTACGTCTGGTACACGTATTTCCGGTGGTTTCAATCCTGGAGCGGATACTTCTGGTATAAGTACTATTTCTGGTGGTATGAATTCCGGAGCAATAGTATCTGCTGAAGGTGTCTCTGCAGGGTTGGCTACCTCTGGCACTACAACTTCCGGTGAGACTATCACTGACACTACATTACTTCCGGCGGAAGTGCCCATGAACAAAGTGGTCACAGGTAGTGTGAGTTCATCACACTCGGTAGAAACGGGCAAAGGGTCTTCAGCGTCAGCGTCGTCTCTTGAGAATTCTGCCGAAGCTGCTGTACAAGCAGGAGCGAAAGCAAATTATGGAAAAGGTCGGACGGGATACAACAACATTAACGCCCTAGCCAACTCTTATGGCTCTAATGACGAAGTGGAAGCACTTTTAAAATCCGAGGACAATCCCTCAAAGCACGATTCATTGGCTAAAGTCCAAGGAGTGATTCTGTCCCAGTCCCCGCAGGTCGTGACCGAGACTATGCCATTACTTCGAGAAGTGGTCGGAAAGAGATCGGATATTCCACGTGCGCCTGAAGGATTCTGGGAATATCTACGGGGCGGGAGAACTTTGCAGTTTCCCGAGGCGCGCCTCATTGGGGAAACTGGATCCGAGCTTGGCCCGAGGCGCGATGCTGAGGAGACTGGGCCCGAGTTTGAAGGTGCTAACGCCTCTAGGGAAAACGACGATGTTGAGGGATACGAGTATAATGGTGATCTCGATCTTGACGATTCGGATTTAGACTCGATTTAGGCCAACCTTACGTGGAAACTCCTAGAGCAACTAAATATCGCGCAAGTACCCATTACTGTGTTTATTTAACAATTAGACCTCGAGGCCGAATGTGCTATGATGAATAGACCATGAGGCCGAAGGGTCGAATGGTCTATTGATATCATAGCACATGAGGACGAGAGGTCTAATTGTTTTAGTATAAACCAACTAGTTGGTCAGTTTTGGCAATGATTTCCATCATTTTATGTTGAAAATTTTTTTCTTGCAAAGAAAGGTGGTGATTTTGCCAGGCACGGTCTATCACTAATAGACCATTAGTAGCTCAGCCAATCAGAATGCAGGATTTGTAATAGACCATTAGTTGGTTTATACTAAAACGCTATAGAGAACTCGTAACGAAGAGTGAACGGCTAATAGTCAGGGCCCGGACTGGAGCCCCTCTTTATTGCTATGCATTTTTTGGTAAAAGACAAAAACGAGAGTCAAACGAGAAACAGAGAGCGAGTGCACGATGAATCATGGAAAGGATAAGCGCTGACGCAAGGGCCCATGAGAATGCGCGCTCCTTAATTCGCCCCAGTTAGAGCGCTTAACTGCAAACGCTCGACCGGAAAGTACGCGCCTGGACACGCGAGTCAGGCGGGGACCATCAAACAAATAAATACCTGAGCAGGAGCCCATTAACAGGAGTCTCCATCACTTAGTGAGGGGGGTCCGAAGCACAGGGAGCCCATCAACAGGAGTCTCCATCACTTAGTGATGGGCGTTCGAAGCACAGGGAGCCCATCAACAGGAGTCTCCATCACCTAGTGATGGGCTTCTGCAGCAAAGGAGTAGATGAATCTAGTTTAGAATTTTTGAATTTTCCTCGAAAATTAGTTATCGTGGTTACAAATTATGCCTCCACTCTTTCAAAATGAAGGTGGCGGAAATCAGTGTCGCATCCGCTCAATTTTCGGCGGAAAATTCAAATCTACAATATGTTACAATTCTTCTACGCCTGTGCATATGACTACACCTAGTGTACGTCTCGTACGCATCGACTAGGTGCTCAGAATTTGTTCATATTCTGTAAACGATCGTGTATTACCGTATTAGCCATTTGCCGTTCTTATCTGCTTTATATTAAAAGCAGTGCATTTGCATAAAATAAAAATACAGTTTATCGTAAAAGTCATTCTTTGCAGGGTTCTCCAGACGACTGCGAAAGAGGCTGCACTTCATTTAGGACAGCAAATTGAGAAAAAAATTCTGAAATTCCTGGATCCTGGCAAAAACACGTTCAGGCTAAACCTGTTTCTGAATGCTCGACACCTCCTGTGAAACATCACGGCAACTGCCAAGGTGTTGCTTACCTCTTATAGCAGTATCTTCTGTAGTGACATTTACTTGACGAGTGTGAATGCACTAACAGACGAGATAAATTTTGGAACATGCTTAGTCTGAACATGTTTAAGACTTGTACAGGAGCTTTTTCATGGGGTTAAATGAAAAAAAAAATGTTTCCGCCCAGGCTCGAACTGGGGACCTTCTGCGTGTAAAGCAGACGTGATAACCACTACACTACGGAAACAGATTTAAAGAGGATATTTTTTTCGAAAATTTGACTTAGAAAATTGAATAACGGAATGGAAGGGTTTGCGTTGGAAAATACAGTTTGGCTTTGTCAACGAGAGACGTGAATTGGGGGACATGTTGCAGAATGACGGTGTGAAAGGAAAGGGAACCTTTATTATATGGTCGTAACCTAGTAGTAACTGGGAGCAGAACTTGAAGCTGGGAGCAGAAGGGAAGCCTTGGTTTGAAGAGGAGTTAGTCAATGAAGCAAAGCAGGTGATCCTACCAAACAACAAAATTGCGGCCAAGAGTACGTTTTTTTTTTCTCGAGAACTACTCTACCACTATTGCTAATATAAGCATTAACGGTGCATACATACAATAATAATAGCCTCAATTTCAAGCCGAAATAGTTGCGAATTTTGTCTCAATTAAAGCTTCATAAGTCTACGTCGGTTCGTGTTTTTTCGGTATCAAATTAAGGCCCCCTGTTTTTATGGCCGTTAATTTTGATGCCACCAGACCATTAAATAGACGCCCATTGTAATGAGTAATGAACAACTAACGGTCTCTAATACATCGCTCAAAGTATTTATAGGTCTAATTATATAGCCAGCTCGAAATCCCATTGTGCCGGCAGATCGATTTTTCTTGAAGTCCAATTATTTTTAATTGGATCACGCGCGCTCTAATTGGACAGTTCGCGCTAAAATTGGACAGTTTGGGTTTGAACATTGATGTTATATAATTAATAAATAACAGGACTCCATGCTTGTCCAATTAAGAAAAAATTGGATGATTCAGAGGAACTCCAAATTGGACTCGGCCTGCGGCCTCGTCCAATTTGGAGTTCCTCTGAATCATCCAATTTTTTCTTAATTGGACAGCATGGAGTCCTATTATATATACTAATAGTGGACTAATAATTTCCATGTGGGACGCGCTAGGATCATGTTATCGAGTTCAGATTTACGCTTAAAACTTCAACAGCTAGTCGAATTATTCACTGTACAATCTTCCTAATCCATTGTGATGTCTGTTAAAGACAATCTACAGGAGTAGTGTCGGAAGGAGATCATTCTCGTACCCAGAGCTCCCCGGCTCGTCTCCTCGCAGGGGAGGCTCGTGACATCCATTTGAGGACCTTTGCTGATTGGCTGATTTTGAATGTTGGTGCATGCGCAGCAAAATCTTTCTCTCAACGGCTCTGTATCAAATCTCGCGCATGCGTCAGTGGCTGTCACCCCGCGAGGAGACGAGCCGGGGAGCTCTGGGCAAGAGAATGAAGGGAGATCTATTTTGATATCTTCTACGCACGCGCACTCATTAGAATAAAGCGACAGAAAATTGTGGGCGCTTTATTCAAGAGATTTCTACGACTAACCCTCCGCCAGTCAAACCATCTAAACTAGTCAGGTCCTTGTCCTGTTGTGCGTAGTCGCCTGGCTTTCCAGTCACAACGAAAATCCATTCACTGAAAAATTCCCAAACCGAAAAGCGCAGCGCGAAACAAGGGCTTTTTTTTAAATCACTAGTTCTTATGAGGTCGCCACAGCGCGAAACCCTGGGCAGATTTCGTATGACTGTGAAAGGTGCCACGGCACGGTCGCGGTCGCGGCAAGAAACCTGGTCTGTAGTAGACGGAACGGTCGCGGCGCGGCGCAACTTTGTCGCGGCACTTTTCACAGTCATACGAAATCTGCTCTAACGTTCAATTAAGTCACGTCACGGTCACGGTCGCGGCGCGGCGCAACTTTGTCGCGGCACCTTTCACAGTCATACGAAATCTGCTCTAAGACTAACCCGTTCCACGCAGTGATATTTTTTGTACTAACAATAAAGTCGAAAATGTTTGCCTTCTTTACTCAGCAAAATAAGATGAAAAATCTGCGTTGGGTGTGGTATATTTTTGTCTGCCTCAAAGTCTCATTCCACCCGTCGCTAGGTCGTTGCCATAGTGATCTCACGCATGAATGACATCATTTATTATTTTTTAAATTCCAGAAACATTACACGCCTACTGGAAGGAAAATCAAGAAGAATTGAATAGATGGACGCCATTTTGAAAGTAATATATCCTATTGAATAGTATATCGTTTGATTATACGCGTATCTTAACATCACGGGTGCAATACGTTGAGATATTTTATGGGACGTCGATATTAGTTGATATTAATCTTGACTGAAACTTGTGGAATTTCCTCGACAGATACATGAATTACGCCAACTAAACTAGAGAGGAAAATTCAACAAGGTAAGAAGGAAGTACAAATATTGCTTGATGATAAACGTGTAAATTCTGGCTTATCTATTTTGTGAACACATGAGCACATTTAATTGTATTTGATTTTCTGTAGTAAACGTACAGATTCTCTTGAATATTGTTTCTTCACACATTGGTGTCTACGGCTATTGCTGGTACATGACAACAGAAAAAGAAAAATACAAAAAAATAAGTAAAATCAGATGAAAGAATATTTACAGCGAGTACTGTACGGCAAAACGCCTTTGCAGTAAACTGCTTCCCAGCGTTTGTGATTCAATCAGGCTGATTTTCGCTTATGAACGTCTCTGATGTTTGAAGTTTACTTGTGATCACAAGTCAACTGGTGATCAACTGTGCCACTAGGGATAAACACCAGTAATTCAAAATGGCGGTGCCTGGATAGAACCTCTGGGTACATGAAAGAATATGGCGAAACTCAGGGAATCTGTTACAAACTTGAGAAACATTAGAGATAATTTATGAGCTTATTATAGTGTCTCTTCGTTGACCTGGCCCAGGCGTTTGATGTAGACTACATTTTTAAAAAATACACATACTTAATTAGACTGGCTATTATTTTTGATAAAAAGAAATTGATTATTCACAAACTAAACAGCCCGTTGCGATGTTTTGTAAACTTTAAAATGAGATTTTTTTAATCAATTTTTTTTACGTCTTAAGATTTGGGCAAAAGTGTGTTAAAATTACGATAACCAATTTTACGCTTATTTAATTTAGTGACTGCCTCGTCCTTAGGCGCGGTCTCTATTTAGTAGAAACAGAGAGGTCGCCACAGCGCGAAACCTAGCGAGTGCGCAGCTCTGGAAGCGAGTACGCAATTAATCTTGGGAACAGTTGGCCCAAAGGATCAAGGCAATTCTGGATCAAAAATCCCCATGTTTGGACTTAGACCAATCAGTCTGGTTTGCCTTCACATGAGCTGTGAGGACTAGAACGCGCCTGGGCATGAGGCAGATCTAGTATAAAGACTCTCTGTGTGTGGCAAATCCGCGCGGATTGCCTGTGGTGTTCAAAACGTGACTCAGGCCCCTCAGCGGGGGGTAAAAACAAAATGGCGACCAAGAGAAGGATGTTTCTCGAGTATCTGCAAGTTTTGGTCAATTTTCCTGCTTTTTTCGCTAAGATATGAGGAAAAGTACTTACAGACCTTCCAAATAAGGTAAGGGGGGATTTCCTAATAAGGAAGTTTTGCAACGTCGGCAAAACGACAGCTTTTGGCGAAATTTTCTTGATATGTACTCGCGACAGTAAAACTCTCAGATAATAAGAATATGCAAAGCTAAAATATTGTCCGGTGGATCGAGAAATATCGAGAATATATACGATTAAATGTTTTCGAGGTTTTAGCCCTCGCTGGCCATCGTTACGGGACGATACTTCTATGATTTGAGAGATGCGCAGGACAGCTGCGCAGTTGCGTGGCAGGCTCACTTTAAGTCAGCGGGGATAAAGCTTTGCTACTTGATATTTTTATGGACAGAAATATATAATATGACCGACCAATTGCGCTTCTTTTTATTATAGATCAAGAGACACTATGCCGTTGGCACGGACCACACTGGTCACTCTGCTTGCCTTGCTTGGCGCATGCGCAGCTAATGCCTCTCAGGGTAAGTGATGGTGACCTACACGACCAACGTTTTGAGGCATTTTTCGGCAATACCGCGCTTTCAAAATGGCGGTCGTCATACCCCCAGTCATACAAATCTCTGTAAAATTTTCAATTTTCAGACTCTGCTTTCTCAGCCAACATCGCAGATGATTAGAAACTCGGCTATGACGTATAAAGACGGTTCCCGTTGAAAAGAGCCGTGATAAGTCATTACAAGGAAGTTTTTCTTAACATATTTGGATCCCCAGAAGGTCTTCCACCTTACATTTCCCACGCTTAATAGAACCTCTTCCAAAATTATCGCCGCAAAATCACGACTTAAAATTAAACTGACTGAAAATCAGATGATGGCACTAGAAAGAGTATCCTGCAAAAATTTCAAAATAGGGCAGCCAAACTCATTCTGGGTACAGATAATAGAATTAGTTCTAACCTGGTCCTGGGGTTACTGGAATGGGATAGACTGGATGAAAGACGTGCAAAACGAAAGGCATTGGTAATGCATAAAGTTAAAAATAGCTCTGCACCAGAGAGTGTTGCAGGGTTATTTGAAACGGTGGGGAGCTCTACAAATTATAATTTACGGGGTGGAGGTACTAGATTTGTATTGCCCCGCCCAAACACTGAATCTTTAAAAAAAGAGCTTCTCCTTTAGCGGTGACAAAATTTGGAACAGTCTCACAGAGGATTTGAGACAAGCTTTAAGAACAAGTTAATTATTCTGTCACTCTGCTCGACAACGGGTAGTCTATTTTTCTTATTATTATATTAATATATTGTCATAGTTTTATTGTAGAATAGTTTTATCCTGAATTATTATTATTATTATATATATATTTATATGCACGACTTACATGTAAACCAGCCCAATAGCTGTTGTAACTTTCGTGGTTAAATAAAGTATCATTCATTCATTTACATTAGTAATCCTCTAATGCCAGATAATATATCCTTTTCTATTTATATGAAGCCTACGCGTCTAACGGCGCCAGCCAATTTGGACCGACTTTCTACGGCCAACAAGGAATCCAGCAGCCACAAGTCTCCTATTATAACCAGCAAGGGCAGACACAAGCATCATTCGCTCAGGTACGGCTATAAGTAGAGGAGTTTGGTCTGTGAAAGAATGGGTGTAAATGGTCTTCAGCTAAAATGTATACACGCGCACTCGTATATATCTAATAAAAGTATCGCTTTCACTGTCACGCGTTGCAAGATGGTAAATGAGTGACCACAATTGGCGAACAAAGTATAAAGAACGCCATCGTTGTGTGCACCCTGGTAGTTCTGTTACATGTCAATAGTATTTCTGGACTGAAGAATGAGCTGATGGATGTGGATCGGTTAAAATTCTTGAAAATTGTCGATAGTCGGTTAATAAAACTTGCGGTCTTTGTCGGTAATCGGTAAAACTATCGAAGCTAAGTTAATAATTAACCTCATATTAAGTTGAACTATGAAAATATGAAGTCTAGCACTGAAAAGTGTGTGTTCATTATTTAGAATACTGGAGTGCTGCCAGTGTACACGCATGACTAACCACAAGTCTGCCTTTCTTAATCGCTTCTTTTGGTTTGTTTACCGAATGACTTCCTGCATTTCCTATTGGCTAGAGATTTGAAATGCGCTGTAATTATTAGGTGTATTCCTTGGTGTATAAGCCGTTATCTTGTTTGTGTTTTATGGTCCATGAGGGATTTTGGACGAGCGGAGTGGATAGCTTTTCACAGGTTCGGCTCGGTGCCGGTGGTAAGGCCATTTGTTATTTATGATAATAATGGAAATATTTTTGAACTGCTTTTGTGAGTCGTGCAAGTATTGTAACATAAACTAATTTGCCTGTCCACTCCAATACAAATACAGCATTTACTTGATTTAGGAAAAAGAAAAAATATAGGACCATACTTCCAGACAAAGAGCTGAAGCGTCGTATGGCGACCGTACGGTTCTTACGCCCACGCCAGAGATTTCGGCCCTGACAGTCGCTATCCTGGTGTTGAATTGCTCAGTAGCTAGATACCTATGGGTGAGAGTACGCCCGGCCACCAGACCATATAAGGACGCCCCTTGTACCGTTAGTGAACAATCAACAATTATTTATGCATCACCAACGTATTTATAGGCCTGGATAGTGTGTTAGAGATCCATGTGGGACACATTGTTTGTTTTCTTTTTAATAGCAGTAGCTTATCTCACGATAATGCAGAAATGTTTTCCACAGTTGTCGTTTAGCATGTTTTTTTACTCATATTCCGATAGTAGGTATTACATTGTCAAGGGAATGAGCTTCTTTTTAAGCTGTCCATTTGCGCATGCGCACAAACGTCACCTTATGTAATTTTGTTTTCCGAGAACAGACGACCATTAATCCCCTGAAAGATCATCTAAGGATGCCCAGCAGAGTGTCAGTTATACCTATTGAAATTCAGTAATCTATGGCGCTGAAAAGTCCAGACCATTCGCTATTTCTCAGAACAAACTTTGGCTGGAATAATTTGTAGAAAAATGTCGGTAGCCAGTTGTCGTTAATCGGTATTTTTATCCGAGTTTGTCGGTAGTCGGTCACTTTATGCCCATTTGTCGTTAGTCAGTTAACCCATCCAGACCCGGGCATGTCGTACCAATAATGTTTTCGATGGGAGGTTAGGGGGAGGGGGTGTGTAGGCGATTCGACGCCAGTAGATTCATACTATAGTGAAGACAGCTTTCTATAACGAATCATGCTTTAGTCCCATAGTATGATTTTTTCTTCCAGCCGGCGGTAGCTTCGCCGCTACCCTCGCCAGTCGTTGCTGCTCCTCCCACCACCTGTCCGGCGTCCTGTCCGGCATCCTGTGCTCCGCAGTGCCGCACCGCATGTTGCAACCCCAAGCCACCACCGAGGTCATTATACCTCAGGAGAAAGGAGAAAACAGCCGTGGCCTGCGAGGGGCATAAACTCAAAATTCAGTGCCCAAACAAGTATGACCGGATTATCCTGTATAGCACGTTCTATGGGCGTAGGGACAACACTACGTGTAAACATGATGTTATCCCGTCCGTTGGGTACTGCGCGCAGCAGGAGATGAATGTTAACGAAAAGGTAATTATCCCAAGGGGGACCCCCATAAAATATACGGAAATTATCCTCTACCCCTAGTATAAAAATTCATTTAAATTTGCCATGGACCTCTGTAAATTGCTATCTCTTTGATAGGGCTGGTGGCAATTTTCCGACGATCATTCCCGTATATTTTAAAGCGAGTTGTGAGTTGCCACGGGATGTCACACACTCGCAACATGTTTTTGCAACATGCAATACGCCCGCGATAAAAGTATTAAGTACAGCAGCAACATGAATGGTGTGCGCTGATTGGCTAAGAAGAAGAAACATTGCCTCGCGAGTTGCAGAGACATGTCACACGCAGCAATGTTGCGAAATATAGAAAACAATAATTTTTCTGCAACTCACAACGCGTACATTTTGTTGCGTTGCCGCAGTATGTCAGACGCGCAATTTCACGGCAATTCGCAACGCAACAAAATTGCGTTGCGAGTTACAAGAAAAATTGCCCCGTGTGACATGGCCTTTACAGGAAATTGTCTGGAAATATGCATACTTTGTTCCAATTCCTGACTGACTTATTTCTTTTTTTCAAAAGGTGTTCGACTTGTGTGGGCACGCGACGAGGTGCTTTGTGTCCGCCCATAATCAGTTTATGGCCAAACCAAACACTACCATATGCCCTGGACTCTACAAGTACTTAGAGGTCACTTACAGATGTTCTCAACACCCACATCTGCATAAGGTACGAACATACTTTAGACGCAGATATAGAGATACATACATGGATGCGCGGGGAATACTTCGAGTGTTCTATTTTGATCTCATGGCTGAGAAAAACAAATTTGAACACGAGAAGATGAATTTCATACTTCCAAGCGCCCATGTATTATTCTGTTTATTATATAAACTTTTTTGTGTGAACAATTTCGATTTGATGAATTCGCGATAGTTAACAAACTATCCCCCGAAGGGGAGGTGAATAGCGGTGGATATATACCGAGACGCTAGGCACCGACCCTGAGTGGAATAGTTGTTTTAGTATATACCAAATGTTCAAGCGCAATATCGCGCGCCAAACGAGCCGCCATTTTGAGAGTTTTCTCAAAACAGTAAATAGTGCTGGATATCTACTAGTTGAGGAACCAATCAGAGCGCGCGAAAATGACTATTCACTGATTTGGTGTATACTAATGGGCATTATCGTAATTTTTCACACGTGCAAATTACGATAATAGCTCGATATTTCTCAGTGGCCGAAATCCTGATAAACACTATAGTTTATATAATAAACCTCGTTAATACATGGCTCGTGGGAGCATGCGGGTTAGCCCTTTATATGAAGTAACATGACTCTTCACCCAAGCGAAGGCGTAAATATAGAGGATGTTTGTCATTAATTTCTTTTTTTTCAGACGTGCCCCGTTCCTTGTAAGGAATCAGCGAACTGTTGGCCTTCGTGCACCGCCTCATGTTGTGAAGGCACGCCTATCTGTCCAGAAACCTGCAAAACAACCTGCCTCCCCTCCTGCGACAAAAGGTGCTGCACCCCTGCTGCTCCCCCACCCCTCCACCACGCCCACTTGCAGCAGCACCCCTACCGGCATACCGCGGCCCCGCAGGGTGCCCTGCTGCGTGCCCTTCCTATTGTAAGTCACCCTGTACGCCACAATGTTGTTACGGGCCGGTGCAGCGTCCTTCATACTTACAGCAGCCTCAACAAGCAATGTTTGCACCACAGCCGCAGCTGCAATCTTTCTACAATCAGCAATCACGAGAAATGAACAACCCATCACAACAAATGAATAGCCAATCGCAACAAATGTACAACCCATCGCAGCAAATGTATAACCCATCGCAACAAATGTACAACCCCTACATGCGACAACAGGCTTCCCAAAGACGAACCGAGACGCCGCGTTCACAGTACCAGAACCCATTGCACAGTTTGCAACCTACCAGCGAAATCCTCAAGTCCAGAGTCCATATTCCGGGTACCAAAATTACGCAAGGACACAGGTTTCGAAGGCTTGTCCTGGACTTTGTCAGTATAGCTGTATGCCAGGCTGCCCTTCCGGATGTTGCTCCACGCAGAGCGCCTAAACAGGGGTACGGGTACGCAGATCGCCGGGGACACATTACAAGGCGCGGGTGTTTTTGCTCTGACCAGGAAATAAGACAGGCCGATACAGATTACAAGGCGCGGGTGTTTTTGCTCTACCAGGAAATAAGACAGGCCGATACAGTATGCGGGAACAAGAAGCAAGAGACCCTTTTCCAAAATTGCCGCCGCAAATTCACGTCTTAAAATTAAACTGACTGAAAATCAAATACTGGCACTAGAAAGAGTATCCTCACATTAGTAATACTTTAAATTTTCGTTATTTTCGTTATGGCGTTATGTCGCTATGTCGGATGAGAAAGCAGAGTCTGAAAATTCAAAATTTTACAGAGATTTGTATGACTAGGGGTATGACGCATACCCCCAGTCATACAAACGTCTGTAAATTTTCAACGTTCGTTTTCTCGGACTATATTGGATATAATGCAGCGAAGTTTTGTAGTTTTACTAAAGTGATGATGTGTATTCTAGTGCTGGTGATCATTTTTAACAAAAATCGATTCGAATTTTCGGCGGCCATTTTGGAAATGTGTCTATTGATGCGATTCGATCTCGAATGTACGGCGCGCTCCTATGAGTGAGGAAGTTGTAAAGACAAGAAATCTGATGTTTGATCGTTATACGGTATTTACAATTTATAATTTTTCAAAGAAGTTACGAACAAAAGGCATGCATTTAAAAGTGGTGCTGTTCACATTTAAGATAACAAGTGTACATATAATTGACTTCCTAGAAATAAAGTGTTCTTGGTTTTGAGGTTGCGTTTTGAAAAATGAATATTGTACATCTTTTGTTATTGTCATCTGTGAAATATAAAAGAGGTTCTGTTAGAAAATCGGGCAACGTTAGGTCAAAAAAATCTAGTACCAAAACTATTTAAATGCAGTTATTTCAAAGTTCTATGTGGATGTTTTAGAAATTTATCATATTATTTCCTTTAAGCTGACACCAAGGACATCAAACATTTCTCCAAAGTTCGTGGAATTATTAAGAAATGTCTATAGGACTGAAATGGAATTTATTTTACATCCTAAAAATGCACTTGTTCTCTGAGAACTTCAAAAAATATTTTCCCAGGAAAATCAGAATGAAATGTTGATGTCACTGGAGATAAATACTTACATACAAGCTTTTCAAAAAGTACAACTATTAATGGTCTGAGCCCAGGTGTATGAATGTTTGTCGAAGTAACAATATTTGTCGATGTAACAATATTTGTTATATGATCATCCGGGTTTTGAAGTAGTCCTAAGAAGGACTGTTTGATGTGACTGACGTTTCGACAACCTTAGCGGAAGTCATCTTCAGAGTCAAGTGAAGCTAGAAAAGTACCAAAAGGTATAGGATCTATGCCCCATATTTTTCTGGCACCAGATTTGTTTGCAATTTTAGCCCATATTACTCGAATTTCTGGCAGATTCCGTCTTAAGCAAATGATACGGGGCTTTGCAAGTGGTCAGCGCGGCTCCTCCTAAAGTTCTCCTACATTTCCAAATCGACGGCTGCAAACGAGAAAATGCGTGTTTTCGCTGATAATACCGCCTGTTTTACGCCGACCTGTCTTTGTCTCTTTAATGACTGCATTACAGTGTTACTCGATTATTTTCTATTTCTCCTTAGACTCCTACGAAGCCCAAACGGCTAGAGTCACGCAACACTAGCGTTGCGTGACTCTAACCGCTGGCGTTGCGTGACTCTTGCAGCTGGGACTGCAGAGGGCGCATTTAAGGGCGCAACAAATAATCGCATTAAGAGCAGTCTTGCGTCTTCACAAAATTAATATCCTGCAAACTTATTGCCTCGTTAGTACTCCCTGTATTAGCAATAACGCTGCCCGGTGTTTGGTTGCTATGGTTACTGGTGCCGTCTAAGGCGGACAACCGTCCGGAGTAGGGACATATGAGCGCTAGCACCCTCTCCCTGTATGCGCGATTTGTTGCGCAGTAGATAAAAGGGTTGACGCAGCTGTTTCCCATACACATTATAACAGTAAAATGGTGAAGCGGTGTATCCATGTAACACAGGTCAAACTTGAATAGCAGGTAATAGAACTGGTTAGGGAACCAGCAGATCCCTAGGGCAGTAGCCGTTGCAATGCACATGCGCAGTAGTCGGACTCCAGCCTTCCCCTTGTTTGTTTTGAAGAGGGCAGGCGAGCGGCGAACCTTGACGAATAATCGCACGAAAGATACGGTGGTAACGGTCAGCGGAAGGAAGAACTTGCCATTGAACTCTACGAAGGCGACGACCTAAAGGAACATAGGTTAGTGTAAACATATCAAGATAAATGTGTCGTTTTTGTCAATGCCAAACCGAGCGTGACGCGGGCTACCTGTGTTTGAATTTCCGGGCTCCTGGGGCCAAAATAAAGATAGCGGCCTACAAGAACAGCGATTCTCTCCAAAACCTGCAAGTGTTGGCAAGGTTTTTGACAATTTAGGGCATGAAATAAGCTAGGAAAACTTCTGGACGCCAAATATGGTAAGTAGAACTTTCATATAAGGAAATTTTAGAAAACGACACATTTCAACGGGAACTTCCTTAATATGGCATGGGGAATCGGCTCGAAGAATCCATGGCGCCACCACACCCACAAACATTGTTGTTTTGTCTGCAGTGGACTTTGTCGCAAAATTGAATACGAAACATGCCCTGAACATGCAAACAAAATCAATTTGTACGAGACCTTTTCATGCCAGAAAAACTCAGAGTGCGTCATACTTTATTTCAAACGATCTAGATTATTTGCTGGTGCCTTTTTGACATTGAAGGAAAGCTCGCGTGACCAAAGGAATTCAGGTAAAACGACCAGGAATGATGGTCATAAATATTTATGGTTGTGGTGGCAGTTGTGGCGCTTGTCGATTCCCCACTGAGGTTGCGCAATAGAATGTTCCTCGATTTACGCTATATTTGACAGTCGAGTGGTTAGCACAGTGGCAGAGCGCCAGGGTGTTGTGCGGAAGGATGGGGGTTAAAACCCCGGCCGGACAAACACTCAGGGTCTTTTCAAATAACCCACTACACTGACTAGGGAACCTCGTAATTAGATCTCGACTCTGTGCAGGATGTCCCGGCCCTTGGGCATATTACTGTGATTTTCATAATTCTCGAACTCCCACTTGACATTTTTGAATGCCAAACTGTGTTCTGGCTTCCGTTAATCAAATCTTAGAGTCAAGTCCACGCATGTTTTCTGAGTTTGGTTTGCATTTTATAGTGAAAAATTGTGTTTTGAAGCCTAGCTAGACCCTACCAGTTCACGAGATCTATCATCTGCTTCCGTGAAATCACCCAGAGTTAATCACCCATTTGATTGACGGAAGCCAAACCGCGGTTTGTTGGCCGGTGTATAGTTCGCAGAATCATGAAAATCATAGTAAGTAAATAAGTATATAAACGTTGTTGTCATACCTTTCTGACTGATCCTTCCGTTAGACTGACCCACACACACTTCCCGTCAGGCCCCATTTTCATTTCAAACAACTGAGGGACATTCAGGGCTAACGCCCACAACCATACCAGGAGCAATACCACTAGCACCCTACCCCTCTTGAATCGTGATTTGTACTGGACTGGTCGTGCCACTGCAAACCACCTATCGATAGTAAAGATAGATGGTCATGATGGGGGTTGAAAGGTTGGAGGCGATGATGATGATAATCGATGATATTAATGTTGGTGATGATGGCTGCCGCGAGGGCTGCCTGCGATATTTTATAATCATTTTGAATTGCCACGAAAGGTAGCTCACTGCATGCTCACTTGCAGCTCAAAGAATGGCTCTAAAATGGTCTATCAAAATTCGACTGCGCTCGCAGCTCGCGCGCGATGATTTTTGCGGTGGTCGCTTGCTCGCGGAGTAATATTCGGTGCTCGATTACTTGCTAATGAGGATCACTAATGAGGTTTGGTACGTATTATTCGGTGCTCGATTACTCGCCAATGAGGATCACTAATGATGTTTGGTACGTAGCCTCGCAAAACGTAATCGTCGCTGCTCATATTTGCTCGCACAGAATAACCGGGTGCTAGCAAGTGCTCGCCAAGGTTGGGCTTTCCGCCATTTTGACAACATAGCAACATGCTAAGTCCGAGAAAGCATCCACTTCCATCGGCTGATTTAGAGAATATAGAGCAATGTTGTTGATTGTATTTGGTAAATCAAATCTAAAATTGATATCGATTTCTACATGTAATTCGTCTTCTAATATCGGACGAAAACAACAACAAAGGAGTCTGAGGAATGGCAGTTGGCAGACACGGGCTCTTTAAAGATGGTGGACTGGTTGGGCTTCCCCTTTTAACATGCCACGTTTATAAAATGCTGAATGATGTTGACTCTTACGGGAACGCGTGATACCAAGCCGAGCGTTCCTTACCTCTCTAGCGCCAGACATGTTATCGTATAAACCGACACAATCCCGAGTGAGAAAACCAAGAAATAGGAGGCCACGACTCGACAGAACAAATCTCCAGCCACGCCTGATGGAACGGGGAAGTTGTCGGTGCCCACGATATATGCAGGGGTCAGCACCAAGCTTATTCCTGCAAAAAATGTTTTTTTATGTTAACGTGGTACTAATACGAAATCTTTGCCTTACTGTTTAGTTTTCCTATTTTTTCTGACTTGACAACGTAAAACTGTTTTCTTATATCTTTTTATCTTGAATGGCCAAGCTCGTTAAAAGCGTACTTTTGTACAGGCTCACTGACCATTTCTGAAACTGGTTGCGTGCGTATGGTGAAAGACATGAATGTGAACACAATAGAGCGGATTTCAGAAGACTGTCGTGAGTAATTCGCAATTACTTTGTAATTGCTTACTTTATTCAGAATTGGTGTAATCACTTTGCGATTGATTTCCTTACAGTCATATTCGCTCTAATTATGTGTTGTCATCTCTGTAATAGCCAAGCTAAATAAGCCTACAGTTGGAGTTTAAATTTCGTGTTCTGTGCGCATGCAATTTTAGTCCGAATCTTTTGTTTAACTTCTCTTTGTTCTTGTTAAACAAAAGAAATCAAGAAATTCGGACTAAAATCGCATGCGCACTAAACACGAAATTTAAACTCCAACTAGGCTTATACAAGCAGACTCAATAGACATTTGTTAGACAGTTGTGTGCGTATGGTGGAAAGCATGGATGTGAGCGCCAAAAATACCTGCTGTCATATCTGTACTGGCCAAAGCTCATTAGAAGCATATTATAAGGTGTGCATAACACGCCTCGGTTCTTGATAAATACTGTACAGACTCACTAGACATTTGTTTGACATTTGCGTGCATATGGTGGACAGCATGGATGTGAGCACAACATTTATCTGTTGTCATGTATGGCGGAGGGCATGGGTGTGAACACAATATTTACCTGTTGTCATGTCTGTAATGGCCAAGCTCATAAGTAGCATATTATACGGTGTCCGTAACATGTCTCTGTTCTTGATAAATACTGTAACCAACACTCCGTTGCCTGTAAATGCCACTATAGATATGATAGCCAGGGTTGTCCGCAAGGCTACATGCTGCTCGCTATTCGGCCGGAATATTGATGGAGTTGTCGGTATTGTGGTATTGTTGGTCCACATATTGGACAAGGGGTTGGCAGTGCTATTGAAAGAGAGTCAAGAAGTATCCGATGAAATAGAAAATTTCCGATGGTATTTGAGAGAGATTTTAACCTTTACTAAATTCTCGTTCCTGAAAAGTCTAAAACCTCTTGATTTAAATTATAAGTCTGTTTAAAAGACTTTTCGCGGAATTATGCATTTGGCAATATACCGAGTCCGCCTGCAGTAAGTCGCTGACCTTTGCGCATGAACTCAGTATGCAGTAACCTCTCTATCACTGTTATAGCAGTTATGACTTCCTTGTGATCGCATACGTTTCTTTAGTTCCTGAGTTGAGGCGCTCTCAGCAATGGCGCCAGTATGCAGAGTATGAGGGACATAGATTTTTGGTTTGTATTTCAGCTTTAAGAAAAGCTTTAACGATGACATCACTCTAAAATAACCAATAAGGCATTAGGAATTAGGAGCTATTAGGACTTATGGACGTAGAGCAATCTATCTTTCCTGAACCAACAAAGAGGCGTTTAACAATGGAGAGATTCATGATTATTATACCAGATGATATCAATATCCCTTTTTAGGATGAATGGTAACATATAAACAAATTTAGCAAATATGTTTTTGTGGCGAAAACGTTCATTAAAACGCTGTAGTGCACAGAATAACAAACCGGAAATTTAAAGTTTGGACTGAAAAGAAACCTAAACTTTCTTCTGGTAATGCAGCAGAATTTCTCGCCTGGCTTAATTTTAAACGATACTAAATAGGATATATCGCTTTTAACTTGGTGATGGTTCCTAGGTTTGTTGAAAAGAAGAGAATATATAAAGATAAAAGTTGTTTCTCTTACCTTATACCTGAGAGTATCCTCTGTTGTTTTGACTTCTGAACTGGTCACGGCACGATTAGATCTTCCCCGTCTAGTTGTCTCGGGTGGCCTCAGCTTAATACTGACTTCTTTCAGTTTTTCTCAGGTTAAAAGCAGACACGCTGAGGCATATAATCCTTATACTATATTGCCGATCTCCCAAAACAACAATCTTCTGATTATATAGGAAGACGTTGTCCAATAACAGCGCAAGGTATGAGGATCAATTTATTAGGACCAAACTTAATCCGCTTTTGTAATTTTATACGAACTTGAGGCACCGTTGACATATTTGCTTTGTGTTTAACGTCAACGTTTATTTCCGGGTTGCCGGATATATTTAAGGCATTTAATTTAATTGCTTTGAAATTCTTTATGACATGATGACTATAACAGCAGGTGATACTTCCGCGAGCACATGCGAAAATCAAAATAGACTTTTTTCAGCTTTGTAGCCAAGTTTCTCTGCTGTCTATTCACATTCCCAGTAAGTAGTATCTATCCCGTAACCGCGAACGGACTATCGAAAGCGTAGTTGCTGCGCAGCGAGTCGCCTGCAAGCAGCTCTCTAATCGGGGGTCGCTTTCAAACATGGGCTAATCGTAAAGGATTGTGGTAGCAATTAAAGCCGATATTTTTTACCACAATTCCATGCGAGACTTCATTACAACAATATGCAGAGGTTGGCATGAAAGTCGTGACCTTTCTATATCAAAATTCCATCGACGTCCCTGTATATTTGCTGCTCTAAATTCAAAGTGTCGCAACTGTTTTCAGTAAATGAAGTTTTCTCCGTACACAGACGCTTGCGCGCTACACAGTGGCGATATGCTGGTTTATCGACATCATGTCGATAAACCAGCATATCGCCACTGTGTAGCGCGCAAGCGTCTGTGTACGGAGAAAACTTCATTGTTGGCAAAAAACACAGCTCGATACGCTGTTGGTGTAACTCGGCAAAAAAAAAATGAACATAAGCAGCACTTTTGCCGTGTCGGCAGACTAGTTTAGGATTATAGTGGTCCAAAGTTACGGAATAGATCTCCTCGTCTTGGGCGTAATGTTTTGCCCATTTCAGATCACGTGGCATTCCCACGAGTATTCTCTCTTTGTTTGGGATGCTTCCATATTCAAATATCCTTCGGTGCGTAGCAGAAAAAGAAACAGTAAAAGAAGCAGTAAAAGATAAGAGCGCACAGCTCCCGAATTTTGTATGTGGGAGTCTCCTCTGGCCTACCCTGGAAACCAGAGGCTCGAGGTCGCGAGAAACAACACAAACGCGAAAGGGCGGGCAGAGTTTCAGCCTCTGGTCCCCAGGGTACCTCTGGCCAAAAAAAAAACAGTGCATGGACGGTCTCCTCGTGATATTCGAATTTGAGAGCCTCATGTCAAAACGTCTTTTTAAGTCCAGCCCATAATAGAAAACAGAGCCCTGTTCATCATATTAAACTGCTCCGTTTCCAGGCGTAGTGCACAAGAAAGTCGTCTGTCGGTTTTCAGGGATCCGCGCGGGCTGCCTGTGGTACTGTTGCGATCTCGATCCAGGCCCTTTGGCCAAGGAAAAACAAAATGGCGACCAAGAGACTGCAAGTTTTGGTGAATTTTCCAGCTACATTCCCTAAAATATGAGGAAAAATGCTTACAGACTTTCCAAATAAGGTAAGAGGGTTTCCTAATAAGCTTTACGACAGTATGTTAATTGGCGAAATTTTCTTGATATGAGTGTCAGTTTCTCACGAAGCTTTCCTATCTCGGACGCACCGAATCCACCTTGGCTTGGAAACCGAGAGACATTCAGGATTGATATATTCGGAGCCAGCAGTGTAGGAACTGAATTAGGGACTGGTCACAAATTAGAGGGGGGGGGGGGACTGGTGCAAATATGGGGAGAAGGGTAAAAAAATTTGGTGCAAATGATAAAGGGAGGGTCATTATTTTTTTACGCAAACGTCGTTAGGGTAATACAGGGCCGCAGCGCTTATAGGGTCAGGGGGACCCATGCCCCCTTAGTTTTTTCCCAATCAATCCCCGATTTTGCACTCTGCATATCAAAGTTCCCCCAAACATGTGGTAATTTCACATGTTGGGCTCTAACATGCTTTTTCCCTAAAAGCTGACTTCAGTCGTTGATATGTTGTGCCCTCCCCCCAGTTTTTGGAGGCTTGCTACGACCCTGTAATAGGATCTCTAGATTAACCAAAAACAATGTAAGTAATACCCAACCTGGCAAGATAATTATAATCTGGGATTTAAGCAACATAATGTAAATGTCTATGTCAAACATGCACAGATGAAGTAAGTTTCGGGTACAAAAAACATATTGAATCTTGCACTGCTATTATAACATAAACAAAGTAGATTTTAAAAACTAATAAAAATGTCTATATTTCTGCAATATCTATATCCAGTGAATGATGGGGGAGGGTCACCATTAAATATGTTGATCACCACATTTGGGAGGGCCAACATTTTTCGTGCATCTTGTCTGGGGAGGGTTTCCTAAAAACATGTAGACCAAAATAAAAATGCACCAGCCCTCCCTCCCCTCTAATTTATGACCAGTCCCTTAGCTAGGAACGTTTTAAAATTTCCCGTCATTTATTTCATGTATTGTTAATATATCCAGCTAATCAAGTACAATAGGTCGAAAAACAATACAACATTTTCATGTCAACAAGTAAACAATTAAATGTTATAAACAAAAATACACCGCAAAGCTATTTACATTGTGTTCTCAAAGTGAAATGTTACATATCTGAAAATGTAAGATAGTCATAGGCGTCTGTATAATTAATGTTGTTTGTTGATAATTAATGTTGCTATGCATTGGTGATTATTGTGGTCTCCCTGTGGTGTTTGGTCAGCTAGAACCCAGCTCCTCCCAGTGCGTTCTTCATCACAGCCTTTCGGGCTGCCTTCATCGCTTTCTCTGTTGACAACAATTCAGGCCATTAAAGCTAGATCTAGGGAGTTTCTGCAAAGGCCCATTCATGGGAATGCTGAATTTTCCCATGGCACAAGGAACATGTGTTCGAATTCACCTAGGAAACCATATGTATAGCCATGGGAAAGCCAAACACTTCTCATTGTTGTGTCATGGGTAATTGAGCATTTCACAGAAAATTTCTGTAAAACCCCATCCATGGGAAAAGCTGAATTTCCCATTGTTGAGGATAGGAAGTGTGTTCAGATTTCCCATGGCTATCCATGTGAATATTCCGAACACTTCCCATGAACACTTCCCTTGGGTAATTCAGCTTTTCCCTTAGTTGGGTTTCTTCAGACATTTCCTGTGTTTCCCATTTGAATGCTGCTGACTCTGCAGCAATTCCCCGTGATTGTTTTTGTTTCATTTACACCAGTTAACAAAACGATTTCGTTCATAGTCAGGCCTTATGAAAAAGGGAAAACAAGAACCAAACAAGCAAAACACAAACACAGAATGAAACAAAACAAAACAGTGATTAAACGTACCTGCTGGGGACTTTGGCAGCTTGTCGCCATCTTTCTTTTTCCTGAACATGAACATGAAACATAAAAAAACATAAGAAAGGCTAAGAAAACATAAGAAAAACATACGAAAAACCTAAGGAACATATGAAAAACACAAGAAAACATAAGAAAAACACAAGGAAACATAAGAAAACACAAGAAAACATAAGAAAAGCATAAGAAAACATAAGGAAAAGACCTGTAGGTTTGCTTCTCGCTTAAAAATGACATGCTTAGATTTATTGCTTTCAAAATCACACTAGATATCACAGTTATTTGAGAATGTTTTACGTTTTACGCTAGATTACATGATATATGACTATTAAAGGAAAAGAATTCGGAAGATGGCTTTTATACTGATTAGATTTCTGTAGATTAGACAGAAATTCGCAGCCAAAATTCGCAGACAAAATTACCGAATAAATCCAAAATAATATACGTATAATTTTTCTAAAAAAAGAGAAATGAGAAAAATATTCAAAGGAACTAATATGAATTGTGAATAATTATAAGCGAGGCGTGTGATAATATTTCCTAGAATCCAGTGTCTAAATTTCATAGAATAAGGCTCAGGATTCTTTGGAATTGAGAAAAAAAATATAATAAATTTGAGGTTCAGGTACAGTAAACTTGTGAATGGTTTGTCATACCAGTCAAAATATAAATATTCAGAAAAACATCTCCATATTATGATACCTCAAAATAGCAGCCGCTTCTGTAGAATTCCCGCCAAAAAGTGGACATTCGTCTGAGCAAAGGTCATCCATGCCCTCGGGTTGGGCATTTTTGTTGCCTCGTTTTTTCTTGCGAAAGCATGGCAAACAGCAACAGGGCCGGAAAATAAGTCTTAATACCCGTAAAGCCATGTCGTTAAAGCGATTTAAACTTTGCTTCTCTCGGTACGTTTTAGCTGTGAATGCTTTGCGCCGAAAATTAATCCTTAAATTCTACAAGATTTCAATAGCACCTTTTTTTATTTGCGGAATACGAATTAATCGTTTGAACGAAATGAAAATGGCATATCTGTAAACGTGCAGATATTTTTTTTACCAGCTGTAGTCAAATGATTCCTGGGAAATGTCAAGTTTCCTTCTTGTTCTATGAAAATAAGCGAGTAATTCACGCATCTTTTAGAGTAGGGGTTGTTATGTGCGTAGAGATTTGTCAGTATCCTCGTTTTATTGACATTCCTGTGTTTCGTTCCCTCCATCGAGTTACCCTGTGGTTAAACTTCCCATTCAATCACAATGAATCGCATTCCTTGAAAAAAATCCCGATCACTTTGGATGCCTCGGTTAGATATGCGATTTAAAGGCTTTAAGGGGCCAGATAAAGCAAGACTTGACGCTACTGTTTGCCTTGAAATATCAGATAAAAAGAAACCGACATTTCCCACCTGTTTTCGGATTACAAAATCGTTATAAACTAGACTAGCGCTTCTACTAACAATTAATTTGTTCATACAAACACGCGTACGTTGTATATAGCTATTTCTTTTTGAGGATAAAGACACTTCATTTACACCGAAACTTCAAGGGAAAACGGTCCGATAAATTCTCCCCACAGAATAAGCGAAGCGATGAATTTGAACTGATTTGTCTCTAGGCTACAAGCACTGTGGATAATCCCAAGAACCGTTTACAAATTAAATTAGAGTTCGCTTTTCCCTTCCAGGTTACATTATTTCTTTTTACTCACCCCGGCAAGACGTTCTTTACTTTTTGCTTTGTAGTTTTCCAAACTCTCTTTGCGTTCGGCATTTGGAATCCTTTTCGCTCGATGCGTTTTGCGATTTTTAAAGACGTAGGAAAACGTAATTGAAGAATTTTATTCCCAACGGAGACTTTTAATTAGTTTTGAATCCAATTTCTTATGCTCTGTTTTGATTTGCCGTGCTAAATACACCAACTAGTCTTTAAGAGTAACACAGCTTCCCGACCGATGTTATTGGTCGTCAAACAATGCAATTCATATATTTTGTAAAAAGAAAGATTTGATTTGAGGACTGTATGCCATTAAACACTTTATCTCAACAACAGATAATTGAATAGTCATTAGAAAAACTCTTATTTTGATATACGCTCCTCTGCTACATAACTATGAATCATGAAATGTAATTATTCTCGAATATTGCACATTGTAACACGATTAATATTTGATGCATTGTTCCCTGAATCACCAAAAGAAGGTTACATAAGTCGAGATATTAGCTAGACGTGTAAGAAGTTTTATCCAACAGACGAGAAATCTTAATTATGTTTTTCTTTTCCCTTGAATTCCATGCGAGTAAATAATGGAAAAATATCGAACCTCTTCCTTTTCTTTACAGCTACAATGATCTAAGTATGACAGTGATAGATAATAAGGGTTAGAAACATCAAAACTGCAAAAACCAATCAGCAAAGTCAAACACAAGTCTTCAATTTGTTTGTGCGTATCGAGTGTTGTGGCTTTGGGAGCACCAAGTATTGGGTACATGCCAAGTATTTTAATTTATACATCATTTCGAGGAATTTATCTGAAGACATCATGTAAATTAATTACTTTTAAAATCTGCAAGCTGCGATATTGTGAATGTTCAAATTTTATTGTGAGACCAAACGGAGGACCAGGTAAACTGACTGATACTCGACGGAGTCCAGTCTAGGTAGTATATGCCATGAAAGTCATACCATTGTCAGCATTATCGTTTTCATCGTCTCGTCACTGCTTTTCTCATGCCATTATCATCGTCATCATCATCGAAACCCTCATCACCATCATGATCATCGTCGTCGTTGTCATCCTCAGCACGTGTTACTCGTAATGCTCTTCTCTCCATTTGGGATGAGTAATGCACGCGTGGAATAACCAAACCTCCGAGAGGAGTGAAAGCATGACGGTGTATCAGAAGTGTTTCCCTAGAAAAAACTAATGCAATGAAGGCATTTTTCTGATATAGCGGCGTTTTTGCCCTTATTTTAGGGCCCCAAATGGTCTATCAAAAATCAACTGTGTGCTCGCAGCTCGCGCAACGATGATTTTTGCGGTAAATGATTGATGGTAGTGCTTGCAAAAAGTGATCAAATTACCTGGTCTCGCACAGATAAACCTGCTTTTGCCGTGTTTATTTTAATAGAAGTTTGCTCCTGATCGATCCAATTTGAATTACCTCAAAATGAGGAGTATTAATTCTTCAAATATAACTGACATCAAGGAGTTTTAAGATTTCGTTTCAATGAGTCGTCTCTATATTTCGCTTATCCATGAGTTAAACATAGATGTCGGACATAGCGGAAGACTAGGAGAGATAAAACCTCTTGGTATTAATATCAGCGGATAATATTTGCTTGACCCGCGACTGTTGATGCAGTCCGAATGACTCCCTCCCGGCTGTGCAAGCTTCCTGCTCCCCGCCATGACCATTCATCGACAATCCTTTAAACATAATTTGCGTGTGATCAAGCGTTCCAGAATGTTCCGTTCGTGCGAATGTTTTTTCCTTTATTTTTGCGTCGTGCTGTGTGTGGCTAAGCTAAGTCACCTTTCCCAGCACTCGAACTTTCGTAACATCAATTACTTTGTTTCAACTAAAAGGCGCGCAAACATTGATGTCTTATCTCTTTCCTGTATACTACAGACATAGTCGGATATTATTGCCTTTTTTAAACGTCCGCTTGAACGGACTCCAGCTCTTCAGAGATACCTAAAGGGAGCCAGTATGGTTGGTGAAACAATGTATTGGATGTTGTTTCTCTTTTAAGTATCGGTCTTCTTGTCAAAGAAACAGATACAAGACCATCTACAACACTTTTCAAAGCAGGTAAGAAGAAGCTTGTGTATTCTCATTCTTCGATCAGATATTGTATTAGGAAGATTTTCAGTCTGATAGCTCACTGGTACTACTGGTGGTCGTAATGTTAAACCCCTCACATTGTTGCGCTAAAGGGTTGTTTGTTGCCCTGCGTTGTACTCAATTGGTAAACAGCATAGTTCTTATCCAATAAGAGTCGGAATTGCTCGCGAGACTTTAGTTTGGCGATAATTTTTAACGCGAAGCAATAAGAATTGGTGTTTCGCGAAAAAAGCACATGTCTGCTCACTAACAGCAATTACTTTACAATTCCAAAGCTCTTACTTTATAAGTTGTCTATTTTGCTAGGAGTGCAAGTTCATAGGTGCGCGTTTTCACGTTGGATTCACCCCCGCGTCGAGCAGGCTGAGTAAGAAAAGCTTTTCTTGTTTCAGGTCCATTGCGCAAGCTAGCTTCCACATGGCAGAAGATTGCAAGAAGAAAGAGTCGCAGATTTTCTGTTCGCACGGGACAAGATGATTACATAAACAGCCTTTGTAAAGGGTGTTGTACTTTGGATTCAAGGTACGAGCTAGTTTATCGTTTTCTATATATCACTGAAAACGTAACTGGGGAATCGATGAATAATATCAAGTTGAACAACGTGTTGAAGCATGTTCAAGGACGTTGCATCGTTCAACATTCGTGAAAATGATCCGTAAAAATTACGGTTATCGTCGTATAAAATGGTTCAAATCTTCACTAGTGTTATCCTTTAGCCATCGCTATCAACTGATTTGAAACTTGCTGAGTACCTACTGAGCATAGCTGAACACTTTGCGCTGAGAAGAAAAGAGAAAAGATGAATACATGCTTCAATGGGCTTGTGAGTTGGCAAACCTAAAGGAACATTGAAAAGAGAAACAAGAGTATCATGTCAGGCCAGCACAGTTTTCGAACTCATGACCTCCACGAAAGCCATTCGGTTCTTAAAACTGAGTGACCCTCGTCACAACACTTTTCCTAGTGCGTTCTCTGCGTTATGCCATGTTAACATAAACTCTGCACTTTCTCCAAACTGCACTTGAAAGGACGGGGTTCCGCGGGATCCGAGATGTTGCTAATTTGGAAAATTCAAAGTATTTTAATGTTGTAGAGGCATCTTGTTTTTCGCAATTATTTTGGATGAGGATGTCGCTAAATTGTATTACGAGTTGGTCCGGAAAATGCGACGCATCCATGCTGATAATAGTTAATGAAATTTCTCTGAGCGGAAGACACAAAATGCATGGCTTTAGAGAAAAATGTCGTATCTTGGGACCTCTTCCGATCAGGTTCGGATGTTATGGGATCTAGTATTAATTTTTCTCGGTCGCGAAATTTCACAAGCTGCACGATCCTGTGGCATAGGCGCTCCTTAGACACGCGTGTGATGTAATCCGGCTAACTACTGAAGCTCCTTTTGGTCCCAGGCAAACATGAAAAACATACCAGGGAGCCATTTACGCGACTAAGTGCCGTCACACGCACAGATTTGCTTTGAATTGCAGACCGGTCCGAGTAGGTCTATGAAAGCAAGGCGATGTTAGCCAATCAAAGTAAAGCGGTT
This sequence comes from Scolanthus callimorphus, assembly GCA_033964015.1. Lineage (NCBI taxonomy): Eukaryota > Metazoa > Cnidaria > Anthozoa > Actiniaria > Edwardsiidae > Scolanthus > Scolanthus callimorphus. Next base: position 30,976,658 of record CM066912.1, on the reverse strand, counting down.
ACAAATGGGCACACGTCACACGTGAGCTCTCACATATTCGTAAGGACTTCGACAGACCCGAGGACAGTCACATGGCCGAGTCACATTCACAGGGAATTTCTGCAGAAATCCTTCCATGGGAAAATCTGAATTTCCCCATGGTAGAAGAATGGGAAGTGGTCGGATTTCCCATGGCTATCCATGCGTGTGCTTTTCCCATGGATGTGTTTTTGCAGAAATTCCCTGTGATGGCTGGTCGACTGCTACTGTGTTTCAAAGTGGACCAATGGCTAGCTTTGATAATATTATTTTTCTATTTTTGTTAGATGCTGGATCGTCAATTATAACTTATGCTTGGCCGGTTGCTGGGGTTGACGTCACTAGGACGCCTGGTGATGTCGCCACAGGAAGACCACAAGAAGATTGAGGGCGTATAGGGTGCTCATGGAAAGCAACAATTTTATGCTCAAGAGGGACATACAGTCTAGCCAGACTTGCAAAAAATGTTCCCAACTGTGTCGGGACGAGATTTAAAGCTGGTTATACGTGAATACAAGAAAACATTGACTATATCACCATTATCACAGTTATCAACGCTGTCGCCGCGTGTCGTTATCAACAACAACAACAACAATAACAACAACAAAGAAATCAAAGTGTATAATGTATTTCTTTTATGTTAAATATTATTCTTTCATAACAATAAAGTTCATCTTTCTAAGCTTTTTTTATTGTATGAACCCTATGCTCGTTTCTCATTTCCTTAGTGAAAGTTCAACATGCCTAGTCTCCTAATCCCAAGTAGGAACACAGGCAGACCGCTTAACCTTCCATTTCCCTTTGCGTTGAACTTTACGCTTGCCACGTAGGGTAAGTCTCGCCAGAAAATCTGGGTGTTCAAGAGGAAAATAAGGGTGCCCACCGAGGAAATAAGGGTGCCCGCCGAGGAACTAAGGGAGCTCGCCGAGGAAAATCTTGTAGCGCTAGAATATTCTTGCACGTCATTTGCTGTTTTATCTTGAGAGGTTCGTCCCATCCTGTTCCTCGCTCATCGCACTCTTACTCAGCTCGACAACTAACCACGTGGGTAGGTCATGTTCTGCGGCATTGCACGCACTTTTTAGAATAACGACTCCAACAGCTGGAAAAAAAGATCGTTGAATTTGTGAGGATGACGAAGAGGTGGGGGAGGGGAGGGTGGGGGAATAATGGATACTTACGGCGGGTTTCTGCAACATCCCTCGCAAAATTCTCTATCCACCACAATAGAACGCTCTGTTACCAAAGGTATCCCAACAGTTGGTCCGTTTGTAAATACTCTGGGCTTGTAATTTGGTAACCATGGTAACACAGTCTTTATTGCGTAGTTTCCGCGGGGAAAAAATCGGTTTCCTGCAGAGGAAAAAAAATCGCAATGGAATAAAGTGACAGTGACATCGCTGGGGCTGGTGCAGAAAAAAAAGAAGTTTCCGCCCAGACCTTCTGCGTGTAAAGCAGATGTGATAACCACTACACTACAGAAACGACTTTAAGATGGAATTGAAAGAAATCAGGAAACACACTAGTCGATCAAGTACTGCCTTCGTAGTAAACTAAGGGAAGTGTGGTACAACCCGGGACCTACCACCTCCCGTGATAAAATCGGCTTCCATTCGAGTACATATGTTTTGACCGCTTCCCTAAAAGACAAAACCTTGATTGGCTTCCCGTCTTTTAGTTATTTATTAGTGACAGATACAAATATCAATAAAAAGCAAAACTTATGTCGTTGAAAAAAGGAAACCGATACTTCGATAACATCAGACGAGAGAAGAAAAAGTGACCTCTGTTTCCGCCCAGGCTCGAACTGGGGACCTTCTGCGTGTGAAGCAGACGTGATAACCACTACACTACGGAAACACATACATGACAAGGTGTCTGTACAAATGTATATACCGTATGAATGGATTATTACCTGGACTAGTGCTATCTTGGCTAAGGGGAAGGCGAGTTCTTTTTGCGGGTAACCCTGTGGACAAGGTGAAAGGAAGCCAGACATCAGGTTTGACAAGATATTATAAAAAAATGACATCCCGTTGATATTAGGGGAACAGGCAGGGGCGTGTCAATCGTCTCCCCTTCATGACTCTCCTTGAATAATACGATTTCGTTCCCGAACTAATCCTGCTGCCAATGAGAAGGCGCTAAATTCAAGGCATCCAATGATAGGCCCCGAAGCTCCGCCTTTGGGACTGTAGTTTTTGATTGATAGAACTGAGAATCCTAGTGAGTGTCCCCAGGGTGAAGAAACAGAGCAAGACTAGAATTATCACTGAGGCAAAGCAAACTACCATTGAAAGAACCCAAATACGACTTCAAACTTGGTTCATTCTCGAACCCAGAGCTCCCCGGCTCGTCTCCTCGCAGGGGAGGCTCTGGGACATCCATTTGAGGACCTTTGCTGATTGGCTGGTTTTGAACGTTGGTGCATGCGCAGAAAGATTTCTCTCAACGGCTCTGTATCAAATTTCGCGCATGCGTCAGTGGCTGTCACCAGAGCCTCCCCCGCGAGGAGACGAGCCGGGGAGCTCTGGGTAAGAGAATGAACTTGGTTCGAAAACACGGAAACTTCACCCTGGGAGCAGGTTTTAGTCCCTCCTGAAGTCCAATTCAATTCTCTTTACTATCGATCCACAAATCAACTTTATAAATATAACAGAATCTAAGAAACCGCAAACAGGGCTATTTTACCTCTGTTCACCAATACTCTACGTGCACTTAGTTCAAATATGGATAACTTAAATCATTCATCGTAAGAAACGTCTTCAATTCTTAATTGAAATTTTGCTTCAAAACGTGATATAGTAGTTGTCTGTATTCAACTATTTTTCTCTTTTAGTTATTGTATGATAAAATGAGTTAAGCTAATGATAGTGATTTACATGAACGAAATTAAACCTCATAGTGACTTACCATTCTCCCGGAGTAAAATTAATGCCATAATAAGAATGATAGTTACTGAAAACCCAACGCATATTCCAATAATTGTTATTTTCCCGAATTACTTCTATACTTCAAGTCTTCATCAATGAATTCCACTTTAACTTTGGCATCAGTATTTTTACTTTCCATCAATATCATACGTTTGGTTTCTCAGACATATGTTTCTTGGCTGTTAATTCTTGTGCAGTTGTACAACCGGCATATGAAGATTTCGTGATAAAAGGGGGATTAGATGCAGCAGCCCGATAGCTTAGCCTGACGTCGCGAAATGGAAAAAGACACGCAATCGACGAAAACATGAACTCATGCCATTTTCGTACCCAGAGCTCCCCGGCTCGTCACCTCGCGGGGGAGGCTCTGGTGACAGCCACTGACGCATGCGTATAAGAAAATGGTGGTTTTATGCCTCATAAATACTGTTGGAGCATTCAAGTCGAACGCATAGGTTGAAAAGACGACTAGGAAGAGAATGGCAGCGTTATTTTTTTACAGATACGCTTTTATAAAGCGAGATTAAGCTACTTTCATGTACGCGTGCGCGCTATTTCAGCCAATCAGCGAACGCCCTCAAATGGATGTCACCAGAGCCTCCCCTGCGAGGGGACGAGCCGGGGAGCTCTGGGTTCGAGAATGGAACTCATGCGTATTATTTATCATTTAGCACATCGATGCACTGCCCAAATATGGTCTTTGGAACTCCGATATCTGTCTTTTGCACATATGACATATTCTGCAATATCTGTCATCTGAGTTGTCCTGAAGAAGGCTTTTATAATAACGCCGAAAATTTGGCAAACAAATTGTTGTATTTTTAGTCCTTTCACATGCTGTCATCTGAGTGAAGTGTGATATCCCGTGTGTTGTCGTATAAATCCGCAAAAGTAAATTTGTTCTTGGATATTTTTGTGCTTTGATGTGCTTAATAATAATTGAATCATAATCCTGCTCGATTCTCTCGGCCGATCGTCGTTGTTATAATTACTGACTCCAAATATTTAATTGATAATGACTGCTTTAGATATGGTTTATACAGCGGAATTCGGACTGCTGCATGCCATTTTCAGTTACTTTACAATCAATCCAGGAATGGTGTAATCACTTTGCGATTGGCCTCAGTCTCACTGGTCTCACTACAGCAGTCAATATGAAATGATCCGCAATCATAAATCACAACTTCCACTCTAGTGCGAGGCCTTCTTTTCGATCAAACGCGCACCCCTGTGCTCCGCTCATCGTACCCTGGGCGCCGTGTTCTCCAAGCTTTACTCGTTATTAGACACTAAAATTGGCTAACGGTGTTTACATCTTGTTGCCATCCAAATCAGGTCATGTGATGATTCCTTTGGGTGGACACTTTTGTTAGTTCTGTACATACACTAGTGCTCTCAAGTTAGAACAATTTGACAATTGTAACCACCCGATTCTGAATTGGGTGGCAACACTGATGTAAACACAGTTAGCCGATTTGGCTTGAGTTTCTCATCTTTCCGATTGTCTATGATGACACGCTCGCTGCTTTATGAGCGCGTTAATAAACGCGGAGCAAATCTAAAGCTTGCAGAGCGACGTATAGCGACTCCGGCCAGAGTTCGCTCAATATAGCCGTTGGGTAAACATAAGCAGATATAGAACGCGGCGAGGACTTTTATCTGTAGAAATGATTAAAAAAAAAAATTGGTGCTCCGCTAACCGTACCCTGGGCGCAAGGTTCTCCAAGCTTCACTGACTTACTAGCACGCTCTCTCAGACTAACGCAATGCTGCTTTTATGATCGCGTTAACAAATGCGGAGCAAATCTAAAGCTTGCAAAGCGACGTAGAGGGACTCCGGTCGGAGTTCGCGGCATAGCAGTCGGATCAACAGAGACTGATGAAGAACGCGGCGAGGATTGTTATCGGCAGAGATTGAAAAGCATCTTACAAGCGCAGTTGCTGCGCGTTCCGTTTGTGTATTGAAAACATGGAATCCTACCTCTGAATCCTCTGAAATATTGGAACCTGCCCTTGCCTCGGTCAGTTCAGCGCCTTGAAGCACCGCCAATAATAATAATAATGCAAACACAGTAACCGGTTTCATTGCTATAACCTTTTTGTTTCTGTTTTGGGAAACTCCTCGTTCCCGGATCGCTGCGAGCTCTTGTTTGCTATAAGAGGGTCTTCGTGAATTTTATAGTCAAAGAACAATGAAGTACTTCAAGCTGTGAGCGCAGCAGTTATTCGAGGTGTTAGTAGGATAGGAAACTGTGCTCTATGCATGTTCCGACTTTGTAGACCACTGCCCACAATACGGGCCCTATTTAAAAAGCTTTCTACTTTTTCGTCATTAACTCCAGTTGCTAAACCAGTCATGGAACTCTCTGAACTGGTAGATAGTTAAAATGAACCTGAACCTAGTCCTGAACGTTTTGCTCGCCAGGTGAAAACAGCCTACAAAATGATCAGTATCGCTCGATTTCATTTTCGTTGCCAAACTAGCGGTAGTGACGCAGCTACGTTCCCGACGTTCGTGTAATGCAATCTTCGCTATAACTAGAAAATGTCACGTTCCCCGCTACGAGAAATGTCATATACCGTATGGTACAAAAATGCGTGGCGTGCGGTCTTCGAGCATGCAAAAATGCGATTGATTAGCAAAATAGTTGACAGAGAGGAATATGTAATGTAACAGCCATGTTGCGTGTCTGGGTCATACTTCAAGCTACGACTTTTCCGTTGGGTTTCGTCGTGTGGTGCATAAGAACCGCGGGACGATGCCAAACCTTGCGCCACTCCCGGTTATGTAATAGTCAATAGATTTATAGAGTAAAGAAAGCCAAATAAGGTGGCCAACAGAGATGTATTTTAGCCCGGTTTCTGTACAGGGTCTCGCAAGAAACGTTTTCTAGGTTGGCCATGGCAATGGGCGATTCCAGCTATAACGCACGTGCGCGCTGGATGTCGGTGTAGATGTGGGACATTTGTTGAACAAACTGTTGTAAAAAAGCGCGCTCTGGCTTCGGCATTTCTGAATAACGAAGAGAGCGCGCGCTTATAGCTGGAATCGTCCATTGACATAGAGCGGTTTTCGCATAACTGTCGTGAAAACAATTGCAATTGAGCGATCACTAGCCAATCAGAATCGAGAGAAATCACAACTTGCTCCTAAATGGCTTTCTTCTCAGCCAATTGCAAGCCGAACCAATTACTATGTAATTACACAATTGTATTTACTGCGGAATTTGATTGGCTGAGAAAAACGAGTAACCAATGAGAACGTAAAGCAGTCATGTGAAATCCGCTCTAATATCTGCTATGTTGCCACACACGACTGAGTGCAAGCAAGTATGTAAAAAATGAATGACTCGTCAGGTTAGCTGAAATGCGTGGCAACAAGATTTTAACACCGTTAACATCTTTGTCTACTGGCTCACCATAGGGTAACTTTTAAGGAGTCTATCTGCGAATTCGAAATATCACCTTTTTGGGTATAGTTTTGTTCATTGCCGCTTTCCTGCGTTTCAAGAACTTTCTCGAATCGAAAGGTTTTCAGTTTTTTTTTCGAGTGTGAAAAATGAAAAACGAGACGAATGACGTCACTTCCCCGTTCCATATTTGGCTCAAATCTCAAGACCCTTGCACAGACCGGACTTGTAACGCTTACTAAATTTGGTAGCGAACAGCACCTAGCTGCGCATGCAATATCAGAAGATATCTGTGTATCCAAGGCACATGACGAAATTAGCTAAGTACATTGACGATCGGATCAAATGCGTGTCCCGGTTTTACACTATTCGAGGAAGGAAATCTTATTCGCCAAAATCATGTTAATTCGAGGTTTTAGTCAGCAGTTCAAGAGAACAAGGTCAATTCCGGTTTAACTTTTCAGTAAATTCTAAAAATAGTGGTTCCAAAACGGGCGAAGCAGATATAGCTATTTTTAGTCATCCAGTCAGCTAGAAGGTTCTTTTATTTATTTTGCTTCGCCAGACATACGTGTGAAAGTGGAACTGGCAGGACGCCAGCAGTTCTCTCATCGATCCTAGCCTAGTTGCTGGTGTTATGACCGAGCTTCCTGTGCTCAGAGATGAACCGCGGAGGAAACGCAAAGGCTGGGTCGAGCTCACCCGCAGCTTATCCTTCCTTAACAAAGGAAGCCCGCCCAGAAAGCCACGACGCTTCTTTAAGGCAATAGACCTCCTCGGCTTGGGCATAATGTTTTCCCATTTCAGATCACATGGCATTCCCATGAGTATTCTCTTTCTTTTTCTGCTACGCACCGTAGGATACACCTGTTTCAATTAATGTTGCTCTACAAAACGTAAAACCATGAACCATGCTTCATAAGTCGTAATGGTAATTCCTGCCTAAAACGAAGCGGTTCACGCCAAATTGTGTCTCAAAGTAATAAACAAAGCCATTGGGTGGTTTTTAGTTTAGTTTGGTTTGCAAAACTAGAGGAAAATCCGAGAAATAGCGTCTACATTATGATGCATGGTTCATGGTTTTACGTTTTGCAGAGCAACGTTAATTGAAATAGGTGTATATGAATATGGAAGCATCCAAACAAAGGAAGAATACTCATGGGAATGCCACGTGATCTGAAATGGGCAAAACATTACGCCCAAGCCGAGGTCTAGCCTGCTAGCAGGCGTTGGAGGCTGTTTTATCGGCGAAAACCCGGAGTTCGTAGTCGCGAGCGCCATCTTGGATTTTTTGGCCGAGTGACAATGGGGCGGCACCCCCTCGTTTTGTCACTCGCCCCATTGTCACTCGGCCAAAAAATCCAAGATGGCGTTCGCGACTACGAACTCCGGGTTTTCGCCGATAAAACAGCCTCCAACGCCTGCCAGCAGGCTAGCCGAGGTCCATTTAGCGCGCACTACTCGAGTCTATCGGTAGCGCGCGAAAAATCGGGCTGATTTCTGTGGTCATGGCTGAAAGGGTAACTCAGAAGGACCTGATTAATAATTCATAGGACAAACAATAGAACGAAGCTACATGACATATGTAGCTTCGTTCTACCGTGAAGCCTATGAATTATTAATCAGGTCATTCTGAGTCATCCCTTTTAGCCATGACCGATTTCTATGGATTTCAGCCCAAAGTAGAGTCTATCAACCCCACCCACCCGTATTCTCCAAATATACTAAGTACTAGTCACCCCCCTTTCCCACGACTTTCTGGTATCTGTAAAAGTCATACCCCCTCTTAACCTTCTGGATCTAACATTGAGTCCGGCCTCTGAATAGAGCCACAGTATCAGGGATACACAGCAAATAATAATCACACAACTTCAAAGCATAAAATGCGTTTTTATTTGATAAATATGTCTGGGTCATCATATGCCGGCACGAGAGAGCGAAGTTTACAGAAACCATACTGGTACACCGGTAGAACTTTCACAAAGCTACCACACGAAGCACGGTCACAAACGGCCAATAGGCATAGACACGGACGATCGTGGTCGAACAAACGAATCCCCAAACAAACTGCTTTATACAGAGGAGGCCGACTACCACCAAGTGAGCACTCAAGGTTGGGTATCCTGTGGTATGCTACCACAGGTAGCCCAAGTATGGGAGTCAAGATGGGTACCCTGTGGTGTGCTCCCCAGGATGCCTCAGTATGACTCACAGCGAGCACCCTTTGGGTTCTGTCCAAGGAAGCCAAGTAAAGAGATTGCAAGGAGAGGATAGCAACTAACAAATCGTATTATCGTATTCTGCATGGATACCCATTTCGCTTACTTCCGCAAATCGTCATTGCAAATCTACTCATTTCTACCCAACTATAAAGAGCTCACTTGGTGGAAGACTTTGCAACTAAGTTTGGCCCTCATTAGGAACGCAATGGTATGGTACAAGGCATCACTTGGTGTTACCCAAAACAATGATATACCATCCATTGCCCCTACCCTTCATTGCGCGTGGCGAAAACATGTTCATTCCCACCTGACAAACGTCAACATCCTAGGGAAAGTCAAAGAGCCTCACTCAGGCGCCATTTTTTCAGCCTAGCAACATACCGAGTCAGAGAAAGCATCCATTTCCATCGGCTGATTTAGGGAATGTTGTGCAGTATTTTCCTTTAAATTCGGTAAATGAACGATAAAACTTTGTTTGTAGTTGGTTATTTTGAGGTTTCATCACGTCATTGGTCTTCTAATATAGAATGCAAACAACAGACGCTGATAAGGGCCTCTTAAAGACCCCGTGTCAGGCACTCCTTTGTTACTGTTTTCGTTCAATATTAGAAGACGAATTACGTAATAAACATATAGAGCGGATTTCACATGACTGTCAAGACTTATGTAATGGCGATTGCTTTGCGTTCTCATTGGCTACTCGTTTTTCTCAGCCAATCATATTCTGTAGTAAATACAATTGTGTCATTACTTAGTAATTGGTTCGGCTTGCGATTGGCCGAGAAAAAAGCCATTTAGGAGCAAGTTGTGATTTCTCTCGATTCTGATTGGCTAGTGATTGCAATTGTTTTCACGACAGTCATATGAATACCGCTCTAAAAACAAAGTTTCAGATTTGAATTACCAAATTCAATCGAGAACATTGCTCTATATTCTCTAAATCAGCCGATGGAAATGGGTGCTTTCTCCGACTTGGTATGTTGCTATGCTGTCAAAGTGGAGTCTGACACAGTCTCTTTAAACAGAGGCAGACAATGGCCTTTTAAACCGCAACTCGGAGCTGCCTAGGAGGGTTCAGTTGTGAGCTAGGCAAAGTCGCTTAGAACGTTTTTTTTTTTCTCATTCGACTCTCGTTTCCAGTGTCCAGTAAGAGGACGGCTTGGAGCAAGTCTAACCTTGAAGTTCAGGTGTCAAAACTCGAAGTTTGACGGGTGCAGAACATGATTTTGACGCGTGCGGCCAAAGGGTAAATGCAACAGAAGGTACAATGACAAAAAACATGATATGACTGGTATTTCAAACGGCACGAAACGTACGTATGTTCCCATGACAACAAACAGCAACGACAACATTACGTTGAAACCGAAAAACATACGATACTGGAGGTGGTGAATAAATATATTAGATATATAGACCTCCAGCGATATGACACTTTTCTTTTAGACACAGTCATACTGCGCTTAAACACGGTGACCACGACTGCAAGGAATTATGGGTAAACTGCGGCGTTGAATACACAGGAAGCCCAAACTTTTGTCTACTATCAAAAGACAAATGAAGAGTTTGCTTTGGGAATGTGTCTTGTACAGGAATAATGCCTGTATCCGCTATTTTTTTACCCACAATTCCTGGCGTCGATAATTATTTCACAAGTTATGCTCCTGTCCATACCACAGGAAACCCAAGGTGAGCTCTGTCTCACTACAATTATATGGAATGCCAATACAAACTCTGAGAAACAATGAACTTGAATAAAGACAAAAATGACGTCAACTCCGTTCACGATACAATGGAGGACGTTCAACACTACGTACTGACAAAAGGACACTCGAACCAGAATGACCGGTTGAACTGGAATTGCTAGAAAAACGAGAAACAACCGGTCTGACAGGTTTTGTTTTTGTCTCTGAATAAACACTAGAAAAAGGATATTGACTGAAATCACTTTAGAGAAAGATTACCAAACTAAAAAGTTATCTAATCAATTCGTTCTGGATCATTCTGAATCGAGTTGTCCATAAACACTGATCACAACTAAAGGAAAAACACGTGCACCACTAGTGGCCATCACGAGGTGATCACGTGAACACTACCACGCACATGCGCAAAAGGTCGACGCCACTGCAACAAGGAACGAGGACGCGACAGACAAGCAGCACAAGTCACGTGATCTGCGGCGAGAACAAAGCGGACAAAACACATCAGGGGGTAGCGGATAACCATGGGGGGGGGGGGGGGGAGCTTTGAGTCCAAGCTATAGTTTCTAGCAGGGGGCATTTACCCTCATTCTACGGTGACGGTGAACGGGGTCGTTACTTAGTGCTCGTCACAGAGACAAGTTCAAGTTTTTTCAAGTTTCAGGTTTATTCAATAACACTATAAGTTAAAAGGTTCACAATAGAACTTGCCCACAGGTGGCTGACATATCCAGTCCTTTGATACATGTCATCATATTAAAATTTACAAATTTTAACAGCAGAATTCCCATATTGGGGGTGTAATGTGGCCTTCCTCTCAAAAACTGAACTCTTTTGACAAGTTCCGAATGTAAGGAGCTGGGCTCACATGCCATTAGCAGATTAAAACCCATCCAGATGGCAGGCAGTTTGACAGAAACTACATGTGACAATACAACAACGCGCGGCAATGACAAATGGATAACGAACAAACAAAAGCCAACTAACACTGAGATTTGCAGATTTTCATAGCCTTATTATACGACTTTAACGAATTGAGTGCAGATACGTAGCCGTATTGCACACCAAAAGGCGTATTACACGGTTGAATTATACTAGCAAACCTGTTACGAATGCCTGGAATGTTAAGGAAAATCCAGGAAAACTGCTGGAAAAAAGTTTCTACTCAAATGTGGTTGAATGAGTCAGGCTCACGAATCTTATTCTGGGTTGCAAATTATGACATTAGCACTGTTATGTTAAGAGTGAATAGAAAAATGTTAAGTGCCGTATATCGGTCCAATATAGTAAATCATCTCCCTTTTAAAGTGTGTATGTTTTTTTGGGGGGGAGGGGCATTTCTACCAAAAACTCTTGAAAAAATAACTAAAGACCTTCCTGGAAAATCCTGGATTTTTGTCATTCAGAAAGCGTACGCACCCTGATGAACAGATTACACGACGCGCTATACATTTGGTTCGGTGGCGAAGCTCCACACACACGTAAAACTCACCTTAATACGGACGACTGGCGTCCTTTGGCCTTTTAAGTTGAACTTTTAGTCTTTTCGCACAGATTTGAAAGCCATGCATCGCCTGGATCGCGTTCTGAGCTGACAGTGGATTATCAAAACTTACAAAACCTATAAGAGAAAGTTATGACAGAGGTTCAGACAACTGAAGTACATGTTGCTGTGTCAGAACCGGATGACAGTCCGTTTCAATTAAACTTAGCTTTTATTTACTTTTTCAAATAAATTACAACTGAAATCGTTGCATCGCGACCCGCGTTTTCAAAATTTGCATAAAACATTGTTCTTACATATCTCGTTAACAAAAAAATAAAGTAATATTTTGGGCATTCTTATTTGTTCAAGCACAACTTTAAGTCCACGTTGTCTTCTCTTAGGGGTTATACAGTGTATGCACTTTAAACATATTTCTCATACTTACCAAAACACTTGCTTAGGTTAGTCGTTTTGTCAATGAACACTTTTGCGCTAAGTACAGTACCGAATGGTTGGAACATTTGCATGAGATCAGCGTCAACAAACTCTGCAGGAAGGTGGTAGATAAACAAGTTGGCACCCTCAGGACCTGAAACAGCACATGGACGGAGCGTTAGTACACACGTTTAAGTATTTTTGAAATAAAAAATCTGCTTTGGGAATGGACGATTCCAGCTATAAGCGCGCGCACTACTTTATTCAGAAATTCCCGAGCCGTGTCCCGCAACTACCAGAATGCAGCGCTGTGAAATTCATTGTTTGATGTGGTCACTCAAGCAAAGAATCAAATTGTTTCAGTGTTTCAATTTTTTGCCGTAATTATAATTGTGAAACGACCCTACTTAACCACAGTTCTCTTTGCGGCCCGTCCTATGACAAAGTATATAGCACTAGCCTAAGTATATAGCACACACCCCACCCCCTTGTTTCCCTACCTTCTTTCTGGGGTTGCCTCGGTGTCTGTGGCTGATAAAGAGCGTGATTATAGACTGCTGAGGGGAATGTTGCTGGCAGAACAAAGCAAACAATAAAAAACCTTGGTTGGTTTTGTCCAATACATTGACAAATTTATGCAAGGCATTGTCTAAAACAATGGAGTGCAATGGAGTGTATTATAGAACGAGGCAATACAATGGAGGAGAACAATACTATGCAAAAATTTGTCAAAGTATTGGACTAGTATGATCGTGATAGATAGCGAGTAGCTAAAAAGCTACCGTAAAACTCTCTAAAATAAATTAACAACAAATTGAAGGTAAGTATGCCTTTGTAATTGGTTTTACTACAGTCATCTGAAAATATTGCTCTAACAGAAAGGCTTCCACTTGTCCCGAAATCTCATCCTTTTTCCGAGGTTTTTTTTAAAAGAATCCCTTGCATACAGGTATTTTAGCAGCACTCACCACTGTATTGTTGTATGCCAGAATAAGCTTGTGATAGTGTGTCCATAGATGGGACACCTGTACCGCCCATGTTATTTACACTGCTAATCCCTGTCATGTTGGGTATACCTAATGATGCCAGAGCTGCTGGATTTGTTGCTGTCATGTTTACCCCTGGTGGTGTCACAAAAATAATTAGAAAATAACACCTATGTTGTATTGTGAATGTGCGCATTCTGATTGGTTAAAAAGCGTGTTTGTAAGAGACCTGAGAAACACGATTGTCACGCAACGCTGTCGCGCGTGTGTATGTTATTTTCTAAAAGCAATAAAAATACTTTCTGCGTGTTCTCTGGTTTCTTACAAACACTCGGGGAATGTTGGTCGAACTGATAAAACTTGAAAGACACTCGCCGAAGTTTTGATCAGTTCTCCCAACATCCCCCTCGTGTTTGTAAGAAAGCAGAGAGCACGCGGAAAGTACTTTTATTGCTTAAATGAAAAGAAATTTTAGCGCTTGTATATTACTAATCTATAGCATTTATTTGTGATCTGTCTGTGTAGTAATCTTTCTCACTGGCTGAAGTTCCTGCATAAATTCTGGCACCTTACATGCAAATACTTACACCTTACATGTAAATACATACCACCTTTACATGTAAATATATAACACCTTAGGGAAGAGGTCAAAACAACATTACTTTATAAGTTCAGGGGGTGGTAGCCCCCAGTTCCCACCACGTGATTCACCATCCCTGGATACCTATCATATCGAGTACCATTGTTTTACCTCTTCCTTTACATGTAAAAATATAGTTCTTACATGTACCGGTAAATACATATCACCTCACATGTAAATACATATCACCTCACATGTAAATACCTATCACCTCACATGTAAATATATATCACCTCGCATGTAAATACATATCACCTCACATGTAAATACATATCACCTCACATGTAAATACATATCAACATACATGTAAATACTTGCTGCATTACATGGAACTAAATACAACCTTTCATGCAAATACATACTACCTTACATGAAACCTCATACCACCTTACATGTTAATACATACCACCTTACATGAAACCTCATACCACCTTACATGTTAATACATACCATCTTACATGTAAATACACAGCACCTTACATGTAAATACATCCCACCTTACATGTAAATACATTCCACCTCACATGTAAATGTACATCCCACCTTACTTGTAAATACATGTCACCTTACTTAAGCATTAGAGCACAACTTTCTATGACTTTATCGGCACAATAGAGCATGCACGATGTTGGGAGACACAAGAATGTTGTAAAATCACAAGCCACAGGCAAGTGATATTAAAACTTTTCGAGTGTCTCTCCCAACATCACAAGTGCTCTATAACGGGGGAGAACCATTACTTTATCGGTGAAATAGAGCATAGAATTGGACCAATGGGCAATTCCAGAAAATATAATATGTACCCCGGGGACGGCCGCTCGGAATTCTATATGCATTTTGGGGGGGGGGGGGGTAAGCCATTTTGGAAATTCTGGATGCATGGGGGGGTAAAAAAATAGTGCACCCCGTGGTGGGGGTACATATAATTTCTGGAATTGCCCAATCAGAGAGAGTGCACGTTACATCGTAGCAATATCATAAATGTAAATACATACCCATCCCAGTAAGACCTGCCATTCCCGTCATGCCCTGCACCCCTAATCCCATGGGTGAAGCATTAGACACTGATGTGTTTACGCCACTTGTCATAATGCCACTTGTACCTGTAGGGACACTGTTCTGAATCGCAGTAGGCTGTTGTTGCTGTTGTTGTTGCTGGGCCATAACTGTTGCTGCTACAAGTGCACCTAATCCACCTGGCTGAAGAATACCTAAGGAAGATCTTGCAGAATTCAGTGCTAAATCATAATAGTTGTCCAATATAGGTCGTTACGAAGCAAAATTGATTAATAATAATTAATAGTTATCAGAAAATTCAATTCTACACATCCGTATTAGTAAAGCTGCAAAGTTTCAAAAGAATTGCTTGAAAACTGGCTTAGATATGAATTTTCAAAACTTTGTATTCTAGCTTATGTACTTTTTACAAAGCAATGTATGGGCAAATATGTCAAGTCGAGGCTGGAGCGGCATCAATGCCCGTCCACCCAATGTATTTTCCCATACATTTTTTGCAAAAAAATAAGCCATGATACAAAGTTTTGAAAATTCATATCTCAGCCAGTTTTCAAGCAATTCTTTTGAAACTTTGCAGTTTTACTAATATGGATGTGGTAGTATTGAATACTGGATTTCATTTTCTGATAACTATTAAATGTTAGTAATCAATTTTGCGTGATAACGGCCTATAGTGCTGGTAAACTAGCAAAAAATGGTTCAGGCACCATAAGTTGTAGAACAATGTACTTATGCTTCGACATTATATTCCTGAGACAACATCAACTTGACCTAACTCGTTCTTAGGAAGGTCCCAAAATATCAGGAGGAAATAAATAAGGATAATAAAATGAGGTATGAATAAAACACAGAAATGAGTATTGTGAAGGACACAATTATGTAGCTACAGGTAACAGGCCCATAGCCAGAAGAAAATCGTTACTGAGGCAGAGTGAGGCAGATTTCCATTTTTCTCTGACTAACAGTAAAGGCGGGTTTAAAATTCATTTTAAATTTGGTTCTGTTTCTTTCAGTAAAAAAACAAACATCGAACTTTTTACCAAGGAGTGCCTCACTCACCTCATGCTGGCTACAGGCCTGGCTAACTCCAAAACCAATAGACAAAGCACACATATAATTTTATCTCAAAACTCTACATATATCTACCCCTTTTATGACAAATCATACTTGTCACGTCCCTTGTTTTTTTTGTGTCATGATATTCATTACTTACCAGGATTAAGGCCTGGTACAAGTCCAAATCCTGGAGCAATTCCAGTATTGGCTGCTTGCTGTATCTGTAAAGGCAAGATACAGACCAGCAAATTTAACAGTTTCTAATCATGTAAAGTGCATTTTTACCATAACAGTTAGGTTTCTCGCAAAATGATTGGCTGATTTGCCATGGGAAATAAGAGTCCATACCACTCTGCTCGCATCAGCTGGCGGGGAAACAAAGGGAAATTATTCGAATGTGTGTGCTATTTACAACGAAAAATGATTGTAATTATAATTACCATAATTAACATTTTGTCATGGTAAAAAACAAATTTCCAGAGGTTTTGAGTGGTGTGGACTCTTATTTGCCACTTTTTATGCCATCATCGTGGTCAAAATTTGTTGTGGATTCACTCGCTTTCGGCACGAGGTCCTGGCAAGGCTTCCCCCAGAAAATATACAAACTTGAACACAACATGGCAGTAAGTAATGCTCGTTTATGACCCTTTAATGAAAATTCTTGCTAATATTTAATTTGTATTTCTACACCATCTCTTGTTGTCTTTACATTATTTCTCTGATTATATTATAATATTCTCAGTTGTCACCACAAACTTAAACAGAGAAACAAAAAACCTTGATTTACTGGGCACATTATGACCGACCAAATTAAGGACATTTGCCCATTTTGTTGTCCGATGACTGGCAGTAATTTCCACCTCTGTTCAAATTATAACAACTAATGTTGAGCTGGAGACGCACCTGTTGTGTTAAGGCAGGGTTGTATGCCAGTGGAAAGCCTGGATTCCCCCCAAGAGCCATGCTACCAAATGTTGCTAGATGCTGCATCTTTTTAGCTAGTTTCTCTTTCTCTGTGTCAGCAAACTTTACCACTATTGGCGAAGAACAACCCTGAGGCAGAATGATAGAGTATGAGTCAGTTTAAACATGGGAAATACAAGGTCAGACAGTATGGTGTTAGAAAAAAAAGGAAAGGGAAGGAAAAGAAAGATTTGGCAAAAAGATAGCTCTATTAGTACGTCATTTAAAGCTTTATTTAAAGCCCCCTCCCTCCCACAAAAAAAAGATGGTCTGGCAAACACAAAACAGTGAAGTTTCACACATTGTCAAGTACAGTTTAGCTCGGTCCCATTTGGGCCACAAGGATATGAGTATACAATGCAAAAAGGCACAGAAAAGTATGTAGCTAAAAAAGGTGACAAAAGACAAAAAACCCAGCACTGACGTTAAACAAAAACACAGTAGTACCAGCTATTGTCACAGTGTTGAAAACAGGAAAAGCATAACAAGTGCAGCCCTATCAAAATGTGCTACCAGTAGGCATTATGGAAAATTAGCTTACTTAAGGTCTCGGTCAGGGTAAATAATCAAAAATCCATAATACGACTTTTTTCCTGGAATTCAGTTAATAGAGTCCTAAAGTATATTTCTAAAACCCCAAATGACGCGTCAACTGTTTTCCTTGGTTTCAATAGCCCATTCGTTTGTATTGCCCACCACTCATTTTCTGTATTTTAATTAACTTTATACGCTTTTTCTAGCACTTAAATTTTATGTCAAATTTTCACCTTCGCGAAGCTCCTGACCTCGCACGATTTAAGATATCAGCGTCAAATTTTCTGTGCCGTTAGAAGATGATAACACCTAAAAAACTGTTTGAGGAAATTATTTTTTTTTACTTGAAAAGGTTTTTATTTTAAATTTTGTGGCAGCAAATTGAAAAAAATACGACTTTCAACTTTGCGACCTAATATTTTCGTAAATATGCAAAATATCAAAAATCACTCACATGTTTTTGCAGTTCACTTCTCCAAGATTAAAATCCGACAAAGTTTGAAATTGTGCAACAAATGGTCTGGAGCTTTTCAAGTAAACAAGGTAGTTTTTAGTTCGGGGTCGTTAAAATATAAGAAAAATCTGAACTCTGCTAAAATGAACAACTTCATTAGATAGAACAATGTTTTAGCTTTAAAACGATATATAACTGATTATCATAGCATAAATTGCGATGCGACAAGAATTTTTTCCATAAGCACATCGTTTTCCCTGACCGAGACCAGTAACACTACTTTCCACACTCTTATCAAATGTCAGAACTTTTTCCATTAGCAAAGGAGAACCTAGCCTGCATTACAGGCGTCCCTTTGCTCTCGATTATACCTTACTTTGCGAGAGGAGACATATGAATTCATCTTGAGATTTTCTCATCCATTATGTAATTACTGACCCAAAATCGGTCAGTAGAATCTGATTGTTGCGTTTCTCAGTGAGCCGTGAAAGCGAATGTTTCAATAACAATGCACACACTCCTTCAAGCAAACAAATGTGTGAAAACTTCCAAGCCAGCCAACCAGGTGCCACAACTGTCGAAGGTGTGCATTGTCTTGGAAATGTTATAAAAAATAACCATTTTTACTTGGCTGTGATTGCATAATGGATAAGAAAATTCTGTAGTGAATTCAGAATCTCTTCTTGCAAAGTGAGGATGGTATGATTGAGAGTGAAGGGACGACACTAGATAAAACAATCATAAATTATTGTACATCAACTTTCAGTTGCCAAATTATTATTTATTACATTGTTTCAGAAAACACCCATTGCTTGCTGTTTTGTGTTTTCAATCAATGTGAGCCAATCCGATTCTTGCCCAGTTTTGCCTAATGGCTTCCCTTATGACACATGTCATGACAGAAGCCAATTCATTACACTCAGTGAAACTAAGCAAGGATCTGATTGGCTCTCACAGAAAATCCCAACTGCATGAAGCCCATTTGAATGAACTAGGTTGCAAGTTACGAAACAGCTGTAAGTTTGTCAAAGTTTTGTTCTTCCAATGCTAAGCAGAGGATTTACCATGTTTTATTAGAGAATAATATCATATGATTTGTCTACTTGAAATCGTAACGAGAACCCTGAAACACATTTTGACAGTGCTGTACAGTACCTCCATTGTAGTGCTATTATGCATCGCTGCAATAGCACTTTGGGCTTGCATTCTGTTAGCAAACTTTATAAAGGCACAACCTAATTAGGTACAAACAAACAAACAAACGTTACGACAGTCAAACTAACACTGGTACTTGAAATTTTTTACATGCATTAAAGTAAGAAAATTATGCATATGCAAACAGCTGCTGAAAGATAAGTTACACGAACCAAAGAAACATGCATGCATGATACAACAGAGAGACCTCCATGAATGGATAGGAATTAGGAAGGGTTGCTTAATTCCATAATGTTGTAGATTTTATCATATGGGTTGCACCAAAGAGGTCACTAAAACTGATATACATTAAATTAATGCTTACCCTTGCTAGAAGAGTCGTTATTTCTTAATATTGTTAATTCTTCTATCGTCCCAAAAGGTGAAAACATTATCCTTAGGTCTTCTTCTTTGGCCATTTTTGATATCATACCAACAAATAGTTTCCGGTCTTCTGTTGGCAAGAAAATAAATTATTACCAAACATAAGGAATTTTTAAGAGAAGCACAATCATGTCAGAGCTAAAAATAACAGCAGGAAGGATGGTGGACATGGAGACCAAATTGATTTGAGCTTGATCATGTTTCTGACCAGCCGATATACCGCACAAGAGATGAAGACTTGTGTTAGAAGTGGCTGGTCAAAATGTCTGGTCAGACAAAGATTTGACTGGTCAACTTTAAATTTTGGATGAATATTGACCAATTACCATCTCTATTTTTTTAGCCCTTACTGCGATTTTCATAATTCTGCAAACTCTCACTATCGATTTCCAACTATAAAACCGCCTTCTGGCTTCTGTCGATCAAAGCCCCAAGTCCTGCCCGAGTCTTTTCATCGTTACTCTTTGTGCTTTTGATTGGCCAGCGCCTAAGCAGTGCTAAAATGTGATTGCCAATCAAAAAGCACAAAGAGTAACAATGAAAAGACTCGGGAGTTAGATTGGCGGAAGCTAGAAGGCGGTTTGATGGTTGGAAATCGTTAGCGAGAGTTCATAGAATTATGAAAATCGCAGTAATGTTGCAGAGAAAAAGATTAATAGACCAATTTCGATAGATTAATATTCTTACTTGAGTACAAGGCTCAGGGGAATAAATCAAAAGAAGCTGCATCAGCATAGAAAACAAATGAATACTTTATTTCTTTCCTGTTATTCCCCTGACCCTCGTATTCAAGTTGGAATTCTAATATATCGAAAGTAGTCTATTGAACCATGAGGTCCACAGTCACTTAAAAACAGCAGGAAGCAGGTTATGCAAGACAGGAGTAAATTGTATATTCACCTAATAAAATAGCTTACAGTACCTGATTTAGTTTCACTGTCTGCTGGCTTGACCTGTATTGGATGATGCATCTGAAATAGCAAAAATTTACATTAATATTTTTCTCCAAATTCCAATAATCTAGAGGTCTAGAGACAACAGCAACCCACACGTTAAATAGGTAAGTGAAAAAATAACCATCATGACTGACAATAGATATGGTAAAAATCATGACTGCCATGATGGATATGGTAAAAATAAAACAGAAGGGAAGGGAAGGGAAGGGAAGGAAGGGAAGGGAAGGAAGGGAAGGGAAGGGAAGGGAAGGGAAGGGAAGGGAAGGGAAGGGAAGGGAATGGAAGGGAAGGGAAGGGAAGGGAAGGGAAGGGAAGGGAAGGGAAGGGAAGGGAAGGGAAGGGAAGGGAAGGGAAGGGAAGGGAAGGGAAGGGAAGGGAAGGGAAGGGAAGGGAAGGGAAGGGAAGGAAGGGAAGGGAAGGGAAGGGAAGGAAGGGAAGGGAAGGGAAGGGAAGGGAAGGGAAGGGAAGGGAAGGGAAGGGAAGGGAAGGGAAGGAAGAAGGGAAAATGGTGCACAGAATTAAACTTGTGGAATATTTTGGGAGAAGCCGACCCTATCAAGAAGAGATTGTTCCTACTGTGAACAACGATACTTTTAGAGTTGGAAACTCAAACAGAAAATCGTATTACCCAGTTTTATCAACACTTATTGGTGGCTCTTCAAATGAATCTGGTAAAGTTTCAAATACTGATCTGAATGGTGCACACCATTTCTAGATTTTTTTTCAATGGTCACCTATTGAAACTTGATTAGTAAAAGCATTCTGTGGTACTTTGTTTTTAATGTACACATATTTCTAGGGAACTTTATTTGTACATTATTCACAGGTTACCCAATATTCAACCAAAATGGGGTACCAGTCTATTGTTGAGGGAGGTAAACTATCCCCAGGATAGTTGATATTTCTAGCTGGGATGCCATTGTCTAGCATTTAAATGAGGTGGTTCATTAATTAAAATGCTGCTTTATTATCCAAACCATCTTGCAGAGTACATTTTGCGGGTGTTATCTAATACACTCAGAGAATATAATACTTCATATGAAACCCCTTTTAGTAAAACAGCAAGTGGGAATGCTTGGCTAAGTAATGTATCAAATGCTGAAGGCAACCTATAGAGATATAGCACTAACTAGACTATATATAGTCTAGCAAACATGCTGGTTATGTCCCAAGCATGTTGTTTATTCACTAGCAGATGACGCTGTGGCACTGATGTGAAAGGGGCATGCTACCATAAATGGATTTAAGCTGTGTGTGTACTTGTATAATATGGCTGGTATTTACAAGATGCAATAGAATGAAGTGATACCAGATGAGAATAGTTTAAAACAACATATACTAACACAAAAAGGTTGCGCTAATGTAAATTTAAGTCAGGCTTTTTGAGGAAATCAAGAGGTAGAGCAGATGTTTGTAAATGACATACTTTCAACATCATTTACGCTTGTGACTTCAAACAAAAGAATAGAAAAGTATGTTAAAACTTTGTTTCTCTAACGAAAATGATGAAAAGACGTACTATGGAGTACATATAGACATGCCAAAAAGTTTATATCAGACAATTAGATCAATTATGGAGGCTTGAAATTCAGTTTTTAGCCTGAGGTAGAATTTGCATGCTGCTTTGTCATCTGAATGATTCAATAATAGCTGAACACATGCTGTCTTGGGACAATCCCCTGGCTGATTTCATATCACTTGGTTCCTTCCCATTGCTTAGTCTAGAACAGCTCTATGCACCCTTAGGGCTTTAATCTCAATGTGCCAGATGCACTCCCTCAATAATTATGGCTGAATTTGAGCGCCAATAACTTAACTGTATATTTTTCCGTTCAATAATGACTTAAAACTATCCTGCATTAACATAGGTCATCCACTAAGTGATTATTCTATTCTGTCTACTCTCTGTAATTGCCTGACTCTTGTCAGACCACCTTTCGATCGTTCTTCACCACAAATCTTGAATCAAATAGCTCAGTATCGATATAAACCTCATATATTATGCGATCAAAGCTTAAAGTCCTAGTACATCTGGAAACATGACAGTTATTTTGAATATTCTAAGTGTAGAACGTCAGGAAAGCGTGTATTACGGGCTGTACCTAGTAGACAATACAACGAATTTGACAGGCATACTCTCTTTGAGTGGCGGATGCAACTTTTAGATTATCGGCAAAATACATCGATTTGAGATAAGAAATATGCAACGAAGTGTATGAAATTTGTATTCATCAAATAAAGATCTTTAAAACTGATCAAACTTCTGTACTGTGCTTTATGTTGTGATTTCAACAACCCAGACTAATACGAATAGTTGATAGTGAGAACGTACTAGAACGCCGGTCCCGACTCAAACATGGAAGTAAATTCGACAACTCGAATTCTATGCTGGACTTAGTCACCATAAATCATATTTATCCCTTATATCTCGATAGATTTAGACTCATTACCCATATACAAGCAAGCACATATATTTTAAAGTTATTATTATTGAAATTTAGACTGTCTGGAATGGCTAGAAAGATCATAAATCGGTTCAGACTTAACTTACCCCCGGTAACGTTTTCTTTTCATGTAGGAGATTTTGAGCGCTGTTGCAAGCTTCTCTCGAGCAAAAAGTTAAAAAAGCACAACCTATAAGGCAGAAATAGAGTTAGTCATCGCAACTGTCCAGCAGATAAAGCTCTAGACGCTTAAAACGTACCTTTATGTTGGCCGGTATATTTGTCTTTTAGTATTGTTAACTCGTGGATGGACCCAAACGGCTCGAAGATCGGTCGAAGATCTTTTTCTTCCCAAGTGCGAGGAACTTGCCCTATGAAGAGTTTAACAGAGTTTGGGTCTCTAATAGGAGTTGTGCCACCGTTTGTAATGGTTTTCACTTCCATTTTCGGCGGTTTAGCAGGCAAAAAAGCTGAAATAAAAGTGATTTAGCATAAAAAGGAATACTACCGCGAAACCGAATGACAGAAGTCCATGTGGGTGTCCCAGGATGCATAGCGGGCATATCGGCGCGAGAGGACTAGGACTAGACATTCGCGCACAACAAAGCGCACACTCGTATATAAGCCCCTCGGGCAATATTATCTCGGTTTGAAGCATCCTCTCAGAGATTTAAAGAGAGCAGTAAAAAGCAATCAAGTGTGGTAATTTGCTCTTTCGTCGATCGAGGGGAAAGTCTTTTGTTCTGGTTACGTTCTTTAGTCATGTAGTTTATAAATAATTGTTCCGTTATGGATATTTTTGCTTTAAAAAATATATTTTTGTTTCTTCTTTTCTTGTTTGTGTTTTAAGTTATATTTTAAGCAAACAATTTAAATCATATATAAAATCAATATTTTGTATCGTTATTCTAAAGATATTGCAGCGCTATTGGGTTGCTAAGAAATAGGGCTATATAAATGTATTATTATATTGTCGGGACCAATTTCATTTCGCAGATCAAGCAGAGGCCCCCGACAAATCGAAACGTGTGAATGCACTTTTCGACAATCGGCCCGACAAATCGGCGCGTGTAAATCAGTCTTGAGCGCGCATAGAAAATAATTGCGCGCGCTATACAAAAACTAGACCAAAGTTCAGATTCAGTCCAGAGGGGGCCAATGTGTTGTGGTTGGTTAGATAATGTGCTTCTTCCCGTTTGCGCGGGTGACGTCGTCCGTTTTAGACCGGCCCTTAAAACAGCTACCATATATCATATCCATGACATTGTGCCCCGTACTGCTAAAATGTCAGTCCGTTTCTTAACAAATCGTTCCTGTGTGTGCGGAACCGATCACCCAATCTTCTGGATCAAGATTCCCCAATGTACACTGTGGTTGGACATTTGCGACACGATAAGCAAAAGCTTCTGCCCTCAGAGGTACACGAGTAATGGTCCCTCACTCGGATTCTTCCTCTTGGAGTAGAAATGGACGTATTGGCGTGTACGATATCGCAACTTCTGCACGGGCGTCTATCGCAACGTCGGCCCATGCTGTCGAAAATATCCTATGCATTGCCAGTTTACGGAGCTAGTCCCTCAGACTTGTACACGGTACAGTGTTTTCTCGATAGGTGCCATAAACGGCGATATATTTCAGAGCCAAATTAATATATTTGACATGCTGCATAAAAATGACCGTCGATTATTTTTGAAAATTAAAAGTACTACTTCTTACCCTCTATACAGTTTAATTCCTCAAGTTAAAGAGGCTTCGAAGCGTTTACGGCACAGAACTCCACATTTGCCAAGGGTGAACACAGAACGTTTTAAGGACAGCTATTTTAATAGGCTAATTTTTAGATACAATTTAGCGTTATAAATTTTAACTCTGACTCTATATATTTATCATTGTAATTTTAACTATTGTATATATATATATATTTTCATCGATATTGTAATGTTATGTTATGTATTTTTAGCGAACAAAATAAAGACATATTATTATTATTATTATTATTATGTAAGGGATCCACAGACGTTTCGGATCCCGGATCCCATGCCCTGGATCCCGGATCCCACACCTCTGGATCCGGATCCCACACTCTGCGATCCCGGATCCCAAACCTCAAATTTAGCTGGATCCCGATCCCACACTCTGGATCCCGGATCCCACACTCTGGATCCCGGATCCCAAACCTCAAATTTAGCTGGATCCCGGATCCCACACTCTGGATCCCGGATCCCACACTCTGGATCCCGGATCCCACACTCTGGATCCCGGATCCCAAACCTCAAATTCAGCTGGATCCCGGATCCCTTTACATGGGCCAACGCCAACGGTAAGTGCCAGCCAGGCTCCTCATCGGTGGACGGTAAACTGCTCCTCACTAAAAGATCTTTCAGGTTTCTTGCGCGCCGGAATACCTTCAGGGGTGGTTTGTTAGTCGTCTGTGTGTCGATGTCGTTGCGTACGATGTCATCGGTACGATTTTTTTTTCGCAGACACATAAAATATATATTGTAATACACGATATACATACATACCGAAACTTTTCAGAGTACATTAATCACCCTCAGTTCCCATTTACAATTTAATGAGTTGTACGCATTCACATAGTGCAAATAAGAATAAGCAAAACTATTTTATTCACCATAGATATTATTTTCACGAGAGCTTTAAACACATGCTTTCTTGAGTGTTGCATGGTCAGTGTAGTGCATTAACAACTAAACAACTCTGTCGAATTCTAAACTAAAACACATCATAAATCATTTTATTCCTGTCTTGCTGGGCGCTATTAAGCACAGGTATTTCATATGTAATAAAATTCTCCAACTAAAAACAATTAGCGAAACTCAAATAAAGAAGCACGCCGCCTAAACACCATGGTCATTTTTTCACAAATTCGAGTACAACGTACAATTCCTTCATTGGACCCTTTATAAATTCTAATTCCTTCCCTTGATTCCCTTGAAAGGAAATTACAAAATGATATATTATTATTCTGTTTAGCTTCCAACACTGGTTTTACAGGCCTGTTTCAAACGTCGATCTTTTGCCGCGTCGAATCCAATTCAGTCGAGACTGTTTTCTTCTCCATTTTATAACCAAAGGAAACAAGAAAAACGAGCGTTTTCTTTTTGTTCTACTACTTCATCTAGATTTACCTTTTGCACAAGACAACGTGTCCTCTAAGCTGCAAATGAAACTTCTAATAATTGGATTCGACGCGGCAAAAGTTCGAGGTCTGAACTGGCCTAAGGGTCATGTAGAAGCTATCGGAAGACCTACTAACCCTATAGGATTGATGCACCTCAGTGAAAACAATGGAAACACGAGAATAGAACGACAATATTATAGAACAATGAGGTACATCTCGGTGCATCAAGCCTTACCAGCAGCTGCTACATAACTGGACTCTAATAGCCTGGTGAGATTTTTTTAATAAGCAAAAACGGACGGGGTTATGAGAGAAAAGAAGTCGAGAGGGGGCGGGAAGTACACCAGTTGGTTCCTCGACATATGCACTGATTTCGGGTTGTCCCGACGGGTCGCAAGATTCGGAAGCGATAAAAAACACAATTCAACCTCTAGATATTCAATTCAAAGCATCCTTTGCTTCCAAGCCGAAATTCCAATAATTCTGCGAGCCAGAACATGTAAAAACGGTAAGTCGTAATAGAATTATCTTGGCTATAAACAAGTTCTTAATTTCATTCGATTCTTTCACGATAATAAATTGTAAATAAAAAAGTTCGCTTTTTCACTTAAGGTTCCTATTCAACGATTTATCATTATTAAGCATATATCTACTCTCATTTGTGACAAAAGTCAACGGATTTTTCACTCTTGGCATTTTTTATTTTCCTAAGAGAAGGCATGCTTTTTTTTTCTCAAGAAAAGGCTTTCTCTCACTCATAATAAAGCCAATGAATTTTTGCAAAATTCATGAACGAATTTGTTCAAAAATGTAATCATGTTTCCCCTTGAGATGCTATACTTTTTTACTGTCATAAGTAGAAACAATGAAGGCCGTGACGAAATCAAAAACTGTAATAATTAAAACGGGAAATTAACGGAAACAGACGGTTATATGCTTCCTTCAGCCCTCGGGAAACTTTTTCGCTGCTACAAGAAAATGTATTGGTGACAGGAACTCTTTACTGAACACGGACGAAGTGCTGCTTTTTCAATTTGTTATTGTTCATAGCCTGTATTTGTTGTCCATACTTGATCGTTTTGACAAATAGTTCAACTTGTATTGACTGTGACTGTGAGATGTAGTCATTTTATACTGTACGAGGCAATGCAGAAACAACAAGTGCTTTGTAAAAATAATGAAATTACTATTGGTTTTTGCAAGTAAAAAATGAAAAATTATCTTGAATAATATGCCTTGAATCTTTCTTAATTCAAACAAGTTGTGCAAATACAGTATACATTTTACAAAATGGCGTTAGCAGTTGAAACTGTTGCCGCTTCATGCTGTATTTTGGTCTTTCGAAGCCTATTGTTCAGGTGACAAGCACTCTGTAATGTAACACGGACGAAGTGCTGCTTTTTCAACGTATTGTTGTCCAATACACGCCGTATTTTCAACTTACATTTGTCGATTTACAAAGCATGTCCGAAATAGCAAAAGCACCTTGTCAAATAGCATTACTAGAAGTGGCGAATGGTGATTCGGAAAATATTCCGGAATCTCGCGAGATTGTTAGAGATTCCCAAGTTTTCTTTTGAGAGCTGTCTTGAAATTATTTTAAAAAATCTGGCTGTTTCTGAGAATCCACCTCTATTTGTGGTTACTGCAAAAAAGTATCAACAAATTATCTTGTCCATTTTATTCTTTGATTAATATGCCCAGAACCGCTGCAAATTGAAACAAGCTGCGCGAAACATTTTATATAGTGGCGATGGCAGTTGGAACTGTTGCGCTGTATTAGTCTACAGTTTTTGCAACAGACTTATTTAGTACTTGTTATCTCTATAGTGATTGCCTGCTGGGACTTCTATCCCCAATATATCTCGTATATACGACCTTTCGTGTTTTATAAACAATTTTTTAGATTTTGATAGTGAAATATGTTTCTTTTCCCAGCGCCATAAAAAGGCACAGCGTGATTTAATATTCCCCTGAAGAGAATCCAAACAAATTTAGTTTCTCCCGGTAACGCCACTTTCTTGTTGCACGTAATGTTTTGCATGTGGAGTTTGGTTTAATCCTAGCACTCAAAACTGCTTTTACCTAGTCAAGAAATAATTTATGAACGTCGTTTCATAGAATTTCCCAAACGTGTTTTGATAGGGTATTCTTCGCGACAAAAAGCCAGTTAACTGCATAGGCGAAACAAGTCAAGGACCTGATTGGCTTAGATTGGCGGAACAGAAAAACCCAAAATCACTGTATGTCTTTCTGATGTCAATGAAACCTATCAATGTAGGTAGAAATATTCTGGAGAGCGTCACCTTTTCCTTATTAGCATCAGGGCCGTATCGCCCTTAAACGTAAAGCTCCCCAGACATATCAAATTCCCGTTTTATTTACGTAATTGCCTGTGTACAGCCTCTCCTCCCTCAAAATCGCGGGAAAGAGACGTCTGTGCTATGGCGTGAGGGCGCTAATTCGAAGAAAATCCGAGTTGTGCCCCCCCCCCCAGTTCCACCAGTTTTTGAGGGTTTGCTACGGCCCTGAGCATTGCCATTTCTCTTTAGATTATACCTAAAACTGCTCAATTATCATGTTTAACACTTTATCGCGTGCATAGATACAAGGAAACCTTAGAGAAAGAAAAATAAAACAGGAGCAAAACTATAGAATTATCATAAAACGTATTTCCGTTTCGTTCAATAAGGCAGAATTTCTTCAATACATTCACCTTGAGGGCATTGCGGTCATCTACTTTATTGTGGGAATTAACGAATTAAAAAGTGGCGCAAAAAAATTCGTTTGTCTCAAACGGTTTCCTAAACTTATTAGACACACAACTTACATTTGCATATCAGTTTTTTAAAGCCGATCCTTACAAGCTGTCGTATCGGCTTCCCTTAAACGGTATCACTTTCACTCTATCAATCAACTGTACTTCACTTCTACATAAAGGAATTTAAGATGGTATAATTTATATATGGATAGTCTATATAAAATCGCATCATTCCATCGTGTTCACGAACGAGGACAACAGTGAAACCCTAGGGGCGTAGACAGAGATGTTACGAGGTATGCAGGACATTATGTTCTTCGTAGTAAAATTACGTCATTCATTTTCGCTAAACGATAAAGTTGTAGGATTTTTTCTTCGCGACGGGCACACTGAATTCTGATATGAAATAGTCCGGCTTGTGGCAGAGTTATAGTCACGAAAACAACCTACGGCATAATGATATCGCACAAGTGGCAATGCGTTTGAATGACACATCTGTATCTACAACTTCCTTTCGCAGGTGAACGAATGCGTCTTTAACATCGCACAATCAGTTGTGCTGGGGGTCGGTGTTCTCAGTTTCAGACCGCACGAATAGCTTCAATTTCAGAATTCTCCCAAAGGGATCGTCACATGATCTTAATTGGATTGCCAGATGTTAACACCGTTTTGTCTACTCGTACTCTCCAAGAAATCTTTTACCTGGCACTAAGGGACCGTTCATTTTTTATCAGAGAGGGGGGGCTGGTGGAAATGAGGGGGGGGGGGGGGGGGGTCACCCAAAAAAAATACGGCCTCAAAGGGGGGGGGGGGTCACCCAAAAAAATACGCCACTAAAGGGGGGGATCACCCAAAAAAATACAAGCACATAACAGGGAGGAAACGAAAAGTTTGTATTTTTACAGCATGCAATGTTTGTTACACTCGATACTTAATAAAAATTTCGGCGCGCTTCGCGCGCATGCAGAATTTAACATATAATATGCACTGATAGGCCTGCCGGGCAGTCTCTATGTTTGAAAGAACACACCTAAGGTTAGCGTGAGTTCAACGTTTAGTCATTTGGGCTAAACGTTAATTTCTTCATTTGCGGAGCGCATGAAAAATATTACCTAAAGGCTCAGGAGCCCTTCACTAGGAGCATTCATATAACCTATATAATTAGCGTATTTCCTGGGCTCCTGACAGGCTTTGGTTACTATACACAAAAAAACATCTACCCTTTTTCTGAGGCTTGATGAAATGAGGTTTCAAAAGTTGGGCGCGCTTCGCGCGCAAAGATTATGTGACCCCCTCTTTATGTAAAATGTCTTCTAGTAGGTCAAATAGGGGACCTGAGGTGGGTGTCACGAAAACGCTTAATAGTTCTAAGGGGGGATCGGTTCCTTAGCTTTGACATAAGTAAGAAAAAACGTTAAGAAGAATGAGAGACTGCATCACTTAGGCAAGAGTCTATCTTACAGGGCAAGCATTTATAAGGGGGGGGGGGGGGGGGGGGGGCACCAGAAAAAATACATTGGATTTTGTGGGGCCACCTAAAAAAATACGGACATGAAAGGGGGGCCACCCAAAAAAATACAGGGTCTCCGCTCATTTCCACCAGCCCCCCCTCCCTGATAAAAAATGAACGGTCCCTAATCATTAGAAAGTCAAAGCTCTTTCAAAGAAAGACGCCTCCTCTTCTAAAGTACGATACCATCAACTTTAAATTCCAAATAAAATGTAGATTGATCTTCCATCATTTGCAAGATAACACTTGCAATTTTTGTCGCGCGAATTGTGGCAATTTTTCTCGCACGTACGCCTCAACTCAAAATCACTAAATGTAAACTTGGTGCAACTCGGCGCAATCTGCCGCGATTTTTGTCGCGATGTCGCGGAGATTTCAAACATGTTCGAAACTCTTTTCAACTTGATGCGATTGTGAAGAAAAGAGAGCACAGAAAATGCACCGGATTTGCATATCGTTTACACAAGAGAGTTGGAATTGGAACTCGCGCGACAAAATCGGCGCGACAAATGCAACAAAAATCCCAAGCTGTGTAAACCAGCCTTTAGACGGAAACCTGTGCGACACTCATCTGCATGACACTCATCTAAACTTTTACACCAACAAGAATATAGTTAAACCACGCTGCATTAACAATTATTTCGATGCTTGCATGTTAGAAAAAAGCAAGGGTTACACACTCTTGAGGTCGACAGAGTACTTTTTCAAGAAAATTGGAAACTTGTTCAATAGTGTATGGCATGAAATGTGAGGTGTTTGTATGCCATCCTCTGATATTTCTCTCTCTTATCATAGGTCAATGCGTCAAACGGATAATATTTTGAAAGACATCTTGTTGCCCCCCCTCAAACAATGGTTTTATTGACAGTTTTTATTTTTCTGTGCGTCTGTACGTGTACTGTACTAGAAAAGCAGTTATCGCCACTCGACTGCGTTTCGACACGCTATGACGTCATCTGTGTATATATTTCAGTACAGACGCACGAAAAAATGTTCTATTAATTAAATATAATACATTTCATACGTGCACGTTTTGTCGAGAAGTAGTCGCGTTTCTCGCACTCTGATTGGCTGAAAAATAACGGTCAAAACAGCAGCCAATCAGCAAACGAGAAACGCGACAAATTCTCGACAATACGTGCGCGCACGTTGGAAACGTAAACCTACGCGAAAAAAATCGTCAAGCTTCAGGGTTGAATGCAAATGGTAGCATTGCAAATGTCTATATGCAGTATTAAATCTACTCTTTATCTGGCTCACCAGGCAATCAAGAATGGACATCTCAAACAAGAGTGAGGCCGTCGTAAATAACACCACCGTTTCCACGCCCTCAAGCGCATGCGTATTGGTTAAATGGCTGACCACGGAGGAGTTCAATTGGACGAAAGGGACTCTTGAGCTTATCATCATCATCATGTCACTAGTTGGGAATTCTATCATAATAGCTATAGTTAACAGGTGAGACCACGATAGGCTTCGGCACAAGTTGCCGAGTCGCGCAGCGACAAGGGCGATATCGATTTTTCAAGTGAGATTTAGTGTGGAAGTTCCTGAGTCGGATAATGGATTTTCTTTGAATCCCATGCCGGAGGTTTTATTGATTTAATAATTTACAAAAAAAGCTTGGCTTTACGCGCGCCAAGGAAGCCATTGCCAAACTGTTTCAATTTCAGGAAAATGCAACTTAAAAATATTGCTAGCGAAGCGTCTTCGTTGACGAAAATACGTTTCATACAGTGTTTGACAGAGTTTAAAACTTTAGAAAGTAATTATTCTCGCTTTCTCGCTTGATAAATTGTAAATGTGTCGTGTTGAAATTTAATTTTGTGGGTGTCCTGTGTTTTCATTGAAATCTACTTTTGCAGCCATGTAATTCCACAAAAAAAACTCCCTCGATTTCAGCCAATCAGCACGCGAGATAGAGTCATAGCATGGGATTCTATAGGATTATTCAAAGCTTCAGGAGGCTAGATTCCGCTAAGAAAATAGCACGAAAAAGCGATATCGCACGAGTCGCGCAGCGACGAGGGCGATATCGTCTTTTTGAGTGCTATTTTCGGCGGAATCTACCGACTGAACGCTTTGAATATACTTGAATCCTATGATATCTCGTCCTCAATTTACACAAAAAAGAGATATCATAGG
The DNA here is from genome assembly GCA_033964015.1 of Scolanthus callimorphus. NCBI lineage: Eukaryota > Metazoa > Cnidaria > Anthozoa > Actiniaria > Edwardsiidae > Scolanthus > Scolanthus callimorphus. The sequence continues at coordinate 30,944,271 of CM066912.1, read as the reverse complement.
ATTCTATAGGATTATTCAAAGCTTCAGGAGGCTCGATTCCGCTAAGAAAATAGCACGAAAAAAGCGATATCGCACGAGTCGCGCAGCGACGAGGGCGATATCGTCTTTTTGAGTGCTATTTTCGGCGGAATCTGCCGACTGAACGCTTTGAATATACTTGAATCCTATGATATCTCGTCCTCAATTTACACAAAAAAGAGATATCATAGGATTCTACAGAAAACCATCCATGGGAAAAGCTGAATTTATCATGGTAGAAGAATGGGAAGTGTTCGGATTTCCCATGGCTATCGATGAATTTGGGACTGTTGGGAAGTTGAGCTCTTCCCGTTGATGGATTTTTGCAGAAATGTGTGATACTTCATAGACAAGACCTTGCAACCAGACAACTTCAACAGTAAATTAATTTATATTTTACTTTCCATAGAAACCAGCGAATGAAGAATGCCACGAACTACCTCATCGTCAATTTGTCGGTATCCCAGATACTCACCACCCTATTCAGTCGTATCCCAAGTTGGTGTCCAACAATATCTGAGAAGTGTTTCTACTACTACAACCAAGCTTTCGCCATATTCCTATGCGCCTTTATCCCGCTGGTTGACATGTGGTTCCACGCGTTAGGGATGCTCTCTCTAACACTCATAGCATTCGACCGCTTCTTCGGCGTGAAGTTCCCGCTTCGTCGCATCATAACCCGACCCCGGGCAAAAATAATTATAGCTTTAATCTGGATCATCTCTTTCGGGTGTAGCTGCCCGACTCTCTGGGATATGAAAGAGCACAACAAGAAGGGGAACGTTCATTGCTCCGGATCGTGGTCGTTAAACGTTCGACTGTTGTACCAGGGCTCCCAGCTTGTCTTGTTTTACGCCTTTCCCTTACTTCTCATTGGTGTTCTATACGCTGTCACGGTACACAAGTTGTGGATTCGGCGCATTCCGGGTAACGTGACGGAAGCCAATCAGAGACTAGAATTACAGACGAAGTGGAATGTGCTCAAGATGTGCGTGACATCTGTGGTCACGTTTGCATTACTATGGCTACCGGCAAATGTTCTCCAAGTGTATAGGATTCTTGGCCAACGTTTTTGTATCCCATTTGAGGTATGTTTCGTTTTGTCAGGAGCCCGTCATAGTCTTGTACAGAAGACGCTTTTTGAGTGAGGGGGTTGTCGTACGCGACTTCCATATAAGGATGTCCACATGATGCTCTCATGCCCAAATAGGTTGTTCTAAATGACATGCGCGAAAATGCCCTCATAGATTGGAGTTATCTCAGAGCATTAGGATCGGGGCATGGAGACATAATTCCCAGCATGCTTAATTCTATTGACAGTTTTAAATAAAACGAAGATAATTATATATAGTAGAAGAATAGATCGAAGATAAATATAATATAACCCCCCAATAGCACTTATTCTGCTGTGTTGAGACGGCAAACCAACACAGATCAACAATCTTAAAGGCCCATTACCAACCGAGAGCCTTTGCGGACTCTTAGCCAATCAGAGCACCCGAAAAACAATAGATCAATTTGAAAACAAAAGAACACGGGGCGCAAAGGCTCCCGTTGGTGATGGGCCTTTAACAGGGAGTACCTGGGCAGGGTTATGGCGCTTGCCTCTCACCGCTGTCAGCCGGGTTTTCGAACTGTCTTTGGCGTTAGGGAGTTTTCTCTTCTTCTTGAGTTGTGTTTCAGACATGAAATTTAAAATAAGAAAAGTCGGCGTTACAACGTAGGTTTTAGTTGTATTTTAGTACATGGTGCTCATTGTGGGTTGAAATGATTCGTCATTTCAGCTGTGCTCCATGTCTTTTGGGTGAGACAATAAAACGAGGCCCCGTCCCCCATTCCACTTCACTTATTGGGGGGGGGGACGTTAAACTTAAACTACGCTATGATTGGTATCCCCAGATAGCGTGAAATGGCTTCATTGTTTGATCGGATCTATGAATTCTTGAACTAAAGGTGCAAAATTTTCTCGTGAGCGGTGTTTTTTTTTAAAAAATCATTTGAATCAACAGGGTGATGCACATGGCCTTAAAAATGGTGTCCATGGACACCGCGGCAAAACGCAGTTCACATGCGCTAAAAATTCACTGGCCTGTGAAATGAAAACAATTTAAAAATCTACATAACAACAGCGAACGATAAATTTTGACTTTAAACCACAATTTTTGTCTCGGGTGCAAGCCTTAAAGTGCGAGGTGCAAACGTTCAGAGAAAGATATGGTTATATTCTAACTGCTCTGCAATTTTTGGCCTTACGTTTTGTGTCAGGAGCTTACGTTTTCCTAATTTCCATGACCGCACGAGATATTTTTGTTATGAAGATTATTTCTTTTGTTTTCATTTCACAGAAAGTGGATTTTTAGCGCATGGCAAATGCGTTTTGCCGCGGTGTCGTGTCCATGATACTGGTAATATATCTTTTGCTCCTATGACGCATCGCGGGTTACAACAGGCAGTTGTGATGGTACAACCTTTTCCGAAATAGGTGTAGAACCCGTCACTCACGATAAACTGCAGTATGAATTTTCAACCCGCATCTTAGAGATCAGACATCTCACAATTACTTTCTTTTAACAGATGTACTACCTGATCTTCACATTCTCGACAAGCTACTACGCTATCAATCCTCTCATTTACTTCATGTTCAGTAAAGATTACCGTTCTGGCTTAAAGAGTATCGTGAAACCTCTGGTCACCCTGTGTAAAAAGGGGCCGCGCGACCACACGACCCTAAAACGTCACGGGCAAAGAAGTGGAATTTATAACGAGGGCGTGGAATCGATTAGTCTGCAGAAAATGGATAAAATGTGAATCTCGTCGTAACCAGATTCCTGTCGCAGTTCATTTAAGCTGGTCACAGGTTCAAGCCCCGATGAGATTAACCTGCGTAGCAAGCGTCCTCGTGTGTTTTGAGGGAAAAAAACCCTAGAGAAACAGAGGTTCAGCGCTCTGTCGCGGCACCCCTACGCGCAGAAAGCGTTTATATTGAATAGAGCAGATTTCGTAAGACTGTGAAAAGTACCGTGACGGCGCGGTATTGTCGCGGTGGCGGTACGGAACCTGGTCTGCTGTAGATACCGAATGAAATCGCGTATTCGCGGTACGGTCACGGCGCGGCACATCTCTTTCGCGGCATTTTTCATATACGAAATCTGCTCTATTCTAAATTAGTATAAACCAACTAATGGTCTATTACAAGTCCTGCATTCTGATTGGCTGAGCTACTAATGGTCTATTAGTGATAGACCGTGCCTGGCAAAACCACCACCTTTCTTTGCAAGAAAACTTGATTTTTTCAACATAAAATAATGGCATTCATTGCCAAAACGGACCAACTAGTTGGTTTATACTAAAACAATTAGACCTCTCGTCCTCGTGTGCTATGATATCAATAGACCATTCGGCCTTCGGCCTCATGGTCTATTCATCATAGCACATTCGGCCTTGAGGTCTAATTGTTAAATAACAAGACAAAGGGTGTAGGAATAGACGTGTGTACCAGTTTATTGGAGACGAGACGATGTTAGCAATACACAATTCGTTAATACACAATTCGCCTAAGAATTGTACAACGGGAACTGAAAATTATCCACGGTGAAACGTTATGTGAACTGGTAAAGTGGTAAAAGTCATAGTAAAAAGCTTATGAATTAACAAGAATATATACGCCAAGCATTCTCGAACCCAGAGCTCCCCGGCTCGTAAGCTCGCAGGGGAGGCTCTGGTGACAGCCACTGACGCATGCGCGAGATTTAAAAGCCTACGAGTAGCTCAACCAATCAGAACGCAGCGTTGACAATAGATCACTAGTGAGTGATTTGACTAAAATATAATATCCACACTTTATTTATTACTTCCCCTGTTTGAGGACCTCAGAATTCCATGGTGGGTGGTCATCAAAAAGCAGGAATTCCAGGGTGGGCACCCTGATACTGGAGCAAAATTCCAGGGGGGGGGGGGGGGGGTTTCGAGACTGCCCAATTATACGAATCGCTCCGTCTCTGATAACAGTGAATCGTTTACAAAAAGCATATTTTATATAACGGTATTATGAAATAAATGCTAAATCTAATATCTGATGTAAGCTTGTAACATAGTTGCAGTTAGCGTAACAATGGCAAATATTAAAAATAGGTACCCAAAGGGAGCAGGAGGCACAAGGGAGAGACGCCATGTCCGTCCCGGGCCCCCTTATTCCCTTTGCGCTTCCAACAGTTTGGATACATAAAGTAACGCAACGAGAATAAATGATACAATTGAATACTCAACGATATCTATTCGCTGTCTGGTTTGTGTGGTAAAAACACAACGCATACATAAGGAATACTTAACAATAGCCCAGGTTCGAATTACGCTCCAATGCTCACAAGACAAAAGCCTCAAATCGAGGCTTTCTCCAAGTTCTAATACATTTACAGTAATTTCAGACCCCGTCCACGCTACACCGTTTTCAAACGAAAAAGGATACTTTTTGCTCCGGATAAGGCTATCGTCGGGTGTTACTAATCCACGGAACACCACGGAACCGGAACCGGAACCGGAACCCCACGGAACCCTACGGAACCACACGGAACCCCCGGAAAACGTCAATATTTTTCATTTTTCTCCGGAGTTTTCTTTAATTTGATACTTCGAAATGTCTGTTTATACCATATTTAGCTTAAAAAGGGAAAAATTGCTTACCGGGAAAAGATATCTAAACTATATATATGCTCCAAAGCCTTCAATCACTTTGGTCAGCGGTTCCTTTAGTTGAAGCATGTAACCTAGCCCATGTGTCTTTGCAAACCCTACATTGCGTGAAAAATAACGAGCGGAGTCCCCGAGTTCGGAATCGAGTCCGAGTTAGAGTTGGATACCGAGTTGGAATCCGAGTTGGAATATGAGTATTCTGATATGGAGACCGAGTTGCAAAAAATCTTGTTTTTTTTTTTCCATTTTATTTTCATGCCTATATAAATGGCCTATAAAAATGAAAGATGTAAATGATGTTTTTGCAAGAGAGTTTAGTACAGTAGAACTTCGATATTGCCACAGGGACCGCAAAAATATATCGTCGAATGGGCGATCAGCCCGAAAGGGGTAGGGTTTTCAGGCTGGAGTTATAAGAAAGGGGTAAGGTTTTCAGGCTGGAGGTATAAGAAAGGGGTAGGGACGTTTTCAGGCAGCTGGACTGGGTATAAAGAAGGAGGGAAAATTGCAATTTTGTTATAAAAAAGTGTCTGTATTTCACTGGTTTTTCAACCGCAACGCGGGAGCAAAACCGTTTCTTTTTTAGTAGACCACAAAGCCGATTCAAAGTCAAAGTCAAAGATTTATTAAGGGGTCATTTTGTCAGGCTTGGTATAAGAAAGGGGTACCTTTTTTCGGCTTTGGTACAGTAAAAACCCGCATAAAAGAACAGGTGTTTTGGGGATTCAGGCTGATTTTGTTCTTATACATTGGGTGTTTTCTGCAAAATCAGCCTGAAAATGTTCTTAAGGTGTTCTTAAAATTGTTCCTAACATCAAATACTGCATTCACTACCAACAGTCAAATAAAGAATATGATTGGCAGAAAATTAAGCTACATGGCTAAATGCACCCTGGAAATCCCCATACAGTACCTGCTGTAGACATATGTGTGCAATGGTCTATTGATCTACTGTACTCTACCACAGTAGGTTACTGTACTTGAATCTAACTGGCAGCCATTTTTTATGCAAGAACACAAATTTTTCATTTTTCAGGCTGAATGTGTTCTTATGTATAAGGTACCTTTTTGGCCAAATTCCAGCCTGAGTGTTCTTAATCCACTTGTTCTTTTATGCGGGTTTTTACTGTATAAGAAAGGGGTACCTTTTCTGATCTAAAATTGGTATAAAGAAGGGTCCAGAATCTGGGCCGAGCATTCCCGTACAAAAGTTATGGGAGTACCCGTTGTATCGGAGTTCGGTTCCAAGCAAGGACTGGTTTTATTACGCTGTGTACAGTCGCGCGTATATAGCAATTTACTGCAATACGGCTAATCACAGGAAAACAAAACGGATAGAAAGACCTCAGTAACACAAGTTGTTGAAGGAAACGCTACGCTAAATAAAGCTTTGTATGATTGCTAAGTAGTTCTATTACTCTTTGACCAAAATTACGGAAACACATTTACGCTTCAGGATTTCCATCGTAAAATCGGGAATATCAGAGTTGAACCCGCGGGAATGATCGTCAGTATCTTTAAGGGGTAAAAATCAGGGGTGATCTTGATCTTCGATAAATTTTAGGGAGATTGGTATTTTTAAGGGCCGAAATACGTGTCCAAATTGTTTTGTCAAACCACGACGAGGTCACATGCTTCAACAAAAGGAACCGCTGATCAAAGCGATTGAAGGCTTTAGGGGCTTAGATATTTTTTCCCGGTACGCATTTTTTCCTATTTTAAGCTAAATATGGAATAAACAGACATTTCGAAGTATGCTATTAAAGAAAACACCGGGGAAAAATAAAAATATTGACATTTTCAGGGGGTTCCGTGTGGTTCCGTAGGGTTCCGGTTCCGGTTCTGTGGTGTTCCGTGGATTAGTAACACCCGCTATCGTCCACACTACAACGCCGAAAACGATCACCGAAAAGGGCGAAAACAATACGAAAACGATAAGTGTGGACGCAAATCTTTTTGAAAACGGAGCAAAAAGTATCCGTTTTCGTTTGAAAACGGTATAGTGTGGACAGGGTCTCAGAGACAGCCTCGACTTGAGGTTATTGTTTGTAGGCACTGGAGCGTAATTCGAACATGGCCTATTAGACCTCGACTCCTCGAGTCCGAATGCTTGAGCGCCCCCACTTTTCTGCCAATTTCCATATATTTACTGCATTTTGTACTAATGAGCACCCCCACTTTCTATGGTGCTGCGCCGCCTATGGAATGGGCTATTGACCCGTGTTGTATGTTGTTAGTGTTGATGTTGTTGTTGATGTTGTCATCATAGTTTGTTGTTGTTGTTTTTTGTTGTTGTTGTTGTTGTTGTTGTTATTGTTATTATTGCTATTGTTGTTATTGTTATTATTGTTGTTGTTGTTGTCGCCGCTATTGTTGTTGTCGTCGTCGCTATTGTTGTCGTTGCCGTTGCTGTTGTCGTCGCTGTTGTTGTTGTCGTTGCCGTTGCTGTCTGGTATATTGAGCGAACGGCCCCGAATCAGTAAGCCTTCAGATTTACACAGAGGCAAACCAAACATTGTCACGGAGTTCCTGTCAAGGATTTGAAGGCTTTGAAAGTCATGGAAAGAAGAGAACAAACAGTTTAGTCTAACACTAGTGATCGCTCCCGCGATGTTTATATACATCATCAACCTGGGCGCCGCCAGAACGTCGAAGAGATACAGAGCAGGATAAAAGGAATACCTTAAAATAGGTAAGCTTGCTTAAATTTCCGTTTGCCATTTACTCGCAGATTTTATCTGCACGTGTTTTTTTTCTAGGGGGATCAATGAAGAAATTATTTATGAAGGATAACGCTTTTTGACTATTAAAAAAAATCCGCCTTTTTAACTCACGTTTCTGGATTTACATACGAAAGGAAATATGTTTTTGTAGTAATCTGTGTCGTCGCAAAATTCATATTTCGATTTCATTTTGAAATACAAATTACGTGAATGTAAAACTAACGTGCGGACGACAAAAATGATAAACTACCTTTCAATAAATATTGCAACTTACTTTCTATTTTTCTTCTCAAAACATGGACAGATACAAGTTATGGAGTAATTTTAATTAAAATATGTTCCTTTTGCTTTATTTTTCACGTCCTTGCGGCATTCTTTGAAAGAATGAGATAAAAAGAGAACATTGGAGTGATAATGCCCCATTTTATATGAAACAAACAAACGACAAAGTGTTATCAGAAAAGATATATTGAGTACCACAACTTTGTAAAGAGGAGCTTAGTTTTAATACATTTAGAAATGGTTAAAGCTTCAACTATATGAAGATTGTTTTGGGAATATTTTTAAATGCAAAAGATTTGAGGATAGTTAAAAATTGAATCGTTTCTTCTTCGGAAGCAGCAAAGAAATATATAGTAAAATTAACAGAAAACAGGAAGAGCGAAAAGTGGAAATGGGAGTAAATAGTTTCCTGGAATGACGGGTCGGAATTCATGAAATTTGTGAATGCGTAGGAGAAGTAATTGCTCTTATTTTTCAGAAAAAAGTTAAAGGACGGAAAGCACGACGTGTATGAAAATACAGCTGTTCTTGTGTTCAGCCCAAAGCGACAAAGACATTCTAGAAAATAAATAATTGTATTTCTAGTGCCTAAACGTTTCAAATCCACAAAATGATGCCATTTCTCCTGTCTATATCATTACTCTTAGAATATCAGCAATTGCTGAAGTTAGCTTTTGAAGAAATTTTCAATCAAGTTTATATTGGGAAAAATGATATGAAATATGAACTTGTAAATTAGTGTCATGAAACCAGGCGCTTATGACAAATATTTACTGTGTTCGATGATTCAGTAAAATTTCAAGAGCAATCTTCTGGTAATTTTAGTATTTTTATAAGTCATACAATGGAGATGTTGTGCTGCTGTGAAGAATAAGTAACCTTCTTGAGCGCCGATTATTTTGAGCTCTTTTAGCGAGGACACAGAAGATTTCAAAACCCCCGCCTCAAACAGGAAGGTAATTGAAATTAGAATCTAGGTCATGAGTCTAAGATTATCTAATGTTATAAACGATGCATGACTGAAAAGCGTTCTTATATATATATTTTTTTGCCAAACGGGAAACACAAGTCGTAAATAGCCGTCTTATTACCGCGTATGAAGTACATAAAGATCAAACGGAGTAAGTGCAATCGATAGCAAATGTCGCCAAATTTCGGAAGAGCTTTCGTTCAGTTCTCAAAGCACTATCTGAAAGCTATTCTCTTCTATGACACTGTTTACGGTAAAGCTAAGAGGGCAAAATAAACAAGGCTTTGCGATTCAGGGTTCCGATATGGAAAACAAAATGTGCGCGAATAGAAAAAAAATCGTAATTCCTTTTTGACCTCGCCTCTACAATTGAGAACACTAAATTAAAAACCTTGACGAGCATAAAAGCGCGTAAACAAACAATATCAGAATAACCATCGCCATACTACCACAATACAATGTTACAGGACGTTTTGCGCGAGTAGAGTTTGCAGTATAAATACATTGTCGCGCAAAACCAAGCAACTCCGCCTCGTCTCTTCGGCAAAATAGAGTTGTCGCAAGATTAAATTCCACTTCGATACTTAACTTTGGACAACTATTTATAGTCAATTTAAGTGTATTATTTTATTGTAGTCTTCACTTGTTTGCTCCTTATCGCCACATCGAGCTGTCGAAATATGGATAAAGGGAGAGGAAAAATCTTCACATTTTGACTCTGTGCCAATTCATTGCATTTGCGCGCATTTCATTGGTTATCTTCTCGACAACTGATCGTCATCAAAAGTTAACCACCGAAAAGGGTTCTTGCAGCGAATTTGAGAAAATGAAGCGGGTATGAAAGTTATTTTTAGAACGACGACGGTTGAATAAACTTCTCTGAACAAAGCATATACTACCTGCATTCTAATTGGCTGAGCGAATATGTGGCGTAGGCTTTGCGTGAAAATTCGAAACTAAAATAACTTCATATTTAACAATACACTATTTACACTGTAAACTATGGGAGATGAACGCTCCTAGGTATTGGGCTCCTAAACCATCAATAGGCGAAACAGGGTAAGGACATATGTTCCTACGGTTAACTGCCGGAACAGAAAAATGAACCTGCAATCAAACCATGTTTTGAAAATGCACAGCAAACCAGCGGTTTTTGCTCCTAACTTTAGTAACGAAAATTGGGTATCTGGCGGCGTTTCTTTGAAAATACAAACTTCACAAAATCATAGTTCCGCATAGAATCCCATGCTATGACTCTATCTCGCGCGCTGATTGGCTGAAATCGAGGGAGATTTTTTGTGGAATTACATGGCTGCAAAAGTAGAATCTAATGAAAACACAGGACGCCCACGAAATTAAATTTCTACGAAATTAAATTTCGTCGCGGCGATATCGATTTTTCGCGTGAGATTTAGTGTGGAGTTCCCTCGTCGGGTAATGGATTTACCTATAGAAGTTAGCTACGATAAAAGCAGGGGAAATGTATTTATCTCCATTTTTCGTATCACAGTTTTTCGCGCGCTTTGTGAAACGTGGGCACACACGCGCCTCCAGAAGACACAAAACTCTCGTCTGGTCAACACAACAAGTTTTGGAAACAAAATCTCTCTGGTTCCTCCAACGTTTCGGGTATTTCTACCCTGGGTATGCAAGGCAATGTCCAGATATTTACTTTACAAGATAATTTCAACGAGAAGCTGTTGGCTAGTTCGACTTAAAAGTTCTGTCATCGATTGAAAAGTCCTGTCAAATGTTTAGAGGTGGAAAGCACATGCAAAACGAAAAACACTACAGGAGCTGCACCTTTTACCAAGAATAAAGGAGATAGAAAGCCGTAAGGGAACAAGAAATCAAACAAGTAAGCTTTAAAAGTTAAAACATTTTCGATCAGTAAGATAATTCTACTAATTCAAATCATTTGAAACTCTTTGTAGACTCGATCGCTTTCATCGTCAAATTGGCTTCAGTCACTTTCAGTGTGTTGACACTGAACTGAATGAACACTGAACACTGAACTGAATGAATTTTCTCTCATCTAAACATTTATATATTGTAATTTCATGTTTTAAAGATTCGCTATTGCAGCAAAGCCTAATTTCAAGGGACTTTCGTTTTGAGATTCAGAAAATTCCATCGCTTTCGCACTAGCGCGGCTTTCAAGCACTCGAAATCCACTGCCAATTCCCTTAAATTTAGACTTATTCTCTAAAAATGTCCGGCATGGGATTCAAAGAAAATCCATTACCTGACTCGGGAATTCCACGCTAAATTTCACTTGAAAAACCGATATCGCTCTCGTCGCTGCGCGACTCGAGCGATATCGGTTTTTCGCGTGAAATTTAGCGTGGAATTCCCTCGTCAGGCAATGGATTTACCTATAGAATGAATGCGCAAGCTACTAGGGTCCAACTTTAAGACTGACTCGGTGTTTCTAAAGCCAATAAAATGCATGCGCTTGAGCGAAACCTTTTTCACGTTACTGCAACTTCAACAATTCTGGCGAACTTTACGTCAATCGACAAACCGCGGTCAGGCTTCCGAGTGAAAAGCTCTATTGTAGTCGCATATAATTTTGCATCAGCATTTGATAGATTTTGTAAAATGATAGGGGTTAGCAAGGCCTTAAAAACACAATCTAAAATACAAACAAAACTTATAGGAAACATCGAATGTTAGGTTTCATCGAAGGAGAGCTAAAACGCAGTTTGGCATCAAAACTATGAAAGACGACGGCAGTTAAGGTCTCTGTAAACCCGTGAGGGGTGTCTTCGGAAAAAAGTTGAAAGTCGCATGTTTTACAGTTTGTGGCCGCGAAATTTATCATAAAATATTTTTCAAGTAAAAAAATAACAATTCCCTCACATTTGTTTTTGGTTGTGATCATTTTCTAACGACACAGAAAATTTGAGGCCGATATCTTAAATCCTGCGGGGACAGGAGCTTTGCGAAGGTGAAAATTTGACCTAAAATTAAAAGTGCTAGAAAAAGCGTGTAAAGTTAATTAAATTACAGAAAATGAGTGGCGGGCAATACATTAAAAAGATGGGCAATGGAAGCCTAGGAAAACACTTGAGCGTCATTTGAGGTTTTAGAAATATACTTTAGGACTGTAACAAATGCATTTCGGGAAAAAAGTCATTTTATGAATGTTTACACTTTTACCTTTCACGAGACATTAAGTGGAAACGTTTTCTAACACTTGATGAACACATCCAAGCCGAGCGAAAAAAGCGGATACTAAGCAATTTACCCTGCACCTGGGTGCAACAATACCGCTATTACGTCCATTGCTATTGGTCAATCCTCTATTTAATATAGGTATCTATATGTGACGTTAAAATATTGATAATTTCAAGTGCACGTATTGACTTAAAGGTGGCCACAAAACCTCTCTATTATTTATTTTGAAAATTAATGTTTATACGAAAAACCTTCAGTATTACTTCCGATAATTTTGTATACATCCAGAGGCTAATTGTAGAGAGTTTCTTTCTAAAGGACTAAAAGCAATATGTTGATTTCAAGCGAGTCATTAAGCGCACTGGTTACGGTTTGGGTTAGTAACCGGATTTACGGTTAGGGTTAAGGTTCTAAACAGGGTATAATTTATACGATTTTTAAAAAACCTTTATTGGGGCAACGAAACTAAACGTGAAAATAGTGAAGTCCAAAAGGCAACGACTTTTTACGAAAGGGACAACTGCCGCGGCGGCGCTGATCATTTCAGCCATTTTGCTTTGGACAGAGGGGACATAATTTATAACCATGATAACTAATTATCGCGGGATACAAAATCTGCAATCTAAAAACAGATTCATCTTCTCCTGTATTTCGGACGCCCATCAATAGGTGATGGAGACTCCTGTTGATGGGCTCCCTGTGCTTCCGACGCCCATCAATAGGTGATGGAGACTCCTGTTGATGAGCTCCCTGTGCCTTCGACAGCCCATCAATAGGTGATGGAGACTCCTGTTGATGGGCTCCCTGTGATTCGACAGCCCATCAATAGGTGATGGACTCCTGTTGATGGGCTCCCTGTGCTTCCGACGCCCACCAATAGGTGATGGAGACTCCTGTTGATGGGCTCCCTGTGATTCGACAGCCCATCAATAGGTGATGGACTCCTGTTGATGGGCTCCCTGTGCTTCCGACGCCCACCAATAGGTGATGGAGACTCCTGTTGATGGGCTCCCTGTGATTCGACAGCCCATCAATAGGTGATGGACTCCTGTTGATGGGCTCCCTGTGCTTCTGACGCCCACCAATAGGTGATGGAGATTCCTGTTGATGGGCTCCCTGTGATTCGGACGCCCATCAATAGTATTATATTCTCGATATGAATAAATAGAACAATGACATCAGAGCTGTGATGAGTAATGGGGAAGCATGAGCTCTGAGGCCAAGGGCAGGACAGAATGTCCTGGTGATTGATAGAAGAGGGCGCTGTTTGGTTTCCGCGGGGAGGTGGGCGGGTGCGACTAGAATAAACCACAACCGGTCTCTTCGAGGTTGAGTGGAAGAGTGAATATATTTCCATTGTATGACGCTCTTAAGTAATTATTCTAATTTATGCATACCGAGAATAGTATTATATTCTCGATATGAATAAATAGAACAATGACATCAGAGCTGTGATGAGTAATGGGGAAGCATGAGCTCGGCCGGCCTGGTTGCCCCCGAATTGAGTGGTTCAAATCTTCTTAAGCTATGCCTATACCTAAAATAACTACCTAAAATAACCCATAACTCAAAATACAATCTTTTCTTCCATAGTCCCTCGACCCATATCTCAGAAAGGTCTAAGCTATTTCTTGTAACCCGTCCCGAACAAGCGTTCCTTTGGATTATTATTTTAGATCCTCTTCTGTACCCAAAACTCACGTCATCAGTGCGCAAGAAGTTCTGCACTCCCAAAATTTATTTCCTATAGAAAATAGGAAACAAAAATGCTAACTGTGTTAGAAGGCATATTCAGAAGTTCTTCATTCTTGAAGATCCAATGTTCTCGGCATGAGAAGGGGATTCATAGGATCGAGAAACGCTTGAAGCACGGGCAGACGCCGGCGGTTTAGAAAGCATGCACTATGACTCAATGGGTCTGGATAATACCTATTGCTCCAGTCGATGTGTTAGGCAATGCTCTGTTCTGTAAAACCGAGTATTTTAGAAAGAGTAATGGAGCATGCGCCTCTAAAACTATGGATGGCCTCTCCCTAGTTCAAAGCCTAAGGAGAGTAATATTGTTTAAATATACAGCCGAGCCTACAAACGGATATTCAGCGACCATATGATTATTAGGTTGGTTGGAAACAAATAACCTTGTCTAACTTTAATACCCATACCTGAATTGATATAACTTTCTAAATTAGAGGCAGATGTAGAGGTTTGTATTCTTCCCCGAGAGCCTTTGCCAAAAGTATGGTCATTCAAAATAAAACCCGAGTTATCCACGTGATTATCAGGGAGACGCAGGACCTCTTTTGTTCTTAATTTTGCCTACATCTAGCTCTGCCCTAAACCCCGCGCGCAAAAAAGTTAAGAATGAGAAAAGCTAAATCACGACAGAAGATCTAAGATTGACAGGGTTACAAAATTTCCACACTCTCGTGCTATTTCCCGCCTCAACCGCAAGCTGCGAATATTGCGCCCAATTTCGCGATGACGTTATCCATTGCAGCGGCGGCCCTATACGCTTTGGGCACTGACAATCCGCTTTAACGGGACGGAGGACGAAGGCATTTTCCGGTTAAGGGTAACGGCAGGAAATACTCCTAAAGGCAAACAGAGGTACCAGATCGTCACCCTTTCTTCCAAGTAGAAGGGGACAGCGCGAACGCGAGCAGGCGACTGCGATAGACCACCTGTATTTACAAGGCTGGGTATCCGGTGTGATAAAGGTGTCGGGCCAAGAACCTCCAAGAAACGGAGCAAAGCACAAGCTAGTGTGAAATGTGGTTGAGCAAACGCCTGCCGTGTCTTTATGTGCATCACGAACTCGCTGGACCGAAACCTGCTCCATAGCGATTTGATAATGGACTTATCTTGGATTTGGAATAACTACGTAGCAGTGAACCGTATGAGCTTAAATAGGGCGGATCCCTGTGCCATACACACAGGAATCCCAACGTAGTATATATATATATAAGAAACGCAGCAAAAGTATATCTAGTACAATCGCTGTTACAATCAGTCACTGAAAACAGCTGGTAGGGCCGAAAATACTCTTTGTTAGTATATAGATTTAGCCACTGGCTAAAAGCGGAGCTCGGTTCACGCATTTTCCTGTGTTGAGGTCTTAGTTTACCTGTGTGGGGGCGCGCAGACAGACACGGACGCGCCAGCGATACCCAAATGGGAACACCGAACGTATACCTGAGTTCTACTTTGAGCCATTGTATTCTTGCTGCGATACCTATGGTGCTCCGCTATAGAAATCGTAGCTGAAAGGCGGATTACCGTTATGTCTTGATTTTAATGGATCTAATTCGTTGGTGAGTTTAGAGGGACCGTGTCTGTTTAAAGGATCTCTTACGTAATTTAGCAAATTTCTCCTTCTCTTCTGAAAGGCAGCAAGAGAGGACGGAGAGTAGGAGAGTCGCAAATGAGACTCAGGACTACCACTTGTTATGCCAGAGAGAAAACTTCTTCAAGGCTATGAAAATCCCGGTTAGTACGGACTGAGTAAACAATATACGTAGCGGCTTCACTTAGCTGGAGGTTTGATCATGCTTCTAAGCCCCCCGCACATAGAATCAGTTGACTGACGTCGCGAACATCAATGTATTGTGAACAAGGGATACCAAGGGTTCTGACGTGACATGCAGCAGCAAGACCGATAGTTTGAGAAACGAATGCGCTGAATTTCCAGTCTAACGGGATAACGCTCAAACCTAGCCATTGCAGACCAAATAAAGACTTCCCTTCCCGTCCTTCGAGAGGAACGCATTGGTCGCATCATAACCCCCCTGTTTTTTGTCAAGAGTGGTTTAGTCATGATCTAACCTAACGTATCTGGAAAGATCTGAAAGAGGATCCAGGAGAAGGGGAGTCACACAAACGAAACAGTAACAATAATAACAAAAAGCTTTAAATCATGGCAGAGTCTAGGCTTCCAGAATGGTAGAGGTAATAAAATCTTTGAATCCATTACAGGCTGAGTTATTGGGAGAAACTGCATGGGTTTGCATGTCGCTGTATAACGTTCCCTGGAAGTCTCCCTATAAATGTTGCATACATTATCCGGCGTTTAGACCATATTATGAAGTCTTTAACTTTAGGGTTGCTCTGAGATACGGCGATGACAATATCACAATAATTTGAGATATTGGCGAATGTTACCGACGATAAAATAATCAGGGGCTCTAAAACTGAGCATGCATTCTACCCTTGCCGACTGCAAGGGCTAGAGGATTATGTCCAGTGGCGTGCGAAGGCCTGCCCTCCCAGTCACATAAACGGGGTCTTAGATATCCATTCTATTGGTTGAGCTGAGCTGCGCAGAAAAGTAGACTGGGACGAAATAGCGTTCTAAAATACAAGAGACCGTCAAAGCCGAATGGCATAGTAACCGAAAGATGACGAATAAATAGCAAAATTAAGCCGGTGATTGACGGACAGGGCAGGCTAGCACGCCACTGGACATAAGCAGCCCCGCCGAAGCAGAGAAATAGCGTGAGTCTGCTCAACTTATGGCCAGTGGGGTACAAGTCTGACAGCCAAAATAAGAAGATGATCCCAGATCAGATAAAAATAACCACAGGGAGCTCGTACGATTAGCTCCAGGCTTCCAGAGTCATAAGGCAGAAATGACAAAGGTACCAGTGATGAAAGAAGTTATGATGAACAAGAGTGTACGTAAAACCAGACGTCATAAAGCTAAACACCAAAACGTCTAAAAACTTGGAAAACACGGAGGAAATACCGGGGGTCGTGTTACCAGGAGAAACCTACCCTATGACGACATTTACTAATGACGGCCTCGCCCAAAACGAATATAGGGGGTACCACACCAGACCTACGCAAGGATCCTCAATTGGGGCAGTACAAAACCAAAGATACCAAAGTAACAGGAATAGAACAGACAATTCAATACATTTTAAAAACACAAGTTTAATATTTCCCCAAGACTCTCGTTTGCTGAGTGCTGTTAGGAGGGGTTCATAAAAGGGAGAGCCCTGTAGGGAACTGGGGCTTGGGAAGGAGGATAGGGGCAACCATTTGCGATTGATGAGGTTTTACTTCCGGTTTCCCAACCTTCCATTTATTAGTAATCGGCGCCTCCACTTTGCTGGGACTTTCACCAATTACCGTCAGAAATAGGATCCCTCCTTCAGACATGATTCATAAGCCTCATCTTTATGCGCACCAATTGTGCGATACCAAAAATATTTATAGATAAGAAAAGGCAAGGTGTGCATAAAGAACTAAGGGGCCCTTGAGACAGCCTTCCTGACATTCCCTCAAGGCGTGCTCCACATCTCCTTCGATATTTGCTTTTGACAAGGTCTCCACTGTTTTCAGGTGCGCAGCCAACTTTTATCCAAAGTTTGATAGCTACATAATAGGAGGGTAGGGGTGATGGGTTGACATGAAAATCATAACCAAATGAGAACACAAGTTGTACTTCACTCCTTATGTGAAGTCAAGGTAGGGAATATCTGTAGTCTGACCACACCTATCTCAGTTGTATAAGTGGAAATAGGACACATAGCCTGACCACAGCCTGTCGTGGCTTTTCCACGACAGATTGAAATCTATAGGTCTATACAAGACATCCAGGCTCAAAGAAAATCTATAGTCTGACCATACCCATTTGTACGTTTATAGATGGAGATATAACACATGAAGACTTAAATAAAAATTATAGCCCAACCACCGCTATTTTAAATTTATAGGTGCCAAGCAGGCTGCCTAACCACACCTATTAGGAATGTATAGGTGGAGATATGACATATCCCGGCTATAAGGATATTTATAGCCTGACCACACCTATTTGGAATCTATAGGTGGAAATACGGCACACATCCAGGCTATGAGAATTTGTTTAGCCTGATCACAACCAGAAAGTTTAAAGGTGGAAATACGTCACACATCCAGGTTGCAAGAAATGTCGTCCCTGACCATACCTATTGAAATTTATAGGTGGAATACAATGCACCCAGGCTGCAAGGACTTAGTCCAGCCTGACCACACCTATTTGAAATATATAGGTGGAATACGGCACACCCAGGCTGCAAGAGCCTGACTACACCTATTGAAATTTATAGGTGGAATACAACACACCCAGGCTGCAAGACATTTATAGCCCGACCACACCTATTTGAAATTTATAGGTGGAATACAACACACCCAGGCTGCAAGACATCTATAGCCTGACCACACCTATTTGAAGTTCATAGGTGGAATACGACACACCAAGGTTGTAAGAAATTTATAGCCTGACCACACCTATTTGAAATTTATAGGTGGAATACGACACAACTAGGCTATACGACATTTTTTACCCTGACCACACCTATTTGAAATTTATAGGTGAAATACGACACGACTGGGCTGTAAGACATTTCTTAGCCCGACCACACCCATGTGAAATTTATAGGTGGAAATGCGACACAACTAGGCTGTACGACATTTTTAGCCCGACCATACCTATTTCAAATTTATAGGTGGAATACGACACAACTAGGCTGTACGACATTTTTTAGCCTAACCACACCTATTTGAAATTTATAGGTGGAATACGACACGACTGGGCTGTAATACATTTTTTAGCCCGACCACACCCATGTGAAACTTATAGGTGGAAATGCGACACAACTAGGCTGTACGACATTTTTAGCCCGACCACACCTATTTGAAATTTATAGGTGGAATACGACACAACTAGGCTGTACGACATTTTTTAGCCTGACCACACCTATTTGAAATTTATAGGTATAATACGACACGACTGGGCTGTAAGACATTTTTTAGCCCGACCACACCCATGTGAAATTTATAGGTGGAAATGCGACACAACTAGGCTGTACGACATTTTAGCCCGACCACACCTATTTGAAATTTATAGGTGGAATACGACACAACTAGGCTGTACAACATTTTTAGCCTGACCACACCTATTTGAAATTTATAGGTGGAATACGACACGACTGGGCTGTAATACATTTTTTAGCCCGACCACACCCATGTGAAATTTATAGGTGGAATACGACACAACTACGCTATACGACATTTTTAGCCCGACCACACCTATTTGAAATTTATAGGTGGAATACGACACGACTGGGCTGTAAGACATTTCTTAGCCTGACCACACCCATGTGAAATTTATAGGTGGAAATGCGACACAACTAGGCTGTACGACATTTTTAGCCCAACCACACCTATTTGAAATTTATAGGCAGAATACGACACGACTGCGTACTGGGCTGTAAAACATTTTTAGCCCGACCACACCCATGTGAAATTTATAGGTGGAAATGCGACACAACTAGGCTGTACGACATTTTTAGCCCAACCACACCTATTTGAAATTTATAGGTGGAATACGACACGACTGCGTACTGGGCTGTAAAACATTTTTAGCCCGACCACACCCATGTGAAAATTATAGGTGGAATACGACACAACTAGGCTGTACGACATTTTTAGCCCGACCACACCTATTTGAAATTTATAGGTGGAATACAACACACCCAGGCTGTAAGAAATTTATAGCCTGACCACACCTATTTGAAATTTATAGGTGGAATACAACACGCCCAGGCTGTAAGAAAAATTTAGCCTGACCACACCTATTTGAAATTTATAGGTGGAATACAACACGCCCAGGCTGTAAGAAAAATTTTAGCCTGACCACACCTATTTGAAATCTATAGGTGGAATACAACACGCCCAGGCTGTAAGAAAAATGTAGCCTGACCACACCTATTTGAAATTTATAGGTGGAATACAACACGCCCAGGCTGTAAGAGAAATTTAGCCTGACCACACCTATTTGAAATTTATAGGTGGAATACAACACGCCCAGGCTGTAAGAAAAATTTAGCCTGACCACACCTATTTGAAATTTATAGGTGGAATACAACACGCCCAGGCTGTAAGAAAATTTTAGCCTGACCACACCTATTTGAAATTTATAGGTGGAATACAACATACCCAGGCTGTAAGAAAATTTTTAGCCTGACTACACCTATTTGAAATTTATAGGTGGAATACAACACACCCAGGCTGTAAGAAGTTATAGCCTGACCACACACATACTGAAATTTATAGGTGAAATATATACAACAACAAATGCAGCTACATAAAGTTGAATTATAAAGGGAAACTAAATAATTAACTACGCTAAACTGTTAAATAAAGTAAAATACAGACACATGGTATGGAGCTAAGAACCGAGCCGAAAGAGAAAGGGATAAAAATAACAGGAGGCGGCGCTGGGTATGAAACGATGAAGAGATTTAATTACCGAAGACGCGGGAATAAAGAACAAAAGAGCTAATGAAAACAAAACCTACAGTAAAGTATGAAATTTACAAATACGAGAAGAAACTGAACGGAGATAAAAACTTACTAGCAATAAACTGAGAAATACTAATGGCAGGGTAACTTGGAGACGAAAGAAAAGTATAACGGAACTACCGACGCGCCAAAGGAACGAACGAACAAACGAACTAGAAATTAGAAATGTGACGAGGGCCACGGCAATATGAGCTAGGACAACCAGTAACAAGTAACCCTCATTTATTTTAATGCTCGAAGTCATACGACTATACCAACCTATCAACGGCTTGAATAGCAGTCATTAAAGGGCTGGAACGACGGTTGGATGTGGACCTGGGACGACAACCAGCGAGTAGAGCCGGCACGATGGCCGGTTCTGGATTCAGAACGGCAGTCGACGGTGAAACTGGTTCGATGTTCGTTTGTGGAGCTACGACGGCTGTTTGTTGGGCTACTATATTGTATACTTGCCAAAGAAAAGACTTGTGGTGCTTGGGCCATAGCGCGGAAACCAAAAGCAGCGAGCGGCGACGACAAGAATAAACCAAACAACCGGCCTCTTCGAGGTTGAGTGGAAGAGTGAATATATTTCCATTGTATGACGCTCTTAAGTAATTATTCTAATTTATGCATACCGAGAATAGGTGGAGACTCCTGTTGATGGGCTCCCTGTGCTTCCGACGCTCATCAATAGGTGATGGAGACTCCTGTTGATGGGCTCCCTGTGCTTCGGACGCCCACCAATAGGCGATGGAGACTCCTGTTGATGGGCTCCCTGTGCTTCCGACGCCCACCAATAGGTGATGGAGATTCCTGTTGATGGGCTCCCTGTGCTTCGGACGCCCATCAATAGGTGATGGAGGCTCCTGTTGATGGGCTCCCTGTGCTTCCGACGCTCATCAATAGGAGATGGAGACTCCTGTTGATGGGCTTCTGTTTGTGCTTAGCACTAGTATAATGGGTTTTCCAAAGTTGGTGTTATTCTTAATCGTCCTTTGGCCTTTTGTAGTTACAGTGGCGTGAAATAATTCTCGAAATCTTTGCTCAGGGATCACGTCTGTTCATAACAAACTAAGAGGAAATCCGCCAAGAAATCGAGTAATTTTGTCACAAAGTGGAAACAATTTTTAGATAGGGTATTACAAGACCAATTTCCTTGTTTGTAGCATTTTTTAAAAGGTCTTGATAAAATAAAGAATTGGCCATAATACCGAGAAGAAATTCCCAAGGAAATAATTTGAAATAATTTTTCAAAGTCGTGAAGGAATGGTGTTTGATGATGTTCATTTCATGGTGCTGTCAACCTATTCAAATTGTATGGATTTGGACAAATTTCAGGATTCGTTTTCGATGTTTGGTGTTGTAAGAAATGAGTTTTTTTAGATCAGATATCAAAAACAGTAAAGACAGATAGTCTACACTATGATGTAAAATATTTGTTCCAAGATTTTTTCAATCGTTACTCGATTTTCAAATGGATTGTCAGGGAAAAAAGTCGGATGCGTCCAGAAAAGCATTGACGTGCGTCGTTTCTAAATAAACGTTGGACAGTATAGTAACGAAATTAAATTTCATCTATCGATTCAGATACAAAGTGGGGTTGGCAAATCGGATGTTTTGAAAAGAAAAAAAGAGAAAAAGTCCCAAAAAAGAGAAGGAAATAAGATCAAATACGCTGATAAAACAATCAAGTTTCTTTCAAACCCAATCTTAGAAATTGTTCATAAAGCAATTTCTATAATGCGAGAATTTTGCATAATGAAACATCGTTTAAACTATCCTCGACGGGTTGATTCAACCCCAATTAAAATGAAATCAAATGCATGAAATTCGTTTTTCATGGCTTTATAGCGTTTGCAAATATCGAATGTGGAATAGCGAAGTCTTAATGAGCTTTAAGTCGGCTTTAGACAGCAAATCAAAGGGACACTTAATAAGGGCACTCTGTTCGTATCTCAAATTTTGAGTACAAAATCAAATAAAGTTGTGTTTTGGTTATTAAAAACAAAACCATAATTAGCATCCAGGATATTGCTTTCCAATTACATATGAATCAAATTTAGAATTTTAACTCTAAGCGCAAGTGACTTATGTGGTAGAATTTCAAGTGCCCTTTTGGGAAGTCACTGGTGAGAACAATCAACTCTTGCGGGATACTCTTAAATTTTCAAAAAGTAAGTGCGATCAAAGTGAATATCAGAATATCAAACAATAATTATCAGTGAATTTAATACGTCGAGAACACGAGTTTCATATTTTGGACTGCCGTTGAGAAGTGAATCATTTTCTGTGTTTTGTTGACTTTCCAACAATAACAAATACATGCTGATAAGCCATACAATCATCGTAGCGAAAAACATTTTTTGTTTCGAGTTCAGAGTCTATTTAAACGACAAAAAAAAACTGCTATCCAGCATGGTCAGTTAGCGGGTCAATTGGGATACCCTTAAATCAGCCTCATTCCATTCCTTTCCCAATTTTCCAATAATACCAGTGCTAGGAAAACGGAGTGTTGGATGGTATCCCAGGATTTTAGTAATACAACATATGAATAGCCTGAATTTGGACCCGCAACGAACATCGGAGCATTTATTTATTTATTTCATACTAAAAAAACTTTATAAGTTTCTGTTTATAAGCAATATTTTATCAGGATCATCCAATTCAGCAGAGCTGGTTTAAATGGAGGACTGAGGGAAAAATACAAAAAATACTCTACAATACAATGCAATACATTATAGAACAGGTCACAAAGGAAATTATACTACATGAGAACTATTTACACAGATACAGTTTTAGCATAGCATAGGGTGGAAAACACGGCCTTGGAAACTCCAGCCTACATACTGAAACTAAATTACGGCGTGTTCGAAAAGAGGACCATTTCTTTTTCTTTGTTACAACTTCAGTTATAAGAATATAAGAAAATTAGACTTCGATTTAGGAAGGAAAATGTTGGTTTAAAGTTGGAATATCGTAAGAACATAGCCAAGCCCCAAGTTAACAAGAACATTCATGTTTTTTAATGCTTCTTTCTCACTTTAAGCCATTTTCAAGTTTCAATTAGCAAACATTCAAACAACTGAGTACAAATTTGTACGCTTCTGTATGTATTTCGAGGCTGAGTTTATCTTTGTAATGGAAAGCGGTGTTCGCTAGTAAATCTAGTAGCTCAATTTGTGTTATTCTCCCTTTAGTCCTCAAGTCAAGTAGTGAATTTAAGTGCAACTTGAGGCCAAAATTCCTATTAAAACAGCTGGTTTTGGCTCCGCTTCAAATGATTAGAAAATTAACATTCTTATAAAGAAAGAGTGCAAATCCACTACACAAGACAAAACACGACCAGTTTTGTTCTTGATTCAGTTTAATTAGCGCGTTAACGCGATTTGTATCTTAACTTTCATCCTATTGAAATTGTTTCTAAATATATTAGAATCACAAGTCAGTGTATATTACTTTGAAAGGGCCATTGATGATGTAATTAGCATTCCCTTTCCCCCGACCCCTCGGGACTTGCAATTCTCGTCAAATACGTTATGAGTTCGCGTGGCGTGACGTACATTCACAGCACAGCATATAAAATACAGCCAATCATAAAGCAGAACCACCGTTGTATATTGGCGGTAGACAACTCAATTTTCCCATAGTCTATTGTATTGGCTTTCGCTCCTCTATTTTTATATGGTATGGTATAAACTAGTTATACATATATATTATAAGTAAAGTTTTCTTCTTTCTTTCCCTCCCTGTCACCTTTTCCTTCGATTTGTCATTTTGTCACCAAAATCCAATATGGCGACCATGCGAAGGAAACATTAGCTTGTGCTATTGCTGAAGGTCATCACCATCACCTTAGATTCTGTTTAGATCCACATGAGGCTTTTTGTAAGCCATCATGCACAATAGTGCAGGAACATCGTGCAGAAAAAGTAGTAAATTGTTCATTTTGATGGAAAAAGCATGAAACTTGGCAGGATGATAGAGCGTCCAATGCTAAGCAATTCTGGATGTAGACCCACCCTCGATAACATATACTTCCAGTTTTATAGCAGTGGAATTAATTATCCTTTAAACAAATAAAATAACGTGTTGCCTTTTGAGTTCAGACACGAAATTTTGTATCATGACAGAGTAAGCAATACCCTACAATTCTACAATACTTGACACCCCCTGATCATGTACTTCCAGTGTACCAAGATGGTATTCATTATCACAAAAATCAGAAACAAAGGGCGTTGCCTTCAAGATACACGCATAGAAATTCACGTGAAAATGCACCATGGTACAATGGAAAAATTCGCATGTAGACCCACGCCCGAACTCATGCACTTCCAGTTTTATCGAAATGGAATAAATAATTATCCTGTAAATTATAAGAAAATGACGCTTGCCTTTTGATTTCAGACACGAAAGTTGTATCGTGACAGAGTATTCAATACCCTACAATTCTAAAATACTTGACACCCCCCTGATCATGTACTTCCAGTGTACCAAGATGGTATTCATTATCACATAAAATCAGTAACAAAGGGCGTTGCCTTCAAGATTTACGCTTGGAAATTCACGTGAAAATGCACCATGGTACAATGGGCAAATTTGCATGTAGACCCACGCCCGAACTCATGCACTTCCAGTTTTATCAAAATGGAATTAATTAGTCTTAAAGTGGTGTCAGGCTTTCGAAAACTTTGGTATTCATGATCAAGAGCCACCTCAACCCCCTCCCCCCAGCCACACACACACCTCCCTTGATCATGAATAGCAAAACATGCAATAATGCATAACTCTTAACATACAGAATTTGACCCTGACATGAAAGCCCAACACCGCTTTAAAGTCTAATTAATGCCACTTCGATAAAACTGGAAGTGCATGTATCAGGGCGTGGGTCTACATGCAAAATTGCCCATTACACCATGGTCCATCTTAACGTGAATTTACATGCGTGTATCTTGAAGGCACCGCCCTGTTACTGATTTTATGTGATAATAAATTCCATATTTGTACACTGGAAGCACATGATCAGGGGGTGTTACGTATTGTAGAGTTGTAAGGTATTTTAATACCCTGACACGATACAAAATACGTGTCTGAAGAGAAAAGTCATACATCAGTTTGTTAAGTTTAAAGGATAATTAATTCCACTTCGATAAAACTGGAAGTGCATGAGTTAAGGCGTGGGTCTACATGCGAATTTGCCCATTGCACCATGGTCCATTTTTACACGAATGTACATGCGTGTATCTTGAAGGCAACGCCCTCTGTACTGATTTTATGTATAATGAATTCCATATTGGAACTCTGGAAGTACATGATCAGGGGGGTGTTACGTATTGTAGAATTGTAGGGTATTGAATACTCTGTCATGATACAAAATTTCGTGTCTGAACTCAAAAGATAACACTTTATTTTATTAGTTTAAATGATAATTAATTCCACTGCTAGAAAACTGGAAGTATACTTATCGAGGGTGGGTCTACATCCAGAATTGCTTGGCATGGGACGCTCTATCACCCTGCCAAGTTTCATGCTTTTGTCATCAAAATGAACAATTTTTCACCAAATTCCTGCACTACAAAACAGACCGCTCCAACGACAGTTTTATTATAAGTCACCGCAAAAAGGCTTCGTTTCTGGCAGTGTTTTATAAATCTACATTTATATACTGTAACTTAAGGATTTATATATATTTTTATAGGTATCCATTAGGAATTGTACGCCTAGAAACTAGCACGCTTAAGGCTTATGTGTATATCAATAAATGCTATATATTCCATGGTACGCCACCCAAAAGCATTTTATAACTAATGATTTAGCCTCCTTAGTCAATGCTTGATTTTTCTGAACGTCTTTACCTTGTTTCTACATCCCCGCTCTGACAATAGTCGCTTAACATTTAGGGAAGAGGTCAAAACACTTGTATTCGACTGGTGCCCAATTTTTTCAGGGGAGGTGGTGGGTACCGGCATCTACCCCTTAGGTACCCAATACCCCTTTTTTAGTCCTCATTTTCTCAGAGCATGATCTAGGGGTACCTGTTTTTATTGCACATATGGACTCCTCTCGCTGCGAGGAAAGCGTTAGAGCATTCCCCTTTTTCATATCGATTATATTTAAGGAGATACTTGGAAATGCGACACAACTAGGCTGTACGACATTTTTAGCCCGACCATACCTATTTCAAATTTATAGGTGGAATACGACACAACTAGGCTGTACGACATTTTTTAGCCTAACCACACCTATTTGAAATTTATAGGTGGAATACGACACGACTGGGCTGTAATACATTTTTTAGCCCGACCACACCCATGTGAAACTTATAGGTGGAAATGCGACACAACTAGGCTGTACGACATTTTTAGCCCGACCACACCTATTTGAAATTTATAGGTGGAATACGACACAACTAGGCTGTACGACATTTTTTAGCCTGACCACACCTATTTGAAATTTATAGGTATAATACGACACGACTGGGCTGTAAGACATTTTTAGCCCGACCACACCCATGTGAAATTTATAGGTGGAAATGCGACACAACTAGGCTGTACGACATTTTTAGCCCGACCACACCTATTTGAAATTTATAGGTGGAATACGACACAACTAGGCTGTACAACATTTTTAGCCTGACCACACCTATTTGAAATTTATAGGTGGAATACGACACGACTGGGCTGTAATACATTTTTTAGCCCGACCACACCCATGTGAAATTTATAGGTGGAATACGACACAACTACGCTATACGACATTTTTAGCCCGACCACACCTATTTGAAATTTATAGGTGGAATACGACACGACTGGGCTGTAAGACATTTCTTAGCCTGACCACACCCATGTGAAATTTATAGGTGGAAATGCGACACAACTAGGCTGTACGACATTTTTAGCCCAACCACACCTATTTGAAATTTATAGGCAGAATACGACACGACTGCGTACTGGGCTGTAAAACATTTTTAGCCCGACCACACCCATGTGAAATTTATAGGTGGAAATGCGACACAACTAGGCTGTACGACATTTTTAGCCCAACCACACCTATTTGAAATTTATAGGTGGAATACGACACGACTGCGTACTGGGCTGTAAAACATTTTTAGCCCGACCACACCCATGTGAAAATTATAGGTGGAATACGACACAACTAGGCTGTACGACATTTTTAGCCCGACCACACCTATTTGAAATTTATAGGTGGAATACAACACACCCAGGCTGTAAGAAATTTATAGCCTGACCACACCTATTTGAAATTTATAGGTGGAATACAACACGCCCAGGCTGTAAGAAAAATTTAGCCTGACCACACCTATTTGAAATTTATAGGTGGAATACAACACGCCCAGGCTGTAAGAAAAATTTTAGCCTGACCACACCTATTTGAAATCTATAGGTGGAATACAACACGCCCAGGCTGTAAGAAAAATGTAGCCTGACCACACCTATTTGAAATTTATAGGTGGAATACAACACGCCCAGGCTGTAAGAGAAATTTAGCCTGACCACACCTATTTGAAATTTATAGGTGGAATACAACACGCCCAGGCTGTAAGAAAAATTTAGCCTGACCACACCTATTTGAAATTTATAGGTGGAATACAACACGCCCAGGCTGTAAGAAAATTTAGCCTGACCACACCTATTTGAAATTTATAGGTGGAATACAACATACCCAGGCTGTAAGAAAATTTTTAGCCTGACTACACCTATTTGAAATTTATAGGTGGAATACAACACACCCAGGCTGTAAGAAGTTATAGCCTGACCACACACATACTGAAATTTATAGGTGAAATATATACAACAACAAATGCAGCTACATAAAGTTGAATTATAAAGGGAAACTAAATAATTAACTACGCTAAACTGTTAAATAAAGTAAAATACAGACACATGGTATGGAGCTAAGAACCGAGCCGAAAGAGAAAGGGATAAAAATAACAGGAGGCGGCGCTGGGTATGAAACGATGAAGAGATTTAATTACCGAAGACGCGGGAATAAAGAACAAAAGAGCTAATGAAAACAAAACCTACAGTAAAGTATGAAATTTACAAATACGAGAAGAAACTGAACGGAGATAAAAACTTACTAGCAATAAACTGAGAAATACTAATGGCAGGGTAACTTGGAGACGAAAGAAAAGTATAACGGAACTACCGACGCGCCAAAGGAACGAACGAACAAACGAACTAGAAATTAGAAATGTGACGAGGGCCACGGCAATATGAGCTAGGACAACCAGTAACAAGTAACCCTCATTTATTTTAATGCTCGAAGTCATACGACTATACCAACCTATCAACGGCTTGAATAGCAGTCATTAAAGGGGCTGGAACGACGGTTGGATGTGGACCTGGGACGACAACCAGCGAGTAGAGCCGGCACGATGGCCGGTTCTGGATTCAGAACGGCAGTCGACGGTGAAACTGGTTCGATGTTCGTTTGTGGAGCTACGACGGCTGTTTGTTGGGCTACTATATTGTATACTTGCCAAAGAAAAGACTTGTGGTGCTTGGGCCATAGCGCGGAAACCAAAAGCAGCGAGCGGCGACGACAAGAATAAACCAAACAACCGGCCTCTTCGAGGTTGAGTGGAAGAGTGAATATATTTCCATTGTATGACGCTCTTAAGTAATTATTCTAATTTATGCATACCGAGAATAGGTGGAGACTCCTGTTGATGGGCTCCCTGTGCTTCCGACGCTCATCAATAGGTGATGGAGACTCCTGTTGATGGGCTCCCTGTGCTTCGGACGCCCACCAATAGGCGATGGAGACTCCTGTTGATGGGCTCCCTGTGCTTCCGACGCCCACCAATAGGTGATGGAGATTCCTGTTGATGGGCTCCCTGTGCTTCGGACGCCCATCAATAGGTGATGGAGGCTCCTGTTGATGGGCTCCCTGTGCTTCCGACGCTCATCAATAGGAGATGGAGACTCCTGTTGATGGGCTTCTGTTTGTGCTTAGCACTAGTATAATGGGTTTTCCAAAGTTGGTGTTATTCTTAATCGTCCTTTGGCCTTTTGTAGTTACAGTGGCGTGAAATAATTCTCGAAATCTTTGCTCAGGGATCACGTCTGTTCATAACAAACTAAGAGGAAATCCGCCAAGAAATCGAGTAATTTTGTCACAAAGTGGAAACAATTTTTAGATAGGGTATTACAAGACCAATTTCCTTGTTTGTAGCATTTTTTAAAAGGTCTTGATAAAATAAAGAATTGGCCATAATACCGAGAAGAAATTCCCAAGGAAATAATTTGAAATAATTTTCAAAGTCGTGAAGGAATGGTGTTTGATGATGTTCATTTCATGGTGCTGTCAACCTATTCAAATTGTATGGATTTGGACAAATTTCAGGATTCGTTTTCGATGTTTGGTGTTGTAAGAAATGAGTTTTTTTTAGATCAGATATCAAAAACAGTAAAGACAGATAGTCTACACTATGATGTAAAATATTTGTTCCAAGAATTTTTTCAATCGTTACTCGATTTTCAAATGGATTGTCAGGGAAAAAAGTCGGATGCGTCCAGAAAGCATTGACGTGCGTCGTTTCTAAATAAACGTTGGACAGTATAGTAACGAAATTAAATTTCATCTATCGATTCAGATACAAAGTGGGGTTGGCAAATCGGATGTTTTGAAAAAGAAAAAAAGAGAAAAAGTCCCAAAAAAGAGAAGGAAATAAGATCAAATACGCTGATAAAACAATCAAGTTTCTTTCAAACCCAATCTTAGAAATTGTTCATAAAGCAATTTCTATAATGCGAGAATTTTGCATAATGAAACATCGTTTAAACTATCCTCGACGGGTTGATTCAACCCCAATTAAAATGAAATCAAATGCATGAAATTCGTTTTTCATGGCTTTATAGCGTTTGCAAATATCGAATGTGGAATAGCGAAGTCTTAATGAGCTTTAAGTCGGCTTTAGACAGCCATGGCTAGAAATTGAGGACACTTCAGCGGATTATCGCATGAGTGGCGCGCGGGCTCACCTTCGGTGTTTGATTTAATTTAAAATCCAACTCTGACTGAAATTTCAAAGGAACATCTGACATAATGTTACTTACAGCACATGAAACTCTAAAATGACAGGTTTCAACAGCATATTTAGCCAGGAACTGCAGTTCGGGCATGTGCAAAAATAGACACAGGTAACCCGTGAATGTACTTTGGGCTCCCTGTGTAGTTTAGCAATCTAGAAATGCAGTTTGTAGAGCTAATAATGCTTTTCTTGCGTGCAAAAGTAATGGAAAATACAAAGAGAAGAACACTTAACAATATAGAATTCTATGAGCAGTGATATTTTGAAAAATAGTAATAAAAAAATGATGAAAAAGGTACCCCCAGGACCCCAGACAACGGGAAAAAAAGGCCCAGGCATCGTTTATGTCCAGTCCTACGCGGTATATCGAGACAAAATGGACGACAGAACGATCCTCGGGGAAAGCGAAGAGAATTCTCCCCCAAAAAATTAGTTTTCGGCAATATTATGGCTGTAAACCTGGTACACTTGAATCTATACTACTAAGTAAAAAGCTCAAACTCTCTCGGGAAAACGCCGAACGATTTGAAGGTTTTATGAGCTGAAAAGTACATGGATGTGATCCTTGTTTATCGAACTACAACCCTAGATGTATAGAGCTGGTCCAAGATTTACGGTTGCACGGCTACAAGAGAAAACTTTGACTGTACTTGTAGCATTGTACGATAATTATATGGCTTCCTGAGGATGGAAATCTGCATTTTTAAAACTAAAAACGCCGGACGACTACGGTTTTACACAAGTAAACTCTATCCGGAGGCCCTCGATAAAGCTGCAATGAACAGGCATGGATGTATAGAGGTTGGCCCAGTTTAGCTAGAAACGAGAAATTTTTGATTTTCTATTTTTCCCCAGTCAATTGCTATACGGCCGCCATCTTGAATTATGATTTAAAACCCCGTAGTGCGCATGCTCGTAGATGAGCGGCGGCCATACTGTCCTTAATTTCTACCCATGAAATCAAAGGGACACTTAATAAGGGCACTCTGTTCGTATCTCAAATTTTGAGTACAAAATCAAATAAAGTTGTGTTTTGGTTATTAAAAACAAAACCATAATTAGCATCCAGGATATTGCTTTCCAATTACATATGAATCAAATTTAGAATTTTAACTCTAAGCGCAAGTGACTTATGTGGTAGAATTTCAAGTGCCCTTTTGGGAAGTCACTGGTGAGAACAATCAACTCTTGCGGGATACTCTTAAATTTTCAAAAAGTAAGTGCGATCAAAGTGAATATCAGAATATCAAACAATAATTATCAGTGAATTTAATACGTCGAGAACACGAGTTTCATATTTTGGACTGCCGTTGAGAAGTGAATCATTTTCTGTGTTTGTTGACTTTCCAACAATAACAAATACATGCTGATAAGCCATACAATCATCGTAGCGAAAAACATTTTTTGTTTCGAGTTCAGAGTCTATTTAAACGACAAAAAAAAACTGCTATCCAGCATGGTCAGTTAGCGGGTCAATTGGGATACCCTTAAATCAGCCTCATTCCATTCCTTCCCAATTTTCCAATAATACCAGTGCTAGGAAAACGGAGTGTTGGATGGTATCCCAGGATTTTAGTAATACAACATATGAATAGCCTGAATTTGGACCCGCAACGAACATCGGAGCATTATTTATTTATTTCATACTAAAAAAAACTTTATAAGTTTCTGTTTATAAGCAATATTTTATCAGGATCATCCAATTCAGCAGAGCTGGTTTAAATGGAGGACTGAGGGAAAAATACAAAAATACTCTACAATACAATGCAATACATTATAGAACAGGTCACAAAGGAAATTATACTACATGAGAACTATTTACACAGATACAGTTTTAGCATAGCATAGGGTGGAAAACACGGCCTTGGAAACTCCAGCCTACATACTGAAACTAAATTACGGCGTGTTCGAAAAGAGGACCATTTCTTTTTCTTTGTTACAACTTCATTTATAAGAATATAAGAAAATTAGACTTCGATTTAGGAAGGAAAATGTTGGTTTAAAGTTGGAATATCGTAAGAACATAGCCAAGCCCCAAGTTAACAAGAACATTCATGTTTTTTAATGCTTCTTTCTCACTTTAAGCCATTTTCAAGTTTCAATTAGCAAACATTCAAACAACTGAGTACAAATTTGTACGCTTCTGTATGTATTTCGAGGCTGAGTTTATCTTTGTCGTGGAAAGCGGTGTTCGCTAGTAAATCTAGTAGCTCAATTTGTGTTATTCTCCCTTTAGTCCTCAAGTCAAGTAGTGAATTTAAGTGCAACTTGAGGCCAAAATTCCTATTAAAACAGCTGGTTTTGGCTCCGCTTCAAATGATTAGAAAATTAACATTCTTATAAAGAAAGAGTGCAAATCCACTACACAAGACAAAACACGACCAGTTTTGTTCTTGATTCAGTTTAATTAGCGCGTTAACGCGATTTGTATCTTAACTTTCATCCTATTGAAATTGTTTCTAAATATATTAGAATCACAAGTCAGTGTATATTACTTTGAAAGGGCCATTGATGATGTAATTAGCATTCCCTTTCCCCCGACCCCTCGGGACTTGCAATTCTCGTCAAATACGTTATGAGTTCGCGTGGCGTGACGTACATTCACAGCACAGCATATAAAATACAGCCAATCATAAAGCAGAACCACCGTTGTATATTTGGCGGTAGACAACTCAATTTTCCCATAGTCTATTGTATTGGCTTTCGCTCCTCTATTTTTATATGGTATGGTATAAACTAGTTATACATATATATTATAAGTAAAGTTTTCTTCTTTCTTTCCCTCCCTGTCACCTTTTCCTCGATTTGTCATTTTGTCACCAAAATCCAATATGGCGACCATGCGAAGGAAACATTAGCTTGTGCTATTGCTGAAGGTCATCACCATCACCTTAGATTCTGTTTAGATCCACATGAGGCTTTTTGTAAGCCATCATGCACAATAGTGCAGGAACATCGTGCAGAAAAAGTAGTAAATTGTTCATTTTGATGGAAAAAGCATGAAACTTGGCAGGATGATAGAGCGTCCAATGCTAAGCAATTCTGGATGTAGACCCACCCTCGATAACATATACTTCCAGTTTTATAGCAGTGGAATTAATTATCCTTTAAACAAATAAAATAACGTGTTGCCTTTTGAGTTCAGACACGAAATTTTGTATCATGACAGAGTAAGCAATACCCTACAATTCTACAATACTTGACACCCCCTGATCATGTACTTCCAGTGTACCAAGATGGTATTCATTATCACAAAAATCAGAAACAAAGGGCGTTGCCTTCAAGATACACGCATAGAAATTCACGTGAAAATGCACCATGGTACAATGGAAAAATTCGCATGTAGACCCACGCCCGAACTCATGCACTTCCAGTTTTATCGAAATGGAATAAATAATTATCCTGTAAATTATAAGAAAATGACGCTTGCCTTTTGATTTCAGACACGAAAGTTTGTATCGTGACAGAGTATTCAATACCCTACAATTCTAAAATACTTGACACCCCCTGATCATGTACTTCCAGTGTACCAAGATGGTATTCATTATCACATAAAATCAGTAACAAAGGGCGTTGCCTTCAAGATTTACGCTTGGAAATTCACGTGAAAATGCACCATGGTACAATGGGCAAATTTGCATGTAGACCCACGCCCGAACTCATGCACTTCCAGTTTTATCAAAATGGAATTAATTAGTCTTAAAAGTGGTGTCAGGCTTTCGAAAACTTTGGTATTCATGATCAAGAGCCACCTCAACCCCCCTCCCCCCCAGCCACACACACACCTCCCTTGATCATGAATAGCAAAACATGCAATAATGCATAACTCTTAACATACAGAATTTGACCCTGACATGAAAGCCCAACACCGCTTTAAAGTCTAATTAATGCCACTTCGATAAAACTGGAAGTGCATGTATCAGGGCGTGGGTCTACATGCAAAATTGCCCATTACACCATGGTCCATCTTAACGTGAATTTACATGCGTGTATCTTGAAGGCACCGCCCTGTTACTGATTTTATGTGATAATAAATTCCATATTTGTACACTGGAAGCACATGATCAGGGGGTGTTACGTATTGTAGAGTTGTAAGGTATTTAATACCCTGACACGATACAAAATACGTGTCTGAAGAGAAAAGTCATACATCAGTTTGTTAAGTTTAAAGGATAATTAATTCCACTTCGATAAAACTGGAAGTGCATGAGTTAAGGCGTGGGTCTACATGCGAATTTGCCCATTGCACCATGGTCCATTTTTACACGAATGTACATGCGTGTATCTTGAAGGCAACGCCCTCTGTTACTGATTTTATGTATAATGAATTCCATATTGGAACTCTGGAAGTACATGATCAGGGGGTGTTACGTATTGTAGAATTGTAGGGTATTGAATACTCTGTCATGATACAAAATTTCGTGTCTGAACTCAAAAGGTAACACTTTATTTTATTAGTTTAAATGATAATTAATTCCACTGCTAGAAAACTGGAAGTATACTTATCGAGGGTGGGTCTACATCCAGAATTGCTTGGCATGGGACGCTCTATCACCCTGCCAAGTTTCATGCTTTTTCCATCAAAATGAACAATTTTTCACCAAATTCCTGCACTACAAAACAGACCGCTCCAACGACAGTTTTATTATAAGTCACCGCAAAAAGGCTTCGTTTCTGGCAGTGTTTTATAAATCTACATTTATATACTGTAACTTAAGGATTTATATATATTTTTATAGGTATCCATTAGGAATTGTACGCCTAGAAACTAGCACGCTTAAGGCTTATGTGTATATCAATAAATGCTATATATTCCATGGTACGCCACCCAAAAGCATTTTATAACTAATGATTTAGCCTCCTTAGTCAATGCTTGATTTTTCTGAACGTCTTTACCTTGTTTCTACATCCCCGCTCTGACAATAGTCGCTTAACATTTAGGGAAGAGGTCAAAACACTTGTATTCGACTGGTGCCCAATTTTTCAGGGGAGGTGGTGGGTACCGGCATCTACCCCTTAGGTACCCAATACCCCTTTTTTAGTCCTCATTTTCTCAGAGCATGATCTAGGGGTACCTGTTTTTATTGCACATATGGACTCCTCTCGCTGCGAGGAAAGCGTTAGAGCATTCCCCTTTTTCATATCGATTATATTTAAGGAGATACTTGCTCCTAAAATTCAGCTCTGAGAGGTAGGTGGCTCCGGCACCTGCCCCACCCCCAAATTGGGCACCAAGGAAGTACGGATGTTTTGACCTTTCCCCTTAAGACTAAGATTTTATAATCTTATCTTATCTCTTAGCTTCATGATGGAGAACATTTCAATAATATGGCTCAACACAAACCGATATTCCAGTCAACAAATGCCCCTCAAACTCCGATTCACCGTCAGCTCATTGGTTTAAGGTGGCTGTATACATCGTTACCATGGTGATATCACTGGGCGGTAATATCCTCGTGCTGTGTGTAATATACCGAAACTGGCGCTTGAGGAACCAGACTAATTATTTGATAGCCAACCTGGCGACGAGTGACTTATTGATGACACTCTTCACCATGTGTCCGACCTTGGACGTGCTCATATCACGCGACCACTCATGGTATTATGGATGGTTTGCGGAGGTAAGCATTGCATTAGTCTCCTCGCAGCCGCACGGGACCGGTGTCACGCTACGCTCACCAGCGTGACACCGGTCCGGGCGGCTGCGAGAAGACTAGCCTTGCATGTTCTATTTAAAGAGCCCGTGTCAGCCACTCCTATGTTATTTTTTCGTTCGATGTTAGAAGACGAATTACGTGTAGAAATCTCTTAATAAACATCTAAAAATAAAGTTTCAGATTTGATTGACCAAATTCAATCAAGAACTCTGCTCTATATTGTCTAAATCAGCCGATGGAAATGGATGCTTTCTCCGATTTGGTATGTTGCTATGCTGTCAAAATGGCGGCTGACACAGGCTCTTTAACAAATGTCCTCTGATTCTCCGTGGTATGTCCTCTGTAATACCACGGAATGACGTTATAAAGTGGTCGTTTGTGGAATCATGAGGCACGATAACAAGAAGGCAAAAATATAAACAGAAACGCACGCGCTGCCAAACAGTGTTCCGTGGTGTATTTAACAAATTTCCTCTGTGTTTGCGTGGTATGTCCTCTTTTACTATATAGACAGGAGTGTTTTACTGGGAAATACGCCACTCGTAGATCTCATACGAAGATACATCCGGGTCCTCAGTGACATATTTTCCATATCCTCACTAGTGAGGATATCGTCAAAACAAAAGTGCTTGGAAATCAATTTGGAATATTTTTTCTGGTATGCCTATATAATAAAAGAAAATTACACGGTGGCTTCAAGATATGAGTTTTATTTTCTCGTGTCAAAAACAATATTTTACTCATTCGCTGCGCTCATTCGTAAAATAATGTTCTTGCCACTCGAAAATAAAACTCATACCTTCGCACCACCGTGTAATATCCTCTATATATACCACGGAATACCGTAATAAAGTGGTCAGCCAACGAGGTGCAGTCAACTTTATTCAAGAAGCACTGTTAACTAATAATCATCCAAACCATGTGTTAATTAAATTCCGGCTTCAAAGACCTGTTTCAGGCTTATGGAAATTTATGCTGTGTTGTCGCTCTTGGTTTCACTTTGCCATTTCATTTTTTCCTTGATTAA
Source organism: Scolanthus callimorphus (assembly GCA_033964015.1). Taxonomy (NCBI): domain Eukaryota; kingdom Metazoa; phylum Cnidaria; class Anthozoa; order Actiniaria; family Edwardsiidae; genus Scolanthus; species Scolanthus callimorphus. The sequence goes on along the minus strand of CM066912.1, from coordinate 30,907,343 downwards.
CGAAATATCGCAATAAATTCTACCCTTGCAATATTCTGCTCTTCTGAATATATGAAGCAATGCAATTTTTCGGATAAACGTTCCTGCTTATTTTCTCACGTTGACGGACGGTCAAGGATACTGTGTTCATTCAGTTTATCGCCGCCTTTCTTATTTGCAGTTGGGCTGCAAGCTGATTGCTTTCATGCAAGGCACAACAATGGCGTGCTCAATCTTTACTCTGACCGCGATCGCTTGGGAACGATTCTTCGCTATCGTCTACCTCTTCGTGTCACTAGCCGTGCAAGAAACTCCAAGGTAATTCATGAAGCACGCTGTTGCATACGAAAATACATAATCCTTGTTGAGAACCAGGTTTCAACCCCTGGAAATGTTTTAGTTTTACTGCACAGCCATGAATTATAGCTAATTTCTTTTTAATTGAATTAATTAGGATGGGTGAATGATGCACTTCTAGGGCTGTCCACCATCAGGAGTCCATTACTAGGAGTATCGATCTTTCACCTTAGTACTGCAGGCCAACACTGTAGAATATATGCTATTTTTAACTCACTTTTTGTGACTGTTCAAGTTCTCCACGAGTGCCGCGATAGAATGAATGCTTTCTTTTTACTCAACATGACGTAGTAATGATCTAAACGGCGACTTATCAAGTCACTTAATTCTGTGGCAAAAAAGGGGTGACTAGCTAGTGCCTCATCCTTATTTGTCAAGTGATCCGTTACAATTCACGAGAATCTATTACTGGCGTTTTTTATCATTTTGCCTGGTTCTTATCATCATAGCAGGAGCACCGGATTTAATAATATGATCGACTTTATTTTAAGAGGATAGCGCATAACAGTAAAAACTGATATCTAGCTGCCCTCATTTGGCTGTTCCAACAAATAACCCAATAGTTTTTCAAAAATTGCTCTATAACTGCGGAAATTCGCGTTTCTTGCACGACCATTGCGGAAATTTAAAGCACTCTGAGGAAATTCCACATTCTATTGTGACCCCTGTGGAAATTCCAAGCAAACGAATGCCCTGTGGAAACTCCAGGGTCAAAAACAACGACTCCTGTGGAAATTCTAGGTTCCTCGATAAAGGGCTGGGGTAACGAATGCTAACTGGAATTAGTATAAACCAACTAATGGTCTATTACAAATCCTGCATTCTCATTGGCTGAGCTACTAATGGTCTATTAGTGACAGACCGTGCCTGGCAAAACCACCACCTTTCTTTGCAAGAAAACCTGATTTTTTCAACATAAAATAATGGCATTCATTGCCAAAACCGACCAACTAATTGGTTTATACTAAAACAATTAGACCTCTCGTCCTCATGTGCTGTGATATCAATAGACCATTCGGCCTTCGGCCTCATGGTCTATTCATCATAGCACATTCGGCCTTGAGGTCTAATTGTTAAATATAACCCAATAGTGGATTCTTTAGCTGACTTCATAGACCATTTTAACTTTAGATTTCAACACTTCGAGCAAATTGCGAGAACTATCCCTAACGGACTTAAATTTCGTCTTTCATATTTGGCTCACAGGTAATCATCACGGTTGCTTGGCTACTCGCAGCAATAGTGACGTCACCAAACCTCTATTCCATGCGAGTACAAATCTACCAAGAGGAACCATACTGCATAGAAGCCTGGATGCCTCCTCTGCACGCTGTCCAATCCCCATTCATCTATACAATCGTCGGATTCCTCATCCTCTACATTGTGCCGCTACTTATCATCACAGCACTGTACTCAGTGATCGTGCACAAAATGTGGTTCAGAGAAATCCCTGGGAATATCACGAAGACTACCAAGAGAGTGGAGCAAAAAGTCAAGAAAAATGTCATTAAAATGTTAATCACAGTCGTCGCAAGTTTTTACGGTTTCTGGTTACCACTCCACTTGAATATGTTCCTGCAAGGGGCAACGGACATTTTTCTGAAGTGCGGGCCTCCTAATACATATTCTTTTCTTTCATATCTACTCTCGCATGCGACTGGGGCGATAAATGTCTCTATTTACGTTGCATTTAGTGAGGATTACCGGAAGGGATTTAAAGAGCTGTGTGTCACGTGTTTTTTTAGGAAAGGAATTGGTACGAGACGTAAGAGCATGCGCACTGAGCTCGCGTCTCTGAGCCGAAGAAGCACGAAGGTGAATGCCGCGCGGAATGGACCGAGTCAAGAAAACGACGATGTACTTGCTTCTCCGAGATTGGAGAGAAGTAGCCTTGAAAGAGAAAGCCTTTTACAGAATATTCTTCAACAGTATAAGAGACACTGGAGCGCACGTGCTGTTAGTGTAACTATCAAGGAGTTTAGATTTAGGAAGTTACACGTTTAACATCCATCAACGAGAAACGACACAAGGCGAAATACACGGGAAATAATCAAGGAAGCAATAAATTCCAGGGTCCGTACAGAATCCTCTGTGAAAATTTCAAAACATTTCCAAAGCCCATTGACCAAAATTTCCAAAACCACTTTAGCACGCGCCGTGAGACAACTTTTTCGCGCGCTTTTTGCATACACAGGAACCCGCGCGCGTAATCAAAACCCCTCACGACAGTGTTCAGTTCCTCGCTTATTTATAACATATTTTTCAATGTTATTTTTTTTCCCGGTAGATTATCAATAAAACAATAAAATGAATAGGCAGATATAATATATAATTTCAGAACATTGAGACGAATATTAATAACGTTTACATAGCCCATTTGAAAAAGCCCCTTCGTCCAAAACTTTCCAGGTTCGGGAAAATGGCATTATCAATTTCCAAAACTTTCCAAAACCTGTACGGACCCTGAAACGTGATTCGTGTTTAGGAAATCCAAACCATTGAGTTAAGAGGAAAGATTGATGAACGACAAATGTATGTATGCCTTCGTCTTTGTTAAATGGTAGTTTATAGAGAGTACAATAACAACATTGTAAAATAACACGCCACATTTGTATTGATACAAATCCTTATAACCATAGCCTGCTCACAGGCGTTGGAGAGTAGTTTTAGGTCGAGAAACGCGAGTTTGCTATCGCTTGGCCGCCAGCCCCCCTCCCCCCCGATTTGTCACATTTTGTCACAAATCCAAGATGGCGGCCAAGCGATAGCAAACTCGCGTTTCTCGACTTAAAACTACTCTCCAACGCCTGCGACCAGGCCATTATAACCACTGCATGAAACAAAGCACACACCACTCTCTCTGTAAGATTTAGTGATGTAGCAAAGCGTAAACATGTTTCTGTCCAAACAACTCAGACCAGAAGAAGAGGAGTCTAGTGTTTTTAACATCACAGATATTAGTACCGCTTCAGAAACTACTCTCATTGTTTTTACTCAGTGCTTTTATTAAGGTTGTACCGGTGTATCGGTGTATTTAATCGTAAAGCATAACAAACGCTATAAAACATACGCATGCGTCTCCGAGAGAAGTACTACAAATAAAAACATTCTTGTATACAGAGCTCCCCGGCTCGTCACCTCGCGGCTCTGCTAACAGTCGTTTGAGGCCTTTGCTGATTGGCTAAAATGTCGAGCATGCGTAATTAAAAACCTGATTTATCTCATGCATCAGTGACGGTGTTATCAGAGCCTCCATTGTAGGGTAAGAAGAGCGAGGAGGCTCTGGGGACAAGAATGGACGTGCTGTCTGCCACTGATAATAGTCCGAAACTATATCAAAAATAAGCTGTCGTTTTTTCGTCGTTTTGCCAAATGCCTATAAAGGGACTGGGGCAAGCCGCGCGGGTTTCCTGTGGATGATCGAAATAGATCTGGCCGGGATACTAGTAGTAGATCCAACACGGAGGATGCATCGAAAAACCGCGTCGCTAAAATTTCTGGAAGTTTTCGCTTAAAGGGACATGGTCACCTAGAAAACGCTAAAATAATTATTGTCACAAAATACAAAAATATTCTCTGAAATTGAAAGAGTCAGTTTAAAGAAAGAAGTACGAAAATTTCATGGGATTACGATGAAGGAATGCTGAGATATGAGCGAATTAAGATGGCAAATTTAGTATGTTTGAAAAAAGATTGAGGTAAACCGATTTCAAAAGAGTCGGATTTCCTCATGTAAGCTGTAATTACAATCCGCAAATATCTTTGCAATCCTACATCGAAATGACCTCAAATTTTCACCATGTCAAGTTGAAAGCATTCTTTACAAATTTGACTTGTTATTTTTATTATTTGTGATGTTATATTTTGATGTTTTCGGTGACCATGTCCCTTTAAAGTTCAGTGTATTGTGGCTAATGTCGCCGTGCTTAGATTGCTTGTTCTTATGGTGTGGTGTTCTTTTATTTTTTTAATTTTGACCATGAAAACGGCGAATCCGTTGGTCCTATAATCTTCAAGAAATCGTATTCCTCCAGACCTTTGAGCTCATCGGCTCTGAGGGCGAGATTTTCATCACATCGACTGATCTAGCAAATCAAACTCCTCCCAATTATACAAAAACGTCAGTCATCACATTTATTCCAGCTCTTCGCTAAGTGGAAGACGTCATTATCACGTGATAACACAAATGTCACGTGAAAGTAGCTCAGTGATCACGTGAACACGTGCTAGTGGTTTACTATTTCATCTGTCTATATGACTCTATTCCTGCGCTAAGTGGAAGACGTCATTATTATCACGTGATAACACAAATGTCACGTGAAAGTAGCTCAGTAATCACGTGAACAAGCGCTAGTGGTTTACTATTCATCTGATTATATGATTCTATTTCTGCGCTAAGTGGAAGACGTCATTATTATCACGTGATAACACACAAATGTCACGTGAAAGTAGCTCAGTGATCACGCGAACACGCACTAGTGGTTTACCATTGCATCGGATTATATGCTTGTATTCCCGGTGTAATTATTGTTTGGACTTAACTTCTGCGAATGCTTGGGAGTCCAGGAAAACACTTGGTATACTGGGACCGAAGAACACTTTGGTGTTTGATGCAATAGCTTTGTATTTCTCAACTCCAAGAATTCACGACTCAGTTTGATCTAAATGAAAAGAAGCAAAGTATTACATTTTGTAAATGCTCCGTTTAACAGGCACGACTACTCGCATTGCTAATAATTTGCCAAACTTGTATACATATTCTAATTAAAGTTCAAGTTTGTATGGTACCATGCCATAGGTTTCAATGTCATGGCTAAAATGGCATGCTATCAACATTGCAAACTAGAGCAATATCATTGCATTGAAGAAAAAAATCTAGAATTGGGCTGGGTTCCCCTATCGAGGAACCTGGAAATTCCACAGGGGTCGCTGTGTTTGATCCTGGAATTTCCACAGGGCCATTCATTTGACCCTGGAATTTCCACAGGGCCATTCAGTTGACCCTGGAATTTCCACAGGGTATTCATTTACAACTGTGGAATTTCCACAGGCCCACAAGAGAATGAAGACTTTCCACAGGGGTTGCTTCAAATTTCCACAGGGGTTGTATTGGAGTCTGAAATTTCCACAGGGGTAGGGCAATTTTTGAAAATTGGGGGCCGGGGTGTACATTTTTTTGGCACGGCTGTATGTCATTTTGGCAGCTTTAGAAAAACGTTTCCCAGTGTATATTATAGAATCTAATGTGCAAAGGATCCTCTACAACCTCAACATAAAAATATCTGAAATGCTTTCGTTTTTTTTCATCCCGAATAGGGTAGGTGATTTACTTTTCACTTGTGTTTTCTAGTGAATTAGCTATAAAACACCTTAATATTAGAAGCATTGATCAGCCACCATTTTGTCTGCCTAGCAACATACCCATTCAGTGAAAGCATCCACTTCCTTCGGGTGATTTAAGGAATGTAGAGAAATATTCAAATATGAAACCAAATATCAATATGAAACCAAATCAAATATGAAACTTTGTTTGTAGATGGTTATTTGAGATTTCTTCGCGATTACATTGAATAAAAACATAACAAAATAGTGGCCGACAACAGCTCATTATTATTACTAAAAATACATTTACCTTGTTGGCTTCTGACTCTTTCTGGGCTTTGTAGAATTCTGCATCAACTGGGCCTTCGTTCGCGCAACATGAGTTTCATCTACAACATGGAAACATGTGTTTTAATAACTCCCATAGATGCCAACTACCATTGGCCGATTGCATTCTCTTTCTGCACTGGGGGGTCAAAGAACCTGGAAATTCTAGGGGGGAGGCCTATCTAAGCCATGAAATTTGAAGGGGAGAGGTCTATCTGAATCCTGGAAATTCCTAGGGGGAGGGGTTAAGGATCCCTGGAATTCCAGGGGGGATGGGTCTGTCTAAGCTATGGAAAAGGGGGTGTTTAGGCAACCTGAAAATTCTAAGGGATGAGTTGTTCAAGTTCATGGGAGGGGGTTTGGAGGACACCTGGAAATTCCAGGCGAGAAGGGTGTTGATGACCCCCCGCAAATTCAGTATTTGAATTCTGCAAATTCAAGGACTTTTCAAGGTCAGTATGAACCATAACTATATACTATATTCGGTTTTAGCATGCAATACATAAAGTTGATGCAAATGAAGCAAGAAAATGCCTTCTCGGGAATCATCTAATGCGAGGCGACTGTTGTTTCCTGGATACGCGAAGATTTACCTTCGATGTGGGACATTTTCTTCATGCTTTCTTTCTCGGTAACCTTCTGCTCATACTGGATACGGGATACCTGTGCTTGCTTCTCAGCCTCTAGGATATACAACACAATATCAGCACAATTATACAGTTATATGCCTTTGACTGTGAACATGTAATGAGTATGATTGAGTTCTAAAGATTACTTTTGCAACAAGGAAACTAGAACAGATTTTGTATGACTGTGAAAAGTGCCGCTGCAAAGTTGTGCCCATGCCACAATCGTGCCGTGAATAAGCGATTTCATTTCGTATCTACAGCAGGCCATGTTCCGTGCCACGCCGTATCGCGGCACTTCTCACATTCATATGAAATCTGCTCTATGCGTTCGATATGATCCAAAAGCTTACCGATTAATTAAAACAATATTATGTCAGCCAACCAATGAATCAATGTGCAGAATTCCAATACACCACCCATGTGGGTAGTCTGTTTCGAATTTCAGATTTTCAGAATACCTGGGCGCGAGGAAATTTGTTCTGCAGTTTTTGGTTTCTTGTCTACTATACTGAAAATGGTGTTCAGGATGGTATTACCAATAATAGCTTTCTTCCGCTCTGTCTCAGCCTCCTTCTCTATGACCTTTTGCTTTTGGTGTGCAATCAGCAGCTTTGTTTTTTCTCCTTCCCTGAAGACAAATAACGAAGCAGCCAAAACTTGATACAGAAGCATTGCAATTGCTTAACAAATTTGACAATTATTTTTTCAGATTCAAATGTCACTTTTGCTATCGACCAATAAATGCACTGAATAGAAGTATGCACACAACACACCTAGTCTTTGTTAGTAAAATCGATGGGGTTACTCAATTTAAAGAGATTACAGATGTTTTTGTTTTTCTTTCCAATGAACAGCAGCATAAAATCTTTTTTGAAAAGAGGACAATGACGAAAAATTAGATGGCATTAGCTGGATCAGATATGAAGCTCCTTTTAAAAAATACAGAAGATTGCTCAAAACTCTTAAGCCCCATTTACATGACAGGGACTTTTTTGCGGCTTAGATAAAAAAGCGGTACGGGTACCAAATTAATGGCACGGCTCTGGTATATTTGTGCTGCGTAAATGGCTTTGGCGTAATAATTTGTCAGAGCCCGACCAAAATTTCATCGATGCCGGGCTACATGGTGAGGTAGTCCCAGAACCAATTTTATTCAAGCTGTGCCAATAAAGTTAAGATAATAAATTTGCTTAAAGACGTACTTACATGGTTTCATAGTTCCTTCTGATTGATTCTGGAATTTTCGGCTTCGTCACTCTTACAGCCTGTGAATTACCAAAATAATTAGATTTGGCATATCTGAACACTCATCAAAAATATTCTGTGTAGAGCAGGTGATTTGCAGGTGATTTGCATTTGTGTTTACTTTGTATTCTCATTGATCACTCATGTCTATCAACCCATCATACTTTTAACTAACGCAGCTGTGTGTTTTATAATCACGTACTCACCATACCTAATAGTTATAGTAGTTTATTTAGCTTGTGATTGGCTGACAGGGAAACCATTCAGCAGCAACTTGTAACTTCTCCCGTTTCTGATTGGCTAGGTGTATTTGCTTTAATAGACCTTTTCCGCTTGAGTGGGGGCCCTGTGGTTTTTGACTTTTTCTAAAGTTTTACTCACAAGCTCTCATGGAAAACAGGTGAATTCATAATAAAGCTTAGCAAAGACTTTTATTTAGTATTCTTATTGTGTTTAGTATTGTAAATAAGTATATATATAGGTTTTTAAAATCCTGATGAGTTTTTAACCATGTTGAAATAAATATATTAATATATATGATTATTATTAGGTAATGTTTTCCTGACTGGCATTCATGTGAAACAAAGTCTTTTGTTTTCTTGTAATGCATGAGAAAATTCATTAATATTGATGTGTGGAAACAAAGAATATTCTATGCTTGAGTGGCATTTGGGTAGACAATCCACAGGGCCCCCACTCAAGTAGAAAAAGGTCTATTAACGTTTACTGCTAAAGACCGAACACCAGTCAAAACTGTCTCAGTGCTTTTAGAAATGAAGATACCTTTAAAATAGTTTTAAAGAAATTTAATTGACCTCTTTATGGAATATCATTGTGGAAGAACTCGTCTTAGAGTACAGTAAAAGCCAGCACATAAGAACATGGCTTTTGAGAACCTGTCATGCTAAGGTTTCCATTCCAGCCCCATGTTTCCTTTATTTTATTAAAAGCCTGTTTTACGCTAAATCACAACTTACATGTACTACAAGACCAGGAGCCATTTTGAGCAAGTCCTTTTGGAGGGCTGTTTTCAAGTTCTCATCGATTTGATCTGTAGGTATTTAAGCAACAATAACCCACATCATATTAGATGACTGTGAAAATTGCTGTGATATGTGCCATGACTGTGCTGCACCACAATGCAATTGCATTGGCTCTTGTTGCAGTAGGGACCATAATTTTCTGCCGATACAATGCGATTTGATTGGTTGTCCATCATTTGTCCCGTGGATGGCCGGCAGAATGAGAAAGCCATGTACATACAAGAAGGCTCTGTATCTACACATCAGGGCAGGTTCTGTGCAATGCACAGTCATACGAAATCTGCTCTATAGACCTCCTTGGCTTGGGCATAATATTTTCCCATTTCAGATCACATGGCATCCCATGAGTATTCTCTCTTTCATTTTCTGCTAAGCACTAAAGGATATATGAATATGGAAGCATTCCAAACAAGGAGAGAATACTCATGGGAATGCCACGTGATCTGAAATGAGCAAAACATTACACCTAAGCTGAGGAGGTCTATTACCACATGAGAAGCACCTCACTTTAGCACCAACCACCAAATAGATTCCATTAATGGGATATAGGTCTCTCCTCAAAGGAAACTCCAGAAATATTTCACTTAATGGCAGGCAAAAAAATGGCTTACCAAACAAATCAATGTAGACCTCCTGCAAGCTATGGACACTGCAAAACTATGGCCGAAAAAAACAATATAAAATTAGAATTAGAATTCAGGAATCTCAAAAAAGCCATCTACATTACAGATTCCAAATGAAAATACTAATATCAATAAAACTTCTGCTTCCCACAACCTGTGTTTCCAGGAAAGATCCACATGCACCCCCATCATAGAGGGAATCTGACTAGGACCCCCCACTCCTACTATATTCAATGTGACTGTATGGGGAATAAGAGATGCTGACGTTCTAGTTCCCCTAATTGGGAATGACTGACAGAACCCAGGATGGGGGGGGGGGGTGGGGGGGGTGGGAAGAACTCCCATATTGTTGGTTGGTGATGATTGTCAGGAATTTTCAGTTTCACCCCTAAAAGATACCAAAACGGCCATCAACCACAGACAAAATGTACACTCAGCTATTTTAGCTTAATTTGCAGTGGCAGGAATTACCTGGTTAAGCTCATGGTGAACTTTGTTGAATATCAAAGCTCTGTCATAATCAGCAGTGTAGTTTTTAACAACTTCATACACTGAAAGAAACAAACAAAATAAATATTCTCCTGCAATTAGTGCATATAATAGGACTATATGCTGTCCGATTAAGGAAAGAACTGGTGAGAAAATTCAGAGGAACACCAAAATTGTCTTAGGTTGAAGGCTGAGTTCAATTTGGGGTTCAGAGGAATTTGGGAATTCAATTTTTTTCTTGATCGGGCATCATTAAATAGTCCTGTTATTCATTTATTGTATAGCATCCATGTTCAAACCCAAACTGTCCAATTTCAGCATGCAAATTGTAAAAACATTATTGGAGGATTCAAGAAAAATCGATTTGCCAGCACAATGGGATTTAGAGCTGGCTATATAATTATTAACTAATACCAGAAAAGACCTGTCATTCTGTGATGGGAACAAAAGATAACCGACTTTATCAAATTGTCATACTTTATGCTCACAAATGAAATGTCTTGCACTAATTTCCATTTTAATGCAGTGTTATGGTGTTATACGTAATCAATAAATATTGTACACTATGTTTCATGTGTTTCAGTAATAAATTAATGCACAGTTAATATTTATAATTACCATGGTCACGATTTAAAATGTTTACCACTTCAATCCTATCAAAATATATCATGACACCACCACTGAAAAAAAAAAACAGAACAATAGTATGAAATTACCTGACGTATGTACTACACAAAGCACAGGCTCCTTTAAGTGGCTCAGCTTACACAGGGAATTTCTACAGAAACACATCCATGGGAAAAGCTGAATTTCCCAAGGCAAACGCATGGGAAATGTTCGAGCCATGAGAAAAAACACTTCCCATGTGAACACTTTCCATGCAAACACTTCTCATTCTTTGGTAGGGAGGGGCACTTCACGAAAGTAGGCATATCATTATATAAAACATATGGCTTAGGATAATACCATATCCAAATTGCTCACACCTTTCTTATAAATTTTTATCTGCAAGGGGTGGGGGAACCAGCCCCTCCCCTAGATCTGTCAGTGACCTCTCACCTTGTCCCACATGGAACATTTTTTCACCTCATCTGTTTGAAGTGTGGACTGCACAGATCTAAAGGATGTTATAAATGGAATCATGATGTGGTATCCAGGACCACTGGTTGACGCCAACAGGGCACCCCCCTGAAAAAAATAAAACAATCATCATCAGACATCTCCATTATCATCAACACCATTAACTATCATCCAAATGTATTAAAGTGGATGTCGTGGCATGTTACAAATTGAGATCAGTTGTCAACTAAAACAAAGAAATGTGAGGTTCCAGAAAATATCCATACCCCCTCCACGGAAGGGTGTTGGAAAGTGACCCCCCCCCACCCACCTCCGGAATTTCCAATGCCCTTCCGTAGAGGGGGTATGGATAATTTCTGGAACCACACAATCCTACAAAATATTACGCAGAGGGAATTTCTGCAGAAACTTCATGCAAGAATGGGAAGTGTTAGGCCTTCCTATGGATAAACACATGGATGGCAAACACATCACATTCTGTGCTATGTGTTCAGGTTTTTTTTCCAAGAATGGGTTTCTGCCGAAATTTCCCATGTTATACTACAGTAGCCTTTGTTCTTAACTAGGGCTCCACTGGAATTTGCCCTGCTCTGGTTTCAGCCATGATGAAGTGCAGCTTGGCAATCACTAGTTCCATAGTTAAAGGGGCTCTCGCATGCTAGCTGGCCATGTCTCTGAAAAGAAACTACCTCAAATCGCAATCCAATTCCATCCTCTTGATAACAGGTCAAAACAACCTAGAATTGCATGTCTAAAACTCGAAAGGTTTTTCTATTAAATCTGAAGTATTATTTTGAATACTACTGGCAGATGTACATGACATGTGTTTTCAGTTACAATTTTACTTATTTTATGTCCACAGTGGACGAATATTTAGCATGCAAGAGCCCCTTTAACCATCAAGTGAAGGATTCCTCCGGAAGAGGGTGGCCTTTGAAGTGGCCAGCCACTACCTAAGGGAATGGAGGCTCAAACCTAATACCCTCACCCATGAATGTTGGAAGTGTACACTACAAAATCTGACACATCAAAATTAAGTGATGTCAAAGGTGTAAATATAGGTAGTGAGTGTGTGTGTGTGTGTGTGAAGCTGGTGGAGAGTGTGGCAGAATTGTAAAAAGTGCAATTAATGTGTGTGCTACATACCCTATAATAAACAGCAATATGACCTGCAACATAAAACAATGTGTCAAAATCAACCCAAAACAATAATTGTCAGAGTTCATTCTAGAAATTGCTCAAAGTAGGTCTTTTTCTCACAAACACAGGACACTTTTATTAATACTAATACTAATTAATACTAAAAATTAGTAATTAATTACTAAAAAATAAGAGTATATGATATAAGGTGATGATTTTGTTTTATACAAGCTGAGTTTTTTTTCTAACTTATTTTTTTCTGACCAACTGCTTTCATGATGTAGGAGACCAGAAGGAGCTAGTGGAAAGGCAAAAGAACAATTAATTTGCATCAGTTGCATGTAAAGCTGCACAAATTGTACAAAATGCCTTGTGTATTCATATACATGTTCATGGCATTGAATGTCTAGAATGCTTGAAAATCAGTGGAAATCTAAAGTACAGAATTACAAGAAGTACCGTATCAAAGACACAGCTGACACAACAAAGAACTATCACATTCACAAACAGAAAAATACCTGTTACACTTAATGTATAATTCAAATTGTTCCAGCTGCTAAATTTGTTTATACAGTATGTTATTCTGGATGATCATAGTAACATCGAAAACTTATCCGTCCATCCAGATATGAAAAACACCACCAACAAAAAAAAAAAAACACTAAAAAGATATTGGGCCAAAACTGCAGCATTAATCAGACATCCTTTCCCTTGAATGCATGGATAACATCCATATAAACAGGAAGTTAAAAAAGTGCATGCCTGGTAAAATTCATGTCACGAACAGCTATTTCTCAATCAAAAAGCAGTTCTTCTTATTGCCATATACTTACTAGTTGTGATACTGATTTTTTGCAAAATGAAATATCAAACTTCACCGAATTGTGAAGTTTGAAAAGCTGCAGCAAAACTTGCCCAAAACACAAAGAAAGATAGCGTGACAGTTCAACATCACATATCGCGCAATTTCATGAATCGATTTCAATAAAACTTTATCTATATTAAGCTACGTGATATATACTACTAAATCACGTACCTTCTTCGACCTTATGCACGGAGAAGTTAAACATGATTGCTAAAAACGCGATAGCTATTCCAAAGCCAACTGCAGCCGCCATCTTGAAAATTAGAAAGGACAAGTACCATGATGCACCGGTGTCTGATGCATTTAGTGCCAATCCCCTCTCTGTCGCATCGAGGCCGGCGATCGTCATTCCTAAATGGAGGAATACTCATCATGAATAATTTAACTATATTTTTGACAATATTACTTCAAGTTCACATAAAAACATTCAAAATATCTGAACTATCAAGACTACTAGTCAGGATAAGGGTTAACACATCGTTCTAGTATATTTTTATAGTATATGCCTCGGGGCGTAATCAATAAAACGAGCTGCTCCCAGCAAAACAGGGAGAGTTGACGTCCCGGCCCTGCTGCCGTCCCCTTACATCCTGTTCGCGAGAGGGACCGCCCCTCATTGAGTCAAATGGTGCAGCACTCTGCTCTTTGTTATTGTTTTCTTTCGTTTGTGGCTTCGTTATTTTCATTTTTGATTGTTCGTTCGTTATTTTATTGATTGCGAAATGCGAATGTCTCGGGCTTCCTGTGTTATGGACAAGTAGCTTATTTTGATCGCTCGGCTCTAAGCTCCATTTCGAAGGATCACTCAATTTCTCCAACGAGTCCTTCTTTTGCAGAATAACCCGATAACGTTTCTTGTTATATACCACTTCTTTAGATATGGTAGATATAAAACTTATTAATAATCACTCGACCCTTCATTGTTTAGTCTCCCGATATCGGCCGAACTCCAGATCACGTGATCGTCCGTTTACATCGATATCTCGCTTGAGTGGAAATCTTGAAGGTGAAATATGGCGGCCACACATTCATCGCGAGGCTTTCACGATACCTATGAATTAAAAGAAGAGTTAGGCAAGTAAGTAAAACGTCTAACTTAAAATATATCCATTAACTGCATTTTCTGTGCGGTTTTCTTGTGTTCCTTGCTAAACATTGGGTATACTTTTTGTGTTTTTCCACACAGAGGCGCCTTTAGTATAGTACGAAGATGCATTCATCGGGATTCTCGCTTGGAATATGCTGCTAAAATTATCAACACACGAAAATTATCGAGCAGAGGTATGCCCACAAATACATTTTTCATCATTTGGAGTGCTATCGGTGTAGATTTTAGGTTAAAATAATCCGTTTTTAGACGCGAATTTTGACCCGGTAATTCGCTCGGCTGTGTTTATTGATTTGAAACGCTCGTAATTTGCTCTCCGAGAATCAATCATAAAACGAACTAAAAATTCATGTCTTGGAGTTTTCTATTTGACAGAATTAAAGCCTAATGGACTTAGAATTCTATTTAAGTTTTCAGTTCTAAATCAGAGTGGTTTACTCCTTTTAAATCAAGTAAAAATAAAGTTCAGTTCAAATGCACAAAAATCTCAAACTGTGTTATTCTTTGCTTGAGTTTCGAACAAAAAATCGAATTCTATTTCGACTGTAGAATCCCACGAAGTAGTGTTTCTAGTAAATGTCGAGCTAAAGTAGTGGGATATTTTTATTGTCGGTTCCGTGTCGGAAGCTCCCGCTCAAAAAGTACAAGAATTGCTTGTATTTGAAGCTGACTTTCTCCTTTCTCCTCTAGATCTACAGAAACTGGATCGCGAGGCGAGAATCTGTCGTCTGCTAAAACATGCTAATATTGGTAAGTTTTCGGATCCACTTCACTTAAAATTTGCTACCAGAAATCCTCTATGACGTTCCATAAGAAACTTAAAAGGAATTATGCTTCAGTAATCAATTCTACCAACAAAAGTAAAAAAAAGTCCCCAGGTTTTGAAATCCTCTAAAGTGATCTTGGTATAAGTTTTGTGACTTTTCGTTTTAAACAGAGAGAAATTTAATTTGAGGTAAATTATTTTCCCTGACCAGAGTGTTGAGAATTTATGGGCTTTCTTGTTCACACCGATTTAAGAGTGATTTTCGGGATAAAAGATTGTAAGAAATAAAGAACAAACACCTTCGAGTTAAGGCGTAACTTAAAAATTCACCAGACATTTTTGTCAACATAAGCCTGCTGAACTGACCAAGTCGCGCGTACAACTATCGTATCTGATCTTTTCGCTATTTTATAAAGATCGGCAAAAAAGAATAATATCTTGGAAATTAGTTCCATATAACAGAGAAGAATAATTTAATATATTCTTGAACTTTGCCAGACCTTCTTTTTATGAAATTGCACCTGTGCTTCTAGAAAAAACACTGGCATGGAATAAATTCTCTAGATTTGATTCCATTACTATTTCGAATTCTCAAATGTTCTATATAAAAAAGAAATATAATCTTGAAAGATCAGAAAGCTAATTCTTATCAATAGAAAAATATACAGCAAAAGGTACAACTTTTTAAATTATGTTTGAGAGACCATTAGACCCGAAATACTGTAGAATTAAAAATTATGAAAATGGAAAATACAAATAACAGGAATATTGTATTAATAAATGTGCAAGTTAAAATGTATAGGGCAGTCACTTGAATTTAAAATGACCCCAAGTCCTTTACATTTTAACTGATTCTAATTTGCATAAAGTAAGTTTACACTGCAATACAGTGTGGATTTTATTTCAAATTCATTTTGACATTGTAGCACTAAAAAGTAAACACCACAAAGGGTATTCTTGTCTTTCACGACAGAGATTCAGTTTACTGCAGGAGCTTCCAGACAGTGTATAACTTTCCGTTTAATCTTCACTCAATAACACACAAATAATTTTTGTATTAAGTGGATGCCGGCCTATTTGTATTGATGACTAGAGATGCAATGGCTGGATAGTTTTCAATATAACAATAGCTTAACCCTTATACTCAGACATAATTGTAATTTATGAGACACAGTGCTACTAAGATCTTACCAAAAAAATTAAAAGTGGCTACAGCCGCTTTGTTTAAACTTTATCATTGATAGTATAGTCCTACACTTACACAAAAAAACTTTAAATTCAGTATGTTAGCTTATATGCCAAACTATAATTGTATTGCTTTCCTGATTTATAGTTAAAGTTTTATCTACTTTCAAAAGTTTCTAGACCTTTCTTTTCACTAAAGTAAGAAAATTATTAAAGCAAATGAAGTTGTGTCTGGAATCTTTGTTTTTAAACAGCAAGTGATCCATATTATTCAATTTAAAATAATAACAGTTGTATACCAGTATTATATGAAATGCCGACTGCACCCTTGACTGGCAGTGCAAAAAATTCTGCTGAGATTGGCAGCATCATGCAATCAGCATAAATGTACAAACCCTGTAGCGCACCCAAGAATTAAGAAAAACCAGAAACATATAAGTGAGTTGAAACGTGTAACAGACGAATGAATCTGATGTAACAACCAGCGAACAACTCGCGATCACAAAACACCATATTTGGAAAACAATGCCCTTGCGTGCAGCCAATCAAAATTCATATAAGACTTTTCCGTTGGGATTGCACGCGCATTCGAATTGTTCCGTTGGTTTAAAAGCGCGCGCGCGTGTTGATGCAAACAGCGTTGTCTGAACTCTGATTTACTATGGCAAATCAGTCGATCATATTACGAGAACAGCAATTAAAAGTTATGATAAATTTTTTTTGGGTTTTGAGCATGGAAGTAAAACAGTGAACTAATCTCATTTTGTGCTTCTGTTCTGTTGTACGGGGTACGCGCGCGTTATTTTTAGAAAACATGACGAATCAAATCTTGCGTTGCTGATTGGCTAAACGAAGAACCTGATGCTTTCCAAATATGGTGTTTATTGATCGCGAGTTGTTCGCAGGTTGTCGCGCTGTTACACGTTTCAACTCACTTATATGTTTCTGGAAAAACATATTAAAGAAAATTGGTCAACAAGTTATATTCTGCACATAACATGCGGTTGTACCATTATACGCCTGAAAGCTGTCTGCAAAGTGCAGAAATCTGGAGATTATTTTCTTAAAAAAAAAAAAAGCCAATGTACAGTAACAAACGTGCAAAGGATGTTATATGGGAGAAATGAGTAAATTTAATATGTATGAGCCAATAAAAGGCAAAATGTTAACGTTGGGACAAGGCTCAAAGTCTTGAGCCTCTGCTTGATGCAATAGTTGACAGCTATGGTCTTTGATGCCATAAGGCAATTTCTTATGTATATGCAACATTTGTGTTTGATCCAGAGAAAAACAGGCCTGTTGTGTACTTCACAATATTCTTTACCACACAGACTGTAGTTCATTATGCCGTTAGAAGGCATTTAGCCAGGAGGAGGGGACATGACAAAAACAGGGACATCAACCCTAGGACTTCAAAATTCTGGAGACCACGTTGGATTGGCAAAATATCCTGTTACAGTAAATGCATGGAAGTTGAATCTTAAATATTTCCCGGGAGACTAAGTGAAAGATCTTGAGACTCCCAGCAAAACTGGGAGAGTTGATGTCCCTGCAAAAAGGTATACTTTTGAGAGTTTGAAGATCCACCCAGAGATTTAATGATATCATGAAATGGATGTATAAGATTGACTAGCATTGTCCCTGACAATGTGGCGCATCAAGTTGGTCTTCTTCTGATTTATCAAAATACCAAATAAAGTGTCAGTGAGCAATTATTTCCATATGTTCATTATTATATAGGATGATGCAGTGAGATGTGTATTGCCCTGTCTTAGCAGAATATTATAACAGTCAATTTTAATGAACAAAGATGTTATCTGGTCATTAACATATTGCTCAGACAAGCTGTATACAGCTTCTCAAATGCCTTTTTTTAACTTTATTATATATGTGAAGCAATGTCGCTCACTCCCTAGTAAGTTCACTCCAATTCTACACACTCAACCAAAGGGCGATTTTGATAGAATCACTTCATCAGTTTGTTTAAGGATAAAGGGGCTAATCTCCATACCATGTAGGAACCTGTCACACAGGACCCCTTTGTGTTCAGCTCTCCTTTCATCATATTCGTTCTACTAAACAAAAGGAAGATTTTGTGGAGCAACTTCTGAGGTGTTCCAGGTTCGTATACAAAGACAAAGGAACAACAGGATAAAGTTTGATGTTATCTTTCATCCTGTGTCATATTTGGGCAACCAAACGTGGACAAAGTAAATGTTGTTGAAAGTCTGATAGATCAAGAGGGCAGAACCTGACACTAACTTTTTCAGAGAGGTGCCTTTGGTGCATAAATAAAAAATTATAGCCACCAAATAGCAAAGTTTGGTCACCATAATAGAAATCTTGGCCGCATCCTTTTTTTTTTAAACACAGACGACAAAAGATGGTCACCATTTGGTGATGGTTGAAATTTGTGCTTGCCATACCCCATATGATCTCAGTGTTAGGCCCTCACTGAGGGTGCAACAAGGTCTGGTCATGTGACAGGGACATAAACCCAAGAACTTCAAAAAACTCAAGACCACCTTATAATGGAAAAAAGTCCTGAAATTCTCCCGGGAGAAATACAGTAAATGTACGGCAATCCTCTTGAATTTTTCCGGGCGATGGAGCAAAAAAACTTGAGACTCCCAGCAAAACCGAGAGAGTTGACATCCCTTATGTGATAAATAAATCATCAATGATGTCACTACAACTTTAATTATTTTAGCCACTGATCTATTAAAGATGTACCTGCACTTATACCCTTGTTCACAGGTACATTACAGTAGCTACACATGATTTATTAAATATCATAATTTATTCAGTTTATTGTTTGAACTACTCTAAGGTAAATGTTGAAAAGGCAGTTGATGACTTAAATATAAAGGAGCCGACACACTTAGTCCGTAATGTGTTGTATAATGTATTGCATTGCATCAGATACTCTGATTTAATGCAAAGTTTCACAGCCCCTTGTAATTTTGCAAGCATTTCCTTAGGTTAGTGTACTGACAGTAAAATCTGCAAAATAATAATAACACTTTTTTGTTAATACATTTTTGACGGTATCAAAATGGCAGCAGATTGCATTATGACCAGGGTGAGCCAGCTCCTTTTCCTTGTTTTACTAAAGGCTGAATATTTTTTACATTTCTCTTTACCAAATTATTATTTCATTTTAGTGTATTTGATACTATTACGAGAGAGCAACAATTAACATTATTTCAATAATGAAAGTCTCTGTTCATAACTGAAGTGACAATGTTATGATTTGCGGGGGCATAGCCAGGGGGGTGGGGGGGGGCACAATTTTTATTCTCTCTTTTTTGGATGACAGAAACTAGCAATTTCTAGCAAGAGCTCATAATAATGCCGATTTTGAAACCATATGATATGATATATTTAGTGCATCCTTTTTTCTGCCCGAACCCACTGTCAGACTTTGCACCCCCCCCCCCCCCCCCCCCCCCCCCCATTCCTGGCTACGCCCCTGATTTGCTTAATGGAGTGGCAGCTTAATGGAGGTAGTACAAGAAAACTTGCACTGTAATTTCCTCTGAAACTACTGTAAAAACGCTTTTCAACAAACAGCCACTGGATGTTTGTGTTGCATTAGCGGCTTCTAAGCTTCCTGCTGTTATCAATTGTCACAACATTTTCTGTCACCAAGATGATATAAACATGTAACAACCAATCATTAATAGGACGTTGTGGCTGCTTAGGTAATAATAGCATTTGGGACTGGAAAAAAAGTGGCTGTGGCCACTGAATAGAGGTGGCCGCTGAATAGAGGTATCAAATACAGTACTTTGAGTGACAAATATTTCGGGGCTTTAAAAAGTGGCTGCTTAATAGTGATTGGGTGGCAGCTGTTTATCCTATGGGATATGAGTGGGCACACAAAATTGTGACATCACAGCATTTTTATTTTCATACATCAGCAAAGATCCATCCCTGCCACAGGAAAGAGCCCCCTAAAATTAGTGACACTGCCAAGTTGAGGCTGTTCTGCAATAGATTGAACATTAACTTCAAAACAGCCTCATGAGAATTTGAACTTTTTACAGAGGCAAGGAAGAGTTCCACTGGAAAGTGCTTCTGAAATGAGTAATCCTGGCAAGTTTTGAGGCAATAGTTAAAAATTGGTACTAGGGAAAAAAGATACTAGGTTTGAAAAAGGCCCATCACCAACCAACAGCCTTTGCAGACTCTTAGCCAATCAGAGCACCCGAAAAACAATGGATCAATTTGAAAACAAAAGAAAATGGGGCACAAGGGCTCCCGGTTGGTGATGGGCCTTTAAGTTCAACCTAAAATGATTAAAATGTTTTCCTTTGTAATAACAGCAACCAACTTACAGAGATGCCAACCCTCTCGCATTTTACTGGAGACTCATGCATTTTAGCCATATCTCCCGCTCTCCTGCATTTGATAGAAATACTATTTTTTTTAGATATTTCACAAAACAAGGATATTTTAGGGGTCAAAAAACAAAAATAAACCATCCCGTCCCTGCATTTTAAGGGTTGAAGGTTGACATCCTCTGAACTAACCACATCTATTGATACCATATTTTGCCCCAAAACCTGTATCATATTATTTTGTGGCCATATTATCTTGATCTTTGCCCTAACTTATTTTCAGGACTGGTGCTCTTTCCATTGATACCAAATGCAGATAAAAAGTTCACATTTTTGAAGTTGTGCCCACTTGTCATGGCAACTAATAATATAAAACATTAAAACATTAAATAATAACCAGGTTGCATATTTAAATAAGCAAATTAACACAGAGGCTGGGGTGGATCCAGGGTTTGGTGGCAAAAGGGGTGAAAATTCACCCCCCCCCCCTTTAGTATGGTTTTATTATGGTTCCCCTCTTTCCTATTTCTTGGTCTTTCCATGCTTGTGGCGCATCGATCCTATCTTTAAAGATCATGTACCACCAACACTCATAGGCTTAGTTTCCAGCTGTAGTATGTGTTGAAATTAAGGGTTGCAGGACAGGCGCGTAGCTACCTGTACTCCAATACGCATTTAGCATACCTCGTGAAGCCCCAGAAATACAATAAATATACAGCACAAAGTGGGAGTTAAACTATGAAAACAATGCAGAGGCGTACCACGTAAAAATATCTGGCTACGCGCCTCATGCAGGGGTATGGTTGTATGTTTTTTTTTTCTGGAATTACACAATTGAACTTAATTTCAGCAGCCAACAACTTTGAGAAATCAAGGGGCCGTTTTTTGTCAGTCCCAAGGGACAGCCAATGTAAATCTGAAAGCATTGTATTAATCTGCTTTGCAGGCAGTTTGTTGATTGTTTTCTAGGCAAAGATCTAGAGCGAATTTCAAATGTATTAAATTAGTGGTTGGTCATTTCCATGGAACCCATCTTAGATAAGGAAAGAAACATAGGTACAACAATCACCATGGGGTAAACACATGAACTTTGATATAATGTTCAAAGGTCTTTGAAGAGATTTGCATCTGAGGTAAGCAAATAAAGTGGGTAATATCAATAGGATTTGATAAATGTTTTAGATGCCTCAATTATTTAAACCGGTTTTAGTATAAAACGAGGTTAGCAGATTGAAGAGATACAGAACATATAATATCATGTCCTAGTTTGAACTTTTCCATCTCTACAATATATTTTAATCTGACAGATTACTTTGGTAAACGTGATATTGTGCTTTCTAGACACGGAGTCTTGAAATCATGTCATTGAAATTGAACAAATAATAAATGCAATAAGATAATAATCTGGGCGACGTAAGTTATGTAAATGTCTCCTAATAGTGCAGCCAATAATTTTCTCTTCTTATTTGATTGTTTGTTTGCAGGTGCAATTTTTTTTACTCAGCTGTTATTTCGCTTCACTATATTACGCTGCAAAATTTATCAAAACTTCCAAAGAACACATCATTTGTAATAACCGTTGCAAAGTCTCTAGAACAAGTCAATGTCAAGTATTGTTGAACGTTAAAACGCCCCGAAAAGTCTGGAATAAAATAAAATAAACTCCTTGGTGTGGATAGCTCTCAGGAAAAGACAGGCATCATGCAACTGCGTTAGAGCAGAGATACCAACTCTGAGACTCCGTTCACACGAGACCGGTACAAAACCGGACCGGTACAACTCTGGTACGGTACCGCCTGTTCATCCGGTACCGGTACAATTCTGGCACGTTTTGCAACAGTGTTCACACGGGACAGTGCACGCCTAGTCGTGCCAAAATCGGTCCGGTACCGCAGGTCTCGTGTGATCGCGCGACGGAACCGGTCCGGTTTTGTACCGGTTTCGTGTGAACGGGGTCTCAGTGGTAGCGTCCCAAGGCCAGAGATGAGCCATGTGGGAAAACTGATGATGATGATGGATGCATTTTTTTTATTACGTTTAGCTTTTCATTTGCCTTCAAAGTGAGGCCTACGGCAAACGTCGTGCCAGAGTCGCGCGGTACCAGTCCAAAACAATAGAAAGTTTTCTAAGGCCCCGTCCACACTAGCGCGTTTTCGTACACTTTTTGATACGTTCAGGCCTTCCGTCCACACTAACACGCTGATCGTTTTCATCGAATCTGTATCCGAGTTTGAAAACGCTCTCGAAAGTGAAAAAAACGAATCCGCATGCATATCGTTTTTGTGTGGACGGTCGAATCCGGATAAAAATAAAAACGATGACGTCAACTGTACCACTTAATTTGTGACTGTCCTTGCACACGCCAACATCAACTGATCGCTTTTTGTGGAGCTAAATTTTCCGAATCTCCCGTCCACACTAACACGCATTGAATCCGTATAAGTTTGAAAACGAATACTTTTGAAAACGCGTTAGTGTGGACAGGGCCTAATATAAAGTCTAATGAAGCGGCATCCTTTGAAAAAGAAAGGTTCGACAGAAGAAGAGCGACTGAGGTTCGACGTTTGCGCCAGGCCGTAGGTACCGTCCACATTACGCCAGTAAAATTTGAAAACAGCTAATTTGCCGCGAAAACGGGACAAACGTTTTCTGTCGACACTACGCCGCAATCCGAAAGTCAACAAAAGTTTTTCCGTTTACACTAGCACAAAAGCGACACCTTAGCGCATGCGCCAAAAAGAAAAAAACAGAGCCCGCGGCCATCATCAGTAATGCGCCGGCAGTCGCAACGTTTCCCTTTCCATGTGTCCATGCGATAATACTTCTAATTGAGTAGTTACTTGATTGTTACATAGCAAGCCTGCTCGATTTGAAAGCAGTTAATACCAAGGATTGGCGGCTTCTGCCAACTGATCTGCAATGCTGTTGTTGTAGAAACTATCCCCAATTGTTATTCGGCACATTGATGCACTGCCCTATTAATATGGTCACTGAAACGCCAAGAGCTGTCTTCTGTACATGACAGATAACCTGCGATATCTGTTATCTGGGGGAAATAAGATGTGTTGAGCTCGTACAAAATGCGCAAAATTATATTTCAAGTGGTGTTTTTGTGCTACCGATTTGCTGAATAATAAAAACCATTATCCTGCTCGATTTTGCCGAATATCGTCTGATTAAGCCAACTGTGAGTGCGTGCTGAATAATACAACCATTTTCCTGCTCGATTTTGACGAATATCGTCTGATTAAACCAACTCGTGAGTGCGTTTCTCGTCGACTAAATATCAGACGATATTAACTGATATTCTGCGCAATCTCGCATGATAATTGTTAAATACATGTACACAAAACAACTCATGATATCTTATGGGCTATCATACGATCTGTCGAAGATAAAGTGTTTTCAATCATTCATAATACATTGAGTTTAGCATTCATACTTACTTTTTACTTATTTCATTATAATTCAATGCCGCGATCTCTCAGTGCATCAATTATTAATCTGCATGATCTTGGATGTAATATATAAAAGATCCAAACATAGCCAACTGTTTGGATTCTAAATTGAGTGCTAGAAAATTTAGAAAACAATATTATCAGTGCAAAGCGCCTATCAATCAAAAAGTGGCCACAAACCACGCAGAGCCAAAGTAATCTATATTACTAAAGAAGAAAACTCTACCACTCGCTACTTTATGCCTCGTGCTGTGCAGTAAGGATTGCTCTTGAGATCCTTCCTATATCCTTCCTACATATATGTAATATAAAGATTTAGGCACTGCCTAAAAGCGGAGCTCCCAGTGATGTAAATGGTATTTTACGAGAGACGGTTTTTTGTAAATGGTGTTTTACGAGAGTCGGTTTCCTACATATATGTAATATAGAGATTTAGGCACTGCCTAAAAGCGGAGCTCCCAGTGATGTAAATGGTATTTTAACGAGAGACGGTTTTGGGGTTATCTGTGGTACGCGCCCGCAATACCTATGCGAATACCGCTGAATCACGAAAAACTAAGTCGATCATATACCTGAGGAGCTTCAGCTATTGTACTCTTCCTGCGATACCTATGGCGCTCCGCTCTGCGGCGGAAGGCCGCTAAGGAGCTCCGCTATTACAGATATAATAATAACATAAGGAATTTATCAGTGACCACCAAAGTATGATTATTGATGACCACTTAATTTCGTACAGTACCCCACACGAACAAAAACAAGGATTTATCTGGTGATAAATTAATAATGCGTTGTAACCAAACACGCTTTGGCATATTTTTTATCTTAATAATTATACACTGATCGATTTTTCGTACATATTTTATAGAAAGCGCGCGCTAATTTTAAAAATATCTTGTAAATAACGTCAGGTAACAACTTTATTTAAAGCCGGCCTGTAAGGAGATAGGGGGTATTCAAAATTCAGATGTTGTTGTCATATTTGGTCTATTTGTATTAATTTGTATTAATTTTTATGATTGGTACGGGGCAATGGATGTTTGTGAAGAGTATAAATATTTCTTAAAATATCTAATTTACGTTGATAGATAATTTGGCGCAAGTATAGGCCTTTCTTAGGATACTGATAAATGCGATAACAACTACAGATAATGCGGAAGCAACTACAGAGAACGCCCATCCCCCAAAATGCACACACTCCCTCCAACTGTCCAATTGAAGCTGCGTCCGGTTGCACTTCTCAATTATGACCCTTCTTTCTCTTTCCTTTCCAGGCACTCGCTCACGACCCCAAATATTTGGCGTTGTCTATTATTTTCGCCAATTGCTTTGTATTTACCAGAGTTCCATGCTATAACTTTTATACTTTGAAACTTGTCCATTGATTTAGATCCCGTTTGCACTGCA
Organism: Scolanthus callimorphus; assembly: GCA_033964015.1. Classification (NCBI taxonomy): domain Eukaryota; kingdom Metazoa; phylum Cnidaria; class Anthozoa; order Actiniaria; family Edwardsiidae; genus Scolanthus; species Scolanthus callimorphus. The sequence continues at coordinate 30,881,980 of CM066912.1, read as the reverse complement.
ACAAATGCATCCAGAGACGCGTTCCTCTATTATCCTGTATGGAATCACTACCATTTGAGAGCTTTCATGACGTGTTACGTTAAAACTAGAGCAGATTTCGTATGACTGTGAAAAGTACCGTGACACGGCGCGGTACTGTCGCGGTGGCGGTACCGACTGGCCTGCTGTAGATACCGAACGAAACCGCGTAGATACCGAACGAAATCGCGTAGTCGCGGTAAGGTCACGGTCGCGGCGCGGTACAACTCTTTCGCGGCACTTTTCACAGTCATACGAAATCTGCTCTAGGTTTGAAGAAGTTCGGAATTCCAGGGTGGGACGACCAGAAATTTCCAGGGTGGGTAGGTGAGTGTAGGGATGCTGATGGTGGGTGCTGATGTTTTTTTGTGACTGCCTAATGGTGTCGGGTTCGTTGTCGAACAAGTAAAATATAGCCCTTGAGTGTGAACGGGGCATTGTCATGATGCATAATACGCGGCCACACTTTTTATTGTATTAGTCTCGAAACCGTTTATACTAGAAAACGTGCCTCAAGGACGAATTTTCTCTCCGGATGCATTTGTTCTGGTGTAAAAAATAGGCCCAATCTGTTTCCGCCTAGCCTGCTAGCCGACTCTCCAGGTTTTTTCGGATGTTTGATTTTAAATCTCTGCTGTCTTCTGTTAACAGTCAGACTCCATGCAAGCATAGCTGAGGAGGGCTATCATTATTTAGTGTTTGATTTGTAAGTATAAACGCTTTTCTAGTTTGTTTACTTATCAAAGTAATGGGTTTTCTTTATCAAATAACTTCGTGGATATCAAGGACGTCTGTCTGCTGTCTGTTTCTCTGCCTGTCTGTGTATCTGTCTGCTTGCAAAAGTAATGGGTTTTCTTTTATCGAATAGACGTCATTATCATTATCAAAGATGTCTGTCTGTCTGTTTTTGTTCTGTATGTCTGCCTGTCAGTGTATGTGTCTGTCTGTCTTCAACGGATCAGGTTTTGTTTGATCGAAAAGAGGATCGTGGATATAAAAGAAAAAGATGTCTGTCTGTCTCTCTGTTTCACTGTCTAGTTGGTATCAATGTAGAAAAGTAAGGTCTTGCACATATGTATGCCGTATATCAAAGGTTTTGTATTATTCCTTCACTAGAGTGACTGGTGGCGAATTGTTTGAAGATATTGTAGCTAGGGAATACTATAGTGAAGCTGATGCAAGGTAATGTGATGCAACTGGTGACTTTAAATCATATTTTTTTACCCCTGAATTTAACATGGTCTGCCATTAAATTGCAGCTTTCAAAAAGCGAAGTTTTCCACTTCCGAATAAGTTTTTAAAATTTTTAAAACAGCAAAATCGAGTGGACGTGTATTTGTTACTGTTTCTTGATTGTCATAGAGCAGATTTCGTATGACTGTGAAAAGTTCCGTGACAAAGTTGTACCGCGCCGCAACCGTGACCGTACCGCGACTACGCGATTTCGTTCGGTATCTACAGCAGGCCAGGTTCGGTACCGCCACCGCGACAGTACCGCGCCGTGTCACGGCACTTTTCACAGTCATACGAAATCTGCTCTATCTCTTTGTTTCCGCAGTCACTGTATACAGCAAATCATAGAGAGCGTCCAGCACTGCCATTATAATAACGTTGTTCATAGAGATCTTAAGGTAAATAATCTTTCAATGGATACGCTTGAATGCGCTGTTCCAGCAAGTTCGATACGTTGCGAGCGAAAATTGCGAGCTAATATCAGCTGCAATGGCTCTTGCAACTTGTCTCACAGCAGAAAACATTGCACCGTCGTGTAACTGCACCTTTTACGCAATCCTATGTGATCTTGTTTTAGCCTGAGAATTTACTACTAGCAAGTAAAGAAAAGGGGGCCGCTGTCAAACTAGCTGATTTCGGATTAGCTATTGAAGTAGAGACTGAAAAAAGTGGGTGGTATGGTAAGTTCTATTAATTATATTTACAATTTTCAAATCAGCGATTGAACGATAGATTTTTTTGTCTTACTTATAACTCTAAAATTTGAAGTGTTCATATTTGCTTTTTTTCTAAGAAGCGACCGATGATGTTATGAAAGTTATGTTGCTTATATATTGTAATCTAGATTTGGATGTGTCATGCTGGTATATTCGGCATGATATCTAACTTATATCTAACTTCGTGCGTTTGTGCGGTAAAATGCGCTGAACCTTCAAAAATAAAGCTTTTTTGTATCGAAAACGGCGGCGATGCAATGCATTATGGGAAGGGTAGTCGGTCCCTTTAACGGATTGTCGAACGATAGAATTAACACCAGTTCTTTTTTCTCTGACTGATAACGCTCAAATTTGAAGTATTGATATTTCTTATTTCCCAACGAAATCGACCGATAATGTTAAGGAAGGTATTTGTTTTATTACAGGTTTGGGTGTGTCATACTGGTATATTCGGCATGATATCAGCTTTGCAACCATACTTCCCCCGGAACCCAAAAGCTTTGGTTTCCCATAAGGTGCCAAAGAGGTCATACGTAACACACGTTAGCAGTTTTTACTGTAACAACATTTGGATGTGATATGTTTCGCTCTTCAGGTTTCGCTGGAACACCGGGATATCTGTCTCCAGAAGTCCTAAAAAAAGAACCCTATGGGAAGCCTGTGGACCTGTGGGCTTGCGGTAGGTTGGAACTTACCTTCAGACATTAAAGGGGCTGGTCACGGTTGTTTCAAAAAATGAAATAAAATAAGACCAGTATCATACATAAACAACTCAGAATCCTACATTATACTATTATTTAATATTATAAAGATAAAGGAACTGAATCTTGCATTATATAGGCAGTCTTACGTATGATTTTACAGCTTTTGCTATCAAATTCCTAAGTTTGAAAACTGTTCTGCCTGATCAGAAATCAAAAATGCCATTTCGTTATCCAATTCCATCCGCTTGATAACACACGACAATGCTCCAAATTAGTGCTTATCTAGCTTAACAAACCTAGATGATTATTTTGCTTATTTCTTGTGAATTTCACTACATTTGAGCTATCCAAATAAGCCTTAAAAACGTGACACTGCCCCTTTAAAGAGCCTTTACACTTAGTCAGTCACTTGTTTTCATTTAATATTAAGACGACTTAGTGTATAAATCTTGAAATTACCATGTTCAAACACTGTTTTACACTTCAATTTCTAAATTCAATCGAAAATATCTCACTACATTCCCTAAATCAGCAGATGGAAATGGATTCTTACTCTGACTCGGTATGTTGCTAGGCTGACAAAATGGAGGCTGACACAGGCTCTTTAAAAGAAGCTTGATAGAAAAAAGTGTTATGTCAAGTTACTTTTAAATGTAACCAGATGATGAGCTTAATTCAGCAGTTTCTACCTAATACATCTTTTACAGCAACTCCACTGATAAGAACCTAACTTAAAATTTTAGCCTTAAAGGGGCTCTCGCACACTTGCTGGGCACTTCTCTAACAAGAAAATAGCTCAAATCGCAATCCAATTCCATTTTCTTGATAACGGGTCAAAACAACCTAGATTGCATTTGCCTAACACTTGAAAGGTTTTTGTATTAATCTGGAGGATTATTTTGATTACTACGGGCAAATGTACATGAGTTTTCAACTTTACTTATTTTATGTCCACGGTGGACGAATATTACGCGTGCTAGAGCCCCTTTAATAGGTTCTCATGTGGAGAGGGCTTAAAATCAAAATTTTAGCCTAACAGGTTTTTAAAACCCATATTCTTATACGCGGGTTTTACTGTATTCTGTCCTCATATTTTCGATTTCAATTCCAGGTGTTATCCTGTACATCTTACTAGTTGGCTACCCACCCTTCTGGGACGAAGATCAACACAAGTTATACGCACAGATCAAAGCTGGAGCGTACGATGTAAGACCTCGAAGACTATCTACAACTTTTTTATGTTTGCCGTAGATTACTTTCAGCAGAAAGTATAATTTGAGTTTATTTTTTCAATGTTTTGTTAATAGTATCCTTCACCTGAATGGGACACAGTGACAGACGAAGCCAAGGTAAGGGAAACGTTCTTGAAGATATCTCGGAATTTCTTAGAAACGTTTCTCAAGATAATTTCACTTTTTCCTGGAATATTGCACATATTTCTTGGAATCGCTATACCATGCGATGCCTGAAGCTCTCGTAGAAATTTATCATACACCGGTTTTTCTGCAAGATTTTCCGAAATTTCGTCAAGATTTCTCGGAATATCTTGCTAGGTGTATTTTGAATTCTTATTTCCTTGAAATACAAACTTCTAACCCGTTTTCCTCTTCACCAGGATCTAATCAACATGATGTTAACTGTAGATCAAAGCAAGAGAATAGGCGCGGGTGAAGCTCTAAAGCACCCTTGGATTGTGGTAAGTTACTCGGAATTCACGGAATCTGGTTGCACAATAACACAGGATTGTGTTATTTCTAAATGGAGTATCTACCTCTTGAATGAATGGATTTATCTAAGTCTTGATTCTTTGGATTCTAGATGTGTTGTATTTCTTCCTCACGAAGGGGAGGAATACAGAAAAAAATATGGACTGAACAAAACGTTTGCTCTAATATCAATCAGGATTGTGTTATTTTCTAAATGGAGAATATCCCTCTTGAATCCATGGATTTATCTTAGTCTTGATTATTTGAATTCCTGATGTTTTGTCTTTCTTCCTCCGGAAGGGGAGAAACACAGAAAACAAACAATCAACAAATAATGACCGAGAAAAACGTTTACACGTTATCGGTTTTAACACATAATAAAGTCGAGTTGATATCACCTCCCAAAAGCGACAACAACTTTCATGTTTCTCTAACACATATACAACACTTGTTGTCATATAGAACCGAGAACGTGTAGCTTCTAAAGTTCACAGACAAGAAACGCTTGACGGACTGAAGAAGTTCAATGCTAGAAGAAAACTCAAGGTAACCGAGACGTGTGACGCATGTTTGATAACATAAGGTGAAGTCCATATTTTTTGTAAGAAAATGTCCACACATAAAATATCCAGAAATTTCGAAACTGCGCGTGAGTAAATTTTGAAAACGATATTTTTCATGTAAAAATAAAACAATTTTCAATAGAATTTCCAAACAACACACTTCTTTGTTAATGAGCCTCGGTCAGGCGCCATTTTGACAGTCAAACAAGATACAGAGTCGAAGAAAGCATCAATTTCCATCGGCTGAATTAAAAATGAAGACACAGACCAAACAGAAGCAGGATTAAAGCCAACGTTTCGGACATTTAATTCCCTTTGAATCACAGCTGTTTCAGGTAACACGCGACCCAGCGCGTTCAAAACATTTTTTGGCAGTTGGGTTCATTCTGCGGCGTCAATCAAATCGCCTAGTGCAGTGAATTGGCTTCTGTCGCGACATGTCTCGCAAGGGAAGCCAAACAAATGTACTGGCAAGGATTTGATTGGCTCACACGGATTGCATTGATTGACAACGCAGAAAACCCAACTGCCAAACTCAAAGAATCTGACAACGGCGAAGTCGCGTGTTACCTGAAACAGCTGTAAAGAATGTATTGCAAAGTTTTCAATTGAATTCGGTAGATCAAGAGCCTAGATGGTTATTTCGAGATTTCTGCGTGTAATTTGTCTTGAAATGTTAACAGCGACAAAACAGTGGCTTACTGGGCCTCTTTTGCACTAGCATTGTAAACAGCATGACAAGAGGTCGTGATGGGAAACGTTGTCCTAAGAGCATCGCGCCAAGTACAAACCACACAGTGGCGTTCGCAGCCCATAGGCCTTCATACACGGGACTGCAAATTGTTTGGGGTGACTTTGGTACACATAATGTACTGCATTCAAGAGCTTGGCATGTAGAATAACCTCCTCGGCTTGGGCGTAATGTTTTGCCCATTTCAGATCACGTGGCATTCCCATGAGTATTCTCTCTTTGTTTTGAATGTTTCCATATTCATATATCCTTCGATGCGTAGCAGAAAAAGGCAAGAGAGAATACTCATGGGAATGCCACGTGAGCTGAAATGGGAAAACATTACGCCCAAGCCGAGGAGGTCTATTGCAAAATCCTATGTACGCCCAACCCGTGACTGCAACTTTTGATATTCCTGCGTACGCTCGTGACTGCCTTCCGGTAAGCTTAGTTGGTTGAGTGGCAGTGTGACGTGCGGGAGGTCGTGGGTTCGAACCTCGGCCGGACCAACACTCAGGGTATTTTCTAAATAATTGAGGAGAAGGTGCTACCTTCTGCAATGGTTAGACCTTCGCGTCTTCTTGGAAAAGGACGTAAAACTCCAGATCCGCCTCATATTATTACTCAGCTGAAAGCAATACAACCAACTACCAAATCGCTCAAACGTTTTGTTAACATCTCTTTTCAAAATATCTTGAAAGTTGTTTCCTAAATGCTGCATTAAATATATGTGGCCTGTATGAGTCTGAGTACCCTGCTTGGTTAGCCGGCGTGTATGGGTGATCTAGTTTTCAAATACTGGTAGCAGCAACAGAAAACCCATCGTATCAGTTGCTGAGCATTTAGATCCCTTATCTAATAGTTGATATTGTTACCCAGGGAGCGATACTGACCACAATTCTGGCCACGTCTAACTTCAGTACTTATACGGCTGGAGGTATTGAGCCCCCTTAACCATAGAACGAGGCTCAGTCACGCTGCCATTTCTGCTTTACGGCCGATTTACAGTGTACGATTTTCGCCCCAGCCTGTCGGATGCGGCATGCTCGTATCATGCCTAAGACATGACATGGCTCTGACTAACACACTCACGTCTTTGACGCGTACAACGCACATGAATCGCTTGGATTACGTGACCTCGTACCATATTTCGTTAAAACATGTTTCAAAATCGTGCGACATTTTCGGAGTCGCACGCGATTGTCGTAGTGTGTTGTAGGCTTGACTTTGCCGCTACGATTCGAGTTGTAGGCATGACGCGATCATGCCGCATCCGACAGACTTAGGCGAAACTCGTACAGTTTATTGCAAAGTTATAACCTCATAATATTTATCTATCAGCAGAATCTTCAGCCTTTCTTTGTGTAGCGGCCGTCTCCCTTTTCTCTCGCAATGAGGAGAATCAAACGTAATGCATTTTGTTCGCAAATGGATGCCCCTTTCACTCGGCGATTTTCGGCAGACCAAATGACGCGTGATTGAGCCTACTTCCTTAGAACACACTGCTCGTCCAGCCACAACTCCTCAAAATATGTGTTATACTTATGAAATGTGTGTAATAATGGTTGTTTATTCCAGGGCGCCATCTTAACAACTATCGTCGCGCGTAGGTTCTCAGCTAACTCAGGTACTATAAACAACTAAACCGGTAAAACCAGTAAAACAAAGTCCAACTAGTAAAACTTGTTCGGTGAACAGAGTTGCGCAGAGAGTTGAACAGTGCTCATTTCCAATAAGTTTTTTTTTTTTTTCAAGTTTCCCCTTTTTGTTTGGCTAAATGAGAGAAAATATTTGTACGTCTGTGTACAAAAAATATGTATTCAATTTTAGAAATTGATGTTGCATTGTTCAATGTGAGGACGTTGCCAGAAAAATTATTTGAAAAATTTAAAATCAATTTAAAAATCAACACCAATTGATGTAAAAGATTTTAGTTAAAGCACCATTCTCTCTCTTGGCAACTCTATTCTAAATAAAGAGCAAATTTCAATGTTCCATTGTTCCATTGTATTATTTAAAAGAGAAAATACTGGATTCTCGACCATCTAGCGCTACGTTTCCGCTAAACCCCCCTCTTTCGCAGGGGTGACCTTTGGCCCCTAGCAGTGTCGCTTGTTTTATCGATAATGTGCGAGGTAAAAAGTAAATTTAAATATAACGGCGTTTGTGATACATTTAAAATATGTGTGCTATAAAATAATGGTAAACTTGGCTAAACTTGGCACCGTAAAGACCGACAAATTGCCTCATCTCAAGACAATGCCGTAAACTAAACCTATGAACCAAAAAAATGAAATAATTAAATGGAAACAGTTGCCGATATGATAACATAACACGAATAAGCTCTTTTGGATAAAGACAAACGAATGACGAAACATAACAAGTAAACTGGACTAAAACTAATCGGCATGAACTATTGCATGTTGAAAAAGGTAAACTGAAGGTGGCGGCGCGTTTTTGTTACGTTGTGTTATGTTATGTTGTGCTGTGCTGTGTTCTGTTGTGTGTTGTATTCTATTGTGTTTTGTTATGTTGTGTTAAAATATGGGTTGTGTTGTGTGGACCTTCTGTTTTCTCTACCTGTACACTAATCCTAGTAAAGCTAATACATTTAACAAACGTAACAATAACAAGAACTAATACAATTACAATACTTAATACTAAAATAGCTCGACTGAACCTGCTAATCCCTCAATTTTTTTTATCTGTCCTCTTCAACTGAATTGATGGAATTAACTCAGCAAACCACTGCATTTGTTCAAAGTATTCATACACGTGCACTTTGTATGAACAGTTGTAGAGCACCTAAACAATTTCTTCCAATTCAATGACACATGCACGATTATACAGCTGTTCGTTGCACGTGAGCATAGTACCTATGCATGTGATTATCACGTGAACATTTTAGAGCATCTCTTTACAGTTTCGTGCAATCAAATCACATGCATAATTTTCACTTTTTCTGTACACGTGAACATAATAACTGCCCACGTGATCACCACGTGAACAGTTTTAGACTCCACTTTACCCATCACGAGATCAGAATATTTGCAGATAAGTCGCCTCTTTGACACATTCAATCACCTTAATTACCCTTCCCTGTACTTTTAATGTACATCTTATGCCGGGGAATTTTTCCTTACAACCGTTCTTCTTAAAGGGGCTCTCGCACGCTTGCTGGTCACATCTCTGACAAGAAAATAGCTCCAATCGCAATCCAATTCCATCCGCTCGAGAACAGGTCAAAACAATCTAGAATTGCACTTGTCTAACACTTGAAAGGTTTTTTCTATTAATCTGGAGGATTATTTTGATTACTACGGGCAATTGTGTATTTTTATGGTTACAACTTTACTTATTTTATGTCCACGGTGGACGAATATTAAGCGTGCGAGTGCTCCTTTAACGTAGCTTTTCTACGCATGCGTGAAGGTGTTGGGCTAGAAAGACGTAGGACTCGTTTTTAACACGTGACAAGAACCTAACTGACTTGCTGATCAAACGAATGGGCCGTCAAACGCCAATGCGCCTGTACTCGATTTGTCAAAAATACGTTACTACTGTATCATAAAAAACTCTCCAAAACATCCAAAACTATCGCTCTCGGATCTCCTTGTCGTACTTTTGACCAAACCTTGAACGGTCTTGAAAAAGTCCGAGAAAAGTAAAGGAATCTAATTTCGCCTCAAAAGTCGAAAACCCAATTTCTAACGAGTGTCGAACATCTTAGCATCTTAGGGACAGACCATTAGAAAAGTGATGGGGGGGGGGGGGGGGGGGGGGGGGGGTGCGGGGGTTGGATTTTCCTGACTCGCTCGAATTGTTTTGGGGGTGTCCCAGCTCTGCAGGAATTGTTTTGCTTTAGCCTGCTCGACATTTTTTTGCTTCTATTCGAACTTGCTCGATTATCATTATTATTATTTTTTTTTTGCTTTTTGTCCACCCCCCATCACTTTTCTAATGGTCCGTCCCTTATTTTAATGCTGTGTCTTGTAGTCTCGTCCCTGAGAAATCCCACCGAGCGACCGCCGAAAAACAAGACCGGGAGACAGGGGCGTATGGAATGTTAGTAAGATACGGACATACTTGTTGCGGGCTTCCTGTGTAGCACGCACACGCGTCAAAAATGGCGGGAAAAATTGAGCAAGCCAAAATATTGCTTTTAGGATTTTCTCTAGCCTGCTTGCAGGCGGTACTGGGTGTTTTTTCGCGGAAAACCCGGTCCGTTAATTCACTGATCGGGCGCCATAGATTTTCTCCTTCTTTATATTATCCAAGAGCAAACGGTTTGAGTTCTTTACTGCATGCGTATGACGTAACAAGAAGATCTCCCTTGCCAACGGAGTAAAGATAATTTGGTTTCCTCTTGAAAGTAAAGCATATTTAGTATTTATTAGGCCAATATATTTTTGCTCTCTAAGCCGACTCCCTGTTAAGTTGGAGATCGGAAGCTCAATTCCTCAAATTCCGAAAATAAATGAAAAGTAGACTTCGTAAACTTAGCATATTTGTTGCGGGCTTCCTGTGTTGCCAGCACGCGCGCCGAAAATGGCGGGAAAATTTGAGCAAGTTAGAAACTTTCGTAGCACAGACACAAAAATTAATAAGAGAAGTACACTTGTCTATGCAACAAATTAAATAAATAATCTCTAGGTTCCTTTTTTCTTCTTTTTATTTTAATTTCAGTTTTGCACTTTCTAGACCCTCACCTTCACGCATTGCTTCATTCTTCTATTATTTATTAGGATTAGAATGTGTTTATTAAAAGGTACTGACAATGTTATGATTTTTTCTTCCCTAGTGCGTCCTTTGGTTAAAAAGAAGGTAAGTCAATCTCTTCAGGGGTCTTTATCTAAGAGCATTTGTCCAGTTCAGTCTCTTTGCATCTGAACAGTCATGGCAGTCAGGCAGTTTCACCTGTCTTTTTTTTAGCACCTAGGAGCATGCCTTTAGGGCATGTTAACAAAAGCGGGCGCTATATAAACTCGCCCGATGTAAGGTAATCCGGAATCCGACTTTTTGTTAGCTTTGGATTCCGGAATCCGTAGAATGGAATCCGGAATCCATATAGCAGGAATCCAGAATCCAAACGCCTGGAGAATCCGGAATCCAATAATTTATACAAATAAAGAATCCGGATTCTTTGAGAGTTATGAAATCCGGAATCTACTTGTATGGAATCCGGAATCCAGTAGGTTGGAATCCGGAATACAAGATCTGCTTGGATTACCTTACATGGGGCGAATAAACGCTAGCTCGAATTTTGCAGTTTGTGCAGCCAAGTGGGACAGCGGTTCCATTCATGTAAACAACCCATTGTTCTGTACAACAGAGGGATAGACAAACGTTTGCTATCCAAATACAAACGAACGAATAGCTTTCAATAACTTGTGGCAACCGATTTTTAAGGATCAACGTGTCTATATGGCCTTGTGTATTGTATTGATATGCAATTCCATTGCATTGTTTTTTGTTCTAGAATTCGGACGAGGAGTTGATAGCTCATTCAGAGACGATGAGGCACAAGACCCGAGCCTAAGAGGTATATACTGTAGCACCTCACAATATAGTATTGAGGACTTGTTGCAGAGGCGGCAAAGGGATTTCTAGGGGCTTCATTAGAGGGTGTGACCACATGCTATGATTAGTTTGTTGTGTTTATCTAATACGGAAAGAAAAGTTCAAAATAGCACAAATAGTTTGCTGTTCTATGACTACACATCATATAAATCAGATTTAGACCAAAGAATGGATCGAAATTCCATGTGATTTAAACATATTGAGTTCACTACTTTTACCGTTACCTCATTAGCATCAACTTTCATGACTACAAACCTTTTTGTCACGTCTGCCGTACACATGGTTTTCGTGGCAGTGGTTGGCTACTTAGGGGGAATTCCTCCACATGATTTGATATATTTTGGTACATTTGATAGGTAATCCCAATACTATAATTTCTGGCGGCCCTCTATTTTGCCATCATATCCATCTGGTTCAGAAGTTACTGAAATCCCTGAATTCCGTAGATTTCTTGTTAATGCCAAAATAGCCTGCTAGTCGGCTCTCCAGTGGGTCTATTCGGATATTTGATTTTTTTGGCGCGCGGGATTCCTGTGTCTTCTCTCTCCCCCGCGACACAGGAATCTCACGCGCCAAAAAATCAAATATCGAAGAGACCCACTGGAGAGCCGGCTAGCAGGCTACTTCCCCCCGCGACACAGGAATCCCGCGCACCAAACAAATCAAATATCCGAGAAAACCCACTGGAGAGCCGGCTAGCAGGCTACTTCCCCCCGCGACACAGGAATCCCGCGCACCAAACAAATCAAATATCCGAGAAAACCCACTGGAGAGCCGGCTAGCAGGCTACTTCCCCCCGCGACACAGGAATCCCGCGCACCAAACAAATCAAATATCGAAGAGACCCACTGGAGAGCCGGCTAGCAGGCTAACGCCAAAACGGAAACTCTTTTAACTTGTCTTCGAGTATGATCCACATGTTTCTTTTGTTAGCTCGAGAGCAAGAGATTATCAAGCTAACGCAGAAGTTGATAACAAGTATAACAACAGGAGACTTTGATACGTATAGGTAAGACGTGGTGACTAGAGCAGATTTCGTATGACTGTGAAAAGTGCCACGGCAAAGTTGCACCGCGCCGCGACCCGCGACCGTGACCGTACCGCGACTACGCGATTTCATAAATAAGAAAGATGGTAACTCGACTGTATAATAAAACAAAATCGTGCTAGGTGTAAACAATTTACTTTTACTAGTTATCAACGCGTACAAGAATCACGGATCAAAACTAAACGAGTTTAAAACGAAGTCCAGCAAAACAATCTCAAACTGTTCGCTCCGAGCGAGCACACGTTTTGTCTGCCCACAAGGCATCTTGGGAGGAGCTCTCCTGAGCCCGAGGTTTTGTCCCTGGTAGTGTAAATGTCCAACGCTAGGGTAATATTGTCCATCAGTAGCTAATTTTCGAGGTCGTTTTCATTTATCCACAGTAAGCTAGTAGATCCTCATGTGACAGCCTTTGATCCAAGTTCCAATGGGAACCTTGTAGAAGGCATTGAATTCCATAAATTCTACTTTGACAACCGTGAGTATATTTGTTATTCATTCATTTGATTAATAACTATTATTATTGTTATTAGTCTTGTTTTCGGTAATATTATCTGTCTTTAGTATAATTACTCAAGTGATTATAAGAATTTCCGCGCGCTGATTGGTTTAGAGGTAAATAAAACTATACATGGAATCGTCCATTCCTTAGTGAGCAGTGATAACAGATGATGTGTGGTTTTAAATGTTCGGATTCAAAAAGCAAGTGACCAATGTTACTTGCTGCAAAATCCTTTTTTCCTGCAAATTAAGAGATCAACAACCGCAAATTCACTCTTTTTACAGTAAACTCAAATCTGTATGCAAAATTGGATTTTTACTTGCAAAAGAGAAGGATAAGATCAATTTTCATTTCATGAAATGGGAAAAAATTCTAGGCTCGATTTATAACCAGGTTGTCCTCCAATGAACCAAAATTCCACAGTATAGGGTGTGGCTCTTTTTGCTTTTTCTGTGTTCTGTATGCGTGTAAATTTGGGTATGGGAGGATATATATGCTGTACTGTCTTTAACTCTGTATTTGTTTGAAAAATGGTCAATAAAAAAGTGACTAATTTTGTTGTGTGTTTTCAGTGCTGACTAAACGATCTATCCCAATTAACACCACCATCCTGTCGCCACATGTGCACGTGCTGAGTGAAGATGCTGCGTGCATTTGTTACATGAGACTTACTCAGTCGATAAGCAGGTATGGACAGATTAGGGGAGACGTCAAATCAATGGTACTCTAGGAGGACCCAATTTAGGGTGGTGGGGAGGGGTACTTTGTCCCACCACCCACGTCCACCTCCCCTGACAAAATTAGGGTCATAAGAGGTACCATTGTTTTGACCTCTTCCCTTACCTGGTTGTGCCACAGTTGTTTCGACAAATTTGATAAAGAGGGCTGTTCCTTTTGAGTAATCATCCATGCAACAACTAGTCAAAACACTGTTGTTCTACGGCTCAAGCGTTTCTCTCCCCACATAGGATATGTACAGCTATCGTAAGATCTAAGCCCGTTGGATTGATACCCTCAGTGCAAAACAATAGATGGTCAAACAAAAGAACGAGGAAACAATGGGATGCTTTGTTCTGCCTATCCAATCACACAAGATCTTCTGAGAAGCTGTATTACTCCTGATCTTTCGACCACAGAAAGTTTTCATGATTAGTACAGCAAACTTCGTCTATAAAATGTCTCTAGTCCTATAAGAAAAACAAAAGGAAAATAACCGGTATTTTACACTAGGTTCCCCACATACAATCCAGTTTATCCAGTTTGTAAGTGCCAATTGTGCTCATATCTCCCAAAGCATCTTCTCAAACGTTTTCGATTTTTGTATGCCAATGATATTGCTGATTTTTGTATGCCAATGAAATCGAGCATATTTACCTAGTTCTTGTACGCTATATTACTTAGTCAAATCACACTAGTGGTCTATTGTCAATGCTGCATTCTGATTGGTTGAGCTACTAGTGGGATATAAGTTATAGCCTACTAGTAGCGAAAAGAGTTGGATTTGAAAGCCAGAAAACGACAAATGACCAGACCAGAAAACGTTTTTGGCTATACGAATTGACCTACTAGTGTGATTTGACTAAGACAATTATTCCTCTCGCCCTCATGGCCTCTAAGTCAATAGCCCATTCGGCCTTCGGCCTCATGGGCTATTGACTCAGACCCCATTCGGGCTCGAGGAATAATATTGTTAAATAAATATCCGTTAAGTGGTGGACCATTTGACTTTTGAAGGGGGGGGGAGATATTAAAAAAAAGCCTGCATGGCCCCAGGGAATAGCCCGAAGGTCTGAAAAAATTTCTGCAGGGCAAATTGGTTATATAATTGTCTACATGTAATTTTAAAAAATATATATCATACACCATCGTAGAAAATAGCGCTGCGCACAGCTTCTAAAATTAGAACACGAGACTCAGACAACAATTCCACTGAAATCCCATTTAGAATGATCGCGCTCGAAATACGAGCAAGGGTAAGAGTACATACAAGCTCTGTTATATATATGGTGGAACTACCAGTTTATCAATTCATTTTGTATCGTTCTTTAGAGAAAAAACTGAGAAAATGGAAGAAAAGTATATATGTTTGTCTGAGTTTTTAATTAGTGTGACGTCATCTGTGCGCAGCGCTATTAAGTCTTGCACCGATAAAATATTCCACTCCCCCCTCCTCCCCTCAAAAGCCAAATAGTCCTCCCCTAAACCCTATTGATGTACCTGGAATTTCCACTTGGGTCGTAGTGTATTATTCATATACCATTTGCCCGGTCTTCTCTCATCATTTACTTGTTCCATTTCTTTGTTGCAAAGCAATGGTACTCCCAGCACGGAACAGAGAGAGGAGACGAGGGTTTGGCAGAAGAAAGGAAACAACTGGCTTAACGTCCACTTTCATATGTCCAACTCCCGAGGTGGCAAAACATAGGGAGCCCTGAGATAGACTTTTTGGGAATCCTGTGGTGAATATTGGGAGTGAATATGAAGAATTACATTATGATGTCACAGAATTGTGCAAAATGTCACATTGAAGATGAGAATTCCATTATTAACATCACCAAAGATAATATTACTTATCAGGTACACACATTGTCTTGATTTGCCAAATATGGCAACAGTTGCCAAATATGGTCATGGTTAAGAAGAAGATATCATGTTATTACCATATATGGTAATGATTATTCAGAAATATAAATGTCTTATAAATAGTTGCCAGGACAACGCGGCACTTCTGAGCAACAAGCTTAAGACGTTACCTTGGTAGCCTATTGAGAATTGTATTTAAAAAATTGATGTATAGAAGTATTGATAATTTCATTTATTAGTGGCTTTTGTCTAAATGCTCCATAGATAGAATAGATAATTTGATAATTTGCTTTTAGAATTTATTGCACTTTATTGCGGATAATGTTTGCAAGAAAGGAAGACGTATAGTTTGCGAGCAAAGCTTCTCGACAGTTACTACTTTTATATGACTGCCGGAACAAGGTTGTCACATTTAGCCAGTTCAAGAAGCGTTATAGCGAGCAGAAGGTTGCCAAATCTTTGTTGCCTCGTTTAGGGATGGACCATAAGAATTTTGGGGAGGGTGGTCAGCATTTTTTTTTTCTTAGATCAGGTTGTGCGAGACTTTTTCAGGACTTTGTATGATGCTTTTTTCTTGCTTGGATCTCTGCCTTGCACGGGCATTTTTTTGGAATTGTTACCCTCCCCTTCCCCCAATTTCTAATGGTCCACTCCTTAGCCAGCGATTAAAGACGAGTCGAACCCACTTTTGTGATTTCAGTTGACGATTTTTCATGCACGGCTTCGTGAATTTCTAGAAAGTATCCAGCAATATCCATTTTTGCTTGTAAAGAATTACATGCATGCCAACTTATCTCACAGATAGGCAAACTTCAATTCAATTTATTTATATAACCATTCCATTATTTACTGTAAATTAGATTTAGATATTCATCACAATTTCAAATTGTAGAATTCCTAGTTAGTGTACAATGGTGTAGTAAACCGGTATCGTGCAATGTGCTGAAGAATAACTATAGTTTCCTCGAGAGTTAGAATTTTGTATCAGTGTGGTTTCGATTAGCCTGCGAAAGCCGACACCACTAAGCGCTTGCCGAAAGAGACTCCCGCAAAGAGGTGTCTGCGCGCTTAAGCCAAACATTCCATACTGATGACGTATTTTGTCTAAAATCTGGTCAAAATAATTACGTCTTATTTTGTCTTATTTGAATTCCTTACTATAATATACTTTGTGTGCTATAAAAATTAAATATCAAATAGTTAAATTGGCCACGTAATACTTTTGACCAGACTGGGTCAAAATACGTCTTAGTATGGAATGTTTGAATTGAGCGCGCAGACGCCTCTTTGCGGGAATCTCTTTCGGCGAGCGCGAAGTGGTGTCGGCTTTCGCGGGTAAGGTTTCGATCAGCATCAGAAAAGCGTTTTTTTAGTAACACATTTTCATGGTTTTCTGATTTTGTTTGCTTGGTTCGTTTACCGCTTTTCCTCAGAGGCTTTTCCTCAGAGTGTTCACAAGTTACGTCACAAAGCTTATTTTGTTTAGTAGAATGAATCATGATGAAATGAGAACTAAACAGAAAGGGGTCCTCTGGGAATGGTTCTCACACCGAGGTCAACCCAGCCGAAGGCTAAAAATTACAGCTGCTGTTGCATTTCTCTCAAGTTTACATTAAAAGTTTGTAAACTTGAAGTCTCTGTTCAATTTTATGTGAAACTGTGTTTCTAAAAATATACGCTTTTGTGAGGCTGATGTGGAGGGACATCTAATATGGTAGATGAGTAATGACTCTTGGTTTCCTAACTCTTGGAGCGCCAGAGAGACGATAGGAGGGTCAGAAAGGGTTAGCAAGATAAAAAAAAAAACAGTGCGAACAAGAATGAAGAGAGCCCGACCTCTCCTGCTACGCCCTTAAGACGGCGCTTCACTGGGACAACTCGTGCAGGTCAAATGACCATTTCGCCTAATGATGATGATCACAAATTTGAAGGCCATTACGATTTAGTGATTAATAAATTCACTCTCGCGATCATGTTGACAGAAAAGCAAAGCCGAGAAATTGTGTGGAAACGAGATTAGGCTTGTCTTTTCAAGCTGAGTAGGAGAACTGTCACAGACAGCACATCGATAATAGAGAAACCTTGTCGTTAATTTTTATTGAATTTACAGCAAGATAGAAATAGAATTATTATTAGAAATACTATTAATCAGTAAGTTATAGCATCTCGTAAGACTAATAAAAATAAAATGAAATTGGTCATTGTATTAAATCGTTTCTCCTTCTTGAGATCGTAAATACTACTACACTCGTGCTACTTTATACCTCAACGCGCGCGTTTCTCGAAATCTGATTGGTACCATTCAACCATTGGTACATTTAACAATTAGTCACCGAAGGCGACGTAAATATCGGCGAATAGTCACCGAGACGAAGTCGAGGTGACTATTCGCCGATATTTACGGAGCCTGAAGCGACTAATTGTTTTAGTATAACTACTCAAGCGACTTTAAGATTTTTGACAAAAAAACGGGTTTAGGGTTTTTTGTCTTAGTTTCTCGTAATAAAGTGCACGCGCGATCCCCAATGCTTTCAATGTTATATTTACCTATAGCTGAATATAGCAGAATATTTCGAACGTCTCGACCAATCAGCACGCGGCATCGCTTGAGTAATTATACTAAAGAAGTTTAGTATAAACCAACTAATGGTCTATTACAAATCCTGCATTCTGATTGGCTGAGCTAGTAATGGTCTATTAGTGATAGACCGTACCTGGCAAAACCGCCACCTTTCTTTGCAAGAAAACTTGATTTTTTCAACATAAAATAATGGCATTCATTGCCAAAACCGACCAACTAGTTGGTTTATACTAAAACAATTAGACCTCTCGTCCTCATGTGCTATGATATCAATAGACCATTCGGCCTCAGCCCTCATGGTCTATTCATCATAGCTCATTCGGCCTCGAGGTCTAATTGTTAAATATACCACACGGAACGCGCCATCATCATCAGCGCGCGCTAAATTAGAACCATTGAAAACACCGTTTGGCTGCGCGCGCGCGCTTTTATTGTTTTATTCGGCTGCGCCTCGTGAGTCCACAACATTTTGACCACCTTATTACGTCATTCCGTGGTGTATAACTAGAGGACATACCACGGAAAATCAGGACATTTGTTAAATGCCCTGCAATGGGGCAGGAAAGTGTCCATATTTCCGTAAGCGCGAGAGTGCGTAATAACGGGGGCGAGTTTTAGTCATTTCTATATAGGTTCCGCCGGACTGGTTTTTGTTCGTATTAACGGGGTGTCTGCAAGGCGAGAGTCGACGGTAATAGATAACTTAAACGCAAGTCGTACTTACTTCGCCTCCTGATTGGTTGGTTATTGAATAGGTTTCGTTTCTGATTGGCTAAGTGTATTTACTTTGCTTTTAATTTTCGACACTCATCTGCAATATGCTCTATTTTGCCTTGGCAACTTCAGGCTGAAATGAGAAATAAATAAATGAGAAATTGTAATGATTTCCTCTTGCGTCTTGCCAGGGCTTTAGTCAAAACTGAGATAAAATCTATGAAGGTCTCGGGCGAGATGTAATAATGGCAAAACCGGTATTCAACTGCAAAATTCATAGAAATTCATGTCGTCGACTTTTGGTAAAATCTTTTATAAGCCAATGTCAACTTTGACTTTGAGATGTAAAAACAATATAACTTGCCAGCTGTACCTGTTTTTTCGCGCTTTTATCGCGGCTCTACGACGGTAGTAGGTACTTTGAAGTATTTGCGATGTTGGCTTGTGGATAAACGATTTTGGAAATCAGTAGAAGAACAGTACATACAAATTCGTACGATGCAGGTGTCCACAGATTTCCCATTCGGTCGCAATTCAACCAACTCGTCGGCTTCGGTACTACAAATGTGTACGGAATCCATCGCGGGTCACACGTTTGCCTTGTGTTTCTTATTGATATTCGGTTTCAGTTGGAATACTTTGGTAATCGTCCTGGTTCTAACAAAGCAAGAACTCAAGAAGAAGAATATCAATATATTGATAGCAAACATGTCAGCCGCAAGTTTAATTTCTGTTCTCGCCCACTGTGTTTCCAGACTAGTTTCTCTACGAAGAGGCGGGATTTGGAGTGATATGATGAATATATATGCGAGCACAAACGAAAGCTGCAAGTTATATGCCTTCATTATGATAACTGCACCGTGTGCTTCGGGAATTACTCTACTTATGATGACTGTCGAACGATATCGGGCAGTGTCGTCGTCGATACAGTTGCCTCAAATTAAACGTCGAGGATTGATATTAATAATTTGTATAACTTGGGGAGTTCCTTTCGCTATGTGTGCGTATATGGTAAAAGCTGCAAGAATTAATAGCGATAAACTCTGCCTTTATTCATTGACAAGACACGGAATAGCTAGCCGTGTCTTGCAGTATTGGTCATACAGCGCGTATGTACTTATTGCATGCAATATCATCGCAACATTGCTTTTGAATTTTACGATCATGCGAAAACTGAACCTTCTTAAAGGCGCTGTTCAAATCCCCTGCGATGAACAGAAACGAAGAATCAAGCGTTTTCAATCTGCGACAAGAATGATCCTCGCTTCGGTTTTACTCGAGATCATTTGCAGTTTCCCAGCATACTTATTTTTTATTGTGAGAGAGCTCATAGTCACCGACAACTCGTCGACTATCTCTGCATATTGCCTTGGCCATTTACTAGGCGTTGTCACGTTTTACATGGGTTCTCTAAGCCCAGTGCTGAGCCCACTGATTTATTTTGTGTTCATGGAAGACTTTCGTTCAAAACTTCGACAACTTTTTCCATGCCTCGTTTCCTCTGTTGGAGGCATAGAAGTGGAAATGCAAGAGCAAAATATATAATTAGTATTTTGTGCTTGCTATTTTGTGTTTGTTTATTTTTGTTTTAACTTCTTACATATCCGGTACAGATGCTAACGCTTTGCGGATTATGATATATAAATAAATAAATAAATAGCAAGAGCAAAAATCCACAAGAACTTGAACAGTGTTTGCGAGTAGCCAAATGCGAGGAAAAAAATCAGCAACCTTTCAGCAATAATCAAAAACCGTTTCTTGCCGTTTCCTACCCTGCGAGCAGACGTTTCTTTCTGTCAGTCGTTTACCTTTTATTGAGGCCGTTCGCGTCGCTGGTCGCGTTGTAGTTTATCTTGTTTAACGCGACATACCAGCGACGCGAACGTCTCAATAAACGGTAAACAACTGACAGTGACAGAAAAAACCTCTGCTCGCAGGGTAGCCTTTTCCTTGCACTTATATTGTACTTATTGACATCACTGTCCTTGTATTGTACTTATCGACATCAGTACTTATTGTCTTGCTGAATAAAAGGTAAACAAAACCCTAAAACCCTAAAAGATACCCTAAAAGATGAGGTCTTATGTGCCAAGTAGGCGTCCTCAATATAAAAGGTAAACGACTGACGGAAAAAAAAACCTCGGGGGGGGGGGGGGGGGTCGGGGATGATCGTCGGAAATTTTCAGTTTCATCCCTAAAAGATACCAAACATGGCGGGCCCAAAAAAATTATTACCCTAAAAGATACCCTAAAAGATGAGGTCTTATGTGCCAAGTAGTCGCGAAGGACACAGGTAGCAGGTGAAAGATACCTATAAGAAATTTCCGTGTTTGTTTCTAATTTATCATCTCATCGAGTAATCTCTCTTTCTTACACGGTTTTTAGAAGCACCATCATGAGGAAAAACAATTTGGACTCAGTTTCGGCCCTAAAAGATACCAAACTCCCTAAAATTTATTGAAGATCAAGATCACCTCTAAAAGAGACCGAACCAGGGTCCATGTCGATTCTGTCTCATGACACATCGCGGGCTATAACAGACGGTTGTGGAGGTATTGTAGCACTCCTTAGCATAAAAACGAGTAAACAGCTGGGTGATTTCATGCAGCCACTTTTTTTCACCTTAGAAGGAAAATGCAAACGAAACTTAGAAACAATACATGCGCCTGTCTTTTGTCTTTAGGCCTGGTTTCCATACAGTCTTAAAGCCTGTTAAAGCCTAGTTTCCATTTAACAATTAGACCTCAAGGCCGAATGTGCTATGATGAATAGACCGTGAGGCCGAAGGCCGAATGGTCTGTTGATATCATAGCACATGAGGACGAGAGGTCTAATTTTTTTAGTATAAACCAACTAGTTGGTCGCGGTTTTGGCAATGAACTCCTTTATTTTATGTTGAAAAAATCAAGTTTTCTTGCAAAGAAAGGTGGTGGTTTTGCCAGGCACGGTCTATCACTACCATTAGTAGATCAGCCAATCAGAATGCACGATTTGTAATAGACCATTAGTTGGTTTATACTAAATAGTCTTATCTGTCGTATCAGTCAACCGTGAAACAAAAGAATAATTCCAATTTCTATTGTTTCACGGTCGACAGATAAGACTATATGGAAACCAGGCGTTAGAGGTTTGATGGATCGCGCGCGCTGATAGCTGGATCGTCCATGAGAAACGGAAAATCGCAGTAATTTGATTTACAGAGGCCTGACCATCATCTCAGCTCGTCTTGCTGAATATCTATAACCTTTCCATGTCTTCCAGTTCACACCATCCGCATAGGTGGAATGTGGCCCGTTGAGATACTGTCCGTTTAAATTTGAGTCATGACAGGCCCAATACCACCATGCTCCCTTGTATTTCCAAGCGCAGTTATAAGCAGGTTGGATATCGTGTTCGCTGTCCTTTGTGGTGAACATGAAGCCGTTATGCCTCGTCAGAGAGTTGCCTGCCGTCCCTGCAGAAAAAAAGAATAAAGATAAAGCGCCATCGCATACGAATATCATTGAATCAAAACCCGGTCGGGCGCCATTTTTTGCGCTCGCCCCCGGGACCGCTCGCCTCCAAAATCCAAGATGGCGCCCGAACAGCGAACGGACCCAGTACCGCCTGCAGAGCAGCCTTATTGAATCACTGTCATTGGGAGGGAAGGGCTGGGGGGGACTAAAAAATACCGGAATACAGGGGATGCTCGTAATATTACTTATCACTAAGCTATATCTATAAAGAGTTTTTTTTTTTATAGAAAAATAGGAATTACATGTTTAAGTTTTTGCCGACCACAACCATTTTGGTATTCCCGATCAGCTGAGCCCGGGAGTAAATGGCCAAATTCCCGCAAATTCTCGTCGTCTAGGACGCAAAATCAAAAAGGAAAAGAAGTCATGTACTAAAAGTTGCCATGCACATAAAATATGCCGGTCAAATACAGTTGTCAAATGAAATTTGTTTTTTTTTAGACGCCGCTTAACATTACAATAACCATCAGACCTCAACATCTGCTAGTTGTCAGCCAAACATCCAATCTGCTTCCATATATAGAAGATCGACCAGAGAGGGGCATGGTTTAAACACAATTTTAACTATTGGAAGAATGAAATAAACATTCTCATCAAACGGCCGCCCGTCACTGACCTGAATAGCCGCCTGCACTCAGTCGATAGTTGTCCTGTTCTCCTGCCACTATAAACGTGCTATACTCAGCATAAGCGATGTTCTCGTCCGTGTCCACCAGCTCTACCCTCAAACTCATGTTAAACGCTGTTGTCAAGCGATGAATGTTATCGAGACCTAACCAGAACTCGCCGTCAAGGTTCCCGAACCCGTTCTTGTAGTCCTGCCACTCGCGATAGAAATCAACGGATCCGTCGAGTCTGCGCTGAATAGTTGTCCACCCACCGCCTGATGCATTGAGATTACAAAAGACCTAAAATAGAGAAAAATAGAGGATATTACATGGGTGCGTGGAGATACGAATTTTATCTTCGAGTGTTCAATTCAATCTCTCACGAGTGAGCACAGCGAACAAGTAAAACCCATCTTTTTACGAGTTATTTTAATTAGCGGATAATTTTTAAATAATTTTAAGTATCTGATTTGTAACCTTAAATACGTTGTAAATAATAGTTTGTAAATTAGTAGTTTGTTTTTTATTTCTTATTTTTTAATGATTGTAATTTTTAACGATTTTAATTTCCAATGTAAAGCGCATAGAACGTGGCTATATGCGCTATATAAATGTTGTATTATTATTATTATTAAGTGAGAGATTGAGATTGAACACGAGAAGATAAAATTCGTATCTCCAAGCGCCCATGTAAATGTTCTGTTTATTATAAAGATAAACCGGCAAACCGCTTCAGGCCGCACTGAAACCTCTCTCTACAAGCAAAAGTTTGATGTAAGCTTATAGAATTTGATACATAAACTCTTAAAAAATGTTATAACATATCAAGCTAATTAAGATTTAAAATTTACAAATTAAATTCAAAATCACAAGGTAAATAAATACTAGTTTCATGCCAACAGCGATATCTTCACATGTGAGAAGATATCTTCTTCATCCAGAGTGTGGGATCCGGGGATCCAGAGTGAGGGATCCAGGATCCAGAGCATGGGATCCGGGATCCATGGGTCAGGATCCGGGATCCACGGGTTGGTATCCGGGATCCACGGGTTTGTATCCGGGATCCACGGGTTTGTATCCGGGATCCAAGACTTTTGTGGATCCCTTTACATGGGCCGATTAGTTGCTAGAAATGGGGACCCAGGCTATGCCCCTGTAAGAACCCCCTGGGCTGCATCGCCTTACCCTCATTTTATCTTGGTTATCTGGTTTTATCTTATAGACTCCACTGGATTTTCCACAGTTTTGATAGTCCTGGCAGCTTCTTCCAGTACCTACAAAATGGCATTTTTAGCTAGCATTGTAAAAAGTAAAGTAAATTGCCTCATTGAATAACATAAATGAATCTCATTGAATCACATAAATGTACGTGGCAAAATGGACATCGTGGGACACGTTTTCGAGCTGTTAACATCCAAAATCAGTTTTGTAGACATCCTAAGGATTGTAATGTATATATTAGCTGTATTAGGGGTGCTCGTGAACCCCCTCTACAGTCCTACATACAGTCTGCCTTTGCACTGCGCAACGGCTGTTTAGCAGAAAGGCCTGTTATCTGTAAAACCATTCGTGTGTTTTATATAAAACGCAGTGATAAAGCCTATGCACGTGATCGATTATACGACGTTCTACTGGTCAGTTGACTGATGAATAATTCATAAGTTTTTTAATATGCTCACCACAGTATCGTACACATGAAAAACCGCCATCTTCTTCAAAATTAGCTTTACAAACTCTATTGGTCGGCCAGGAGGTTGCCACACAGTCGTTCTGGTGAACCAAGTAGACACATATGATATACATCGACAACGCAACGTAGTAGGGTGTGTTGAGGCCACATTTGTAATAACCTGTCACATTTGTAATAACTGCCACATTTGTAATAACATTGTGCCACATTTGTAATAACTGCCACATTTGTAATAACATTGTGCCACATTTGTAATAACTGCCACATTTGTAATAACATTGTGCCACATTTGTAATAAGTGCCACATTTGTAATACCACTGTGCCACAGTGTAATAGCGGAGCTCCTTAGCGGCCTAAGGTTCGTAGAGCGGAGCACCATAGCTATCGCAGGAAGAATGCAATAACTCAAACTAGAACTCAGGTATACGATCGACTTTCTTATGGTTCAGCGGTATTCCCATATGGGTATCACGGGCGCGTCCGTGCGTGCCTGCGCGCCCACAGGTAAACCAAGACCCTTCTCCGTATAAATCATATCTCAGGAAGGGATGAAGCCAGACAACCTGGGTGGGGGTGGGGGTGCCAGTGGCAAGGGGATGCAATTACCTGGTCACGTGGTATGACGTCATCGATGACGTCATTGAGGAAAAGAATATATCTCTGTAAGGGTTTACCCTCAGACAACCAAGCTTTGGTGAAATTGTCTAAGGTCTCGTGGTATGACGTCATCGTTGAGGTCATCATAGAAAAAACAATATATGTCGGGAAGGGATGAACCTCAGGCAACCAAACTTGGGTTTAAATTGTCTAGTTGACAAGAGAAGCACAGCGAAGTGGTCATGTGACGTGACATCATCGATGGCGTCATTAAAGTTTGAAAATTCATATCTCGTGAAGGGTCGTAGCAAGGATTTTTTTTTTGGGGGGGGGGGGGGGGGGGGTGGCGGATACTGAGAACATAGGACGAAAATTTTCTCCAGTAAATACAGTAGAATGCATGGGAAAATATCCCGAGAAAGGTGGGGGGACGGCCCCTTGTGCCTCCCCCCTCTCCCGGCTACGCCCCTGAAAATGATACATTTTCACAAACCTGACGTATCTAGCCGAACGTTCGGGAAAGACTCAATCAAATCCCATTCGTTCGATTGAGTTTGATTGGGTTCAGTAATCACCATAACTCTCCAAAAATGTTTGCAATCAAACGTTCGAGTGCTAAATTTGTTTTCAATCGAACACATTCGAACTTCAAGTGAAAAACAGCAACAACAAAAAGCCAAATACATTCTGTGCTGTTTGGCGAGCAAAAATACTAAATGAACTGTAAAGTCTGTGTAGTGTAATGTGTAATCATAGAGTGTTTTTCGTTGACACAAAGATAATATATAGATTGAGGCACTACCTAAAAGTGGAGCTCGAATCAATACATTATTGTCATCGATGTATCGACTTTTCTACATTTGATGACGTCATTGATGGCGTAATGCTACGTGATCTTGGCAGTGCACCCCTTGCCTCTAAAAAAACTTAACACAAGTATGGTCACTTAGCAATGTTGCCATAAAATATTGAGTTTTTTGTTTTGATGACTTCATAGATGGTGTCATGCCACGTGACCTTGGTGGTGCACCTCCTTGCCTCAAATATAGCTTTACCCAAGTTTGGTCACCTAGCGATATTGCCTTCTTGAGATATTGACTTTTCTAGTTTTGATGACGTCATCGATCACATGACCACTTTGTTGCGATTCTCTACTCACCTTTACAAGATTTTGTCCAAGTTTGGTTGTCTTGGATTCTTCCCTTCTCGAGGTATGATTTTTTCCACTTTTGATGACGTCATTGATGACGTAATGTACCTCCCCCTTACTTTCCACCTAGTTATGAAGTTATTACAAATGTGACACAATGGTGTTACAAATGTGGCACTTATTACAAATGTGGCACAATGTTATTACAAATGTGGCACAATGTTATTACAAATGTGGCAGTTATTACAAATGTGGCACAATGTTATTACAAATGTGGCAGTTATTACAAATGTGGCAGGTTATTACAAATGTGGCCTCAACAGGGTGGCTTAGTGACTTTTTTTGTGCAATTTCGCGTAAAAGGCACCAAACTTGGCATGAATGTTCCTTGGGCCAGCCCGAACAAAACTGGAAGGGGTGCCAGACGATTTGCACTGTGTAGGGGTGGATAGGGGCAGTTTTGTCACCAAAATGTAATCCTGTTTTTCTAACCAAATTTGCCTGAATTCGTGTATTTAATAAATCTTTGTGTTCCCTGGTAAGTTTTGAACAATTCCAGAAAGGTGTCACATTTTGAAATTAAGGGGGGAGGGGAGGGGAATTTTGTCAATTTACAAAATCAAATCGAATGTGTTGTGATAATTTAGCAAAATTCCCCTCCCCTACCCCCTTCATGTCCGATGTTTTGGCACCCCTTCCGAATCTGTTAGGCGTGATCCATAGAACATGTGTGTCGCATTTGATCAGTTGCCCACTTAAACTGACACGTCAAATTGATGCATTATGATAATTTGACAAAATTCCCCTCCCCTCCCCCCTTGGTGTCCGATTTTTTGGCACCCCTTCCGAATCTGTTAGGGGTGATGCATAGAACATGTGTGTCGAATTTGATCAGTTGCCCACTTAAACTGACGCGTCAAATTGAATCTGTTATGATAATTTGACAAAATTCCCCTCCCCTCCCCCATTCATTTCAAAACATGTCATCTTTCTGGAATTGTTCAAAACTTATCAGGGAACACATACATTTATTCAATACAAGAATTCAGTCATATTTGGATTAGAAAAATAGGATTACATTTTGGTGACAAAACTGCCCATCCCCACCCCAACACAGTGCGAATCGTATGGCACCCCTTCTAGTTCTGTTCGGGATGACCCAAGGAACATTCGTGCCAAATTTGGTGCCTTTACGCGAAATTGCACAAAATGACCCGTTTTTGTCGCAAAGCCACCCTACTAATACCCTGCGAGCAGTGATAGTCCCTACTAATGCACTAGTCATTTGCTTCCACCGACCCCCCGCGACATGCGGGGATTTTGCCAGGCAATAGTGGGGGAAAAATCAGTGGTTTGTCTTGTATTCGTGCCCTGATCCCCAGGGAGTTTACTTCAAATTTGCTATGGCGCCTGAGATAACCGGCCGGGTAAAGGGGGAAACAAAAGATCTGTCTTTTTCATTTCGAAAAGACACTCTTACTACTGGTTTTGATAGTATTAGGAAAGTTTCTTTTATCCATCTTGTGGAGGGTAGAATTTGTCCCTTGGGTGTAGGAAATGTTTCCCGGGGTGTAGGGAATTTTCCAAGTCGTTCTCCCCTGGTAGGCGGTGGAATTATTTCAAATTTGACAACATCTGTTTCATATTCCCCTGCTATGTCGCGGGGGTTGGGGGTCGGTGGAAACAAATGACTAGTGCATAACGGATCTGTTTCGTTAGCGCTGCGTAACATGGGGCAACTCAGACTCGTACCCAGTCGCTAAGATAATTCAGAAAAAAAGGAACAAGAAGGGTGGAAAAAGAGCGCGAGGGTTTCTGGGAAGGGAAATGAGGGCGCGCAAGAACTTGTGGGAAGAACGCCATCCTTGCGCGCCGTCATTTCTCCTTACCACAATTCCTTGCACGCCCTCATTTCACCTCCCAGAAGCCTTCGCGCCTTCTTGACTTTTTTCTTTCTGAATTATTTTAGCGACTGGTTACAAGTCTGTGGGGCAACTCGCAACAAAACTTCGATCCACGATACTTTATGGCGCGGAAAGTTGTTGACTTCGAGTCATTTGGTAATGGGCATGTTATACGAGACAACTTTTAGCGCAACAACATGAACAACGGCCAGGCGATCGGTAAAAAACTTTTAGCGCGAGCTGCTGGCAAATAATGTCACGATTGCTTGCTTACGGACAGATATTGCGCGTAAAGTTGTTGAACAGATGTTACTGCACGAGACAACTTTTCAGATATTCGTCTTTGAGTTTCCTGACCTAGTTATTTTTAGATGCGAATTTGCTTTTTAATTGTTGCTGAGTTCCGCAAGAGGTCCGCACAATACCAGACAGAAGGCAGAGTCAAAACGCGCTTTCTCGGGGTATTTTGAGGGTGGGACGTCTGCTATTCTTCTTATTTGATGGAGCTGGTTATACTCTTCAACTGTGACAGTGTATTGATTTACCTTTGTTTCAATGTAAACCCAGTCTTTTTTGTCCACAAAGTCATCTGGATGTTGTCTTCGTGTAGAGATTGACAGCTGACAAATTCCTTTCAAATTCTCGAAGTTGATTGATTGACACATGTCATTTTCAAAGCATTCCACCACGCATGCGCTCTCCGTTGAGTCAGTAAAAGTTGCGTCAGTATGATTTTTCAGGTATTTTCCATGTATTGGAACCTCTAAGGGCATTGTCTTGCATGCTGGTAAGATGAAAGAATAGCAGTCTTTTATGTGGAAGGTCTCTTGCCATCCAAATACACGTGACCTTAATTTGCTGAGCAATATACAACTAGTACTTTTCAGGGGGGATACAAGGGGGGTGGATTGGGTGGATATCCACCCCCCTTTTGAGTAAAAAAGTCCATCTTTTTGTTTTTAAATGATATAATAAATAGTAATAAATAAAGTCTCAAGCTCATTTGATAGTTTAGGGGGCGGGATCGATATGGCAAACCGTTTTCAGGGCATTTTTGTAAGGAGTTTTCTGTCCTCAAAGAATAAAACTTGAATGGTTGATTAACAGCTTATAATTTTCATTTACACGATATTTCGGTCAGCCAGTACCGACCTTCTTCAGGTAATGGTGAAGAGACGAAAATTTTAACAATTTCAGCTGTTAGATCTTTATGTATCTATGTATCATTTTGTGTCTTCCTGTTACGTTTTATCACGTGACACTCCACTTGTATGTATCTATTTCACGTTTTAATTTTGACGGTTATTTATTTATAGTAGTTACCCAATGTAAATATTCACCATTACCTGAAGAAGGTCGGTACTGGCTGACCGAAATATCGTGTAAATGAAAATTATAAGCTGTTAATCAACCATTCAAGTTTTATTATTTCTTACATATATATCTACTGGTTGATAGGTCCTTTATTGGATCCAGCTTCAGTTTTACTTGTAAGCGGTCCTGCAAATACTTCAAAGTTTATTCATTTCTGTCCTCACTCCACCCCCCTCCCCCGCCTCCTATCCACCCCCCTTTGAAGTCCTGGATCCGCTCCTGATTGTCTCTACCATCCTCCCCCTCTGGCCGAAATTATGGCGCCTCTTCCCAAAACTCGTCAATGTTGCCTAAGGAACGTTTATGTTGCATTTGGTGATTGTACGACGAAATGTGATCAGCGAGAGCGTAGCATGAAAATCTGATGTATAATAACAAGAGCGGATTAACAAGAGTTAGAATCTTTCCCTACTGTATTTGTCCACATCACAGTCAGAAAAGTGTCTATTTTTAGATTTGAGTTTCGCGCGCGAAAGTATTCGAATGCTCGTATACCCACAACAAAATAGAGAATATCCTACCTTATCTTTGCGATTTTAACGGTTTTTCCATTGATCTGCGATCGGGGTCAGAGATTTTTCTCTTTCTCCGCTTACTAGGGCTAACGCTCAGAAGCACACATGGGACCATTTCATTAGCACGTTAGCTTTCACACAAGGTTAATTCCTTATCTCCACTCTGTTGAACTTAGTGCTACGCGGCCACAGGCTTGCCTGAACATCTACATATTTTCTGACGTGATTCGGGCATACATAGTAAATATGGAAACTCTTGGTAATCCACTCTTGATAATAACCATCTCTTTAGTGCTGAGACCATTCGACCAAATTCGATAAACCAAAATGCAATTTTTTACCACTGTATGCGCCTGATAATTTCAATGTTGGCGTTTGGCGTTTTTGGCTGTCAATCAAACCAAAACGCTGGAATTGGCTACTTCGGCTACTTTCGCAACAGTGAATTTTGAGGTCGCGTAACGTAGCAACGCATACATACGGTGGTGAGGGTCAAAAACAATAATCATTGTTGCAACGAAACTAAAATTCCTACCCGGCAGTCAAGATTAAAAATGTTAGAAATAAAGATGAATTCCTTGAGAAGTCGAGTAAGGATTGGTAAAAATCTTGGAATAAAGTATTCGATTTCTGCATACTTTTGAAACATCTAATCTTACCACAGGCAGCCCAGCAAGTACAATGGTCGTTTTGAACAGGACAACTTAATGTAAGTCCATAATTTACCTGAACTCAGTGACGATTTTATAGCAATTTAGCGAGTTTATCGATTACTCATATACAAAGCCACATAAACACTATAAATATCGCCAAGCCAGAATAAACTTTTGATAAACGACCATTATACTTGGGCTGCCTGTGATCTTACTTTTGATTTTTTACCACACCGAACCTTGAAAATAAAATCCAAAAATTGTCAAAACCAGTACTTTTTATACAAGCTCGCAGCGACATGAAATGTACAGTAACAACGAAAATGTTTAAACTTCGATAAAATTAAATTGTATTTTGGTTTTAAATATCACAGACACTGGCCTTTATCAAAAGCTTTTCGAAAATGACAAAAAAAGATGATTTGAATTTCTCTGTCAAATTATTGATTATTTTTTCACATTCTGCTCAAATTACTCAATCTCTTGATGTGTACTCTGTGAATAATCTTACCTTTACACCATCCAGGCCAAAGCACTACAAGCTTACAAAACACAAAGTAAACAAGCAGTTTCATTTTTTGTATTCCCAAATTTGCCAATTTGTTTTCTTCTCGTTATGAGCTCTCCCTAATCACCATTATCAAAAAATAGGCCTTGTAAAAGTCTTGTAATCCAAGGCCCGATGACAAGGCTGACTGGATGGCGGATCTTCTTTTATGGAGTTCTTTAGTTGTTTTTGAAGTTATTTAAAATAACCACGCACGTCACGTACCACCCCCTCGATTTCCCGCCTAGATCGTGTCAGCCACCATATTGGACGCGCGCACGTTTTGGGAGAATGGTGACTAAATTACGAACCCTGATTTCGCCGCTCTTTCGGACCATCGTATGGCGATCGTTGGCTTTCGGCAGCAAATCGGATGACGGAAATACCTTCTCCTCGGCAAGATCTTCACTGTGGTACCAAACATGGCGGCAGTTCGCAGGTAAATCATTTTTGAAAACGAATTTCTTTGTCCCTTGTTTCGTAAATTCCTACAAAATCAACTCAAGCGCTTATTTTGAGCCTTGTTTTATTTTCGAGATGCTATATTGTAGAAACAAAGAAGGGTATTTACGAAAGACTTCGATGAATGTACCGAAATGCTATGTTTTTAGTTTTTTGAATTTTGCTTTGATTCGCACCAGATTCAAGGGCTGGAAGCTGCCGATTTTGCTGCCTGACTGCCATGTTACGCAGGTAAGCGTCTGAAGCGTACTGCATGAGTGTTTAAAATAAATGACGTTGAGTTTTAGTCAGAATGTTAGAATGCCGCGCCACAAAGAAGCGATTCAACACCGGGGCGTTCATGAGAAAGTCAATAACGACTATAACGATGTCAGAGAAAAGTGTGTAAAGCTAATGGCCAACAGAAAGTTGAAAGTGACTATAAATAGGACGTGGAGATGTTAGAGAAGAAATTTTACAGACAGTGAAATGTAGTCTGCATGCATGCGTGCAAATATCAAACCATCAAAAATATTATTACACTTGTTACTTATATAATTATCTACATTTTTCTTTTGAAGTACTCAGAGTAGTACAGGAAGGTTTAGTTTGCTAAATAATTATATAGCTTCTCTAATACAATTGTAGGTAGTCACACTCTTATTGTGCCCTGAATTCATACCCAGGTACCCAGGGTTCATACAAGTTCATAATACTGTGGTGAATGGAATTTCCTCACCTTGATAATTGTTCCTTATTATGCAAACAAATTAGAGTGGAACTGTTAACCAGTGAAGTGTATTTCTTTCTTCACAATTTTGCTCATCAATTTAAAACATCTGGTATTTCTCCAGGTAGCAGAATGTATTAATGCAGTTGGTGGATGCAGATCTTTTTGAAGGGGGTGTGGCTAGTACAAAGGATATTCTGCAGATTTCATCCCAAAGAGTGGCCATTATACCAGAAATATGAGAACAAGGGGGATCAAGATTTACATAATGATATGGGAGAAAAAGAAGTTAATATTGGAGAGAGAACAGTTCTACAAAGGCAAACCCTACCATGCACACAGTAGAACCAGCAACTTGGTCAGCAAAACCAAAAAGGAATGACAAAAATGAACATAAAAGAAAGAAAATAATAGCTCAGCTCATAAGATGACATAGACAACAGATCTAGGATAATGGGGTCAAGAAAATAATAATATGTATAATAAAATGTATTTAATGTTTCTAAGAAAGTCACATGGACTGCTTGCTTCAAATCACTAAACCAATGAGCTTGAGTTGAATGCTATGATATTCAACGGTTCCCAAGAATGTTGACTGTAAAACTGGATGGGCGGCATCAGATATTTACAGAGCTGAAATGTGTGAATCCCTGTGGATTTATTTCTCATGTACATTCACTGTATTTTTCACTGCAAATTCCAGAAAGATCATTATCTCAAATCCCTTCCATGGGAAGGGTATTAATAAATTCTTGAATCACACTTTTTATTTCCTGGTTTATAAAAAAGTATATAATTCTATTTGGCTTTGTCCTCAGCTTTCAGACACAGTGCAAAATTACTTTTTTTTAGTTTTACAGCAATCACTATGGTGATGAAGCCCATTCCCTCTTCTTTATCAAGAACTCCCAAGCCATATTGCACAACTACCAGAAAATGCAGCACACACTTTTCTAAGAGATGGTTTGAAAGATTTTTTAGATGTTCCACATTTACCAAAAGCAGTGTACACCTGGACTTTTTTATTCTAGAAAATTATTTCTGTCTTTAGCCTCAGGCAAGATAAGTTTTGCTTGACAATTCTAATGTTTTTATCCATAATACTTGTTGAAACATGGAAAACTAGATCAGCTGTATATTCATTACTCTTATAAAAATCTTAATTAGATCTTTTCATAAGTACTTACTTTTGATATCTTCTCACCTTTTATTGCTTGAGAAAGCAAGCCTAGTTGTAATTAAAGAATTCACCAGAGAAAAAAAGTGAGTAAAAGCCTGCTATAAGAACCTGTTAGGCTAATTTGTTTACTACACATAAAATTTTAAGTTAGGTTCTTATCAGTGGAGCTGCTGTAAAAGTGAATTAGGTAGAAACTGATGAATTATGATCCTGAAATTATAGTAAAAATTTTGGTTCTTCCATGCTTACAGTAAGTACTCTGTCTGTGTTCCTCAAGTATTTATTTTTTTATAGCATATAAATTCATGAAACTATAAGAACCTATTTTAAGAATTTGCTTATCTAAGAAACTGTTTAGGCTAAATCCCGCTAAATCCTGTAGGTTCTTATATGCAGGTTATTACTATATGACCATGGCAACCAGGCCAGAACTCAAAGCCCTGACATGAGGGCACATGTTACACTGACCCTGAGAATTTCAAGATTTAACACTTCCCAGAGGTCCCCACCACTCTTAGGGCAGAGTAGATGTTATCAGATAGCAGATCACTTATATTCAGTTAGAACTTCCCTTTGTTCCTATTTAATATTGCTTGGCATTTTGCAAGACTGGAAAGTACATTGTATCTCAAGTAATTAGTGACATAAAGCTCAAATAATGTTTTTCCCAGTTGCCCAGTCAATCATCATCAATAATAAGTACTCTATCAAGTGCCTTACAAAGGAACCAAAATATGCCACTGCTGGATCAGCCGGATCTTCCTCTAGCAGCAGTGGCCTTTTTTATGACTACACACAGAATAGACTTGGATTTTGCTTTGTTTTAGTAAATGCAATGACTACACA
Source organism: Scolanthus callimorphus (assembly GCA_033964015.1). Classification (NCBI taxonomy): domain Eukaryota; kingdom Metazoa; phylum Cnidaria; class Anthozoa; order Actiniaria; family Edwardsiidae; genus Scolanthus; species Scolanthus callimorphus. The sequence continues at coordinate 30,847,554 of CM066912.1, read as the reverse complement.
GCTACAGGCCACTGGCTATCAATTTCTTTTTCTTGTGCTAAAAAATTCCACACAAAAAATATTTTTTAAATCTGACCTGTACAATAAGCTCTAAAACTGCTGAAAATTAAAATAAACTGGTGACAGGTTACAGATCACAGTTATGATGGGGAAAATTGTAGGCTGTCCTGAGCATTGCCTATACATAAGGGCAAATCTCTTTCTCATGACGGCTGACCAGCAACTTCACAAAGTGCCCAGATTTGTTCTATTGTAGTTTACGGCAGAAAGATTCCCTCATCTCCCCATATACTTCCCAGTGAACAAGGAGAAAACCCTTTTAAATGAAACAAAATGATGTCTGATTAGTGCATATTTGTATTTGTTTCTTGGGATGCTAGTTTCAAAAAGCAAGCTAGTTTTTTATATTTGTTGTTGACCTTTGTCACCAAAGGCAAACATGGTAAAGAAAAACTTTTTTGGAGTCTAAATTGTGTATGTCATTGCTTCATTTCCTCCTGTATCCTGATCAATGAGATAAAGCAGCAACAACATCAGACAAGTTAAAACATACTCGCTTACATTCTTCGCATAAACATGGCTCTGAGAAATACAAAGTTATATCTTTTGTTCTCTAGAAAAAAACATACAAACATAATAATTTCTTTGCAAACAAGTGTAGTGTTTTAGTGTACATGTATTAGGGAAGTTTTTGAGAGAAAGTTTTCTTTGTACCTTAAAACTAAGGACCTAGACGAGAGGTGAAAGAAATCACTTCTCCATTTCTGTTTGATTCCATATAGCATCCAGGCTCAGTGAAGTCTTTGTCAGCTTTTACCATTCTTCTATTGGAGCTGCCGTGTTATTCTTCGAGATTATTTTTCTCAGCCAAAGTGCTGCCTTTTATCTGCGAACAGTAAAAAGTACAAAAGCAGTAATTATTTACAGGACTTCTAGTATGGTCGAGCTGGACAGCGGACGTGCAGTAGCTAGAGGTGAACACAGAACTAGAAGTACTTTTACATAACGTTAAATGAACGAAACAGAAAGTATTGATTTACCGTTTGATCGCTCTGTTGAATGCATGTCTTCTCGGCCTGTCTTCTAGCCGTTCGAACTCGAGCATTGTGGACAAGAAGTCGCAAAATCTTCCGTCCAACATCTTCAAAAAGAGATTATTTGAACGAGGTTTTCGCTGAGAAGGTCCTCAATCACTCTGTCAGCTTATATTACTCTTTCTCTCCCTCCTCATCATCGCAGGCGAAGAGTTGAACAACTTCTTCCATCGAGAATCTATCCGCCATTGGCATTGCCTTCTAGAATTTTTTGTAAACAAAAAGCGACTCTCGCGCGGATTACCGCTGACCATCATGATGATCGTCCAAGTCAAGGCGGGAAATCGTGGGGGTGGTACATGACCTATGTGAACCCAGTATTTCAAATTAAGCCAACAATCGGCACGTATATTGAGGCAAACGGCGCTCACCAGGGTTTCTACGATTGGTATTATTTGAATTATTTGCAGATTTAGTCCTTTCATCTTCTTCGCTATGCTATGCATACATTAGCATACTAGTTTGCTCGGACGGTGGATAAATTATTAATAAAAAACACAAATCACCTGAACTTGAATTTGGGGGAATAATTGGGCAAATTTAGGTTACGGAACACCGGGGTACTTTTCGTTAAAAGGCATAGAGTGACGAAAAATAGTCATATCTTGACACGTGATACCTCATTTAAGGCGGTATATCGTGGGCTAAACTATGGTTATAATTTTATTTAAGGTAGATCGACCCAGTAATGTATTTCAAAGTTTTCACATGGCTACCCTACAAACAATTAATGTCGAATCAAAGTTTATTCTCGTACCCAGACGGTTTATTTTGCGTCTCTTGCGGTGATTATTTTGGAGGCGTCGGGACTGGGAATGAGTAATTCTCTGCGCGGCCTGTTATTTAAAAGTATCCCATAACTCCCTGCGCGCCCTGCTAAAACTATCCCACAAATCTTTGCGCGCCCTAAAAAGAAAGCGTCTGGGTACGAGATTGATGAAAGTTGCGGTGTCGCATTTATAGTGATATTAAAAGACATTTTAAATTTTAAAACCTACATGATTAACAATTCCGCTTCGATCGCGACCAACTGGGCCACGCTGGTGACTTACTTCAGGTCTGTGGTAAGGTATACACTTTTTTCTGTAGGTCTATGATAGGGTATAAAAAACGTTTTCTGATGGTTTCTGATAGGGTCAGGGTTTGGAGAGACCGCGCGTTTTGGCACCCCTTTTTCTTTTAAAATCAACTAGAGTCACAAACACCAATGTACCCTCGGGTTCAATGCGCTTTAATAGAAAAATCTATCTATCTATCTATATTTTGATAGATAGATAGCTACAAGGAGAGGCTTGGTATTTTGCCCCTTACGCGTCATTTATTTTCCAGTAATTTTTATTTTTTACAACCTAAAACCAGCTATGCACTTCAAATTCACTGAGGTCTTGTTTTGTATGCTGTGCTCCAAGAGAAAATTATGGTCAAAGGATTTCATCGGATTTCACCTACTTTACAAATGTTCTTTTGAGTGCTTCGTGGAAGATACTGGCTGAGTGAAAATTAGCCTACAAGTCCTCTGTATTATTCGTGTAGGATGAATAAGTCAATGACATTTGGCAATCAGCGTCCAGACGTTCTTAAACATGCACAGAGTTAGCTAAAGTTTCATGCTGTGAAATTTGTCGACTCGAATCTTGAAGTCGATCCTTTTGTGAGACTGAATTCTATGCTGAAGGTCGTAACATCATCTCGGCACGCATTGCCGAATAATAGTTACCTTTCCAAGTCTGCCAATTAATGCCTATAGCGAATTGAGAAGTATGGGAACCGTTTAGATAAAGACCGTTCAAGTTTGAATAATGGCATTCATGATACCACCAAGCTCCCTTGAATGTCACAGCACAGTTACTGGGCCAGATATCGTTGTCCCTGTCCTTCGTACTAAATGGATAGCCGTTGTGTACAGCAAGGGAATCACCGGCTGTTCCTGTAAAATAGAGAACATTACATCGTTAGCTGGGTGACCGTTATCCATCCAGCCGTCCATCCGTCCCCCTCCGTCCCTCCGTCGCCTCCGTCCCTCCGTCCCTCCGTCCCTCCGTCCCTCCGTCCCTCCGTTCCTCCGTCCCTCCGTCCCTCCGTCCCTCCGTCCCTCCGTCCCTCCGTCCCTCCGTTCGTCCTTCCATCCCGTCTGACACTCACCTGAGAAGCCATTGACGCTCAGTCGATAGTTGTCCTGTTCTCCCGCCACAACAAACGTCGTATACTCAGCATAAGACATGTTTCCGTCCGTGTCTACCAGCTCCACCCTCAAACTCATGTTAAACGCTGTTGTCAAGCGATGAATGTTATCGAGACCTAACCAGAACTCGCCACCAAGGTTCCCAAACCCGTTCTTGTAGTCCTGCCACCCGCGATAGAAATCAACGGATCCGTCGAGTCTGCGCTGAATCGTCGTCCATCCACCGCCTGCTGCATGCTGGTTACAGTAGACCTAAAGCCGGACAAATAATTAAAGAAACGCGTGAGAGTAGTAATTTATTTTGTTTTGCTCATATGGTTTTAAAATGGTGTTATCTCATTCTTTTGGAGCAGGTCGTCAAATGGCGTAGCTACCAAGGGCGGTGTATCCAGGCCTTATGTTATGGTGAAGCACCCCGGAACTAAGACCCCGGTTACACGGGTCCGGACGAATTTTTGACCGCGCGAATTCTGACCCACTTGCGGCTTCTGTTCACACGGGTCCGGTGGAACTGGACGAATTTTTGCACGGCAAAGTGTGCAAGTTTGGGACCTGCAAAAGGCAGGTACAGCTTTTGACCGGTACGGTTCCGTTTTCGTACCGGACCCGTGTAAACACCGGAACCGTGCAAGTTTTTGCACAGTTCCACGGTAATGGCCTGGAAACTAGCCCTCTTCAGGCGAGGATGCTAAGTTATTATTCAACCTTCAACCAATCAGAGAACGAGACTGAAGAAGCCATATTCGTGTTAGTTCAGTTGCACGGGCCCGTGTAAACACCGGGGTAATGTGGAACAAAACTTGCACGGTACCGTGTATACAGGTGTTCCAGGTACAAAATTCGCCCGTTCAAAATCCGTCCGGAATCGTGTAAACGGGGTCTAAAATGACAACAAATAAAACTATGTTGCATTGGACAACAAACCACGATTGACACGAAGGCAAGCAAACTCCAATTCATTTTTTGTTTGCCGAATGAACGTTGTTTGTAGCCGTACGCGCCCAGACCGCAAAGCTCCTGTTTGAGCACGGGTGTTATTAAATAACTACTGGACATTTTACTACCTTTATTACACAGCTCTTTGTGGAACTAAGCAGCCAGACCATTGAGCTTTTATCAAGTAAGCGGTCTGGCCGCATATTCCTAGGCGCTCACAGTTCCAATTCCAAGGCCGATAGTTCATTGAAATAGCTGTATAGGAGTGAGTTTCATGCTTCTGCCTGGTTGGTTCAATGGATATTATACAAAATGTATGATTTACCTGGAGCTTAATATGATCTGCCCATGTAATCTCATACAATCCACTCGGTTTTCCACACAAATTGTAATCCTTGCAGGTTTTTCCTGTACCTATTTATAAAGCCAATTTGGTCAATTGCAAACAAACTAGAGCGGATTTTAGATGACTGTCGTGATTTAATTGTGTTTGCGATTGATTTGCTTTCTCATTGGCTGCTTATTTCTATCAACCAATCAAATTGCGAACTAATTACAAGTAAGGAATTACTAGCCAATCAAATTCGAGAGCAATTGTGTGACTATGGTTCGGCTCCTGATTGGCTGGGCTGAAAACCATCCAACAGCAAGTTGTAATTACTCTTGTTCCTGACTGGCTAGTGATTACATAATTGCGTTTACTTTCAGGACTGTCATCTGAAATCTGCTGTAAAGCGAGTACAATGGTGAGATACCAGACACTTTTCTTAATCAATCATTTTGGTGTCCTTACTAAATACAGCATCAAATTCGATTGTCTAGTCAGAGAAATGCTGCTAATTACACAGGGAATTTCTGTACGTAGAAACCCATCCGTGGGAAAAGCTGTGGGAGTGTCCGAAAATCATATTATGGACTGCCATGGGAAATCCGAACAATTCCAATTCTACCATGGGAATTTCAGCTTTTCCCATGGATGGTTATAAAAAAGAAGCAAAGTTGGAACAATTTATTATTTTCATTGCTTACCGTTTTTGCGACCCGGGGTTCCCGCAGGACCACAAAATCGCTCGCACGTAAAACCCTCGCTTGAAATATTTGCTTTGCAAACTTTGTTAGATGGACAAGAATTCGACTTGCAATCATTCTGCAGAAAACAAACGGTAGTGACAAATAACATAAAGGCGACGAGCCACTTAAAACCTCTGTAGAAGACAAATGACAGTGACAAATTACATAGGGCGACGAGCCACGTTAAGCTATATAGAAAATAAATGACAGTGGCAAATGACATACGGTGACGAGCCACCTTAAGCTATATAGAAAACAAATGACAGTGGCAAATGACATACGGTGACGAGCCACCTTAAGCTATATAGAAAACAAATGGCAGTGGCAAATGACATACGGTGACGAGCCACCTTAAACTATATAGAAAACAAATGACAGCGACAAATGACACCCGATGACGAGTCACTTTGAGCTTTGTAGAAAACCTATGACAATGACAAATTACACGATGACAAGCCACCTTAAGCTTTGTAGATAACAAATGGCAGTGACAAATGACATAGAGCGACGAGCACCTTAAACTAATGAACCAAGACAGTGACAAATGACATACGTGTGACGAGCGACATTCATTTTTGTAGAAAACAAATGGCATTATAAAGCGACGAGGCACCTTAAGCTCTGTAGAAAGCTAATTGCAATCGCAAATGAAATATAGCTTAACCTTAAACTTAACCTCTGTTAACACAAATAAATGTGGTAAAGGATAATAACAAATAAATAAATAAACAACTTTATTTAGGCACGATAAGTATTCAAGCAGTGAGGAGCCACCTTAAACTAGCTCTGTAGAAAACAAATAAAAGTGACACGTGGGATAAAATAATCTCGTCTAAACATTACCTCCAAGCCGGAGGGAAAAAAATAAAAAATAAATAGGCCATGAATATGTTTCATACCTTTGTTTCAACGTATATCCAATTTGTTTTGTTCACCAAGTCATCAGGATCTAGAATACTTGTAGAGTATGACAGCTGACACAATCTCGTCAAGTTCTGGAAGTTGATTGATTGGCACATGTCACTCACAAAGCATTCAATCATGCAGACGTCTATTGAAGTGTCAGTGAAGTTGGCATCGATGTGATTTTTAAGATATTTTCCATTTACTGGAGAATCTAGATGGATTGTCTTACAGCCTAAGACAAAGAAAAGGATGTACGTTAAGGCTGGTTTCCACTCGCGATTTTTGCGTCATTTTCTCGCGCGAGTTGCAGTTCCAACATCTATTGTAAACGAGATGCAAATCCGGTATGATAACCGTGTAATTTTGTCACAGGCAGACCAGACTAAATATCAGTGGATTGGGTATTTGTGGTTGTAAACAAAAGTCTCTTCATAATTACTCTTGTTTACTGTATTTGGCGGGGGTGATGAAATTACTTGAAATCCGATGAAACTCTCATTATTCTCGATATGACTTACTTGCGTTGCCTGCATTTGGGTGGGTTTTAGGGCCGTTCCAGCTGGTTTTCCCTTGTTTTCCTTTTCACCTTGCTCCCCACTATCATGGTATTATGATAGTGGGGAGTGAGTTCTACCCTACTAGCAGAGGCCTCTTTCCTCTGCAGTTCAACCTCAGCCAGCGAAATGTAGAGAAAAGAGGCCTCCGCTAGCAGGGAAATCGAGTTTCAAGTTTGGAACATGTTTGAAAATGCAACATCCGGAGCGAGGAAAATCGCGGAGATCGCACTGAAAGGCGAAACAAGAGCGCGTGTGATGTGTGGAGAGACGTTGTTACAAACGGTTTTTAGAACGGCCCGGGTGTCTCTCCCGACATTTCGCCGATAAATGGAAGGGAAATTGCATTTAAATTATATTTGTTGTATTTTTGGGGTTTCACGATGTTGGCGTACAGGTACTACGCGCCTGTCATGCTTAATTTTGATGTATTATCTGTATCGCTGATTTTAGCCTGTAGATATAATGGGGTAATACATGCTGGTATAATAATAATAATCAGAATATAAAATGTTAAGTTTTTAAAAGTGCTCCTTGAAAATCTGGCCTACCTTTGCACCAGCAATATCGCAAAGTAATAATTGTCGACAAAAATCCAATGCAATGGCGACTTAGCCACATTCCTTCGGTTTTCTCCTGCAAAGTGTTTTTAAAAATCTTTCGAAGTATAAGGGAATTCAGAATTTCACCTTGATTTGAATATATTAATTTCTGTATGTTTTCCAACGAGATTATTAGGTTATTTTTCAGAGTTACTGTATTTGTTTTGTCTTTCTCTGAGCTTGATAATCTTTCGTCAATTCTAGAAGTCCATCAACTTCAAGAGAAACACCTGCCACGAATTGGAAAATGAAATTATATCGAGAACAATAGATTTGCCGATTCAATATCTTTTTCTGAACAAAGCATACGTTACCTGCATTCAAATAGAGTCCTCAAGTGTGACGTCACAGATTTGCAAAATTTCGAATTATTAGATTTTAGTCCACGAATAATGAAAGACGAACTCCAAAGAGAGTTGTATGCAAACAATGAGGCGAATCGGTTAAAACGCAACTGGGATATGGCCTGCTGAATACATAATTTTCTTTAACAAATCACTGTATTTTAGATCACTTTATGAACTTTATGATTTGGTTAAAGAAAATTATTGTATTCAGCCACAGGCAGCCCAAGTATAATGGTCGTTAAAAAAATATTCTGGCTTGGCGATATTTATAGTGTTTATGTGGCTTTGTGTAAGAGTAATCGAAAAACTCGCTAAATTGCTATAAAATCGTCACTGAGTTCTGGTAAATGATGGCAAATAAAAGTAGAAGACTTACATTAAGTTGTCCTGTTGTCCTTTCCTCGTCTAGAGGCGTTAAAGAGTGTTTCCGAGGGTTCCACCGGGCCCCTCTAACCAGAGGGGAAGGCTCCAAACAACAATATCGAACGCCTCGCATCGCGACCGAATTTCTTCGATAAATCGCCACTCGAACGGCGCCCTAATCACACCAGGAGAACCGTCTTGCATATATCTTTCCTACAAAGCAGCGCTGTCTCGATTAAAACATCCGAACACGGTGAATTTCGGTATTTTTTCCGTTCAACTTCGACAAGCCAATTTCACCGACTTGCGAAGTCAGGGGCCCTTTGGCCCAGGAAAACCGTTGCTCCAGTTACAGCGTTATCCTAGCCAGGCCTTCTGGCTTGATAGCCAGGCCTTCTGGCTTGATAGCCAGGCCTTCTCGCAAAAAGTCACTGTCACATGTAGGGGCAGGCTAAATTTGCATGTCGTTCACAATCCCCATTGGCTATCAAGCGAGAAGGCCTGGCTATCAAGCCAGAAGGCCTGGCTATCAAGCCAGAAGGCCTGGCTAGGATAACGCTGTAACTGGAGCAACGGTTTTCCTGGGGCCAAAGGGCCTCTGACTTCGCAAGTCGGTGAAATTGGCTTGTCGAAGTTCAACGGAAAAAATACCGAAATTCACCGTGTTCGGATGTTTTAATCGAGACAGCGCTGCTTTGTAGGAAAGATATATGCAAGACGGTTCTCCTGGTGTGATTAGGGCGCCGATCGAGTGGCGATTTATCGAAGAAATTCGGTCGCGATGCGAGGCGTTCGATATTGTTGTTTGGAGCCTTCCCCTCTGGTTAGAGGGGCCCGGTGGAACCCTCGGAAACACTCTTAAACGCCTCTAGACGAGGAAAGGACAACAGGACAACTTAATGTAAGTCTTCTACTTTTATTTGCCATCATTTACCAGAACTCAGTGACGATTTTATAGCAATTTAGCGAGTTTTTCGATTACTCTTACACAAAGCCACATAAACACTATAAATATCGCCAACCCAGAATATTTTTTTAACGACCATTATACTTGGGCTGCCTGTGATTCAGCGGGCCTCTATTGTATCTCGGTCGCGTTGCAACCGATTTGCCTCATTTTTGGTGTGCAGTTTTCATTCGATCACTTTATAGGACTCTATTTTCCGAACGAATGTATGCCAAGCTTTGCGTGTAAAAATTTGCAAATAAAAATATAGCTTTATACAGGCTTCAATTTCCAATACGCTCAGTGTTGTTCTACCCGGGCAGTCTCGTACCAAGATGCTTTCCGGGTTTTTTAGGGCGCGCAAAGACTTGTGGGATAGTTTAGCAAGGCGCGCCGGGAGTTGTGGGATAGTTTCAATTCCCAGTCCCTACGCCTCCAAAACAATTTTCACAGATTAAATCACATCAAGAGACGGCAAAAAATAACGTCTGGTTACGAGTCTGCTACCCGGGAGTAAGAACCTGTGTATTGTTCACGAGTTGCACCCCATGAAGCTTCTATTGTTTAGTAGAACGAATTATGATGAAATAAGAACTGAACACAAAGGGGTCCTCTGGGAATGGTTTACACCGAGGAGGTACAACATGCACATAGAGACAAAGAGACGATTTTTGGGAAAGATTTTCAAAATTTCAATTCCCTCTATCTCTTCTGCGGTAGATGTACATTGGGCACTTCCTCTAATGATACACAGGGAATTTCTGCAGAAACCCATCCTTGGGAAAAGCTGAATTTCCCATGGTAGAAGAATGTGAAATGTTCGGATTTCCCATGGCTATCCGGTATGTGAATTCTGAGCACTTCCCATGCGTGTGACTAATTCAGCTTTTCCCATGGATCATGGGTTTCTGCAGAAATTCCCTTATAATATCGATTGCGTGTATCACCATTGCCTTTTAATCTACCAATTTTGGTGCTTTTGACTTTGTCAGTTATGCAAGCATGACTAACATTTTACGGGGTGTCGACTGGGGGTGGCCCGTTTGAGGCTGCCACAGCAAGTTCGCTTTGGCAGCTTTGACCAGACCCGGCTGACTGGTAAGATTACCAGAGCGGTAATTTTATCTGAGGAGCAACGTGGGGGCAGACAAACAGCCATGAAGGCCGAGGAGAAATTGACAGTCGCGCATTAATTTGGTGTTCATAAATTAATTGTAGTGACGGGATTACTTAAGACCCTATTCAGGTATATAACATTCCTTTTGACGCTGTCTTTCTGTTAGTCTCCCTCGCAGTCTTTTCGTCGTTACTCTTTGTGCTTTTTGATTGGTCAGCACCTAAGCACTGCTTAAATGGCTTCCTGTCACACCAGCATAGGTTGCGTGCTGGCCAATGAAAAAGCCGCAATGAGTAGCGACGAATAGATTCGGGAGTTTGATTGACGGAAGCCAGATGGCGGTTTAACGGTTGGAAATCGTTAGCGAGAGTTCGCAGAATTATGAAAATCGCAGTAAAGTTGGTCGCGTATCATGTGGCCGTGTTTTTGTTTTTCACCGAGACAGATACGAGGACTAAAAACAAGGCGCGACAACAAAACCGCGAACGTGAACACCATGGCCGCACGTCGCGAAAGTTTAGAATACTTTTATCGAATCAAGTATGCGTGAAGAGTTTTTTATCGCGCCCCGTTAATTGGTTATTTAGGGACCTGATGATTCATGTCTCGGCTATAGGGATATCAAAAGCATATAAACGTGGCAGATAAATTTCTTCAGGATTCATTTTTTTTTTTCTATTACAGATTCCTTTGCAAAATAACAAATGAAGAATTAATTGCACATTTCTGAATACTTTTCCATATTTCCAATTAACTCATCTTTTGCGTCTAGCCATGGTATCTATTTCATAGGTGGCAAAATCCCGTAACTAGCTTTGTGAATAATGCTCTATCCCTGAGTATGGCTAGCAGAATATTACAACTGCCTGCAAGTTTAATAGTTCAGTTTTACCCCTGCATTCCGTTATGAAAAGAGCTAAAATTTTCCTCGCATTTTCGCTATCCTCGATAGCCATTACCTTAATATTTTACGCTACTGATTTATTACGACCACCTCCCAAAGTGGAGGTAGATGCCAAACTAGAGGTGGATTTATTTATCGCGCTGGTGACTTCGGCCAAGCGCCTGGAAAGACGAACTGCGATTCGCGAAACATGGCTCACGACTTTACGTCACTATCCCATCGGCATGCGATTCTTTTCCGATGGCAAAGACATCCCAGATGCCGAAAGGGCAGCGTTGGAAGAAAAGCGTAAAACATATGGGGACTTGGAACTGCTACCAACCAAGAACGGTTACTGGTTTTCACATCGATATCTATGGGCACTGTTTTGGGCGTTTGAGCGGTACGATTTCAAGTTTTTCCTACGAACCGACGACGATTATTTCTCAGGTGTGTTAAGGCCTGACTTGGGGCTTATACGCGGGCAGAAATGAATTTTGCTAATATCTCCAATACGAAAATAGCTACAGCAATGAAACTTTGCATCAATGTTAATTCTAGTACCAGCAAAATTTTGACAGTTGATGTTTCCATGACAACCAAATTAAAGGGACGTGCACCGTAATTTTCCTTTTTTGGGACATAACTTAAAATGGGGAACAGAAAACCTCATCCTATTCTGAAAATACGATGGAATTTTCCTTTACTGCATTGATTCCTTCAATATAGCGTCTTTTAAGGCAGACCACCTTGAAAATTAGTAGAGATAGGAGAGAAATTTGGTTGCTAGGGCAACAGTTCTCACGATCACGTGACCCTGGACACGATTAAAAAACGCTATCAACTGCAGAAGAAGTTCGTGAAGATTACGAATTTAGGGTCAAAAGGTAGGAAAATTGGCAGTAAGTTTTCCCCGTTTTTGATTGAAAGTAAATTTTAAACGGTACTTACAGATACTATAAAATTGTGTCTCCATAGCAACTAAATGCATGGAACAGTTAAGGTCGGGGGACGTGTTGCTCATACCAAGTTTCATCTCGGTAGCTATTTTGCTAATGTAGTTATTTGCAAAAAACTGATTTTTGCCTTAAGAATCCGCGTATAAGCCCCACCTCCTTTCAAGTCAGGCCTTAACACACCTGAGTTTGTTTGTCTAAATAATCTCCACAACGATTTACAATACCGAAAGAATGAAAAGCTGCTATATTGGGGCTGGCTTGGATGCGATCCAAGGATGGTCGCAATGGACGAAGGATTTCTTAGGTTAGCTCGGATATTTCCAGAGAATTGATACGAAGAAACAAAACTTTGTTGTGCCATCCGATGGGCGGTCAAATGATAGCCATGTGGATGAACTTATTGGAGAGTGAGAATTATGACATCACTTACTTAGCTGACAACAATCGTTTAATTAGCACACTACAAGAGCCACCTCCGTGGAAAAGTAGATGAAAAATTGTGTTCTGATATAATCGGTATTCACGAATCATACCCAACACAAATGTATAAATATTGGAATGCTACAAAACATACATGGTTCAACACAACGTTTACAAAAGTGGAACGAAAGCCTTATAAGGAATATTGCTCGAGACCAAAGGGTTGGGATTGGAAAGTTCTCGGCTCCCACTGGAGACACGAACCCAAACCTTGCTGGATGGCTAACCTTGACTGGCCAGAGTTAAAAAATTTCAAACAACACGCAGGAAGGCAGTAAAGTAGTCAAAGAGAGTCAGTTGCATAGTCATTGTTGAGCACAGCGATTACTTTGACGCTTAAAAAAAAACGCACAAAAGAAAAACAGAAAGTGTTGTCGCTTTTATCCTTTTTATACAAATCCGCACGGGCTGCCTGTGGCTTTAAGAATATTTTAGTGTTGTGCCGTGAGTTTGTTGCGTTGTGCAGTGAGTTTGTTGCGTTGTGCCGTGAGTTTGTTGTGTTGTGCCGTGAGTTTGTTGTGTTGTGCGGTGAGTTTGTTGTGTGCCGTGAGTTTGTTGTGTTTTCAGTGCCGTGAGCAGCTGGCCGTGAGTTTGTTGTATTGTGCCGTGGCTTCGGTGTGTTGTGCAGTGGCTTCGGTGTGTGTTGCCGTCAGAATCGTGTCGCCGTGGCATTTGTGGGCCACCGTATACACGGTCCAGAAGGGGTTAAATGGGAGCTGGGATTGGCCTTATTTTAGGCTGGGAAATGAGATTGAGGTCACTGGGACTGGCGATTTGACACTGGGAATGAGAATTTGTCCACTAAACTGGAATGGGATTCTATATTATTTCCCTTTTCTTTGTAAAACGATAAAAAACGTCGTTTTAAATAATTGTCAGGATAAAACCAGTGTAAACATTTCCCTGCAGAAGCGCAAAGGCCTCTTTTCTCTGCATTTCGCTGACTGATGAGATTCGCGAGGAAAAGAGACCTCTGCCCTGGGTCGAAACTCGCTCTGTTTTCCCGCCGAGCCACGCAACCTTGGACGGTTTGCTGATCGTTTCTTGAGCTCACTATATGCGCACGCATATCTACAAATGTTTTCCGCTGGGGGGCTCATTAAATAATATCAGTGGAAAACGTCAATCTCGTACCCAGAGCCCGTGCATCTTTGAGCCAGCGGCAAGATACAGGCGCTGGCCTAAAAGATACGCGGGCTCTGGGAACGAGATTGTGGAAAACGTTTGCAAATATGCGTGCGCATTTAGTGGGCCCTCGCGAACCTTAGCCAGCGGAAGGCCTCCTGCTTAGCAGGGAACCTTCGGCCGAGAACGAGAGAACGAACGATGTTTTCGAGTATCGTGCTAGTTTTTAGTTTTGATTTTGGCCCGGACGAAATGACCTCATTGCCAGTACGCTGCGCAGCGTGCTTTTGTCTTCCGATTTGGCGCCCGACCCCCAAGCCGAAGTAAGGAAACCACAGGGGCTCGAACGCCTGCCGACGAAAGTTGAAAAAAAAATATATATCAAGACGTTTTGTAGCCTAACGTTGTCGACTTGCCGCTTTCCTTATTAGGAATTCCTCCTTACCTTATTTGGAAGGTTTGTTAGTATTTTCCCTCATTTTAGCGAAAAAAAAAGGAGAGAAATCCACGAAAACTTGCAGGTATTCGAGAAACATCGTAATCATGGCCGCCATCGCCGCCATGTTGTTTTTGTCTCCGCCAAAGGGCCTGGGGCAAAACACAGGTAGCCCGCGCGTATTCACAGAAAACGACAACGCTATCTCGATGCGGCATTAGATCCCCAAAAGTTCCGCGGAAAAAAAAATCGATGCAAGCCAAACACTGATAGAAGTATTGAATTAAACTACGAGGGTTGCCATGTTACGACCAATGGTTATTGGTTCCTACTGCCCTTGTTACATCCGGGCTTGTGAATGTACCGCGGTGGTCCAATGCCCGGATCTAACAACTCACCGCGGCCTTTCCATCTTTGAAGACCGAAGTGATCTCAAACAAACCCTTGGCTTTCACAAATTCTCCATGGCTTCGAATCAAACTCCAAAGTAAGTCAGTTACATTTTATACTTTAGTTTCGCAGTATTTTCCTCACATTAGAACAGAATTTAAGAAGTGCGCTTTTTGACGTTTTTCCCTCAGAAGTGGCGCGGAATCGAAGAAGGGATTCTTTGTTTTGAATCCAAACTCTGTGGTTCAAACCAAACCAAGCCTCACTGTAACTTCGATAAATCGCCAGCTTTCGTCCCAAATCCAAGGGAAATCCCAAGCTACCATACTCCCGCAGGTTGGACAGACATTTTCAGCAAGCCAGTTGCCTCAAGGACAAATTATTTTCATACCTTCCTCCGAAGAGGTGAGAGTGCCAAGTCATTTAGGCCAAGTCATTTTCCCTGGGAACTCGAACACTGTACAATCTCCCGGTTCTCGACTGACTTCTACACCCGTAAAAAGATGGAGCAACGAAGAGACGAAGTTGATAGTAAAATCATACAGACAGAACAGTGAGAATCTTCATTCTATTAAAAGCAGCCGGGGGAAGAAAACAGTTTGGGAAAATATTTATAGTCAATTCTGTAAATATTGCATCGAAGAGGGTCTTCCTGTTAGTAAAACACTTGTTCAAGCCAAAGAAAAATGCCGCTCTCTCATCGATAAGTACAAATTCATAAACGAAAATGATCAGTCTGTAAGCTGGAAATTTGAGTTTTATGATATCTTCCATGAGATTTTCAACCCAAAAGAGGTTACTAGAGAAAATGAGACAGGAGAGAGTAAACCAGTTAGCAAGCTGAATACAGAGCTCGAGTCAAATTCAGAGAGCGAGGAAGAACTTGATTCACCACAGGGAACCCACACACTTTGTCCCAATATTACAGATGAAGACACGCCATATACTGTTTTGTTGGGGGATCAGCCTTGTGTTGTGGCATATACTGATCCATCTGCTGAAAACAAGGATGCTGATACCTCTAGTTCATCCATTCCAAAACCTACTAAAAACTTGGCAAATAGAGAAATGGTTGACATGAGTGACAACGAGGAGCCAAAAATGAAAAAAAAGAAAAGTTGCTCAAACTTCAACCGACTCTTTGCAAACTATAGAATCCGCTATTGTTGGAATGTTGAATGCACAGCAGAAGATTTTTGAGCAAGCTGAAAGGAAAGATGAAAAGATGCTGAAAATTATGGAAACAATGTTACAGTTATATGCTGATGGAGAAAGGAGACATCAAGAGTTTATGGTGTCAGTTTTGGACAAAATACAAGCAATATTTACAGCTAAGCAGTGATGTAAGAGAAAAAAGGTAATGACGTTTGATAGATGTTTTTAGTGTTATCTGTTTCATCAAATGGGCAATTCCAGAAAATAAAGGTACCCCCCTACACGGGCGGCATTTGGAATTTCCGATGGGATGGGGGGGTTAAGAGCTCGGAATTCTGATTGCAAGGGGAGGGGGGGGGGGGGTTTCGAAGCTGGATTTCTTTAACCTGCCCGGAATTCTATATGCATGGGGGGGGGGGGGGGGTAAACCATTTGGAAATTCTGGATGCATGGGGGGGGGGGGGGGGGGGGGGGGCAAAAACTAGTGCCACCCGTGGGGAGGGTACTTTTATTTTCTGGAATTGCCCAATATGGCACACATAAAGCAAATTTCTCTGGAAATGGTATTAATATATTTATTTGTACCATTCTCATACCCAAAGCTCCCAAGCTTGTCAGGTAGGATCTTGTAACAACAAGTGCACATGCACCATAAAACCAGCTTTACATGTATCTCATTTTTGAAAAATGCTGATATAGGTTGATAATTACACCAAAATTGGTTTGTTAGTGATATTTTTCACCTGTCTTTGACTTCCATGCTCTATTGCGGGTTGAACTTAGTTCTACTGTGTTTCCTTAGTCTTTCGGATGAGACAATAAACCCCAAAGTCCTGTCTGTCTTCCCGTGTACCCCTGTTCAAGGTGGACGTTAAAGAACCCATTGCACTCTTTGTAAGAGTGAGGGATTGTCTCGTGGTGCAATGGCCCAGCTCTTTGAGGCATATAATACACTGTAAAACAGCCCTCCTGATTGTGAGCTGGGTGGCAGCAATTGCACCATCCAATGCAACCTTCTCAAATTATCCATAACCTCTCCTTGTCTAGCAGTCATGTACTTTCAACCACTTTGAGTTCCCTCACAGCAAGGAGAAGACCCTTTCTTTTCTCTTCTTTCCTACAAGTAATTTGGAGACTGAGGCATAAAAATATAATTTTCCTTTATGCATGCACCAGTGGTTGCTACCAGAGCGACAAGATGTGGAGCTGTAGAGCTCTGCAGGGTATGAGAAGAATACATTATGTTAGACCTGCCAACTTGAAAAAAAAATTATGCTAGGTACCTTTGATTCTGGTACTAAATTTTAACGTAAGACGACAAAGTTCCAACCAACTCCCCAAGACCATCCTGAAGACCTTCCGAGTACATTCCAAAGATGTTCCAAAAGAAATTTACAAATTAATCTCCTTGACAATGCAAACAAAATGTACTCTCATTAATTAACACCCAAAAAACTAGTATTGTCATTTTATGATCTCTGGCATGATCAGTGAAGAATGGGTTTTTTAGAAACTTATAATATGGAGTGATATGGAAAACTATTTTTTTTTAATAAGCGAGAATCTGAAAGCAATGTTGTTCTGCCATTTAGGTGAGGTAAACAAGGTCTTGTGCGAGGAAATATGAGTTTTTAATTTTAGGCAAGGAAATCCTGCATAATGTTGTGAGGAAGTTGGCAGGTCTAACATGTACCAGTACAAGACTCCATGTTGTCTATAATATTAAGATAAAACTTCAAGAAGGCCAGGTGACATGTCATTGCTACTACATAGGCTCGATTTCCAGCTATTGTTTGTGTCTGCAATCCTCCCCCACAATTGGCTGGATCAATGGCCTTGATTGTTATTTTATAAAAGCCAAAAGCCCTGGTATAAAAGAAGTTACAAGTATTAGAGATGTGTTTCAATATGTAATGCTGACAGATATTTGTTTACTGTGCCCCCTTTCCTCCCACATGATATGGAATAAACATGTTGAAAGTTGTATTTTTTAATGACAAATAATCATAGTTTTCGTTTCTAACTAAGATTGACTAGAAAACAAATTTATTTTACTCCGACCCACTCAATAGTCCAGGTTTGTATTCTGGTAGATCCTTCATATCGAATATGGTACAGTCTCCTCTGTATAAATATCTTCCATGTCTTATAGAACGAGGATATACAGAAGGACACTGAAGTGTACCATATTTGAGGGATCTATGTAGGTGAATTCTCTGCTCTACTGATACTGCCAAATAGGCATTTACAGTGCATAAGTACAGTGGGAGCCTCAATTTGAAGTTGAAAAACTTGTGAATAACCATTGAGTCCCAAAAAGTATTCAAGCTTCATCAGGTTTTTGAACTGGTGTTTACAAGTTTTCCTACTTCAAATGAGGCTTTCACTGTATTTATGCGCCGTTGATGCCTATTCAGAGGTAGAGTAGAGAATTCTACTATTTGAGAGCAATTGAAATGTACACCACACACATGTAACGTTTCTAAAAAGGGTTCTTTGCTAAAGTGTAATACCATACAATGACTGGTTTCTGAATGAATTAAATTGATTGAAATTGCTTCTATGGTAAAAATGAGCTGCACCAAGTGAAGAGGGACGGGTCTTATAAAGAGTTTCTTAAATGTACTTTTGGGAAAATTGCAAAAGATGTTCATAATTCCCATGCCTTGCAAAATTAGAATTTTAGACTTCAAGTCCACTTTGCGAAAATTGGATGATCAACATGCTCAGTGTTAAAATACATCAACTACCGTAGCTACCTTCCACTCTTAAAAACAGAAATTTGATAAAATATTGTGTATAAGGTCCCTTTTTTCACTTGGCAGGGCCCAAATAATATCCAGGTAACGGCGGGTCTCATTTGCAGGTCGCAGGTCGCAGGTCGCAGGTCGCAGGTCGCAGGTCGCAGGTCGCAGGTCGCAGGTCACAGGTCACAGGTCGCAGGTCACAGGTCGCAGTCCGAGATATAAAATATTTTTACAAGTTTCCGAGACCACGCAGACTCCTGTAGTGGTTCTACCATTTTCTTCGAGCCGTATTCATCATGAAGCCGTATTCACGGACTGATAGAAGCTTTTATTAAACTGCATTTCACTTTCTTTTGAGCGAATTAACATTTGTCTTTGGGAACGGGAAAATTAACGCGCGAATATCAATATGTTGCTGATGTATGTATTTTATGTGTTTATAAAAATTCAATTGCGAGATGTTTGATCTCTAAGATGCGGACTGTAGTTTTGGCAATGCAGTTTAGAACCATGAGTGGGTTTATCTTTATCTTAAAGATACTTAGAACCTGAGCGACGATTTAATAATCATATCTATTTTTGTGAGTGTTTTACAGAACAGGGCGTTTCAGAGAGTTTCGCTTGTGCAGCACGTGATTGACAGTCTGTGAAACGGCCAATAGAAATGGAGCGGTCCCACGATAATTAGCATTACATAGCATATGTTTGCCAAAAGTAGAAGTAAAAGTTTTGTACCTTCGTAAAACACTCACAAAAATAGATACGATTATTAACTCGTCGCTCAGGTTCTAAGTATCTTTAAGATAAAGATAAACCCACTCATGGTTCTAAACTGCATTGCCAAAACTACAGTCCGCATCTTAGAGATCAAACATCTCGCAATTGAATTTTATAAACACATAAAATACATACATCAGCAACATATTGATATTCGCGCGTAAATTCTCCCGTTCCCAAAGACAAATGTTAATTCGCTCAAAAGAAAGTGAAATGCAGTTTAATAAAAGTTTCTATCAGTCCGTGAATACGGCTTCATGAATACGGCTCGAAGAAAATGATAGAACCACTACAGGAGTCTGCGTGATCTCGGAAACTTGTAAAAAATATTTTATATCTCGGACTGCGACCTGTGACCTGCGACCTGCGACCTGCGACCTGTGACCTGCGACCTGCGACCTGCGACCTGCGACCTGCGACCTGCGACCTGCGACCTGTGACCTGCGACCTGCGACCTGCGACCTGCAAATGAGACCCGCCGTCCAGGTAACAATAATAATAATATCTTATTTCCAATTGCACTTTTCGATGTATAAACTAATAAGACTATAGGATCTATTGTGCAGTTTATGTATAAAAACTACAGTGTACAATAATATGAAAAAAAAAATTGATGAAAATTTAAAAATATGCTTGTCTTAAGGTCTCGGTCAGGGAAAACGACGTGCTGATGGAAAAAAATTCTTGTCGCGTCGCAATTTATGCTATGATAATCAGCTATATATCGTTTTAAAGCTAAAAGACTGTTCTATCTAATGAACTTGTTCATTAGCGGGGTTCAGATTTTTCTTATATTTTAACGACCCCGAACTAAAAACTACCTTGTTTACCTGAGAAGCTCCAGAACATTAGCGGTATATTTTAACGACCCCGAACTAAAAACTACATACCTTGTTTACCTGAGAAGCTCCAGAACATTAGCGGTTTTCATATTTTGAAATAGTTCTATATCCACGTGAAAATGCTGAAAAAAATTCGGAAAAGAAAAAAATAATTCTTCATCTTGCCAATATCACGTGATTTAAAATTGGGAATATTTTTTCATACGGAAGTGAAGAGGTCTATTCTACTACATGATCAATCAAAACCGAGAGGTTACGCCATCAAATGATATCATCGAGCCACCTTAAGCTAAGGAGCTCCGTTTAGTCAGCATTTATGTTAACAGAAAACGGCAAAGCTGTACGTTAATGTTCGATCTCCTTACCGTCTGATTCAACTTCATGCAGTGTTTAGTCGCCATATTGTCTTTCTTGAGGCATTTACAGCTGGTGTTTAAAGGGGCAGCGTCACGATTTTAAGGCAAATTTAGGTTGCTTAAATGTAGTCAAATTCAAACGAAATGAGCAAAATAATCATCTACATTTGTTAAATAACCTTTCAACTGCTAGATGAGCACAAATTTGGAGTATTTTCGTGTGTTATCGAGTGGATGGAATTGGATTACGACATAACATTTTTGATTTCTGTTCAGGCTGAACAGTTTTCAAACTTGGAAATTTGATAGCGAAATCTATAAAATCTTATTTAAGAATGCCTATATAATGCAAGTTACAGTTCCTTTTTCTTTATAACACTAAATAATAGTATAATGTAGGATTCTGAGATGTTTATGTAGATCACTGGTCCTATTTTATAAAATTTTGTTGAAACAACCTTGACAGAGCCCCTTTAAGCTAAGGAGGTCCGTTTAGTCAGCATTTATGTTAACAGAAAACGGCAAAGCTGTACGTTAATGTTCGATCTTCTACCGTCTGCTTCAACTTCATGCAGTGTTTAGTCACCATAATGTCTTTCTTGAGGCGTTTACACCTGGTGTTTAAACGTTTTGCAGTTTTTACAAAGAGATGTAAATTAGATGGGATGTATTATTTTCACTAGATGAACTTGGGGTTGGCCACCTGTTTTTCAAGATGTGTTCTAAAAGACAGTGTTCGGGATTTTTGAATTTTTATAAAGAACCGATTTTCTATTGAAAATAAGATCGATTTTTTTTTCCAACACTGATTTTTAGAACACATCTACAACACGCTAGAATGGTGTCAAAAAACGGAGATAGGTGGAACTCTCAAAAGTTGAACTGATGCACTGGAAAGGGAGCCCCGTAAGAAATTTGGGTTTCGTAAAATTAAATAAAATTATATACCATAATTTAGCCGTTTTCAAATGAAGTATCACTTGTCAAGAAACGACCAATTTTCGTGAAATTATGCCACTTTAACGAAAAAGTACCCCGAAGGTGCTTTCGTTCTTTAACAACATTTTACCATGGGCTTAGTTGTGTTCTAAAAAATCGAGTTGGGTTTTTTTGAAATTTTAAAAAGAGCCGATTTTAGAGCCAATTTTGTTTGTCCTCTACGTTTTTCTAATAAAATATATTTTTTTAAATTCTTTAAAAAATCATAATTTTAAAAGGAGATCGAATTTCCAAAATTCCCGACACAGTTTTTTAGAACACATCTTAGTCAACGCTTATATGGGGTCAATCAACGAAAATAGCAAATATGCGCGAGGTTGGAACTCTAAAAAGTTGAAGTGATGCACCGGAAAGGGAACTCCATAAATAAAATTGTGTTTTGTAAAATTAAATTAAATTATATACCATAGTTTAGCCAAGGATATAAGCTTTAAAATGAGGTATCGTGAAATTATGCCACTTAAACGAAAAAGTACCCCGAAGGTGTCCCGTAACCTTAAGTAACATTTACGCTAGGAGCATTCTAGATAATACTGTCAATGTCTAATTGTCAACGATCTTTCATTTATTGTGGGTATACATTATTAATGACATTACGCACTTTACGATAACCAATGGTCTACACCCAACGTCCTTTTAGAACCAATTATCTCGCCTTCAATTTAAATAAATGCTTAACACCGGCCAACATAAATGTTATCAATATTTTATTCCAATATTAACCCAATATCTTAGTGTGAAATAATGTGAAATATCTTAGTGTATATAAAGAAACCTTCCTGCTTTGTATTTGTTCTGACGGAGCTTTGAGTTTCCCTGAAACTTTTGAGTTGTTGCATTCTGTTTTGAAAAAAAAAAAGAGAGATGGTCTGTATTTAAGACTTTTCATCTAAATCCAGATTTCAGCGGAAATTGAAAATTTCTCAAACATTTTTTTGCAGATGCCAAATGATTATCGATGTATTGGAACAGTAGATAAGCAATAAGGATAAGAAAAAAAAGGATAATTTATATGCCCATTCGGCTGTATTTCTACGTAATTACATGCAACAGAGCGCAATAATATACAAAAACAAAACAAAAAAACTCTTTAAAACTGGTCTCAGCGGATCTCTTATTAATACTTTTAGGGACATTTTTTTGTAATCGTAAGAAAATTCTACTTTATCTCGGCTTGCGCCAAATTGCGAGATGGTTGAATTGTATTGCACCAACGCATATGCGTTGCAACGAAATAAAGAGTCGTCAGATTAGAATAATTAATACTCATACGAAAACAAACAAGTACTGCTAAATTATGATTACTACACATGAGACATAATTATTTTTCTTCGCTTTTATTCCCAAGCGTTGTATGCATATTTATATTACCCCTTACACTTATTGAAGTCATATAAGAAACATATGGTCGATAGCATGCTATGAGCATGGGCAGATTTCATATGTTTTCCCTAAAGAGCCCGTGTCAGCCACTCCTTGTTATTGTTTTCGTTCGATATTAGAAGACGAATTACGTGTAGAATTCTCGTAATAAACATCTAAGAACAAAGTATCAGGTTTGATTTACCAAATTCAATCGAGAACATTGCTCTATATTCTCTCAATCAGCCGATGGAAATGGATGCTTTCTCTGACTTGGTATGTCGCAATGCTGTCAAAATGGCGGCTGACACAGGCTCTTTAAACTCGGCCCCCGCACTTGTCTTATATTGTCTGCAATGACTTCCCCCCTCCCCTCACTTCGAATCTGTTCCGCTTCCCACGATGAGCTATTGAGATTGTCCTTGCAGCCCACTCGCACTAGAAATAGGAAGTCACGTCTGAAAAGTTGCCTGCGAGAGCCGGCTCTACAGGGTTTTTTTCCGGATATTTGCACGGGATTCCTGTGTCACGTAACACAGGAATCCCGCGCACCAAAAAATCTGAAAAGTTGCTATCAAATCCGTGAGCCGATCACTGCCCATTAAATACATCTGCCAACCACTCTGACCTTTGACTTTGTTGTTGCTGTCGTTCAATGTTAAAAGTATAGCAATCTTGAAATAACCGTCAACAAACAGAGTTTTATTCTTGATTTACCAAATTCAATCTTTTGCAATGCCTCGTTCTTACTAAGTTCTCTGTTTTTGTCCATATCAAAACTCCAAAATTTACTAAGAAGTGTGTCAAGACAAGTTCTAGCATCCATAAATTTCTTAAATTTTTGAGTTTTGAAATGCCTGTATCTTGATCAGTATTTAACCGATTGCCTTGATTTAGACAAGTGAATACCTTCTCTCTTGGTATGTACGTCTCGTGTTGATAAACCATGGTATGTAAAAATTCGTACCCAGAACCCACGGTTGGAATAAGGCAATCACGAAGTGCGGTATAACCTTGCGAATAGCTATGTATTACCTGCGAATAGCTATGCATTCCCTACGAATAGCTATGTATTCCCTGCGAATAGCTATGTATTCCCTGCGAATAGCTATGTATTCCTGCGAATAGCTATGTATTCCCTGCGAATAGCTATGTATTCCCTGCGAATAGCTATGTATTCCCTGCGAATAGCTATGTATTCCCTGCGAATAGCTATGTATTCCTACGAATAGCTATGTATTCCCTGCGAATAGCTATGTATTCCCTACGAATAGCTATGTATTCCCTGCGAATAGCTATGTATTCCCTACGAATAGCTATGTATTCCCTGCGAATAGCTATGTATTCCCGCTGTCTGTATCAACATAGATGGCATGAACTTCAACGGTCAGCATTCAGGGGAGTACGCCGGAGTGTTAAAAGTTGCAGTTACAGCCTCGAGCGTACGTAGGAGTTTTTAAACACAGGCCAAGCTCATGAGTGTAGTACAGTACTTGTACCAAAACCCTCTCAGAAATGGGCAGCCCTTGCCCGGAGGCCTATAGGCAGCGTATATACGCTACTGGCATTAAATAGCCATAAAATATCAACAGAGTGATTTAAGGGTTAAACCTTTTTGCCATGTCGCCAAATACGACGGTTTAATCCCGCGAATAGGTACAGCAGAGGCACTCAGCATCTAAAACTTTTCGTTTTCCTCATCGCATCAGAAGATATCACATTTGCCTGACACAATCCTTTGCTACTGCTCCTTCGTAATGCCTGAACAGCCAACTGATTCGCTGAACATCGCCCATTGATAGTCGACCTTCTTATAAGAGCCTCGTGTTGAGTGTTGGAAAGTGATACACTGTACTCTCGGCGCACATCGGTGTCCCGGCAACGCCCACATGTTAGAACCTTTTTGAAGGCCTGCCGGTAGTTTTGGCTGAAGGCGGCATATATACAGGGACTAACCGCCGCGTGCGACCGCATCATGAACTTGCAGATGAAGTCAAATGTGTATGAGATGGTGACCTTTTTAAGTGCCAGAGTAATGTCGCCACTTGAATAGGAAGCCAACAGATGACGAAAAATATAACCACTGTGATCAGCATCTTGACGACCTTGGACAAAACACATGAATTTAAAGTTAGATACCGGCTTTAGGTCGCTCAAGTGTATTAAGGCGTGGGCCAGCCGAGAAAATCGGCAATATTAGAAAATTTCCAATATCTTTACTAAACAGTAATGCTAAAGTATAAAATTTTCAGGATACCTAACATTCATCGAGTGCGATGTTTTAGTATGCAATTTGGGCTGATACACAGGTCACATGGCCAGTCACGTGACATATTCACTTTTCACCGTTTTCTCCGATGGTGAATTTCACTCCTCTTTGAAAAGTTATTGGTTAATATCCCTCTCTCTTTGGGTTCTACATAGTGACGTCTTAACCGGTGAAAAAGCCCATTTAGAATCCCAGGCCTTAATGTGCGGTCCGTATAGGGAAAAACTGTGACCGAGGGCTCGGTCAACATTTTCCAGGCCTAGGTCACAGTTTTTCCCTATACGGACCGACCTAAAGCCGGTAAATAACTTTTTTTTTCCAACACTAAAATTTGATTTCTCCGATGAAAACAAGGGCATGTGTCTTGACATATTTGCCCATATATTTCTTTGCAAAAAGAAAGCAAGAATACAAAGTTTTGGAAGCTCATATCTCAGCATTTTCAAGTAGTTCTTCTGAAACTTTGTAGTTATACTAATACACAAATGTGAAGAATTGAATACCGGGTTCCATTTGCTGATAACTATTAGATATTATCAATCAATATTAACATGACAAAAGGCCTATAGATTTGACGCTTGATTAAGCATGCGATAACTGCATCCTAATTGGCTGAGCGAATGTATGGCGCAGGCTTTGAAAATTTAAAACTAAAGGTAACTTCATGAAGGCCTCATTTTCCAAATACGATTTTACACTGTGATAACATGGAAGATAGACGCTCCTAGGTGAAGAGCTCCTGATGAAAATTTTCTGCAAAGTACCCCCCGTTTCAATTATTCCTCGAGCCCGAGGCTCTGAGTCAATAGCCCAAGAGTGTTGGAGTGCAGGTAGAAAAGACGATTGAAAATCCAGGCTAATTAACAATTATTCCTCGAGCCCGAGGCTCTGAGTCAATAGCCCAAGAGTGTTGGAGTGCAAGTAGAAAAGACGATTGAAAATCCAGGCTAATTAACAATTATTCCTCGAGCCCGAGGCTCTGAGTCAATAGCCCAAGAGTGTTGGAGTGCAGGTAGAAAAGACGATTGAAAATCCAGGCTAATTAACAATTATTCCTCGAGCCCGAGGCTCTGAGTCAATAGCCCATGTGGCCGAAGGCCGAATTGGCTATTTA
This sequence comes from Scolanthus callimorphus, assembly GCA_033964015.1. NCBI lineage: Eukaryota > Metazoa > Cnidaria > Anthozoa > Actiniaria > Edwardsiidae > Scolanthus > Scolanthus callimorphus. Next base: position 30,821,542 of record CM066912.1, on the reverse strand, counting down.
CTCACAGGCTCACAGGCCATGAGGGCGAGAGGAATAATTATAATAATTATTCCTCTTATAATAATAATAATAATTATAATTTAGTCAAATTACACGTAGGTCAATTAGTATAGCCAAAACGTTTTCTGGTCTGGTCATTTGCCATTTTCTGGCTTTCAAATCCGACACTTTTCTGTGTTAGTAGGCTATAACTTATAGCCTACTAGTAGCTCAACCAATCAGAACGCAGCATTGACAATAGACCACTAGTGTGATTTGACTAAATAGACTCACCTTTTTCCGCGACTCCATATTCTTCTTACAGTTGGGATCTTCGCCTGGAATTTTCCTTAACCACAGCTTAGCGCATATCACCGAATACATAATGCTCAACATCAGGAATGGAAAACAGTAGGCAACAATAAACAGCATAATCGTGTAAGTCCACGATGCGGTATCGTTATCAAAAGCTGGCGACCATTCTTCGACGCAAACGTATACTGGGTGAAGCCTGTATGCGTAGATGGTAGGCGCTGCCAACCCTGCAGCTATGATCCATGTTATTACAATTAGCACGCGGAATACCTTTTTTGTCAGAATTTTCCTGAGCGGAATCACGATAGCAAAGAATCTGTCTGCAGCGATCATTGCGAGAGTCAGGACAGAGACGGGAGCCAATAAGTATTGACCAAAATGGACCACTTTGCAGAAATAGATGCTGCGGAAATAAGTCTCGAAACACCATTGGGCTGCGTCGAAGATCTCTAGGAATGTCGGAGGTATTGCTATGATGGTGTACAGAAGGTCCGCAACCGACATGTTGATGATGAGGTAGTTTGTCACAGTGCGCATATGCGACTGACTGCTGACCGCACAGATCACGAGAATGTTCCCGATGACTGCTACTATGGAAACGATTGTCAAGGCGACGGCCTTGCCGATTTGAACTTCCATGGAATCCATCGACATAATTCCTGGTGGGAATACTGATATATTTTTCGTGTCTTGGAATGTGGTATTTCTTAGAAAACTTGTGTTGTTGGCCATTTTGTGTGTTGCAGAGGTTGGACGTTTTCTTGGAAGCAGGTGACTTGGAAACGTATTATCTGCAAATTATTTGAATTATCCCGATGAGTATTATACTGGTTAACCTTACAGCTCTTGCTTTCTAAATCTTAGCGGTAGTCTATTAGCAAAAAGTGGATTTCGTTTATTTACTAACCATCTTGGCTACTTGATTTTTGCATCTAAAAGAAAAACTTTACAATTTTAAAAGAACGCGAACTATTATAGAAAACATTCAACATGGTTAAAATGTGAGTTTTCGCTTCATGGTAATTTGTTACTCATCTATCGAAAACTCTTATTAAGGTCTCGGTCAGGGTAAATAATTGAAAATCCATAATACGACTTTTTTCCTGGAATTCAGTTAATAAAGTCCTAAAGTACATTTCTAAATCCCCAAATAACGCGTCAACTGTTTTCCCGTTGGTTTGAATAGCCCATTCGTTTGTATTGCCCGCCACTCATTTTCTGTATTTTAATTAACTTTACACGCTTTTTCTAGCACTTAAATTTTAGGTCAAATTTTCACCTTCGCGAAGCTCCTGACCTCGCACAATTTAAGATATCGGCGTCAAATTTTCTGTGCCGTTAGACGATGATAACACCTAAAAAACCGTGTGAGGAAGTTTTTATTTTTTACTTGAAAAAGTTTTTATGATACATTTTGCGGCAGCAAATGAAAAAAATGCGACTTTCAACTTCGCGACTTCGCGACGCGCCACGGGGGGCGTATCTCCCTCTCTCCTGGTAACTCGACACTTGTAAACAAACCGAAGCGCGCCGCCGCGGGATTTCTCTCGATTTACGGACGTTCGCTTCTCTCGATTTACGGACGTTCGCCGGAGAAGGGGCTGCAAGCAGTCTATTAAAATATAAGAAAAGTATAAACTCTGCTAAAATGAACAACTTCATTAGATAGATCAATCTTTTAGCTTTAAAACGATATATAACTGATTATCATAGCATAAATTGCGACGCGACGAGAATTTTTTCCGTAAGCACGTCTTTTTCCCTTACCGAGACCTTAAAGCCGTTTACCTTTCTGGCATAAAAACCATGTCTTTATTTCACTAGTAATTTGTTACTCTATCTCTCGAAAAGCCTTATTAAGTCCTTTTAACTTTCTAGCATAAAGATCTTGTTTCTGTTGATCATAGTAAGTTGTTTGTTTTTCTTTTGCGGTAGTTACTTAATGTGGCACTTTTCTCGTCTACTTCAGTGAAGAGCATGAGTTTAAAAGGAAGCAGCTGTAAGCTTACCTTGTGTCGTGTTTGAGGAGAGTGTGTTGGTCGATTCACTTAGTTTTGTGTGTTATGCTCCTCGCCTACTTTTCCTTATCCTCGTAAACATCCATCAGACCCTGTCTGATGGGAATTTCGATTTCAGAGACACCTTTCTTGAAATATCTAGTATCCAGCAATCCAGCAGACGATTACTCTGTCTCTTATTTTAAGGAAAATCCTCCAATACCGACTCAATGGTACCGAACAATGCTTGTATCGCCTCGATCTCAAGTAGTACCCTCACAGCCAGACAGTCTTATTTCTGGCAGACGTTTTCTTTGTTAGAGTTCCAGTCATCGTATTAACTTATCCAGTAGCGAATGACGAGTTCTCTTTCTTCTTTCCTGTGTTTTTCCTGCGCCCTTAGTAACAAATAAAAATATAAGCATTATTGTTCAGGTAAACAGTGATCAGGTTAACCAGGCGTAAGCTATAACTGTTAAGGTTGCCCATTGCTAATTCACTTAAAACAAAGCCTAAAGAAAATTGCCTTATTTGCGTAGGAAAGATGGAAAAAATAGCAAAATGTCAGATATTTTTATGCGATCCCGATAAAGAACTCTTCACACAAAATACATGTTATGATATATGTTAAGAAAGTTGCAGTTTCTAAAGGTATCAAAATAAAATAAAGGCATTGCATTTGAAATTTGCACGGTAGAATTTTACTTTTCTAAAATAAATGTACCTGTTAATTGCTCTAGTTTATATTCTCACTAGCTCAACAAAGCCCTAAGCAACATATTTTGTTTAACATTTTTTGGGGGTGATTTATGCTAATGTATACTGTAAGAGATAGCCAAGCTTGATATTAAGGTGCTATTGGTGTGCATTGCATTCAAGAGCCTGTGTCCGCCATTTTGACAGCATAGCAACATGCCAAGTCGGAGAAAGCATCCATTTCCATCGGCTGATTTAGATAATATAGATCAATTTTCTCGATTGAATTTGGTAAATAAAATCTGAAAGTTTGTTTTTTAAGCAATAAAAGTACTTTCCGCGTGCTCTCTGCTTTCTTACAAACACGAGGGGGATGTTGGGAGAACTGATCAAAACTTGAAAGACACGAGCCGAACGCGAGGGTCTTTCAAGTTTTATCAGTTCGACCAACATTCCCCGAGTGTTTGTAAGAAACCAGAGAGCACGCAGAAAGTATTTTTATTGCTTTTAGAAAATAACATACACACGATGGTCAACGCGCATGCTCGTGCCCGTTAGCCGTGCCTATCTCGGCTCCGTACTTTTCTGTTCTGGATACATCATTCAAGGGAGCAGTACGGTTCAAGTTAATATCAAGATCATTCTAAGGATTAGGGCAACACTTTAGGCCGACCTACTGGTTTATTACTATCTTATATGTAGCAGGATGAACATCTACGCGTTACAACTTCTGCTAGTTGGTTTAGCTCTTGGGCATATTGTTCCAGAACCAATATTAATCCCACGGGAGTTGCCGAACAATGGGCCTTTACATCCAAGCCCTTTCCGCGAGCTTAGATCACGAAACGATAAAGAGCTATTGGTGGAGTCCTTGCGGCGTAATACTCTTCGACTTCTCGCCGTGAAAGGCCATTACTCGGGATCGAAATCAAGATATCTTATCTTGTTATTAGTGCTGGCTGGAGACACAAGTGTCAACAAAAGCCCTGGCCCTGGTAAATTCCCATGTGGTGTTTGCACGAAGTCAGTCAGATCTAATCAACCAGCGATTGAATGTGAACAATGCCTCCTATGGTATCATAAAAAATGCATCTTCATGTCAACAAGTTCATACTCAGGATTTCAAAACAACTCCAGCTTGGTTTGGTTATGTCGTAATTGTCTGTTCCCGAACTTCTCAACTTCGTACTTTGAGGGCATATCAGGTGATCTCTTATCTGCCAATAACTTTTCGGTCCTTGATGAATCTCTAGACCAGGTGTCATCTTTTTCTCCGGGTCTAACATCTACCCCACAGCGCCGAGATCCAGTTAATTCTAGTACGGGCTACCGTGATCGGCGGGACAAAATATCACTGTTTTGTGCTAACATGAATAGCATAAGGGGGAAAAAAGTCGATCTACAGGCATTCTTGGATGCTAATAGCCCTGATGTTGTTGCACTACAGGAAACGAAAATTGACTCCAGTGTCACTGATTCTGAGCTTTTTCCATCAGAGCTTAACTACTCAGTTTTCAGAAAGGATCGCATCTTAGGGGGTGGGGGTGTACTCCTCGCTATTAAATCCGAACTAACCCCGGTTGCTTGTCCTATTAGTGACTCAGGAGAAAGTGTATGGGCCAATATTAAGCTAGGTAACCAGACGCATTACTTTTGTAGTTTCTATCGCCCACCCGAGCAACCCATTGATGAACTTAGTTGCCTGGGCAACCAACTTGACCATGTGATCAGGAGTCACCGCGCGGATAAAGAGCCCGCAATCCACGTAATAGGGGACCTGAACTTTAGAAATATCGATTGGGACAATTGTCTCAATAAGAACGGCAGCAACCTCACGCCATCGGAGGGGCTCGCTCTTATTGACATTTTGAATGATCACTATATGGAACAACTTGTTGATTTCCCGACACGCGGAGAAAACATACTTGATCTGATAATGACAAACAGGCCCGGGCTGGCTATTGATGTAAGATCTCCGGCAAAGTTTAGTGACCACCACGCTGTGGGTTGCTCTATTATGTCGTCTGTCAAGCTGCAGCGAAAGGCGAAGCGCAAAATTTATCAATATCATAAAGGAAACTACGACAACATAAGAGCAGACATGGACACTTTTTACCGCAATTACCTCCTCGCTGGCACGAGATCAATAGAGGAAGATTGGAACCTTTTCAAGGGGAAACTGCTGGAGTCGGTGAACACGAACATACCCTCTAAGCTGGTCAGCGGTAGAGATAAACTTCCCTGGATGTCCCCACGCCTACGTCAACTAGTCCGCCGAAAGAACAGACTACATACAAAGTTTAAAAGAACTGGTAGTGCAAGACTGCGCACTTTGTGGAGGAACATGAGGCGGAAGCTTACTACTGCTTTGCGTAAGGCTCGCAACGAGTATGTCAATAATATCATTGGTGACGTCAAAAGCAACCCCAAGCCGTTCTGGCGGTATATAAGATCGCAAAGAAAGGATAATCAGTCAATGCCTCCTCTAGCCACGCCCACGGGCAGCTCAGCTGAATTGGACACGGAGAAAGCTGAAGTGCTAAACCAACAGTTCAGAGCGAACTTTTCAAGCGAAGAGCTCAACGCTATTCCTCTCATTCGACCTCTCTTTCCATCTATGTCCGACATTTTGTTACGGAGGCTGGTGTTCACAAGCTCCTCGACAATCTGAAAATTACAAAGGCAGCAGGGCCCGACGAAATCAGCCCAAAAGTCCTTAAAGAAGCTGCCCCTGCCGTCGCTCCCTTTCTCAAGTCCATCTTCCAGAGATCCCTTGACGCAGGCGAACTCCCAAGGGACTGGCGATTAGCCAATGTATGTCCAATCTTTAAAAAAGGGAATAGGTCCGACGCCGGCAATTACCGCCCTGTATCACTAACCAGCGTTGTTTGTAAGATGCTTGAGCACATTGTTTGCTCAAATCTGATGGCCCACATCGACCACTACAAAATTCTTACTGACCGACAACATGCATTTAGGGCGCTACACAGTTGCGTGACACAGTTATGCCATGTGATCAACGACTGGGCGTGTGCTTTGGACAAAGGCTTTCAGACCGACGCGTTCATTCTGGACTTCGCCAAAGCTTTTGACAGTGTTCCCCATGAGCGTCTGAAGTCTAAATTGCGAGGCTACGGAATATCTGGAAAAACCCTCCGCTGGTTAGACGCATTTCTAAGGGATCGCTTTCAAAGGGTGGTTGTGAACGGTGCAAAAAGTGGATGGTCTCGTGTACAATCAGGCGTCCCTCAAGGAACAGTGCTAGGTCCAGTATTGTTCAATATCTTTATTAATGATATAGTAAATGACATCGACTCAGAGATACGCCTATTTGCTGATGATTGCATTTGCTATCGAACTGTGCGCACCAGTGCTGACTGTGAACTCCTGCAGAGGGATATCTCTAGGCTCGGCTCATGGGCTGAACAGTGGTCCATGAAGTTTGAACCTACTAAATGTAAGACCATGAGGATATCCCGTAAGACACGTAACAATATCCCTTTCTTATACCATCTGAAAGGCACGCCCCTCGACTCGGTCACTGAGACTAAGTACCTTGGTCTAACTATAACATCTGATCTAAGGTGGAATCGGCATGTTGCTATAATAACCAAACGTGCCAACCAGGTACTCGGGCTGCTAAGGAGAAATCTGTCATTCTGTCATCGCGACGTGAAAGAGTCTGCGTACAACGGTCTCGTGAGACCTATCCTAGAATACGCCTGTGAAGTGTGGGATCCCTACACGGCTAGTCTATCTGCCGAGGTCGAGAAGGTTCAGAGGAGGGCCGCTAGATTTGTCTGCTCCGATTACACCAACTATTCTGAGGGTGCAGTTGCCGCTCTGATGACATCTCTCAACTGGAGGCCATTGAAGGACCGCCGGAAGCGCTCAAGGCTCTCGCTTTTCAACAAAGGACTTCAAGGCCTGGCTGCTCTGCCCGAAGTAGACACTCTACAACGGCCTCTCCGCCAGTCTCGTCACATGCACTCGCGCTTTTTCAGAAAGCCATTTGCAAGAACAAACGTTCTGAAATATAGTTTTATCTTACAGACCGTAGAGGACTGGAACAGTTTGCCTGAGGAGGTTGTTGCCATGAGCCCGAAGGTGGCGGCTTTTGAGGCCCTTTTGTAAATTATTATAAAAATGCAATTGCGCGATACAAAAATATTGCTAACAGCAAAGTGTATCAATAAAAATAAAGTGAAGTGAAGTGACGCGCGACAGCGTTGCGTGACAATCGTGTTTCTCAGGTCTCTTACAAACACGCTTTTTAACCAATCGGAATGCGCACATTCACAATACAACATAGGTGTTATTTTCTAATAGATGTTATTACGAGATTTCTACACGTAATACTTCTTCTAATAGCAATATACACTTGATTCGCTTTCTAAGATCGAGTGAAAACAATAACAAAGGGGTGGTTGACAAAGGCTCTTCAATAATAAAAAAAGTAAAGTCTGTCTTTCTATTTGTTTTGAAAATGGAAGGGCTCCACTTCAATTTGTCTCCTTTAGGAAAATTTACGTAAAGGCGCTTTGTAGAAATCGTTATGCTTTATTTAACCGGTGACAACAAAGCTTGGCAGCCAATCAGGACGCCGTATAGCGTTTCGCACATGTGAAAAATATAACCAATAGAATTCAGGGACTGTTCTGTTTTAACCAATCAGAATAGAGCACCGCATTTTGTTGGCTTTTTTTGTCAAAGGGGAATTTCCCTTCGCCGGGCGCTGTTCCGCTAGTTTGACTAAAAAATGTCTCGATTTGTTTCCATAGATTGCCCTGTTGATGAATTCATTCAGAAACAGGACAACAAAAACACCTTGAGTAAAACAAAAAGAGTTTTGGCTCTTCTTGCCTGCCTCATTTTTGGAGGTAAAAGGAATCGATAAACATGAGTAGAAGATTGTGAGCCAGCAAAATTAGACGAGCTGTTGTGCGAATTTCTTCTCCAAGTCAGGAAATTGTTGTGCTTTTGAAAATTCTCGTCACATGTGTAATAAAAGCTAACAGCATTGTGATGAACGTTGAAAAATACCAAAAAAAGACATATTATTGATTAGTTTTGATTATTCAGATAAGTTAGATGTTACCGCTTGTTTATCAATGTAATAGCTTCCTTTACGTTGTCGAGCTTAATTTCCTTTTTTATGTTAAGATAAATTGTGGTTTTACGCATTTTCCTGTTCGTAACCGCTTAGGAATGCTACCATCCCTTTTTGGGACACGTTCCCTCGACATATAAATTAGTCGGAGTTTCGGGAACACGTGGGAGTTTTATTGAGTTTTCACTGAGATATCATAGTTATCGGAGTTACTGGAGTTAAACCTACAAACGAGTTCAACAGGAGTTTTGGAGAATTATTGGAGTCCATAAGTGGAGCGTTTAGTTGGAGTTAATTTCTTAAACCTTGGAGACAGATCAGACGTAAGTCATGTTTGTAAATATCTCCTTTTTATCTGTTTACTTTTATTCGATTTGTAAACCAAAGCTTAATTTTAACCTCGCAAACTGTAAATTGCTTTGTAGTTTTCACCGCATGTGTACTATAGTTGGTCAAGTTGATTGTAATAAACGCCATTAAATCAAGCCTGCCCGATTGTTCTATACTGTGGTTGACACTTAACGATCTCCAGTACGCAACACCCCGTGTCCGCCGTGCTGGGAACGCGACAGTGAAAAGTCTGACGGTAAAGTCCGTAGAAAACTACACTCGGCCTCGGAGGTAAGCCGTATCTACCTAGTTTATAAGGAGCCACCAAAATGAGTGAACCAGGAGATTGGCTGAACGCCGAACGAGTAATGGAGAAGAGCAGAGAAAAACGGGTCCGAAAACCGACCGCTAAAGGCCTTAGTTACGCCATCTCTTCAGCTGAAAAGCAAATTGGCGATTCACGTAAAAGGCTCCTCGGTGTTATTCGATCCGTAGAAGGGCTAAGCGATGAGTGCAATACGAGCAACGTGCTACGTGACCTCACGGTCACCTCGGAGGAGTTTGGGGAACTATTGCAACAGTTGCTTAGCCTTTATACACAAGATCCTAGTGCTGGATATGATGGAGGCGGCGCCCAGCTTGATGAAGATAACGACATACTCAAACGGGCCCTATTATTATTAGAAACTTTAAAGAATAGAACAATTAGTCAATCCAACAAATGGTTGGAAAGGAGAACTGTTCAATCTCGTCATTCAGCGCGCTCGAAGTCACGCCGTTCCTCGCAGCAGTCACGAACAAGTAGCGCTAGGCTGCAAGCGCTAGCGGAAGCTAAAGCGGCGAGCGAGGAGGCAGAATTTGACCGTAAAATTGCCGAGAAGGAGTTCGAGCGAAAGAAGCGCGACGCTGAAGCGGCTAGAGACATAGCCACTTTAGCCGCAGAGAAAAAAGCCGCAGTAGCGAACGCCAAAGTTGTAGCCTTTAACGAAGTTCTAATGGAGCATGAGCTTTCGGAGTTAGGAGAAAGGGTAGATTTCCCCGGGGTCCCTAAAATTAAGTCAGAAGAGCGCACCTCGGATTGGGTACACACCTCACCTACGCTTGGGGCGCAACCTATGGCAAAAATGCAAAGTCCCAAACACGAAAATGAGTTGACATCCAATCAGGAAACCACCCACGTCCCCGACCTCACGTCCCTAAGGAGGAGTTTGAAGAACTATTGTTTACGCAAGATAATCTGCAAAATCAACATCCACTTGTCTCGTCAACCCCGATTAAGGAGACCGGAAGCGGGCTAATTGACTCACTCACGGCAGTTAATCAGCAGATTGTAGCGGGATTGGCTAGGCAAAACCTTCCGAAATGCCAGCCTGATATCTTTTCAGGCGATGCGACCCTTTTTCACCCCTGGAAAAGCGCGTTTAAGGCCATGTTAGAGGACGCGGACGTTTCCCCCACGCAGGAAATTAACTACCTAAGACGCTTTACAAGCGGAGCCCCGCAGCGCTTAATTGATAACTATCGCAAGCGTCAACAGCGTGACCCTATTACGTTGCTAAGAGACCTGTGGGAGGAATTAGAGCGGCGCTACGGAAGTCCGGCGGTGATAAGCAATACTCTGCTAGAGCGCCTAAGCGAAGCGGCAAGTTTTGGTGACAGCGACAACGAGAACCTTCAGAATTTCGCAGATATCTGCGCAGACGTCGAAAGCCAGGTTGCCTATCTACCGGGACTTGCGTGCCTTAACTATGCCAGCGCGATGCAGCCCATAGCGAACAAGTTGCCCAAATTCATCCGCGCGAAATGGGAAAAGGAAATGGCGGTTTACTCAGATAATCACAATGGCGCGTATCCTCCTTTCGCGCAACTTTCAAAAATAGTCCTGGAGCAAGCCAAAATAAAAAACAATCCAAACCTGCTCGCAAGCAAGGCGCAGAGTCCTACGCAGACCCCCACGTCCGCTAGGCCGCGGAGGGAAAGGAAAGCACTAAAAACAAATACTCAGCTCCCGGCTGAAAAGGGGGAGGGTTCTGAGGGTGAGGCCTTTATTAAGAAACATTGCCGCTATCACGAAAGGGACGGCCATGACCTGACTGAATGCAAGGCGTTTCAAGCGAAAACTTTGGAGGAGCGCACGCAGTGGGTTAAAGACGCGCGCTTGTGCTTTCGCTGTTTTGATGCTTCACACATAGCTAGCCGCTGTAACGCAAACATACAATGCGCTACCTGCGGTGATAAGCGGCACAACGCCCTGTTTCACAAGGACAAACCGCCAGAGCAAACAAATTCTAAGACGGAGACCGGAAGACCGAAAGAAACGGTCAACCCAAAATGCACCGCGTTGTGTGACCCCGCCGGAGGAGTGTCCTGCAGCAAGATCGTACTGATTGACGTTGAAAACAAAGGCAAACCAGGCCTCACTCGACGGATCTACGCCATCATCGACGAACAGAGCAACAGCTCGCTCATCACCAGCGAGTTGGCCGATGAGCTTGGTGCTGAAGGACCCATCGAAAGGTACCACCTGTCGACGTGCTCCAATGAAAGGGAGGAGAAGTACGGCCGACGACTGACAGGCATCACGGCACGGTCGCCTAGCGGAGCAGAGTTCCCCCTACCAACCCTCATCGAGTGTGACACCATTCCCCAGGACAAACGAGAGATCCCATCCCCACAGATGGCGAAAAGGTATCCTCATCTAAGAGAAATAGCGGATGAAATACCACCCCTAGATGACGCCACAGGCATCCACCTCCTGATCGGTCGAGACGCCCCGGAATTGCTTAAAGTCAGGCAGTTCAAGAACGGCCCAAGAGGAGCGCCCTGGGCACAGCGCCTAGCCCTCGGCTGGACCATCAGCGGTCAGATGTGCCTCGACCTCGCCAGTGGCCCCACGCACGTCCTCACCCGCCGCACCACCTTGTCCGCACAGGAGTCTGGAGACGAGAGCTACGAACTGATTCCCTGCCCGAATCAACTTAAAATAACCGACACCCTCACGGCGAACGATCCCGACGGTGTCTACGGAACGACACAAGGAGACAATGACCCGAGCCTTTCAGTGGAAGACCTGAAGTTCTTGGAGATAATGGAGAAAGGTATCCACAAGAATGAGAGCGGGAACTGGGAGATGCCGTTACCGTTCCGTCATGGATGCCAGACCATGCCTGACAACCGCGTCCAGGCCAAACAGCGCTTACAGGGACTCCTTAGGACATTTGCCAGGAAGCCCGAGATGAAGGCAGATTATTTGGAGTTTATGGGGAAGACCATAGACAAAGGCCACGCCTCTCCAGTCCCACGTGACGAAGCCCCGCCCCTTCCTGGCCGTTCCTGGTATCTAGCGCATTTTGCGACGTACCACAACACCAAGGGTACAATAAGAGTTGTATTTGATAGTAGCTGTGAGTTTCAAGGTGTATCATTAAATAAAGTACTGTTACCAGGCCCTGACTTAATGAATAACTTGATCGGTGTACTAATTCGTTTCCGAAAGGAGAACATTGCTGTAATGTGTGACGTGGAGCAGATGTTTCACTCGTTTTATGTTGACCCACCGCACAGAAACTTTCTTCGTTTTTTGTGGTTTGAGAGCAACGATCCCCTAAAGCCCATTATTGAGTATCGCATGAATGTCCACCTGTTTGGTAACGGGCCCAGCCCCGCAGTTGCCACATACGGGCTTCGACAAACGGCTTCGGACGGCGAGGAGAAGTACGGCGAGGAGGCCACGAAATTTGTTTGTCGAAACTTTTATGTTGATGATGGTCTGGCTTCGCTTCCAACCACCCAGCAAGCAATTGACCTCGTGAGAAACGCGCAAGCTACCTTAGCCACCGCCAACCTGCGACTTCACAAGGTCGTGTCAAATTCAGTAGAAGTCATGGAGGCCTTCCCCGCTGAGGATCGAGCTAAGGACGTGCGTGACCTAGACCTGCGTCACGACAGCCTTCCCGCGCAACGGTCCCTCGGAGTTTATTGGGACCTGGAGAAAGACACCTTCACTTTCAAAGTATACTTACCGGAAAAGCCATTTACGAGGAGAGGAGTTCTGTCTATAGTCAACTCAGTGTACGACCCGTTGGGCCTCGCAGCGCCCGTCATGCTCGAGGGAAAAAAGATTCTTCAGCAGCTCGTAATCATGGGTAAGCGGACGAGGGATAACGACGCCCCCCTAGCTTGGGACGACCCCCTACCGACAGCGATGATGAACCGGTGGACCCGATGGAGAGATTCGCTAGCTGATCTACAGCACTTCTCTGTCGCCCGCTGCTATCACCCAATGGATTTTGGTGCGGTAACTAGAGCCGAGCTGCATGCCTTCTCTGATGCCAGTCAGGATGCGACGGGAGTTGCAGTCTATCTCCGGCAGTTCGACGAAGCCAACGAGTGTCTGTTTCCCTTGTATATGGCCAAGCCAGAGTCGCCCCACCCAACCCGACCAGCATCCCGCGACTTGAGTTATGCGGCGCGGTATTGGCAGTCCAAGCGGTCCGAAGAGTCATGAAGGAAATCGACGTCGAAATATCCAAGGTGACGTACTATACCGACTCGAAGGTAGTACTCGGCTACATCACGAACGAAAGCCGCCGGTTCTACGTTTACGTGGCCAATAGAGTGCAAATTATCAGAAGTTTGTCCAACCCCAACCAGTGGAGATATGTAGAAAGTGAGCAAAACCCTGCGGACTTAGCAACGCGTGGTGTCCCCCCAAGCAAGTTAGTAGAGACGAGTTGGCTAAAGGGCCCCGAATGGCTAGAGAAACCGGAAAGTACCCCCCTAGAAAACGAGGAATTCGCACTCAGCGCCAGCGATCCCGAAGTGCGCAAAGAGGTACTTACCACCATGGCAACCAAGACCGACAGCGAGACCGAGACAAATCTAAGAGCTGAACGATTCTCAAGGTTTTCGTCGCTAAACTCCCTACAGCGCGCGATAGCCAACTTAATAGTAGTAGTCAGAGAGTTTAAACGCAGGAGAGAAAGCGAAACTGGAAGAGTCAAATTGAGGAGTAGCGCGCCTAAGGTGCAAGGCAGTCTTAGGCCCCCCACAGTAGAGGAATTAGATCAAGCCTTGCGCGTCGTTATCTGTTCCACTCAGAAAGCGGCCTTTAGTCAGGTGCTACAAAACGCAAGAACTGAACCGGAGCTGCCGAGAAAGCTTCAGAGCGGCGCCAAAAAGGCTCTCAAGGGCACGCAACTGTACCGCCTCGACCCATTTCTTGACAGTCATGGAATTCTGCGAGTCGGAGGCAGGTTAAGGAGAGCGGAGATGGAGTATGGAGAGAAACACCCGATAGTGTTACCCAAGAATCACCATGTCTCCCGACTGGTAGCGGAACGCTATCACGTCAAGGTGCACCACCAAGGTAGGCAAATCACGGGCGGCGCGATCAGACAAGCTGGGTTCTGGTTAATTGGAGGTCACGACACTGTCACGAAAGTCATCGGAGCGTGCGTTACCTGCAAGAAGCTAAGAGGACGTCCTCTCGAGCAGTACATGGCAGATCTCCCCAGTGACAGAACCGAAGCCGGCCCGGCCTTCACTAATGTTGGGTATGACGTGTTTGGTCCCTGGACGGTGCATACACGCAAAACAAGAGGTGGAGTTGCAAACTCCAAGCGCTGGGGCCTAGTGTTCACGTGCCTTAGCAGCAGAGCGATTCACATAGAGGTGCTAGAAGCTATGGATGCTAGCGCCTTTATCTGTGCGCTTCGGAGGTTCTTCGCATTGCGCGGCCCCGCCAAACGTCTTAGAAGCGATCGCGGCACTAATTTTGTCGGAGCCAAAACGGAGCTCGACGAAGCACAGATGGAGATGGCCAAGAAAAAGATCGAGAAGTTTTTGAAAGATCAAAGTTGTGAATGGGTATTCAACCCCCACATGCTTCACACTTTGGAGGGGTGTGGGAGAGACAGATCAATACCATTAGACGGGTACTTGATGCTATGTTCGCAGAGCTAGGCAAGACACAGCTCACTCACGAGCTGCTCGTTACGCTCATGGCTGAAGTAACTGCTATAATTAATGCGAGGCCTATCTCAGCTATACCATCTGACGTGGACGACCCGCAGCCCCTGTCCCCTGCGATGCTGTTGACGATGAAGACACGCCCAGCCACACCCCCACCAGGTCAGTTCATACGCGCTGACATGTACGCACGCCGTCGATGGAGACAGGTCCAGTACCTGGCAGACCAGTTCTGGTTGAGATGGCGACGCGAGTACCTGCATAACCTGCAGCCTCGACAGAAGTGGACGGAGACGAAACGAGATTTGCGCGAAGGTGATGTGGTCCTACTGCGAGATGAATCAGAGCATCGCAACGAGTGGCCGCTCGCACGAGTCGCAGATGCAATCAAGAGTGAAGACGGTAGAGTTAGGAAAGCTAGAGTAGACGTAGTTAAGGATGGTGAGAGAAAGTCCTATCTGAGACCCATAAAGGAGCTCATACTACTGGTACCCAAGGATGACACGGCTGGAGACGCTTCCCTGGAGTAAGCAAGAGCCATGCATGTAATTAGATAGCAAGGATTAGAATCCTTGGGCGAGGAGTGTGATGAACGTTGAAAAATACCAAAAAAAGACATATTATTGATTAGTTTTGATTATTCAGATAAGTTAGATGTTACCGCTTGTTTATCAATGTAATAGCTTCCTTTACGTTGTCGAGCTTAATTTCCTTTTTTATGTTAAGATAAATTGTGGTTTTACGCATTTTCCTGTTCGTAACCGCTTAGGAATGCTACCATCCCTTTTTGGGACACGTTCCCTCGACATATAAATTAGTCGGAGTTTCGGGAACACGTGGGAGTTTTATTGAGTTTTCACTGAGATATCATAGTTATCGGAGTTACTGGAGTTAAACCTACAAACGAGTTCAACAGGAGTTTTGGAGAATTATTGGAGTCCATAAGTGGAGCGTTTAGTTGGAGTTAATTTCTTAAACCCTTGGAGACAGATCAGACGTAAGTCATGTTTGTAAATATCTCCTTTTTATCTGTTTACTTTTATTCGATTTGTAAACCAAAGCTTAATTTTAACCTCGCAAACTGTAAATTGCTTTGTAGTTTTCACCGCATGTGTACTATAGTTGGTCAAGTTGATTGTAATAAACGCCATTAAATCAAGCCTGCCCGATTGTTCTATACTGTGGTTGACACTTAACGATCTCCAGTACGCAACACCCCGTGTCCGCCGTGCTGGGAACGCGACAAGCATAGAAAGTGCTTTGTACGGGTTTTATTCAAGAGTGACTTGTGTGTAAACACTCCCTCCCTCGCAGACTCGTTCGATTTTATTTACTGTGAATAAAATCCCGTACGTCGCACTTTCTATGAAGTAAACTATTTATACTCCATAATAGGCTCTAAACTAGGAAACATCACACGCGTGTGTCTCGGATACACAAAACGTTTCTTGTCTTGCAAGATTATTTATTTATCATCCCACCTAAACATCGAAAACTTATGTGTCCTTAGCAAAAACGATTGCGTTTTTCTAAAGACGAACTTCATTTTGCCGTCGGGACAGAAAACCATTTTGTGTTTTTTTTGCCGTCGCGCACTCCAGACTATATTTATTCTAACTATTTTAGTAAAGAAAACTATTGATGTTTTAACTATTTTCAAGTCTTTTTCAAGCGTTATTTGAACGCATATCAGGTCAATGACCCGATAACGTTGAATATCAGGACAGTAGATCTCGTTCCTGATTGGCTGACGAATTCAAGTAGTAAAATTTTCACAAGACAGCCGACCAGTAGAAGGGACTCGTCTATAATTGATCAATAACCCGAGCTTTTGCTATTACCTTATATTTGCTATTGTTCGGTTACTGGGGGTCTTACAGCGAACTTCTGGAAAAAGTCCTGAAAAAAGAAAAACAAGAAAGACATGTGTTCAACTTGCTCCAACACGATTCAACTTTTCCCCTACAATTTACGTTATTCAGGGAATTCGAAAACGATCAATGCGCGGACCCCATTGGCTAAAACTGATCACGAGTTTTCGTTACCTGGCGACATCAAACGGGGGGAGTGCGTTATTGGTAATAACGTATAAAAATCGTGCAGTGTTCACTGCAAGTGCAAATCTTTCTTGATTTTACAACTTATTAATACTTATCACCAATTTTTATTTCTGCTTTCTGTATTTCCAATGCAGTTCATGTACCTTAAATATTGCGAATTCAATTAAAATACTTGCATTTGAAGTCAAAGTTGTAATTGATTTTGAGTCTAGTCAGGGAAACCATTCTGATACTTCTTCACGCAGGTCCACGCCGTGAACTCAGATTGTATATCAAAAGTGTTAGAGACTTTTATGTCGTGTTTTGTTGACAAATACACGCACTTTCTGGCAATACAATGAACTCTAAATTTTTTAATACTGCACTCGGCTAACGCCTCGTGCAGTATTAAAAAAAATTATCGTTCATTGTATTGCCAGCGCGTGCGTCTCTAACGTCTCTAACCCATAAATACAGCATTGCTACGCGACCTTACAATTCAATGTTGCGATGGGCGATTTGGCTTCCTGCCTAGAATTTAAAATTTTCTTGCGTAAAATCGCCAATCGCAACAGTAAATTTTGAGGTCGCGTATAGCAATGCATATGGTGGCAAATATCGCTGAACATCATTAACCGAGTTTCGTCGGGTTCTGAAAGCTTGTTGATGAAGAAAGTATTCAACACATTCACAAATGTTGAATCAGATATTCAATTAGTTTAGCCTTAAGGCGAGGTAAAACAGCAACAAAATCACTCACTTGCCTCGCAACATTGTTGCAAAACGAGCTGAAGAGCGACGCTGCGCGTTTTACCACCTGACCAAACAACTTGTCTCGCAACAAATCACAGATTTGTTGCGAACCAAATTTCCTTCGCGGTTAAACGAGCAACAACGAGAAGTTTTGTTGCAAAAAGTAGGATGGACTCCTACTTTCTGCAACACTATTTTTCAACTTGCAACATGCTGTTTTGTTGCAGGACAAGTTGTCTGGTCAGGTGGTAAAACGCGCAGCATCGCTTTTCAACTCGTTTTGCAACAATGTTGCGAGGCAAGTTGAGCGTTTTTGTTGCCCGTTTTACCTCCCTTAAAGCAGCGAAATGTGTTGTAATGTAAAGAGTGGCATTGTGTGGGCGCATTAAGACCATTAAGGTGTCTGATACGGATGCTAATTGGGTTAATTAATAAGTATTTTCTATCGATACATATCTGTACGCCATCAACTGAGTCGTCAATGATGATGTAAATAGTACTCTGCACCTATTAGGCCATTTAATATTACTATTTTTGTTCTTGCATCATAATAATAATGATAATAATAATAATAATAATAATCACCATCATAATAATAGTGATAATAATAATAATAATAACTAGCTGATGCCCGTGAAAAATTCACGGAGTGTAAGGGAGAAATTTATTTTACTTAAAGTGTTCTCTGTTTAAAAAAACGGAAAGATAAACATCACAATGGCCACATGGATGTGGGAGGGGTTCCTGATTTCCCTGAGTTTCCCCTTCCATAAACTGCTCGATTAATACATTACTAATAACCTCCCATCAGCATGAGTATCCCGTCCCACCATGCCGAAATAAGTTAAGTGAGCCCAAAAGGATTTTTCTGCACTGGTCTCCCTGATTTTGGTGCGACAAGATCACGCGCGTGAGTCCGTCTCACGGAGTGCGGACACGATTTCTCTTACGGTATTAGTATATAGATAATGATAATAATTTGTCAATAAAAATAATAGTAGTTTATATATGTGGTGCGAAAGCAAGACAATACTGTTTTTTCATCACTGACCAGGCCTGTTTCGTGAGGTTCGCAGGAACCTAATTTATATAATAAAAGTTTATATAATAATATATCTAAAATAGCTAAACTTTAAATATCAATTCATTTTGTTTGTCATTTTCTATGATTGATGATAAGAAAATTATAGTCGCGCAGTATGATACGTCAATGAGTGGATACAACCTAAGATTTCAAGAAAGTCCAGACCCTTTCTTCTGTACTCGCTTTCTGATTGGCTAACTTCTTACAAAATAGACTACTCGCATCAATGAGCCAAAACCAGTAACTATTAAACTAGTTTAAAGGTACTTTGCTTCCAACGAATTTCCTGAAACTTCGTTAACACTTAGTCCAACTGACTTCAATATGATTAAAGGAGTTTCGTTCAAAAATACCAGCAACTTTTTTTTTGCGCGGGGTTGATCTCTCAAGGAAGGGGTCCATTTAAGCTCAGATGTTATTAAAAGTATTAACGCTAATGGAGATCTGATAATGCGTAAATATTGCCAAAAGATACCTGCTTATATTCTCCAAGATTGAAGTTCATAGCGAGTATAAGTTGTAAACGAAAATATATTTTCGCGAAATGCGCTCTGACTTTCGCATGAGTCACCTTAACTAAACATGGTTTGGGTGTGAATCGGGTATATATGTCATAGAATTGACAAAAAGTAAGATACTCGCCCTAAGCGCTTGCGATTATATATGCGGATACAACATCGCTACTGTGAATAGTACTTAGCGTATTTTTGTAAGTGCTTTCATTTCTGCAGTAACTGGATTTCCCTAGAGAAGTCTGACATTTCCCTCCCGTTACCCAGGAAGTGCATAGCTTAAGAAGATCAAAAGTGGAGTTTCTAACTTTTTCATAACGCCTTACCCTTCTGTGTTGTAAAATTTCTCGGTGTACATTTGCGATTTTCGTGTCGCCAACTCGGGCGTTTCTTGCTAACTTCGTTATAGCTCTGTGAATGCAATGCTCTGTCTGTAAGCTAACTCTTTATGCTTTACTAACTGAGGCACTTAGCGCGTCCATTATACTGACGTCACTGAGGAACTTTATGTTTAGAATAAAAAAGATATCTTAACGTCAGCCTATCAGATTTAATCATTGATAAGACGCACAAATGGTCTTTCAGTATCCAACCTCCACACCGGAGGCGTAGGATAAAAAAAACATGACACGAGAGAACGTCCGCCGGAAGTCTGCATTTCGATCAGCGTGGAAGGGGTTCTCCATTTGCGGTATATTACATGGCTTTTGTTGGCACATTTAACGTGTAATTACCCTTTAGTGGTATTATATATAAAGTGCTATTTAGACTTCCGACAACCGCCTTCAATTTGTTTTTGGCTGCTGTTTAGAGTAATCTGATACTAAATTAGCTAATAACACCCCTCGAAGCGTCTAGGACATGAGGATTTTAAGTGCCCGTGTCAGCCACTCCTTTGTTATTGTTTTCGTTCAATATTAGAAGACGAATTACGTGTAGAAATCTCTAAGCAACATCTAAAAACAAAGTTTGAGATTTTATTCACCAAATTCAAGCGAACAAATTGCTTCTGGATGCTTTCTCCACCGACTTGGTATGTTGCTAGGCCCTCAAAATGGCGGCTGACACAGGCTTTTAAGTTACGGACTACCTTCGGGGTACTTTTTGGTTAAAATGGCATCATTTCACGAAAAATGGTCGTATCTTTACAAGTGATACCTCATTTTAAAGCTTACATCCTGGCCTAAACTATGGTTTATAATTTAATTTAATTTTACAAAACAATTTTTTTTGTTGAGTTCCCTTTCCGGTGCATCAGTTCAACTTTTTAGAGTTCCAACCTCGCGAATATTTTCTATTTCCGTTCATTGACCCCATATTAGCTTTGACTAAGATGTGTTCTAAAAAACCGTGTTGGGGATTTTGGAAATTCGATCTCCTTTTCAAGTTATGATTTTTTAAAGAATGTTTTTCTTCATTTTTTTTATAAAAAAAAGCGTAGCGGACACACAAAATTGGCTCTAAAATCGGCTTCTCTTAAAATTGCAAAAATCCCCAACAAGGTTTCTTAGAACACATCTAAGCCCATGGCAAAATGTTGTTAAACAACGAAGGCATTGTAAATCCTCGTGCCTGCTCTCGAAACTTGAGCCGATGCGTTGGAAAGGAGACTCCCTAAAAAATGTGTTTAATCAAATTGAAAAAATAAAGTTTTCATAGTTGAGGAGAAGAAATTAGCTTTAAAGTGAGGTATCACTTGACGTCAAGATGCGACTTTTTTTTCGCGAAATTGTGGCATTTTAACGACCATTACCACAAAGGTAGTCCGTAAACGTAAAGGGGCTCTAGCACGCTTAGCTTTTGTACAACCTGTCAAAAACGCAAATCATTAAGACAAGCCCGACATAAAGATAAATTCTAGCTCCGATTTCCGTCCTCTCTTCCGGCTGTCCGCCTGCCATATCTGATTTTAACTGTTTTTTTTAGTCGGTCTCCCCGTGGAAAGGCCCCAGCCTTTGCCAGGGTCACTTGTTCTTCCGAGTGACCCACCATCTTGAAAATTACGCAGAAAACCCTGGGAACGAGGTTGCCTACACAGACTCCGCACTCCCAGGTGTACCATGGGTAATCAGGACAAGATGGCGGAAATAATCGTAGAATCGTAGGGGAATGGAAGGTGAAAACCATCACTCAAAAGTGTAAATGAGCGCGCAGAAAGAACGGTCTGAAATTCAGGTTACCAACAAGTGTTATTTGCTTGATTCGATTCACTAACGGAGCTCTTACAGGTACCTATCTGGAAAAAATGCAAGTTTTCGAATTCCTCCCCCTAAAAGGTACCAGAGGCTTGATTTTAAACCTTTAAAGGTAGGACAGGGGGGGGGGGGGTCCAGGGGGTCCAGGGGTTCCGGAACCCCCCTCTCCCGCGCGGAACCCCACCTCGCCTCTGTTCTGGACCGACTTACTACTAAAATTGTAAATATTTAATAGACAACAAATAAAAGCTCCAATAAAATGTAGCAAATTTCTTCAAACGCTAGTTTTTTCCCCGAGATCTATGTGGAGTTTTTTTATTTTTTGAATTTTGGAACCCCCCTCTCATAAGTGCTGGCTACGCCCCTGTACGACGAGCACCCCCGCCCAAGAAATAGGGGATCCCCCCGGGGGCTGAAGGGGAAATAGCTTGTTTTATGTAAAAACGGTAGTTAAAACGGTAGTTTTTTAAGTAAAAAAAAAAAGATGTAAACTAAAGGTCATTCTTTAAGCTTTAAAACGAGATTAATAATCCTCGTTGCATGAATTTTGACGCGACACGGAGTTTAATTCTTGGACACACCACCTTAGATCTTGTTATTTCAGGGACTAGATACAAGGACTCCTTGATATTAGCCGTGAACATTATCAAAGCGAGGAACAGCTGGCCACGAAAGGGCATTTCAAGTTCGAGGTCACGGGGTAATTTATTGCAACTGCGAAATTTTTATATCAGGTGTAATTTATAACAACTGTGACATTTTTATGTCAGAGTAATTCATTACAACTGCGACATTTTTGTGTCAGATTTTAAAAACTCCTACATTTAAAGAGGAATGGTTGGCTGCCGTGTGGACGGAGTGTTACATTTTTGTAAACTAAATGTCCTTGTAGTTTTCTGATTCACATCTTCTAAACTGCCCTTGTAGTTTCTGATTATAGATAAGCACATGTTTTAACATTATTGACACCAAATTGTGAGGACATCAATCTTTTTATGTGGTTTCTTGATTTGATTATCGCGCGCAATAATAAGGAACTTGCGCGCCGCTTCTGGAGACGAAAAAGCATTTCTTGCAAAAACCGCAAAACACTCCCTCCCAAAAACGCTACAACTTTTGACTCCTAAAACGGCAAAGGGAGAAATTATATGATAATTTGAAGCACCAACTAGGAACAAACATGGAAATAAACCAAAGTTAGCTGCGATTTTAGGCATACAATTATTTAGCGATTCGAGAATGATGTGCAAAAAATATGGTTCCAAAAATTGTAAAATCTACTGGCTTCTCTTTCGCATCAGTTTTGAAAGGTGCCCATGTGCAAGTAGTAACTCGATTTAGTATTTCAAGTTAGTACCGTTGATAATTGTTTTAGCAACCTATAAGGAAACACATTTCAAAGTTTATGCACGACAATATATGGATTTTGCATCGATATTGAGATATTGCCCTTCACGTGTAAATTTTTGTAATATCTAGGTGGTGAACTTGGCAGGACAAACCCAAGGTAAAGTGATTTCATGTAATTCCTCGAACACCAACCGAAAAGTTTTTTAATTAAAATTTTCGCCGAAGTGGATTTTTGGCCAATTTTTTATCAAATTTGCTCGAAATCCTAGTAAAATCTCTCTTATATACTGCATCGCAGAGTAATATATTTCTCCACATCATCCCCTGTCGGTTCTCCAGCTCGTCTTCGGCGCGCGTAGAAGGTCTCCTCGCAGATTCCATAGAAGAATAGCGTCCTAAAGCATTGTTCCAGCTCATACTGGATGCTCATGTACGATCCCTCGCGTGATTATAGCCATCTGTGGGAAAATTTCCTTTCGAGCATCTTCTTTTAGTACTTATACAATATAGAGCAAGGACACAAAGCAGCGAATGTCGTAAAACAAACGAATTTGAATCATCACCTTGTTTTCTACTTGCCAAAATTAAAGCATTGCCTGGGGGCTCCCTAAGGTTATAATACATTTAAATAAAATTCCAGTAGCTTTGTCAAGAGGCTTGAAAAGCTGAAAGATCTCTTTTTTTGTGTGGTGAGTTATCATACGATTCAAGTATATTTTTAGTTACTTTTTAACACTTTTATCCTTTTTATTTCTTATATATGTTATTTTATTATGATTTATTGTCCTACTGTTTATTACCTTGCTTTTCTCTTTTTCATATTTCGAGTCTAATATATATACAGGTGCACAAAACGGATCTGTTCCGCAAAATATCTGTTCCGCAGCCCTTTCTCTTCCTGGCTGGGAAATGTTTGAGAAAGAGATCTCCTTGGAAACATTTTTCTGACAATGATCAATTGGGAAATTTTTTCCAAGTTTTTTTGAAGAAAAAGTTGTGTGTGGCGATACTTGTCTGCTATTTCCTATTTGCTGGGAACAGTGATATCTTTCTTCCTTTTTCCGTGGTTATTTTCATCAAATGACGATCTACAATCCCGATTTTAATCTCCTGACTGGCAACAGCGTTACTGGCTGGAAAAAAAAATTAAGCTGTGGTTCTGCTGGGAAAATATCGCTGAAGGTGCCTCCTGGGAAAAAGGAACAGATAAAATTTTCCCAGCAACTTTTAAAACTCATTTTTACTGAACAGAAAGACCAGCAAACACCAAAATAAGCTATTTAAACACATTTTAAGGAGGAGGGGCTCGTTGTGTGCCCCGTTTATATAGTTTGTTTTTATCATAACTCTTGTAAAGCGCTATTCAGCTACAGGAAATAGCGCTATATAAATGCAACAATTATTATTATTATTACAACTATTATTATTCAAAGTCTTCAGTCGGTAGATTCTGCCGAAAATAGCACTCAAAAAGGCAATATCGCCCTCGTCGCTGCGCGGCTATTGCGATATCGCTTTTTTCGTGCTATTTTCTTAGCGGAATCTACCGACTGAAGCTTTGAATAATCCTATAGTATCGCGATTCACTCTGGTGCACTTGTTGTGTGCCGCCAATATTCTGACGGCTTGAAAAAAGCTAGCGAAATTCATCATTTTCCCAAACAATTGCTCTTTCATTTTATTTTCTATAGTTAGAAATAGCGTTTAGCTACCTTTTTAGTAATATTTCGTGGGAAAGGAAGAACTTTTTGCGAAAAGACAGAAAAATGTGAAGAGAAAGGCTTGAGAGCACGTGCGGAAAGCAGTTGTGGTTGTTTGAAAGCGTGGGCGCTTGTGAGGAGAATTGGGATTTTAACCGACCAAAATAAGCAATGTCTCTCTTGATTTCTTTAAATACACTTAAAGAATCGCGATGTAAAACAAATGACGATTTTGAGACGGCAATACCTCGTATATGCTCACGTATTGGGTTCCGTGGGTGCGCGCGCGAATCCACCCAATTACGGAAACTATTTTCTCACAACTAGCCGTCAATATTTTGTGATATTGCCATCTCAAAATCTGAGCTCTGAGCTGTAAACCCTCTGGAAGTCGGCCAACGACATTAGTCATTCGTTATTCAACATTGCGAAAAATAAATTACATTTATTATGTAAACTATAAGTGCTTTATCAGTATTTCGGCCACTGAGAAATATCATAATTCCCACGGTAAAAAATTGCGATAATGGCCACTATATCGCGAAATTCATCAAGTGGAAATTTTTCACAAAAAAAGTCTATATAAGAAACAGAATAATGCATGGGCGCATGGAGCTATGAAATTTGTCTTCTCGTGTTCATATTTTATATTTCACTCCTTCGCTGCGCTATTAAAAGTAAAAAAAAAAATCGCACTCGTGAGATGTCAAAATTTCAACACTCGAAGATAAATTCCATATCCCCGCGCACCCATGTATAAAATGCATGTATTTAGTGCCTTAATCAGTGATCTAAAATGTCACAATGGGTGTAAATTACCTCAAAATCACTTTTGTTAAGGGCAGTCGAAAACACGACAAGGATCTTTAGAGAGAGAAAAAGCAAGCGGGAGACGAGGTTATGAATTAAGTGATCGTCTGGTGTGGTAGAAAAGATAATCTCGAACTAGCAATTCTGCTTATATCATTATTGATTCACAACTTAGGGTTTTCATGGGAACATCACTTTGCAAAAAGCTATATATTAAAACTAACCTGTGAAGGAAGCGTTACCGTAGAGTTTTAGGGTTAGTGAAATGCCTTAATGTTAAAACTAATATAGTATATTGAAACTAATATGATTTTATATAGGAATTATGTCAATTCCTCTTACACTGTATTCGGTTAGCGCGGGTCATGTCATGTTGTTGCTACTGTCGACTAGGATAAAAAATAAACATAGAGTTTGCGATACAACATACCTTGGGCTGGTTTATTAGAGGTCTTTCAATCTTTGCTTTCCTTTCTTGTGGTATCAACCTTTTCTGAAATAGAATATCACCAACATCATTTGACTTTGCGGACTGTGGTTTCAGAGGTACTCTAAAAAAAACTAATAAGCTTCTTTAGGCGGCAAGATGTTTGGCTTTAATCGAAACACAAGCCCTTCCAGTGTAATTGGAAGCTAAATTGCTGTTAGGTGAGTATAAGAGACAGTGCGTATACACCTTGGTTCGACTCCCGTCGCCGTGACTGTGTTATCGAGAAGTGGTGTCAGTTATTTATCATACTAATACGAAGGCACTTATCCGCAAGACTCGTCTGAATACATTAATAAATAAATAAAACTTTAATTGCGGGTTTAAATGAAATGAAGCAGAGAAAATAAGAAGATTTATCAGAGGAGGCTCGTAACGTCAACTTACGTATTTTATTTTTAAACTATATGTCACTTTACCCGGAAATTTAAGCCCGCACGAAAACTATTTTTTACTACAAATATTTACCAAATGTTCACCAACGCGCTTCATTATCAGAGTGTCCCTTATTATCGAACTGTATCTGGGGCGGAACACGGAAGGTGAACATATGGGGATTTCGATGTTGCTTGATATGCAAATATATTTCCCTGCCCGCTTTATTTTTAACCGCCTTTCCTAAAACCGCTCCTAACAATCCACCAAATAGAAAAGCTTACAACAATCTAGAACATTTTTCTAATAAGTTTGTAATAAATATTTGAGGGCAAAGCAATTTCATACACACTTTAAAGCTACTTTTAGTTGACAATCTTTTTGGGTTGATTAATGCTCCATATATCTTTTTACTGTTGTCAAAGATATTCATCAATTAATGTTGCAATGCGTGCGTTAATTATTCCGTAGTAGAACAATCGCTTTGCTTCTGTCATTATTTATCACTTTTTGTCATCATCACTTTAGCAGGATTATCAAATACCTCTATGGTACTAACACATTGAAATCATAAACACCACTCAGAGGTTTTGCAAAAGCTACCGGGTTACTTAGATGTTTGATTCAGGGAACCCTATGCAGAGTTCTCAGAGATATGAAAACCGCAGTAATGATCCCCTAAATGTTCTTAATGCATATTTATAAGTTAAAGGAGGGGCGTCACGATGTTAGCACACTTCCGGTGATGTAAAAAAACATCGAAATAACTGATGGATATCCAAAATACTAGTCTAAATATGTTAAATAACCCTTTAACTACAAGGCGATCATGATTGTAGGCTTCATGGACCTATTACAAAGCGGATGGAAACGGATTGCAACAACGAGTTTTTGAAATCGTGTCGGGATGAACAGTTTTCAAAGTTTGAAGCTACATCAAAATCTGTTGTCTTACTTATCTACATTGCCTATTAGGCTAATATTAAGTGATATATGAGTGATTTGGGGATGATTACATACAAACTTAGAGCATTATTTACGAATGTATTCAAATAGCCGTGACACAGCCCCTTTAAGGCAGCTTGAAGCTACTATGTTGCAATTGAACAATACGCTTAAAATACCCCTGCGGTATCATTTGGGCACAAAATGTCCTAGATAGACTAACATGACGTCTCTTCGGTGTGATGAATGTTCCGGGTATTTTCACTGTAATTGAAATTGTTGCATCATTTGATGAATCGTGATGCTATTTGTGCTGCGGTAAAACAATTATAATGCTTATGCGAGTAATTCATTGATATTCATCACAAATACGATGATAAGTAGATTTACCAGGTTTCTATTTTATCGAGAACTGATGAAGACGGGCAGACAAGGCGTAATTGAACTTCTTCCTCTTCATCTTTTGCTCTCTCTCTTCCATCAAAAAGTTCTAATAGACTTTTAATCATGTCTGCACGAAAATGAGCCATTACGTTCACTTTTGAAAATATAAGTCAATTACTAGTAAATAATTCCCCGCTCTATTTTTATATTGCAGGGCGGTGTGTCATCGACTAGTTTGGAGTGAAAGGCGTACGTATAAAGTACAATAAATGGCGATAAGAAATCCCTTTGAGGTTGTTATCAACCACGGAAGATATATTCAGACTCCCCCCTCGGGAGAAATCCCGTCGTTAGTGATATGTGATATTTATGTATTGTTGAAGAAGGCGTGCGTCGTTAGTGATATGTGATATGTATTGTTGAAGAAGGCGTGCGTCGTCTTGGAAACGTAAAAATTCGGTTTTTACATGGCTGTGATTACGTAATGGATAAGAAAATCTCGTAGTGTAGTGAATTCAAACGTCCCCTATAGCAAAGTGAGGTATACGTTTGAGAGTGAAGGGGCGGCTTAACTTCAGGCTACTAAACAAAAGGGACAAGTCGTCAACCAATATAGGAACGCTTAGAACACGCAAGTCTGATTTCCTTTCGTCATCTGAGGCCCTGTCCACACTAACGCGTTTTCAAAAGTATTCGTTTTCAAACTTATACGGATTCGCAGCGTGTTAGTTTTTATTTGATGTGACGTGTGCAAGGACATCAAATTAATGGTACAGTTGACGTTATCGTTTTCATTTTTATCCGGATTCGACCGTCCACACTAAAACGATATGTATACGGATTCGTTTTTCGAGAGCGTTTTCAAACTTATACGGATTCGATGAAAACGATCAGCGTGTTAGTGTGGACGGAAGTCCTAAACGTATCAAAAAGTATACGGATTCAAACGAAACCGCGTTAGTGTGGACGGGGTCTGAAAACCGCTCTAAATAATGATTTCCATCTGAGTCGTTGGATGTATATAACTATTGCTACATTGGAGAAGCTTTTTATTCAACCTTACGGGGGCACACAACGAGCACCCCTCCATCAATGTGTTTAAATGGCTTATTTTGGTGTTTGCTGGTGTATAAAGTTTGCTTTTCAATAAAAATGAGTTTTAAAAGTTGCTGGGAAAATTTCATCTGTTCCATTTTCTCAGGGAGGCATCTTTAGTGACATTTTCCCTGCAGAACCATAGCTCAAATATTTTTTCCAGGCAGCAACGTTGTTGCCAGCCAGGAGATTAAAATCGGGATTGTAGATCGTCATTTGATAAAAATAACTACGGAAAAAAGGAAGAAAGATAGCACTGCTCCAAGCAACTAGAAAATAGCAGAAAATTATCGCCACACATAACGTTTTCTTCAAAAAAAAAACTTGAAAAAAATTACCCAGCACATTATTGTCAGAATAAACTGATTTTCCCAGCCAGGAAGAGAAAGGGCTGCGGAACAGATATTTTGCGGAACAGATCTGTTTTGTGCACCTGACCTTAGACAGATGACCAACGAAGGAGAGAGGCGACCAACTCAGTTTTGCCCGAAGCGGGGCAAAAACTCTAGAAACTAAACTGAATAAAAATTCCCTCAACTTCAAACAGTAACCTGCTTTGTTTAACTCGAATTTTAGAGTAGCTTGTAACCGCTGATATATAATCATTACAGCTAGTTTCTTCGAGTATCACTACACATGCAACACATTGAATGACTCCAACTGGCCGGGAAACAAACCAAGTAGACTATGTGCAAATAATGGTCAAGGAGCCAGGGCGGGGTCTCGAACTCGGGTTATTTACGAGGACGACGTTCTGACCACTCTAGACTGGCATGTTAAATGGGTGTGGACTGTGTGTATTTGCACGTTCCGCGTTAGTCGCTCATTTTTGTCAACCAAAGATTTTGAAATAAAGTTTAGCTGTGTATCGAGTGATCACGTGCTTCTTGAGTGATAATACACCCATTGTCTGTGATTGGCTGACATTCTAGAGTGAATTTCAGATGAGTCACAGGGAGCTCACCCTTCCGGTAAAATAAAAGTAAATGTGTTATTTCAATGTTTTTTTTTCCTCAGTTCTTTTATCTGTCAATGAATTCTTTTATCTGTTGAATACTAGCTGCTAGTATTCAGTAGGTTGTGAAGGTCAATGAATTCCTTTGTTATGAAAATTAGTGATAGTGGCCAATCAGAAACTAGCATGACGTAACCTCGTTCCCTAAGGTCCAAGAGGTTAAACAATACACAGGATTCCCATTGACAGATAAAAGAACGGAAGAAAAAAAACATTGAAATAACACATTTACTTTTATTTTACCGGAAGGGTGAGCTCCCTGTGGATGAGTGTAGAAAACGAATCGCCAAGAAAATACACTCAACCAATCAGAAACGAAACCCATTCAACAACCAACCAATCAGGGGCAAGGTAAATACACTTAGCCAATCAGAAACGAAACCCATTCAACAACCAACCAATCAGGGGCGAGGTAATTAAGACTTGCGTTTAGTCGTGACCCGAGAAAACGCTGACGAATACATAATTTTTTTTGTTAGCAATATCACTGGCCGAGAGAGCATAGTCGCGATGCTCAATCAAAACGCAAAAACAAAGGAAATCATGATGATTTCCTTTTGACACCCATATGAAATCCGCTCAATTGTCACCGTTCAATTTATGAAGACTCGGGAATTAGTATAATTGAAACAGAGGCCTCAAATCAAATCCTTTAACGAATTTCTGCTTTATTGCTTGTATTTTAATTCAAGGCCACCATCTCAGACTATAATTGTTTGCGGTCAGTGTAACTTAATTTGTAAATAACCTGTAACGTTTTGCAGTGTCAACTTACTCAAGCACAGCCGGCGTGGCGACCAAATCCTGACGATGTCACAGCGTGAGGTTAACTTACTGACGCTGAATATTTTATGACGAGGAATACTGACGAGAATATTTTATTATTTCGTCTCCCTTTATAGCCAACTCTTTATAGTGAGGAGTATTAGTCGCTGCGCTCACTCATGAGATATCAAATTGAACACTCGAAGATAAATTCCATATCTCCGCGCGCCCATGTATTATTTTCTACGTCGTTTTTTTACGAATGTTCGCGGGCCGCCTGTGGATTTTTGCAATCTCGACCCAAGCCTATTGGCCGGGACAAAAACAAAATGGCGACCAAGAGAATGATTTTCTCGAATATCTGCATGTTTTTGGTGGATGTTTTGAAACTCCGCGAATGAGAAATGATACTTACAGACCTTCCAAATAATTTAAGGGGATCCTACTAAGAAAGTTTTGCAACGTCGACAATTTTTGGCAAAGTTTATATTTTTCGGCTTGCCTATTTCCGTTAATGAACTGTTAATGTAATACGCGCGGATATTTTCTGTATTTTACGGGTTTACGAGCCACGCAAGGGTGAGGAAAAATGTGAGCAACGAGTAAAATGTCCGCCTGTATATTATATGAAAAAACATCTAATGAGCTAT
Source organism: Scolanthus callimorphus (assembly GCA_033964015.1). NCBI lineage: Eukaryota > Metazoa > Cnidaria > Anthozoa > Actiniaria > Edwardsiidae > Scolanthus > Scolanthus callimorphus. Next base: position 30,790,986 of record CM066912.1, on the reverse strand, counting down.
TTATTACACGACAACAACAATATTTTCTTTTCAAGATTCATTAGGAAACGTACGCCAGGGTAGTTTTTGGTGGATGTTTTGAAACTCCGCGAATGAGAAATGATACTTACAGACCTTCCAAATAATTTAAGGGGATCCTACTAAGGAAGTTTTGCAACATCGGCAATTTTTGGCAAAGTTTATATTTTTCGGCTGCCTATTTCCGTTAATGAACTGTTAATGTAATACGCGCGGATATTTTCTGTATTTTACGGGTTTACGAGCCCCACAAGGGTGAGGAAAAATGTGAGCAACGAGTAAAATGTCCGCCAGTATATTACATGAAAAAACATCTAACGAGCTATTTATTACACGACAACAACAATATTTTCTTTTCTTTCAAGATTCATTAGGAAACGTACGTGATTTGACTAGCACACGATCGGAAAGCCATTCAAGTGCGCGCGCAAAACCGGTTTGTAACTTGTTTCCTACAGTGTGTGTAAGGCCCGTTTTAAACGTCGAATTCTGTCGCGCTAAATTGACTTGGTTTATTTGCCAGTAAAAACAAGTAGTTTCGATACAAGTGATTTTATGAGGTTAATATAGCCTGTTTGGCGAATGGAGAAGATCGCAGCCCTGAAAGGAGCGCTGGAAGGATTCAAAATTGTAATATAGCGCGGCGTTGGCACGGCAGATGGTGCCGTTCCTTATGATTCAAATGAGCTCAAGACAGTAGCACTACTAGCTAAACAATGGGAAATTGACATTTGGTGCGACAAGAATTAAGTTCGACGTCTAAACCTGGCCTAATACGGCTTCCAACCGTGTAATACGAACGGCTCCATATCTGCTCTCAATTTTGGTAAAATGACGTCACAGTCGTATGATGAATGTACTGTGATCATCAACCTAATTTTGAAACACATTTTAATGTCCTTCAGACTTTGGAAACAGATCATCCCAACCAGATTTCAAAAACTCATTGCGTTAACATTATGATCGCTTTGTAGTGAAAGGGCGATTTAACAAACCTTATATTATTTTGGCTATCCATCAGTTATTTAGATGTTGTTTACATCACTGTGCTAAAATCGTGGCACGCCTCCTTTAATGGCTTTACTACATCCATGGAAACAAAAAGCCTTCACTAGAATTTGCGGTTGTGTCCCAGTCTAGGGCCGATATACTCTATGGTTTGGCAAACACGATTTCCTTAAGCGCTAATCTTCCTTAGGCCCTGAAAGAGCTAGAATAGTCTTCTGTTTATTTGACGCTCAGCTGAAGTTCATTCCATTTTGTCAAATAATCAATTCTTATTGGCACATGTTTGACAATTAGTATGATTTGAGTTACATAACTGTTTTTTTATTCGACAATTTTGGCTGATTGCATTTTTAAACCGCACCGGGGGGTTGAGGACCTCCCTTAAAACGACCCCCTCCCCTGGAATTTCAAACCTCATAAAAGCCCCCCTCCGCTGGAATTTCCATTTCTTTCTGGCGAAATCACCCCTGGAAAATCTATTTTTTGATAAAATGTCCCTGGAAAGTCACCTTATTGACACCTCCCCCTTGGAATTTCCAGTCTCCAGACACACCCCCTCCCCTGGAAAATATCCCGTTGGTCCTCAACCCTCCCGGTGCGGTTTAAGAATGCAATCAGCCAGGCATTTTCAGCATTTTAAGAGATAATCTACCAGAATTTCGAACAACTTTGACAAAAAAAAAATGGCCAAACATTTTTCTCGAAAGTAAATTTACTCTAGTCTATAGTTTATACCCTCTTGCCTTTTTTATTTTGTTTTGGAAGAACTACGTGCAAGCATCGACTTGTCCCGCCATGAATGAAATACTCATCATGGAAAGTGGAGAAATTAAATTTACAATTTCACCAACTGGAGTACTATTTATATAAATTCCCTTTTATGTTGTATATAAACTTGAAATGTATTTCTCAATGGGTATAACTCGAGTTACATCTTGCATGGACCTTTTTTGTAAAGAGATTTGGAATGAAGCCAGTAGATTTTACACTTTTTGGTGAACAGATCTTGGACAATTGTTGCTCGAATCACTGAAAATAGATATAACATAATATAAAACCGTAGCTACATTATTTCATGATTACTTAGTTTTGACGTCTGAGCACTTCAGCGTTCTAAAAACAGGTACCTTTGTCTTATAATTAATCGCTCTGCAATGCTACAATTTAGATGATATCAGCATTCATGAAATTTCATTTGCCAGCCGAACGCGGACTGAATGCCTGTTAAGTTTTGATATCTATAAATTAATTACATGAAAATTTTACAATATTGTAACAATACTCTCCTACTATCACGATACATTTAAAACATTATTTTCAAAAAGGGGAATGGTTATATCGTTTAAATTATTGAAGATTGACGTTTGCTTTTATACAAGAGTGAAGTGGAAGCTGTTTGCGTCGATTTTTATTTTCTTTCTGAACGTCTGAAAGTTACCCTGGAAACCAGAGGCTCGAGGTCAGAAGAATTAAAATTTTCGAGCGAGAAGCGAGCTGATGTCGCCAGCTCTGAGTTTCTCATAAAAACAAAGCGAACGGGTAGAGTTTCAGCCTCTGGTACCTAGGGTATCTGAAAGTCGGCGCGCAATGTAGTAACATATAACATATAACATAGTCAGAACTGTTTCTGATATACCCTAATATATATATATATATATATACCCTAAGATGACAAATTCAACTGTCTCCGAGGTATAAAATAACTTGTCGTATAAGAAAGAACGAACGGGATTGACAGCAAATGGCAAATTGTATCCTCGGCGTAGAAATTCAGTGCAGAATACTGGTTTTAAAATTGAATTTGAGTTAATGAGATAAACTGAATTATATACCAAGATTGACTATTATAAAGAATAATCATTACTTCTACTCGTCAGCAAACTATCATCTACCTTTTTAAATTCTTACCAATCTGAAAATAGCATGGCGCCCCCTTAAGTGGTGTATCTTCTTTATATGCGGGTTCCAAAAAATCGTCAAGCCGGATTCATGGGATTCTTTGAAGATTGAAATTGAAAATGCTCTTTAAGTTGTGGCTTACAGCTATCTAGCCGCCTTGTCTAAATTGAAGGAAGAACTCTCCAATTATTATCCGATTTTGCAATTAAGAGAAAATTAATTAAACTGCATAAATAAACAACAAATCAACCATTCTTCACACTGTGCTTGTGTCCTACTTTTAAGTGGAAATGATTTTTATCCGAAGAAGCTTTTCATTTAATTAAGTTCACTGCACAATAGGAAGAAGCAAAATAATGTTTACACACAGTGGTACAGAATATGAGCTTGAGGATTTCCCCATCTTTATCAAGTATTACTGCACAACCATGCCGAGAAACCCGCCAAATAATGCGATAAGATCAGACAAAGAGTAAACGCCTTTCCTAACAAAAAGGCACGTCTTTCTTCAAAACGATGCGATTAAGCTTTGCGAGGTTCCTTTAAGACACCATTCTAAGTGGAGTGCGATGAATTTTAATCTTTATATTTTCGCCCCCTGCAAGAAATGTTTATATTGATCATTTTTTTCGCGGCTAATTTTCTCATCTCGCAGTGGACGATAAAATATTAGCAATACAATCTAGAATCTCCCACAAGAACATTCCGCTCACTTTATTTTTGAGTACCAAATAACTCGATCAGATCACTTGTTCTTTAATTCGATTCAGATATCATCGGCTGTTCATCTGTGTGATACTTTGAATACTTCATCCAAATGACTTGTTTAACAACAGGTTTCTAGAAGCGGTAAAGATCAAATATATTTTAAAGATACCCCACTTTCAGAAGCCTTGTACAAACACTTTTCAGCCTGTAAAACCTATTGTGATCAACGCCATTAATAGCATTAGTAACATCTATTGGAAACGAGGGAATCCAATAACTAAATTAATGCTCTGCGCTTTCAATAGATGATGCGGCCAGTAGGTTCGTAATATATCAAACACGAGACAGCGTGTTTCATCACGATTCCAAACACCGAAAAGTAGGTTGAAAAAACCAGGTCAAAATAACGGTGCTTCTTAAGGCTGAGATTTCTGTTTTATTTGTTGCTTCGATTTTTCTCGCACGAGTTGCTTCCAACTCCTCTCTTGTGTAAAGGAGATGCAAATCCGATACGATTTATGTGCTCTATTTTCTTCAAATCGCATCAAGTTGCAAAATAAAGAGTTTCGAATATGTTTGAAATCTCCGCGACATCAATCGACAAAAATCGCGGCAGATCGCGCGCCAGTTGCACCTAGTTACATAAGTGAGTTGGCGCGTACGTGCGGGAAAAATTGTCGCGACTCACGCGGCAAAAATTGCAACAAAAATTGCAGCGAAAATTGCAGCGAAAATTGCAGCAAAAATTGCAGCAAAAATTGCAAGTGTAATTACTGTGCGACTACGTCAACCGGGCCATTCTGTAAGAAGTTAGCCAATCAGAAAGCGAGTACAGAACAAAGGATCTCGACTTTCTTGAGATATGAGACACCGAAATATCGCTTTTCTCGTAAAAATTGTGGAAATTATGGGCAGAAATAACTTCAAAACACTTATTACTCATCGTCAGATGTATTGCAGGTATTAAATTTGCTTAAAATGGTTGGAATCTCTGAATGACAAACTTTTTACGGGATGGCCCGGTTGACGTAGTCGCACAGTAAACGGGCCTTTAGGCATCCAAGCTTGTCAAAATAGGTGCTGAGAACGGGTGGCGCAACCCTTCCTGGTGCTTTTCAAGGCCTATTTACTCTCCTTCTATATCAAGAAAATTTCGCCAAAAGCTGTCGAATTTTGCCTACGTTGCAAAACTTCCTTATATTGGAAATCCCCCTTACCTTATTGAAAGTCTGTAAGTATTTTTCCTCATATCTTAAGGAATGTAGCAGGAAAATTAAGCAAAACTTGCAGATATTCAAGAAACACGCTCTCTTAGTCGCCATTTTGTTTTCCTAGGCAAAAGGGCCTGGATCGAGATTCACAAGAATACCACAGGAAGTCCGCGCGGATTTGTAAAAGCAACAGGACTTTCGTGTGATGCCGGGCTTATCTTTTCGATGCATTAGATATTTCGTGAGATATTTGGCCAACTACCCTGACCTTGACCTGACCCTGACCTTGACCTGACCCTGACCTGTGTTTTACTACATTTTTCAAAAGCTTATAACCATCCCTGTACGCGCACTGCAGCCTGCGGAAAGTACTGTGAAATAGTTGAGTGTTACACTACACGATTTTCGCCTAATAGGTCTGTCAGATACGACATGACTTGGCTCTAACTGATAACAGAACGTACAACGCGCCAAAGCTGAGATTACGTGACATCGAAACATTTATGTTTTAAGGGACCGATCGTTTATTACGTCCACGGGGGGGGGGGGGGGGGGGGGGGCGGTGGTTTTCTAAATTTATGAATGTTAAAATTCACACCCCCTCATTAAAACGCGATACAAAAATAACCCCACATAACATCGATGTTCTAAAAAGCTTACCCCCCACCCTGTAACCAGATCCCCGTTTGAACTAATGGAAGACAATTTACAGAAATTGTCTTAATTTTGTTGCGCGCGAAGCGCGCCCTAATTTTATGCATGATATGAACGCATTTCACCAAACCTCAAAGAAAATGTAGATGAACATTCCATTTGCTGTGTGTAGTAACAAAGATCGCAAATGACGTGCGTAAAGCAGGGTCAAAATGACAAATCTTTATCCTCGTAAAGTGGAACTCACGCTTGCCTAATAATTAGGCCTTCTTTTTTCGAACTGAGACAGCTCCGATGCTTATTACTGCAGAGCGTCTTTTGAGGAGAGTTAGTTTTTTCTCCTGGCTAAGATGTATTTCTTGTAATGACATTCGTAGCCATTCCATTGCGCACGCACTCAAAAACTATTTTGTACATTCCGTTGCGCGCGAAGCGCGCCGAAATTGGCGTACTTGCTATATGGCGTAGCGCTGTATGCCATGACGCGATAGCTTGTACATATTATTATTTAGTTTGAACCACAGTGTCCCTGAAAAAATTACCCCCTCTTTTGAGAGAGGGTGCCAAAAATTACCCCCCTAAAATCTATGTCTTCTAAATTTTACCCCCACCCAAATTCCACGCCCCCCCCGTAGACGTTATAAACGATCGGTCCCTAAAATCATCCTAAGGTTTGTTGTGGTCTTGACTTTGACGCGACAGACTGGAAGACAAAGTCTGGAAGCACAAACTGTAACTCGCAGATAGCGAGCCGACTTGAAGGTGATGAAAAACAAATCACTATTTCGCGTTTCACTCTGACCTCATCTCTGAGTCGCTCCGTTTCCCATGAGCCTCTGGTCGCAGGTCTTTATAAATTTGTTACGATCAACGTTTTTGAAAAGGGTGTAATCAACGGGCACGTTCTACAGGATGAGTCAAGTGTGCAACAATTCTTTTAAGAATAATAATCATAGTCTTTATATGATAAATCATACCTCTAGTCAGACGTAGAGATTTACATGATGATGTTAAACTGCGCAGATGTATTCATATAAATGTCTATTTGTAAACAACTCTCTTGTTCCGCTCAGTTTCTACTTACTGTTATGGTGCCCACTCCCCAGAATGCGCGCATTATCAACGGGGGGTTATTTGATTGGCCCCCCTGTGCCTTCCGCCACAAAGCTTTTGGTCTCCGGACGTTTTAAGCTCAGTTGAAAAGCTAAGGTAGAGCAATTAAAAAATCTCCCCACACCACGCCTGACGGGGAACTTAACAAGGACTGGCGAATTTAGTGCTATTTTATAGACTACTACCTCGATTCGCAGTTGCCTTTCACACAACAGTTCCATTTAATTCAAACTCTCCATTCTCCATTTTTCAGCAGATTTTCATATGTTGGTGTAAACGAAACCCCCGCACTTAAATGAACCTAAGATGAGCCCCTCACTTTAGGCTAAGAGAGCTTACCTAGAGTTATTGTAGCCATGGCAGCCAAAGCATAATACTCCACTTTATTTGCAGTGGCTTGAACATTCATCTGATGGAACCGTTGGTTATTTTCTAAGGATCGTCGGTAAATTCTCTGTGAATTCTCTGACACTTAATGAGCCTTTCTTAGTTTGGTGTCTACTGAGTAGAAAGAGACCTTTATGGTACCCAAAAACCCTTGAATTATTTAGCTTATATCCCCCACCCTCAGCGACACTAAATAGGTCCATGTTTTATCCGCTGCATAGAGTGAAACCTCTCAACCAATCACATCGCGAATCTTATGATTTTTTTCTACATGGGCTGAGCAATTCGGTTTTGGTTAACTAGTCGGGTCAAACTTACTGGCTTATAAAGAAAAGCACCTATTAAAATTTTCCCCAAATAGTTATTTCTTTAATATAGTTTGTAGTCACAATATACTTATACAATTAATGTATAAGTTTTTTTAATTTTTCTTTGTATAAACTATAAATTCTTAATTTGTCCACAAGCGTAATATTAAAGTAAGTTTCATCCAAAGAAAAGTTTTCACGTTCTGTTAGGGGCATTTAACGTTAGTTCTAGAGTAACAAAACCTCATATTTTCTAAGTACTCTATAATATCGCGGATAATATCGTTGTTTACGATGATAAATTATTTAGCGTAATCTAAACAACATTGATATTTTCAAGGATCGCTTCTTATCTTATGAAAGAAAAGATAGAGTGCAACTACATGCTGTGAAGTACTCAAAGGATTAAAAATGCATCAGAAATTAAAGTGTGGATCTTTCAGCATCGGAAAGTGAGAGTGCTTCCATTAAGGTACCCCATTAACTGATAACAATGTCGCCTGATGTAGTGGCAGTACAAACAATAAGGGTTGAGCTTTTGCAATTTGATTTACTATCCAACATTTGCCGTTGTCTTGACCTACTCCCTAGTCCAGTTCAAAATCGGATTTTCGACTGCCGATATATTGTGAAACAGTTCATGAATCACGGCGAAAACCCTACCCATTGTGCTCATTTGAAGAGAGCAGCACATTTCTGCAATGAAATCGGGCATTTTATTTGTGCTTCGCCGAGAAAATATCCACCACTGGATACTTAGGGAGTGGTCATTATTTAAGGGGGGGGGGGGGGCTGAGTTTTTTTCCGAATTCGGGACCCAAAATTTTAGACCCCCCTCAGTAAAATGCAAGCCCAAAAATTTTGACCCCCCCCCCCCCCCCTAAAATCGAAGCCCAAAAAATGACCCCCTCCCCCTCTGTAGGTGCCGGAGCCACCTACCTCTCAGAGCTGAATTTTAGGAGCAAGCATCTCCTTAAATTAAATAGATATTAAAAAGGTGAATGCTCCAACGTTTTTCTCGCAGCGAGCGAGAGGAATCCATATGTGCAATAAAAACAGGTACCCCTAGATTATACTCTGAGAAAATGAGGTCTGAAAAAGGGGTGTGGGGTACCTAAGGGGGTAGATGCCGGTATCAACCACCTCCCCTGAAAAAATTGGGCACCCTTCGAGTACAAGTGTTTTGCTATGCCTTTTATGCTTTTATTGATTTTTTTTGTTGTTGTTCTAAAAATATCGATCGGCCTTCCAAGCAAACTTGCGACATAACGACATAAGAAAAATGTCACGCGAACAAAATTACATCCTCGGAGACCCAGGGGATTTTTCCTCTAACAGAGGAAAAATTCCCTGGGTCTCCGAGGATGACAAAATTTAATGTGGTTTCAAGAAGTTGAAGTCGTCAAACAATAACATAAGATTACTTTGGTGAAGTAATCTAATGAAGATCCATGGAAAATATTGATTATTTCAATTATATGTCTTCTGTCTCGCTATGATTCATGGGATACGGTCCGGAAGAGATATACATTATATAGGATATTCTCATTTGTTATCACATGAGCGGCTCAGTGGTCTAGTGGTATGATTCTCGCTTTGGTGCGAGAGGCCACGGGTTCGATTCCCGTCTGAGCCCAGGATAATTTTTTTTCTTTTTTTTTTCTTAATAAAACCTCCTCCTTTTTTCCAATCTAAATCTACTTTTAAGTAAATACAAATGGAAAATAAAGTTCATTTTAAAGACCTACCGCGTACGGGTTCATAATGTTTGTTATTAATAGATCTCGTTCAAGATTTGTCCCGACGTTTCGGGCTCTTTTTTGTCCTTCTCAGGGCGGTTACAGAAATTTCTGTAACCTGATTTCTGTAACCGCCCTGATGAAGGACTGAAAGTAAAGAGTCCGAAACACATCTTGTCTGTATTATTGTCGTCGATTTTATTGGACATTGCATCCATTTTGGATCCAGACCCATCGCTGTTAGTGTTTTCAAAACTATTTCAAGCCAAAATAATATTGAATGTACGCCGTCCCGGTTCGGCTTTATCCACTTTACAACGGTTACAAGTACGAACAAAATGATCATTGAATGCGTGAATGAAAAAGTAGAAAAAAGAAAAAAAAGGGCTCAGACGGGAATCGAACCCGTGACCTCTCGCACCCGAAGCGAGAATCATACCACTAGACCACTGAGCCAACCACGTGGGATCGAAGGATAGAAATCCTACTGATCCATTAGCCCAGTCGTCACGCATTGCTGCATTCAAACTACCAAAGTTGGCGGACGGAGTTACTCGAAAGCACAGCGACAAATCGGCTGCAAAAACACTTCCTTGAAGGGATATCATCGCCAAAACCAGATTAGGAATGGCAGTAATAACTTATGTTCGTGAACACGTCACATAAATCGCTGAAAATAAAGGTAAGAACTTCTATAGTCATTCACTGATACAGACCATGTGTCATGTCTTCCAGCCTTGAAGGGGCTTGAAGAAGCTTAACTCAAACCTATGGAAGACTATAGTTTGACTATTGAACCGGGCCTTCATCATTCAGTTCATTTTCTTGGGTTTAAAATTGCTGCAACGACTATGTAGGCCACGTTCATAATTTATCTAGAGGGGGGGCTATGATGATTTTGAGGGGGGGCCTCTGTTTTACTCTAATATGATTTAGGGGGGGGGGGGGGCATGGAAAATTTCCAACAAAAATAACATTGAGCATAGGGGGGGCCAATCATTTTTCCCGAAAAAAATTATACGAACATATAGTAAAAAAACCCGCGTATTAAGAACCTGTTAGGAAATTTTAAGTTAGGTTCTTATCAGTAGGTAGAAACTCCTGAATTGGAAGATTATCATCTGGTTATATTTAAAAGTAACTGGACATTCATTGTTTTCTTTCTTTCATGCTTAAGTACTGTGTTGTTTGTCTATTGTGGTTAAAAACAATCAAAAAATTCTTTGAGTGTTTATTTGAAACTATACGAACCTATTTTAAGAGTTAAGATAAATAGATAAGATTAATAGCAATCTTCATAATCAGTAACTATCACAAGACTTTGATATGGCTAAGGGTGGGTTTGACATGTATATGTGGGGGGGGCTATGATATTTTCTTTGATTAATTGACATCTCTTGAGGGGGGGTCAGGAAAAAAACCTGAGATCATCAGGGGGGGGCTTCAAAAAATGAAAAGAAAAAAATTAGGAAATCATCAAAGGCCCCCCTCTAGATAAATTATGAATGCTCCCTAATTAATGTTTGACGTGCACTTCTTTTTAGCTTTTCTCTGGCTTGAGTTTAGCTTTAGTTAGAGACGGATCATTAGAAAAGTGATGGGGGGTGGGCAAAAAGCAATATATATATATATATATATATATATCGAGCAAGCTCAAATAGAAGGAACAAAATTCGAGAAGGCTAAAAAACATTTCTGCAGAGCTGGGACACCCCCCAAAAAAATTTGAGCGAGCCAGAACTAAGTCCCACCCACCCCTTGTCACTTTTCTAATGCACTAGTCATTTGCTTCCACAGACCCCCCAAACCCCGCGACATAGCAGGGGAATATGAAACAGATGTTGTCAAATTTGAAATAATTCCACCGCCTACCAGGGAGAATGCCTTGGCAAATTCCCTACACCCTGGGGAAACATTTTCTACACCCCAGGGACAAATTCCACCGTCAATTGGATGGATAAAAGTAACTTTCCCTAATACTACCAAAACCAGTAGAGTGTCTTTTCAGAAATGAAAAAGACAGATGTTTTGTTTCCCTTTCCATTCCCCCGGCTGGTTCCCCGGGTTATCTGGGGATCAGGGCACAAATACAAGACAAACCACTGATATTTCCCCCACTATTGCCTGGCAAAATCCCAGCATGTCACAGGGTTGGGGGTTGGAAGCAAATGGACTAGACAAGTGCATAATGGTCCGTCCCTGATAAAACCTCATTTAATTGGGCGTATTTGTTTTGGCAAGAAAGAGTATGTACACCCATGCCAGTCACAGTTCTACATTCCTGTGAGCAGAGGCTACATCATTTGATCTCCCTGCATTTACTTTTACCAGAAAATGGTGTCAGCTTGTCAAAACTTGTCAATCAAGTTTGTGCACGAGCTGCACATAAAATGTATGCACAATTTCTTTTTTGTGGCCTTAGATAGTTCTTTTACTCAATTTAACGAGTTTTCTTTTGAGAATTTATTGGAATTCGTTTTATTTTCAACCAAAAGTTGAGCAAGTGCTGTGAGTTGACCATTGAATTGAGAAATTGCTTGTGCAAATGCAGGCTGTTTTGAAGCAAAAACCTGACACTTGTAAAACCAGTCAAGTACATCCATGATCCTGGACGAGGTTATGACATTTGTGTGTATAGCTCTAGCCAGCTTCAAACACACAGAAAGAAAGACGTGGCCTCTGCTAGCAGGGAAAGTGCAACATTGTTTATGACAAGTGAATGTTTAATATATGTCAACATTTTCCATACTTCTAAATTACAGAGAAAGAACACCCAATAACACAGCTGAAAAGTAAATTTGCAAAGATTTAGAGCAAAGTGGCAAAAATATGGTTTGCCAAAGTTTGTTCATTGTGGGGGGAGTGTCTGGTGCAGCTCCAACTCTAAACTTTTTTTCTTTTTAATTTATTGGAGTAAGAGGGTTGTCCAATACACTGACAAATTTATGCAAGGCATTGTCTAAAACAATAGAGTGCAATGGAGTGTATTTAGAACGAGGCAATACAATGGAAGAGAACAATACCAGCATAAATTTGTCAGAGTATTGGACTAGTATGTGGAGTAATGCCAACTAGGTAAAACCTTTTTACAAGGTCCCAATGAAATCCATCTGTCTGACTCTAGTTTTCTGTTTAGACCCCCCCCCCCCCCCCCCCTTTGGCAACAGCAAAACTTTATTGACCTGTCTGTGTTATTTATTAGGACATGCAAGGCGGTAAAGACATTCAACCATTCCTATGGCTATTGAAGCATCTTTTGTCAGCAATGGATATTGCTAACAGAGTGTGGTATGTCACAGCATTTTGTTCACTCTTTGTTAACAATTTCCTATCAACCTTTGTGTGTGTTGATAAACAACGAAGACTACTAAGTCAGGCGATTGTCGCTTTTGATCACTTTAAGCACAAGAACTAATGAAAAGCAAAATCCTATCAGTGAATATGGCCTGCAGCAAATTCATGATACAACTTTACTAAGAGTCATCCAAAATCAAAGATTGTATTGGTCAAGGTCACTCTTAGCCTGCTTGCAGGCATTGGTTTTTATAGCGAAAACCCCAAAAACCCCCGAGTTCGTAGTCGTGGGCGCCATCTTGGATGCGCGCCGGAAATGCCTGGAGCGAGTGACAAAGCGATAAAAACCAACGCGATAAAAACCAACGCCTGCAAGCAGGCTAGGTCACTCTTAGCATTTTAATATGATACAGAATGAGAAGCACATTCCATGTTACATATTGTCATTTTTCTCTTCTATTTGCCATGTTTCTATTCACAATTAAATGCTATTGTGTGGTTCCAGAAAATATCCATATCCCCCTACAGAAGGACATGTGGAAAGTCTGGAGGGGTGTCTGTGTGTGTGTGTGTGTGGGGGGGGGGGGGGGGGGGGTCAATTTTTGTGATCTTTTCTTACAAAATGTCTGGAATTTCTCGGCCCAAAGAAGTTCCAAGAAATTATTTGTTTAGTAGATTTGAGATCAGTATAAAATATGTTTCTATGAGACAAAAAATGCTCAAGAAATATAATAAATGACGTCTGATTCCAGAAAATATCCATGCCCCACCCACCTTCCAACCCGTGTGGAATTTCCATTGAAAATAAAATATGATTGTATGGGAAATTAAAGGCACGTCGAACCCCCACCTCTCCTGAATTTCACTAATTAACAAGTAAGCATTTAGTGTATATGAACGTCTTGTGTAGATGTGCAAATTCCTACTGGATTTGCCCATGTTGCTTCAGATATGTCACAGAAAAGGTCTGCTTCTTTGTCGCATCTCCCTTGAACATAACCTATCCCGCCACATGTTTCACCAGCCACTTTGTGCACACATCACAACAGTTGCAAATGTCGCGCATTTTCCCGCCTTTGCAGTCCAAATTGGGCATGTCACAAGCCCACATGGGATGCACCCGTTTCTGTACACAGGGTACCCATCCTTGTTGTCTTCGACTCCATCAGCCCATGCTAAGTTCACCAGCACTCGGAAAGCAGCAGGATGAGGAGAATTTGATGAAGACCATCCAATGCCCTTAAAGAGACCCATAAGAAAACGGACAGTCAAATCCTCCATCTTCTTGCATTTAATGACATTAAACATTAAATGATTCCAGCTTCGTATACCCCCCATCCCCTTTCTTCCCCTCTTCTCTGGATACACCCCTCCAACTGAAACGGTGAATGATATAAGAAATGTTGAACTGATTTGGCACGGCGTAACCACAACCTTCATATCATTTTAGGTCTGCGTGCTGATATGTTCAAGAAAAATGGATTAGAAGTGTCTCACCAAACACGTCAAATCTGGAACTTTATTATTTTGGGCAATTTCTCCTTGTTTAAATGATAAAATACATGCTATTGCCACGTGCTTATTTGCCTTACATATAAGAACGCATGGGGATTATTTCCCGCGGCGCCAGAACTAGGGAGTACTCAATGAAAACGTTCATCGACGCGCGAACTTTTCCCCGAAGGGCTAGGCCTGCTGGCATCTCTGTGTACGGGGATGCACAATCTCAATGTTTTCCTAAACCTGCGCATAGCTAGTATGGCCTGCGTAGCAAATGTCCTCTTGAAGTTTTAGAGCTTAGACCGGGAATAAGCGTGAGGACGAGCACGCGTTTCACAGCTATTCTAACAAACTCGAAGAAAGCGGTCACGAAATTCAACGGGAAAATGGTTTTACTTTCTCGAAGTTTTAGTATATTTGTCATGAAACGTTCCCTCAGAGCTTAGACATCGGAAAAAGTACGCAGGAAATGAGGATGAGCAGCAGTCTAATGAAATCTCAAACTACCAGCCCGAAAAACGCTCAGTTTCGCACTACGGGAAGGCTTGCCACGCCTGATATATTTGGATTTGTCCCTTGTTTTCAAACTGATTCCAGACATTGTTTGCGCTTTCAAAGGTACCGCCTTGAATTTTTAGCGGCCAGGAATTTTAGTGCTGCATAAGGACACATATCAATCATTTTGCAACAAAAAATTTGTATACACAGGCAAGTGTTACCTGTTCGTAGTGACTTTAAATTCCGTTACGGTCCACAGTTTTCCAGTCTCTTTTATGCCAAATAAAGTCAATGGGGTGTGAGTCTAAAGAACAATATGACCCTAGTGCTGGGTTCTATACTTGTCACGTTTGAAGTTGACACCTATCGCATGGGAACCAACTATCGATTGAATCTTTAATGACCCGCAAAGCTTTGTTTAGTATGTCGCGGACGAAATCACAGAGCAAAAAACTGCAACGGTTCAAGAGGAAGAAAACTGAAGGAAAAATAAACGTTGTACGTTGAATCCCGCTAGAAGAAGATAAGGAAAACCTTCATGTTTGGATAAAGAAAGCAAAACATTTACTTGTGGCTGGGGGTTTATTTGGACAAGAAGCTCGCGATCCGCAACGACTTGTAAACAATATGTAAACACCCTGTTCAAGCGATTGTCAAAACCAGTGAAACTTTGACATTTGGCTGAGTTTGAACCGGAGGAAATAGCATTTTATGTAGAGCATTTCGTGGAAGAACATGGATGGAGTTTTGTCAGAATACTGTCATGTTGGGATTTTGTTGTGGTTTGGATAAAACAGGTCTTTCCTGACGGAATTCCAAGGTGCAAAGGCCATGCTAGGGCGCCATGTTAATGGTGAAAAATTTATGTGCTCACTAAGCGAGGCGCCCCGGTCATACCTTAGGAATGCGCGCTATGAAATAAGATTTCCAGATCAACCCGCGATTAAAAACAACATCCTCTTCGTGTTTTCCCCGGTAAGTTGCCATAGTCTTTTATTTATTTCAAGATTTTTGAAAACACAGCAAGGGTAAGTTTTAGAAGTATTCATATCTCAAGTGAATGCGTAAGTTAAGTTTTCTTTGTATCATTTTTCCGCTTTTTGATTTATCTAACTTGGGAAGTATTTGAAGTTGACAGATTTACCGGTAACGATTGTCGTTTCGATCTGCTTCGTTTCATCGTTCGCGAGCAATTCTTCATAGTACAAGTGAACCTTAGAATTCCTCATTATTCGATTATCTTTAAAATATTACTGAAATCTGTGGGGAAAAAACACATTGATTCAGCGTTGTTTCCATGTTTGTTTCCTCCATTTCAAACTAAAAGTTGCTTTTAATTTATTTTCATAGCAATAAGACGTGTCCAGTTTCTCGGAACTCGTATTGCTGCTTATAAATGCAATCCCATTATGTTCTCTTTTTATGAATTATAAAATCACCATTTTGTTCCATCTTGTCTTGTTTCAGCAACTATGAAGTCCCTTCTACTTGTGTTAGGGCTCTGTGTAGCAGGTAGGCCATTGTTCTTTTCTATTTAGTCGTTGTTTCAAATTCAAAATCTGTAATTAGTACCCATAGCTTTCTTAACGTATTATAACTGTACACTGTATATCTATTGTTTCAAAAGTTCATTATAGAAACAGAAGTTAAGAGAAGATATGCAATATCTTTTACGATTTTCACATCTTCTCTTGAAGTCAATTCAATTCAATTCAATTTTTATTTCACTGAAGTGATACTCAAGTAGGTTTCTATGAGTTTGCTTCGCGTCAGATCATCTTTTGACTTTGGGGGTTAAAAGTGTTGCATTAAGTCTGTTTCAAATTCAAAATCTATCGATTTTATCGATTATTAAAACAAAAAAAGTTAAGAGAGGATATGCAATGTTTTGTGCGATTTTCACATCTCTCGAAATGGTACTCATGTAGGTTTCTGTAAGTTTGCTTCGCGTCGAATCGCGTGTTTTTGGGGGTTTAAAGTGCCACTATTATCAAGTTTGCAATTATTTACTTTATGCCTTATTTGAAAGAGCTGAGGCTCAGAAGAAATATGCTTCTTTCCGTTTTCAAAAATCTTTTTTGGTTCCGAAGATATTAGAGTTTGAAATTTGGCCGCCATTGCTCCAAAGTGTGACTTGATGACGTCACACTCTCACAAACAAAGTGGTGAATTATTTGATGGTCTATATTTTTGTTGGATTTCCATCAAATCCTATCAAATTTGCCACGGTTATTGAACTCACTCTTCCTGATAATTTTGTTTACCTTAATGATTGCCATGGCAACAGTCTTTGTTCCAGACCACCCCTATCCAAAATTCTAGATGAGGCTATATCTTTTGAAGAAATCAATTGTAACCTACATTGCCATGCCCACTTATCTTATTTAGTAATAGCTCGCTTTTAGTAACAAGCAAATTGGTTAATTCTGAAGTCTGGGCGGTAAAATCGGGAAATCCTAAAATCGTCTGGGGAGCCTGGGAACCAGGGGGTTGCCATGGCAACCCTGATTGATGAGTCACATCACTCTGTTCAAGTCAAGTATTCATTCTGCCAAGTTTGAGCACTCTAACTTCAATAGGTATAGAGATATACCTCTTTTTAGTATTTAGGCATTGATCAAGTTGAGAGTGTGACGTCTCACCCATGCTAATTTGCATATCGTTCTTACCTTAATAACTTCTGAACGAAAACAGCTATCAAAAAACGGAAAACAGCGTTGTTCTAGTTTTGCAAAGCTGCCTAACATATGGAGATTTGGCAAAGATTGGAGACCCTAATTTTTGATAATAGTGGCACTTTAAAAATGTTGCAGTTAGTCTTGGATTTAAAAAGATGTCTTCTGCTGATCAAATAAGGCCATAATATCTAAAAGCTGTCTTCCCCGAATCTTCAAAACTTCATATTTTGCTTTTGAGCATAATCCTCTTCTGGTGAAAATTGCGTGCAAAATTCTGCAAAGTTAGAGAACGGGAATTACACCGGTGTTGTACCAGAAAGTGGTTTCCTACACGGCAATCATGTAAAGCAGTGGTATTATATTTATGCCTGTAATTTTAAACATATTTTACCGTAATTGATTATTTTACCGTGGTGAAATAAACTTTATAATGTATGTATGTATATCTTTTTCGCTGTGTCGTGCAGAAAACCTAACGTCAGTCTATTGCATTAAGTGGTTGCTCCCTCAAAGGGTACTTGTTTGCTTTATACAAGTATCATGTATATAATTTCAATCTAAACTGGACACTAGGTGTACGTCAAGAGTCTCCTTGTTCCCCCTACCTAGCCTTGGCCTGTACAGCAAGCGTTTCCGTAGCCCCAGATCAACGAAAATATGGGGCCGAGCATATTCGCCTTTGTCACACGGCAGCCATCTTGGATTTTCTAATACAGCGAAGCTGGCATGAAAGCGAGGCCAAGCGTGTAAGCTCACCCACGCATAGTCATTTCTGTAAGAAAAATCCAAGATGGCTGCCGTGTGACAAAGGCGAATGGCTCGCTCTCTTACGACTGGTTCTCACGTTGCTATTTGTCGGGCCGATTTCTTGTCAACTTCATTCGTTGTCGACCCGACACTGAAAAATATGGGGCCGAGCATATGGCTCGCTCTCTTACGACCGGTTCTCACGTTGCTATTTGTCGGGCCGATTTCTTGTCAACTTCATTCGTTGTCGACCCGACACTGAAAAACATATGGTATCGCCGAACAGATTTGTTTGTGTCGGGCCCCCGAGTTTCCTTCGAACAATAAGTCTCGGATCAAAAAAAGAGTCCGACGAATTCCAGAGTGTAAATCAGCCATTAGTCTTAGCGGTTTATTCTAGTTTTTCTCCTCTGAAACGTTGCCGGACCCGTTGCTAAGCAGAGCTCTTCCATTACATGGTTGACTTGTTTTGGAGGACGTTAAAAGGCCTCCTTTTTGTTTGCAGGTAGCTTGAAACACCATCGGAAATGATTTGCCAAGAGGACTGGTGGCAGTCACACCTTTTCGCTTAAATAAATCTTCTCTCGTCAATTTTCTCTGCTATCAGTTATTTGTGTCAAGTGTGAATCCTCCCATTTGATTATTGCCGTCGAACTAGTGTTAAGAAACTACGGGGTAGAATGTCTTCCCACAACATTTTGCGAGCGCATGAAAGTGAGGTCAAGGGTGGTCTATGAGTCTAAGCTTGTAACTTTGACAGAGCGGAAATGACCAAAAATGAAATGTCTAACTTCGCCATATTTAAATATATAAGCTCAAGATTCTGTATACAAAGAGTTTCTATGACCAAAAGCATAATTCCAAATTTCAAGAAATTTGAAGAATATGAATTTTAGATATGATTGAACAAAGTTTGCAGAATTCCTGATCAAAGTACCAATTCTCCCATAAAATGGCACAGAAACCAAAGTTTAAAGCCTAATATCTCAAAGACGGATCCATTAGAAAAAAGTCATGTAAGAGTGATAGGGGTGCTCGTCGGGACATCGGAAAATATACCCTACAAAATACCAGGACATAAAAATCCAACTCCTAAAAAATACCTTATAAAACAAAATGACCCTAAAAAATACCAACAATAAAGCTTTTGTGTTATTGTTTATTGTTTCTCATCTCAAAACAAGCTTATTTTAGAGCTATAAATTAACGAAGAAAGAAAGAAAACGTTTTACTGGGTTTGCGATCCTTTCATTTGCGTACCCCTAAAAATACCATTAATTAGTGAAAGCCACAATTTTTCTCCGATACCCCCTAAAAAATACCTGAAACTCGATTTTGACCCCTAAAAAATACGACGAGCACCTCTATTAGGTCGACATGTGAAGAACCCCCCCCCCCCCCCCCCCCCCCCCCCAGCAGATCATAACATTGTCACACCCATCGGTATGCCTGGTGCACACTTGCGACATAACGACATAAGAACAATGTCACGCGAACAAAATTTAGTGGTTTCAAGAAGTTGAAGTCGACAAAAAAATAACACTAAGATTGCTTTAGTGAAGTTTTCTCTGATGAAGATACATGGAAAATATCGATTTTTTCAGTTATTTTCCCGTGCTTTTTTCGTTGCAACATAGCGTCCTTATGTCGTTATGTCGCTAGTGTACACCAGGCTTAAGAGTCAGAAAGGAGTGCATGCGCTTTTCAGATTGTCCGCTGACCCCTGACCTCGCTTCCTAGCGTCCAGTATTTGTGTATTATTGTGTGGCTAGGTTTTAGCTATGCCATTCTTATGAAGAGCGTTCATATTTCCATTTCTTTTCAGTGCATGGGAAGTGTGAGAAGACAAAAAGAGGTTCCATACCTGGCTATATCACTCCTTCTTATGCTGTCAGCGGACTAGGGCTTGGACAGGACCGTAAGTCATGTTCCATACCTGGCGTTGCCGCTCCGTCTTATGCTGTGAGCGGACTAGGGCTTGGACAGGATCGTAAGTCATGTTCAATACCTGGCTATATCACTCCTTCTTATGCTGTCAGCGGACTAGGGCTTGGACAGGACCGTAAGTCATGTTCAATACCTGGCTATATCACTCCTTCTTATGCTGTGAGCGGACTAGGGCTTGGACAGGACCGTAAGTCATGTTCAATACCTGGCTATATCACTCCTTCTTATGCTGTCAGCGGACTAGGGCTTGGACAGGACCGTAAGTCATGTTCAATACCTGGCTATATCACTCCTTCTTATGCTGTGAGCGGACTAGGGCTTGGACAGGACCGTAAGTCATGTTCCATACCTGGCTATATCACTCCTTCTTATGCTGTGAGCGGACTAGGGCTTGGACAGGACCGTAAGTCATGTTCCATACCTGGCTATATCACTCCTTCTTATGCTGTGAGCGGACTAGGGCTTGGACAGGACCGTAAGTCATGTTCAATACCTGGCTATATCACTCCTTCTTATGCTGTGAGCGGACTAGGGCTTGGACAGGACCGTAAGTCATGTTCCATACCTGGCTATATCACTCCTTCTTATGCTGTGAGCGGACTAGGGCTTGGACAGGACCGTAAGTCATGTTCCATACCTGGCTATATCACTCCTTCTTATGCTGTGAGCGGACTAGGGCTTGGACAGGACCGTAAGTCATGTTCAATACCTGGCTATATCACTCCTTCTTATGCTGTGAGCGGACTAGGGCTTGGACAGGACCGTAAGTCATGTTCCATACCTGGCTATATCACTCCTTCTTATGCTGTGAGCGGACTAGGGCTTGGACAGGACCGTAAGTCATGTTCCATACCTGGCGTTGCCACTCCGTCTTATGCTGTGAGCGGACTAGGGCTTGGACAGGACCGTAAGTCATGTTCCATACCTGGCTATATCACTCCTTCTTATGCTGTGAGCGGACTAGGGCTTGGACAGGACCGTAAGTCATGTTCCATACCTGGCGTTGCCGCTCCGTCTTATGCTGTGAGCGGACTAGGGCTTGGACAGGACCGTAAGTCATGTTCCATACCTGGCTATATCACTCCTTCTTATGCTGTCAGCGGACTAGGGCTTGGACAGGACCGTAAGTCATGTTCCATACCTGGCTATATCACTCCTCTTATGCTGTGAGCGGACTAGGGCTTGGACAGGACCGTAAGTCATGTTCCATACCTGGCTATATCACTCCTTCTTATGCTGTGAGCGGACTAGGGCTTGGACAGGACGTAAGTCATGTTCCATACCTGGCGTTGCCGCTCCGTCTTATGCTGTGAGCGGACTAGGGCTTGGACAGGACCGTAAGTCATGTTCCATACCTGGCTATATCACTCCTTCTTATGCTGTGAGCGGACTAGGGCTTGGACAGGACCGTAAGTCATGTTCCATACCTGGCGTTGCCGCTCCGTCTTATGCTGTGAGCGGACTAGGGCTTGGACAGGACCGTAAGTCATGTTCCATACCTGGCTATATCACTCCTTCTTATGCTGTGAGCGGACTAGGGCTTGGACAGGATCGTAAGTCACGTGACCCATGATTGACGTTTAACAAATGTCCTCTGATTTTCCGTGGTATGTCCTCTTATATACCACGGAATGACGTAATAAAGTGGTCAAAATGTTGTGGACTCACGAGGCGCAGTCGAGTAGGTCCGCAGTACATTTTGACCACTTTATTACGTCATTCCGTGGTATATAAGAGGACATACCACGAAAAATCAGAGGACATTTGTTTTATACCACAACAAAAAGCAAAAATAAATACAAAAACAGCGCGCGCGCTCGGTCAAACGGTGTTTTCATTGGTTCTATTTAGCGCGCGCGCTGATGATGGCGCGTTTCGTGGTACATACTTTTATGTACCCATGACTGAGAGCCAATCAGAATTCCAGAAACGCGCGCGTTGTGGTATAATATAGAATAGTCACGCCAGCCCACTTGTTACAGAATAGTCACGCCAGGTATTTTGTCACAGTAGTCACGCCAGGCCTCTTATAGATAGATAGATATAGTTTATTAATGCCTTTTGCAGTGGGACGCTGAATTACAGGCAATTGACACAAAAGTATATAGAATATAGGGAATATAGCATTATAATAAGCATGTTGAAACTAGGGCTGGTACTTAACAGTTACGAAGTGGCAAACCGATCAGTGCGAGTAAGCATAGGATGAGAACGTTTTCCTGATCTTAGATCTCTTGTAGCAGAATAGTCACACCAGACCTCTTGTAACAGAATAGTCACTTCAGGTATCTTGTCACAGAATAGTCACGCCAAGCCTCTAGTAGCAGAATAGTCACGCCACACCTCTGTACTCATGGCAAACCTTTCGTGACAGAATTAAATCAGAGAGTTTATGACAGGAGCAGTATTATCAGGTTTCTCTTTTTCATAGTGTTTACATTATTAGTTCTCTTGTGTCAAAATTATCTTCTTCTTTACAAATGCTACACTTGCATTAGCACTACATTCAAGAGCCCATCAACAGGAGCCTCCATGACCTCTACAGGAGTAAACAAATTTTTAGATTGTAGATTTTGATTACAAATTATGTACCCTCTCTCAAACAAGATATGGCCGACATCTGCTCCGCCATATATACTCTACAAATTTACCAATTTCCCGTCCTGCGCGTATGGCTAGGCCTAATGCTGTAGACGGAGGCTCCTGTTGATGGGCTTCTGATTCTTCTACTCCTGTGCATATGGCTAGACCTAGTGGAGTAGATGAAAGCTTCTGTTGATGAGCTCCTGATTCTTCTACTCCTGTGCATATGGCTAGACCTAATGGAGTAGATGAAGGCTCCTGTTGATGGGCTCCTGATTCTTCTACTCCTGTACATATGGCTAGACCTATTGGAGTAGATGAAGGCTTATGTTGATGGGCTCCTGATTCTTCTACTCCTGTGCATATGGCTAAACCTAGTGGAGTAGATGAAGGCTTCTGTTGATGGGCTCCTGATTCTTCTACTCCTGTGCATATGGCTAGACCTAATGGAGTAGATGAAGGCTTATGTTGATGGGCTTCTGATTCTTCTACTCCTGTGCATATGGCTAGACCTAGTGGAGTAGATGAAGCTTCTGTTGATGGGCTCCTGATTCTTCTACTCCTGTGCATATGGCTAGACCTAATGGAGTAGATGAAGGCTTCTGTTGATGGGCTCCTGATTCTTCTACTCCTGTGCATATGGCTAGACCTAATGGAGTAGATGAAGGCTTATGTTGATGGGCTTCTGATTCTTCTACTCCTGTGCATATGGCTAGACCTAGTGGAGTAGATGAAGGCTTCTGTTGATGGGCTCCTGATTCTTCTACTCCTGTGCATATGGCTAGACCTAGTGGAGTAGATGGAGGCTTCTGTTGATGGGCTTCCTGATTCTTCTACTCCTGTGCATATGGCTAGACCTAGTGGAGTAGATGAAAGCTTCTGTTGATGGACTTCTGATTCTTCTACTCCTGTGCATATGGCTAGACCTAGTGGAGTAGATGAAAGCTTCTGTTGATGGGCTCCTGATTCTTCTACTCCTGTGCATATGGCTAGACCTAATGGAGTAGATGAAGGCTCCTGTTGATGGGCTCCTGATTCTTCTACTCCTGTACATATGGCTAGACCTATTGGAGTAGATGAAGGCTTATGTTGATGGGCTCCTGATTCTTCTACTGTGTGCATATGGCTAAACCTAGTGGAGTAGATGAAGGCTTCTGTTGATGGGCTCCTGATTCTTCTACTCCTGTGCATATGGCTAGACCTAATGGAGTAGATGAAGGCTTATGTTGATGGGCTTCTGATTCTTCTACTCCTGTGCATATGGCTAGACCTAGTGGAGTAGATGAAGGCTTCTGTTGATGGGCTCCTGATTCTTCTACTCCTGTGCATATGGCTAGACCTAATGGAGTAGATGAAGGCTTCTGTTGATGATTTCCTGATTCTTCTACTCCTGTGCATATGGCTAGACCTAATGGAGTAGATGAAGGCTTATGTTGATGGGCTTCTGATTCTTCTACTCCTGTGCATATGGCTAGACCTAGTGGAGTAGATGAAGGCTTCTGTTGATGGGCTCCTGATTCTTCTACTCCTGTGCATATGGCTAGACCTAGTGGAGTAGATGGAGGCTTCTGTTGATGGGCTCCTGATTCTTCTACTCCTGTGCATATGGCTAGACCTAGTGGAGTAGATGAGGCTCCTGTTGATGGGCTCCTGATTCTTGTTGTTGTTGCATACTAGCCTAATGGGGTAGATAAATGCTTCTGTTTTATGGGTCCCTGTCATTAACATTGATTTCAATTTATTCTTTACAGCTAAAAAGGTTTGCCATCTTGACTTTAGCACCACAAAAGGCAATGTGGTCCCAGATATTTCTGGATTCGCGAACAACGCCTTTATGACGGAGGGTCGATCCTTGTCAATTTTAAAGAAGGAAAATGCGGCAGCGCTGCCTATGCTTATTGCGGTGATATTCTCTTCCACGGCGATACCTTTCAGGTAAGCAGAACGGATCACGCACTGGTCTTCCAGGCCTGACATTTAGACCATAAAGTCAGCAATCGCGATTTGCAGTTTGACCGTTGACGCTTTACCTGGCTATGACGTCACTGGTTGACAGCAAGGGGTACCCTGGGGACGAGGCTAGTTGGATCCAGCATATCAAGAAAGTGAGGTCGTTTTCTACGAACTAACGCGGGCTACCTGTGTTTAAATCTTCCTAAATGTTATCTTTTAGCCATCCCTTTCACGTTTCTACTTGCCATAGTGGAATTCCGGACGTTTTCCTAACTTATTTCTTACTTTAAATTGTCAAAACGTTTGTCAAAAGTTGTAGACTTGGGAGCGAACTACTGTTCGTGTAGGCCACCATTTGGCCGTCAGGAGCCTGGTACTAGTTACACAGGTAACCCGCGTCAAGCTAAGGTAGACATTGACAAAAACAGCAGCGTTTTCTTGATCTGAGCCTTACAGAAATATGTCTTTTATCGCAGGCGAAACCGCGTGAGGGTATCACCATCTGTGCCTACATCAATCTGAAGGAAACTTGTGGAAGTCATTCTATCTTTGATACTATTGGTTTGTCGCACCAATGTGGCCAGTATCACTTTGAAGTGAACAATGGCGCTATCAGATTCTTTCACCGGAACGAGAGCCAAATGACTGTCTTTTCCGTCACTGCCGAGGGAAACCTCGTAAAGCCAAGTAGGTGGACTTATTTGTTGATTATTATCAGTCTGAGCTGTTTAATAGCGTCAGTTGCCCTAGATGAGCGCATGGTGACGTCACAATAGGGAGATTTAGAAACAGGACATCGTCTCGAGGACGATGGCGCATGCGCTCACTAATGGCTGCGCGCGGAAGCTACTGACCAATGAGATTTAAGATTCGTCAACGCGCGCGCAACCTCACGACCACGCCCTCTACATGACGTCCTGTTTCAACATCGCACGAAGGCAAGAGCTAGAGCAGATTTCGTATGACTGTGAAAAGTGCCGCGGTGCGGCGCGGTACTGTCGCGGTGGCGGTACGGAACCTGGCCTGCTGTAAATGGAATGAAATCGCCAATGAAATCGCGTTGTCGCGGTACGGTCACGGTCGTGGCGCGGAACAGCTATGTGGCGGTACTTTTCACAGTCATGCGAAATCTGCTCTAGTGAGAATCTATAGTACTACCACTGGAATGCACTACAGAGAATTTGTGACCCTGTCAAGGTTTAAGGACATTTGCGACTACAGTTCTGAAATTTTAGTCGCAAATCCTGCGCTCCACGGAAATTATCAACACTAAACTTAACAACAACAACAACAACAACAACAACAACATTTTTATTTGATTTGTATCGTATTTACAACATTTTTAAGCTGACCCGCAAAATAGCAGAGCTAATCGAGGCGGGTAGCTTTTATCATAAATAGAAAAAATAGAAAATGTATAAATAAATAATAATTATTACACAAATAACTTGAAAAGCTGCTTGGCTATAATCAGAAAAAAAAAAAGAAAAGGAAAAGAGTGACTTGACTTACTTCAACTAAACACTAAATCTAAACTAAAATGTTTGGGTAACTGACATTTTTAAGTCGCCAAAACAGATAATTCAATCGCAAAAGCGACTCATACATGCGCAACTTCCAGCTCTGCCAAGAAGACCCGATATCATGTAATTGTTCTGTTTTGTTTTTTTTAGACAAGTGGTCCCATGTTTGTGGCACTTATGACTCTAAGACCGGCAAGACCTTCATTTTTCACAACGGAAAAGTAAGGAACATGAGTATTGGTGCCGGTTTACTGTCGTGGGACTGGAACAGCCGTGCTGGCATTGGCGATCACAAGGCTGGACGCACTCTGAAGGGATTTATAGATGATCTCCAAATCTACAACTATGCTCTCAATCCCGCAGAAATCAATGTTCTTGCAAATAAGTGTGGACTTGTAAAACCAGGTACGTTGTGAACTCCTGTACGTACTGCGTTGTAGCCTGTGTACATCCACTACAAACCGGCAAGAGGATTAGCAGCATTTGTGAAATCCCGTTACTAATCGTGTTCAGGTCACGCAATGAAAAACATTTGCATAATAAATTAAAGTGCCCCTCAAGGCTGAAATTTTAATGGCTTATTTGATTGCATATTTAAAATAAGGAAGAATTTCGTTTATTTGGCGTTCATAGCTCTTTTGGTTAAAGAGATATTCAGCATTTTCTCTTTATGCAAATTAGGAAAATGACGTCACAACAAGACGAGGGCAAAAGAGGCCAACAATGTTTCATGTATGATTCTGTTTGGGATAGTTAGATTCACTTAAAACTTGGTAATAACAAAGAAGGACCAAAACCACAACCTCTGACATGTTTATTACCGTTTCCATAGTAACACTATTGATACTAGGGCTGTCTATTTAAAAGATAGGAAAAATCTGAAACCGGGATTTCACAGACGCTACTAATCCTCTTGGAGGTTAGTAGCAGATGTAGACAGCGAAATGCGTTGCAGCTCTTCTTCTGAATTAAAAATAATAATAATAAAGGGGCTCGAGTCGCATTATAAGAGCATTTCTTATATAACTTTCGCTATCAGACATTTTGCAAATATTTCATTTACTTCCTGACATAAACTAATATTTATCCCGGTAAAACTGGTCCACCCAAGTAGTAATATATAACTAGAGTTACTTAACAATTAGACTAGAGTTCCACTAGCATACTACCTTCGAGTTGTTGCTAAAACGTATTTATTTCATGGTTTTAGGAAGTTTTGCGTTTACGCTACTATCTATCTACTACGTGATAGATAGCGAGTAGCGGAACCATTCTGATTGCAGGATTCGTGATAGTATGCGAGTGGGTTTCTACTAAAACCAGTTATAACCGCTTTAAACCAGTTTAAAAAGCTGAGATTCATAAAAACGTGATAAGATACTAATCAAACATGATAAGATACTAATCAATATTATATTTCTTTGTTTTCCAATAACCCTCGCTGATCAATCAAATGACGTCGTCACCTTAATCGGTAATTATACTAACGTATTGACCTATAATACACGGTGCTATCATAACTTGATTGCTAACATATAGCGCAACACTTACAATAAGTAATTACCCAACTAACCTAAATTAATAGTCCCTTCGATGGACGATTCCAACTATAAGCGCGCGCCCTCTTCTTTATTCAGATATGCCGAAGCTGTGTACCACAATTTCTAGAATGCAGCGCGCGCTTTTTTAACAGTTCTTTCGACAAATGCCCCACATCTACTGACATGCAGCGCGCGCGTGCATTATAGCTGGAATCTTCCATTTATTACATGGTTAACATCTTGAAGTTATCAATTATCATCCACTAGTTTACTGTTGTAAAATAGGCTGAAAACTAACGGAGATTGCGAAAACAAAAGGAGCACTTCTTCACTCTATTTATAATTTCTCGCTTCTTAATTTTTAAACGGTAAATCAAGCTAAATGCGATCCATTATTTTGCGATTTTAGTAAAAGCCTGCAATTACTGCGATTTTCATGATTATGCGAACTCCCACTTGGACATTTCCGAACGCCAAACGGGGTTTTGGCTTCCGTCAATCAAACCTTTTAATCAGGCGCATGGATTTTTCTGAGTTTCGTTTGCATCGTATGTTATGGTGAAATTTGGATTGAAGCTAGTCGTTGATTAGTTAAAAAAACCTCAAAGAATGTTTATTTATTAAAAATATTAATAATTATTTATCAAAAAATAATTTTCCTGTTTGGATAAGCTCTTCTCCATCAGTCAAGCCACCCCCACATGTGACGAGAAAAGCCGGTAACCATAGCGACGCAAAACATCCCTAAATATAGCTTCTGTTTTCACTTTTCGCGAACCAAACTATTTCAAACCTCCTTTTAAAGCAGAATTGATGACGCAACTATTGTATCAATCAATCCAATATAGTTTTTCGCTTACCAAAAGCAAAGCTTTCGGTAACAATCCAGTTCCCTTCGTCAGTGATGTGGCTATGTAACAACTATTTTTCAATGGACAAAGTACCCCTTGAGCCTTTGTCATACCTGGCGCGGGTTGTTCAAAGATGGGTTAAATTTAAACCAGGTTTAGTTCTCAACAAAACCATCGAGTCACCATGGTAATTAATCCTGGATTAGTGATAAACCACTATCGAGCAACCGGACCCTGAGGTCTATGTACCAGGGATATGTCCCGGTGGTTTTACTAAGCGAAAGTGCTTTTTTGTTTGAATATAGATACAAGGGCGGATCTTGGGGGAGGGGGAGGGGGGGGATCTTGGGGGAGGGGAAGGGGGGGGGGGGGGGGGGGTTGGGGGTGATTAGGGTGGCTAGCCACCTCCCTTGTTCTCATATTTCTCGTAAAAACCTTAAGATTAGCCACCCCCTTGGTCTGAACTCTGTAGTATATCCTTTGTACTAGCCATCCCCCTTCTTAAGGGTCGGCATCCGCCACTGAGATAGTTCTACCAGTAGAGTTGTCCATGGTTTTATTAATCATAAGTACGTTTTTGTTTGAATCTAGATAATGACACCGTCCCACCCACCTCATTGCCTCCCACCACGCCCATGCCTCTTGCTGCAGACAAAGCTCAAAATAAGAAGTTCGCTGACATAACGCAACCGATCTTGGACCACAACGCCCCAGACGCGGTCGTCGCCTCCAGCGATGACTTCCTGCCACTCAAGAAACAGCCAAGACACAACATTGACTCCATCGAGGAAGCTGTCTTGAAGCGCGACCACATTGAGCACTAAAACCACTAAAGCTGCCTCAAAGTAAAGGAGCATAGGGCGTTGACAAGAGGACACATTGCCATTTTGTGAGCCCGAAGCTGGTGTGTGGTATCTGCAGGGGTTCCTTGTGTATTTTCCAGGACTAAGTCGATTCACAGAGGCCTACAAGATGTGTGGAATTGGAATTCTGGTCACCTGGTGCATCATGATGTAGCATACTTTTGTCTCTTCGCATTGTTATAAGATTCAGAAAAATTGTCGGAGTTCTTATTCTTTGCCTTCCACGTTTCGTAATTGAAAGTTGAGTCACATTGCGTTTTCGAGTCGTTGGTTGTTGTGGTGACTACTTCATGTACATATTTCAAGAAATGATAGCAAGAAAATGGTTTGTGCAATTCGTAATAAAAGAAGAATTAAGAAGTCGTTAACTTGACTGACAAAGTGTACAATGTAATTGCTATCTGAGCTGTTCTAAAAATAAGGATCAAAGGCCTGGTAAAATGTCATTTTGGGAAAACTTCATGTGACCAAGAAATAGTGTTCATATTGAATAATTTTTAAGGGTAAATAAAGTATATCGTTCATAAAGTACCTTGTTAGATCAATGAAATCAAATTAACTGACGCAGCGCGAGGTTTGATACAAAGCCCTTGAACTGCGCATGCCCCAACAAATAAAATCAGCCAATCAGCGTAGGCCCTCAGAGCTTACTGAGCTCGTACTGAGGGTACGAGAATCTGCTTTTGGAGGCTGGGAACGAGATTACCTCGTGCTACTTTCTGAGTTGTTTTGCAAAGCTATATTAGTTTTCACTAGCTTGGTGTTTTTCGCTTGGTAGTGATATGGAGTCTTTTGTTGTGAAAATAAATGGCGAGGGCCAATCAGAAAGTAGCATGACTTAATCTCGTTCCTAAGCCCCAAGACATAAAATAGCCAGGATTTTAATTTGAAGAACGGAGAGATATTAAAATAAGCCATGTATTTTAATCCCCCCCCCTCCGGCTACGCCCCTGTAAACTTACTGGGTGTAGGCCTGCCTCGGAACGATCGTGTTGTTTCATAGAGACTAGATATCTCTACATGTGACTGATTTATAGTATAATTCTAGTTACGAAAGATAGGTTAGCAAAGAATCGAAGTAATTTTAATTTAGAAATGCCTACAGTACAATTTTTGGCCTTACGTTTTGTGTCTGGGGCTTACATTTTCCAAATTACCAAAACAGCACGAGATATTTTGTTATGCAGATTATTTCTTTTGTTCTCATTTCATTTTCATAAATGCGTTTTGCCGCGGTGTTCAACGCACTAGATTTTTCGGCGTATCGGGCCCAATTTTTCTTCTGGCAAATCAAATACGTCGAGGCATAAGGAGCCAGAGCGCTCCTTAGTTACCAACTTTAAGTGCCCTGGATCCCGCAGAGATGTGGATGTAATATTTCATGTCTCTGCGGGTGGCACCCAGCTTTCTAGTGAATAACAACATTCCAACCCAACGCCTAGGCGTCGTAATCTCCAAGTGTGAACCACTTGAACCGAAAAAAGTGTGTTCTATCTGTCAGCACTGCCATTGTTATATTGCCTCTAGACCAGGAATGTTTCGCAACTATAACGCTCGTCGCACGTCGCTTCGCAAGAGATGTCGATTTGGAAGTCGACTTTTCCGACCTTTACAAACGAATATCGGGCCATTGCTTCGTTGTAATAAAAGCTATACCCCAGGCCGTCGACGACGGACGACAGATCTAAAATGAAGATTCCTACACAAACAGAAATTTAAAAATGGGCATTGTAGTAAAGAATCAGACATAAATGTATTCCTTTAGATTTTTAGTTTCCACTAAAAACTACAATGAAACGGCAGTTTTACGACATTCCCGATTTTACGATAACGCTTTTGACATATAGTTAAATGTGTGAAAGAGAACCTGATCTTGTAAGAATAACGGTTCCCGGCAATCTTCATACTGTATATGCTTGAAGCATAAACAGAAACTTAGCAATCACAAAAGCTTTGTGTTCTCCAGTTGCGTTTCCTAACTGAAGATTTAGATTTAGATTTCGAAAATCGTTTCCCGGTCACATTGCAACAATACCCCCAAAAGTACGAATTTTCGCGGCCCCGTGGATATCGTAAAATCGCAGAGCCCGACGACTTACCTTCAGACGCGCTATACTTTCTTGCGAAAAACCCTAGACAATACCAACTGAAAACCAAATAAACCTGAAAAACTGAAGCCTTGCTTTAAGAAGTCAACGGACAGCATGCACAACTGTAGGAAACTTCATTCTGTATCCCAAGGCCTTCAGCCATGCAAACACGACAGAGCCTTTGCCTGGATAAACCAGCTAAGATACAGAGTACAATTTAAGATAATTATTTCTGGAAGCCTTAAGGTTCTGTATCCCAAGGCATTCAGCCATGCACGCACGACAGAGCCTTTGCCCGGATAAACCAGCTAAGATACACAGCGTACAATTTAAGATAATTATTTATGAAAGCCTTCAATTTCTGTATCCCAAGGCATTCAGCCATGAAAGCACGACAGAGCCTTTGCCCGGATAAACCAGCTAAGATACAGAGTACAATTTAAGATAATTATTTCTGGAAGCCTTAAATTTCTGTACCCCAAGGAATTCAGCCATGCAAGCACGACAGAGCCTTTGCCTGGATAAACCAGCTAAGATACAGGTCTAAAATCCTTAAAATTTCTGTATCCCAAGGCATTCAGCCATGCAAGCACGACAGAGCCTTTGCCCGGATAAACCAGCTAAGATACATAAAACAATTTAAGATAATTATTTCTGGAAGCCTTAAATTTCTGTATCCCAAGGCAATCAGCCATGTAAGCACGACAGATCCTTTGCCAGCCAAGATATTGATCAACTATATCCTCCATATCGATCCAATCCCCATCAGA
Organism: Scolanthus callimorphus; assembly: GCA_033964015.1. Taxonomy (NCBI): domain Eukaryota; kingdom Metazoa; phylum Cnidaria; class Anthozoa; order Actiniaria; family Edwardsiidae; genus Scolanthus; species Scolanthus callimorphus. The sequence goes on along the minus strand of CM066912.1, from coordinate 30,759,103 downwards.
ATATTTCTCCTTAAAATGTTAAGAATCTTCCAACTAATTTCATCTCGTTTGGTAGCGCAATCCATCGCTCTAGGCTTCAGCGGCCATGTTTGTTTCGGTTTTCGCGCGGTCCCAGGAATGACTTCCAGACCAAGAATCGTAAGTCTATATCAGCCATCCTACCCTTGACAGGTCATTATTATTCCTCTGAATGGTAGATGACCAGAATCCATGGTGCCTTTGCATATTTGAAAAACGTCTCTAGCCGCCGCCACGAGGCCAAATATCAACTGGTCAACAATTATACGTTTACAAATTCCGATTGTTAGCAAGTCTTTCTAGATGATTTGATTGTTCATACGTCCCGGATAACTTGTTTGATGATCAAAAATAACTCAGTGAAGTGTGGTTATTACGGGTATTCTAGAAAGTGTGATGCGAGCTAACGCCGCTCTAAGATCGCTCCCCTCATTTAACCTCGTGATTCACATTTCAGCGCATGTCCTCTGAAGTCCAGCCCTCGAAATAAACATGATAAACAGAGGTTCGCTTCATGACCTGATACTGACACTGTAGTAAACACGCAAATCTCATTACTAAATGAAACCGCAAATCTCCTACTCGAAGACAGATTTTTTTATTGGATTATGACATCAGCCATAACAACCGTAGTGGGCAAAAATCGAACTTCCGGAAACGCTCTGGCTCGTTATGTCAAAATACAATCGATCCGTCAATAACATCGTCTACTATTCAGCACATCGATGCAATGCCCAAATATGGTCATTGGAACGCCAATAGCTTACCCTGGGGACCAGAGGCTGAAACTCTGCCCTTTCGCGTTTGTGTTGTTTCTCGTGGCAAAGTCTCGCTGCGTTCGACCTTACCTAAAATTTTCTCGCTACGCTCGAAACTTTTAATTCTTTGGACCTCGAGCCTCTGGTTTCCAGGGTACCAATAGCTGAAATCAGGGGCTCGCTAAAATGAAAGAAAAAATATGACATATATCGCCCATATATCCTGCGATATCTGTCGTCTGAGGGAATATGATGTGTTCAGCTCTCGTATTTAACACAAAGTAAAATTATTTCTGGGATGCTTTCTCTGATTTATAGCAGACTCGGGTCGAGACTACGTCCCTCGTCGGTATCAGATGTAAGTATCATGATATTCTGCGCAATCTCGCAGGATAATGGTGGGCATGAATTTTAGCCTGCGTTTCCCGGTTTCCCGGTGCAGGCAGATTAAACCTGTGTTGGTTATGGTCGAGAGGCTCTGGGAACGAGATTGAGCTCCAACCAGGTCAGTCAGGGCGATGGAAGAAGTAGAAAGTAGGTAAAATTTGCACTAAAAATACTGTATTTTTCAGTAATATAAGCTCGATAAGAAACTAGAATGATAGGTATTTTGACGTACCAACGTTACGACTTCGCAAATGCCTTTTCAGAGGCCGAGAATGGGCACATAAAACATAAAACCTGTGAACCGAGTATGCACTAAAAATACTGTATTTTTCAGTAATATAAGCTCGATAAGAAACTAGAATGATAGGTATTTAACCAGAAACATATAACTTAAGTGATATGTTTCTGACTTAACTTATCTTTCAATTTCATATCTTTATAGTTATGCCTGATAGAGTTTGCTTTCTTTGACACCAATTTGACAAAGAAATGATTCAAATTATGTTGGCAGCCGTGGATGGTTACCGTAAATAAGTATCGCGATTTTGTCGTTGTTCGTGTGACAAGCTGAAGTGAGTACGTGACAAAATTTTCTAATAGCAGAACTACGTTTTTTACTGTTCGCGCTTCGCAATTCAAGCTTTACCTATCCAAGGAGGTTTTAAAAGCTTAATCAAACTTGAAACAACGAAGTTCGGGAACTTGACTGAGTGCCTCAATATATTTTATTTGAACTTAGTATTTCGTTTTGACGAGTAGTATAGAGAATCGCCTCGGTCCTTATGCTTAACTGACAGTTTCTCTTTCAGCTTATAGAATATTATTGGTGAAAAATTGCCCGTTACGGCAGAAACGGTTGGCATGAGACGAAGTCAGCGGTTGGTTCAAAGCTGTGACATCACTCAATGGAATATATAGTAAAAATTCACCTTGGTATTCAACAAGCCCCTGTGGCGCAATGGACTAGCGTGTTGGACTTCTAATTCAAAGGTTGTGGGTTCGAGTCCCACCAGGGGTGCGTAAATTTTTTTTTTTTTTTTTTGGTTATTACTATTATTTTTTTCTTTTTCTTCCTTAGGAACTGTGACTTTATTTTTTATAACACGGATAAAAGGATATACGGTATATTTGGAAAAATGAGGAGCAAAAATACTACTAATAAAGAAAAATCGTATAAGTGATATTAAGTGATTTTAAACTGAACTTAATTTTTTTTATTAGGCCTAGGGTGTGAATATTTCCTTGACCGGTACTTTGCCTTTCCTTTTAGCCGTAAAATCGAGTAAGAGCGCGCAACTTTCGACTATGTTTCTTTGTTACAGACTCGCAGAGCATGGAAACACGACCCCCATTGCTGGGCGGAAGCCGTCTTTTCATCAGGAAAAGCTGAAGAATTCATAAAAAAAATTTCGAGTTTTCGTTTTTTTTTTCGAAGACGGGATCGGATCGGTCTGTTGGACGGGTCGTGAGTTTTTGGCTCGGTGTGGGTGTTGGTCTTATCGTGACCGTTGCGAGTCTTAAAAACATCACACATGCTCTCTTCACTGTCCACGTACAATATTTTCCTTTTGTAAGCAAAACAAATCCCAAAATCTGCACTCTAAACTATAGTGATTCCTTACTTAGTTCACAGACACTTCCAGTTTTGCGTGCAGGTCTTTGGGAAATAACTGATTAGCGGGTAGCACTATTTCGAGATACAAGATACAAAGATACAAAGATACAAAGATACAAAGATACAAAGATACAAAGATACAAAGATACAAAGATACGAAGATACAAAGATACGAAGATACAAAGATACAAAGATACAAAGATACAAAGATACAAAGATACAAAGATACAAAAGGCCTACTCCGGGTCCTAAGATCGCCCAAGATCGCCCAAGATCGCCCAAGATCGCCTAAGATCACCTAAGGTTACCCATGATTCAATCATACCGTGGGTCCTAAGATTGCCTTAGATTGTGCAAGGTCGCTTAAGATCAACCATACCGGTATTAAATTATTATATTGTTATATAAATATTTAGATATCCTTTTAAAAAATGAATATGTAATAATAATGAAAACCATAGTTTTCATTATTATAGAGTCTCAAGAGGTGTCACAAATAAGCTTAAATTCAATGCAATAAAATAATCAACAAACCATTTCTCAAAATAGTAGTAAATTTGTACATCAGCTCTTCCTCTATCAAAATAAACCAATTTTGTGTATGAACATATGTCACAAAATCACTAAAATATTGCTTGTTTGTCAATGTTGTAATGGGGAATGTCAGAAATATGGCTTATTTAGCTATCACTACATTGATCTGCTTTATTTTGGGTAATATTTTTGTGTTTTTGTTACTACAACCATGGCACTGCCCCTTAAGATTCCTTACTTCTCATTCAAGACCTATATGCTATATTCTCTTGAAAAACATCTTGATAGTGGGGTAAGTTATAAATATTAGTGCAGCTGAACTTGTTGCAAATGGAAAGTGAAACAGAATGATACATTTGCAATTTGCTTCTTTAGTTTCATTGTGATATCATTCACTCTAATAGACACTCTTTGTAGCGGTCAAACGTTGCGTGATAGTACTAGTGCTAGTACAGTAGTATGTAGGTAGTTGCTTTGGTATAAGCTAGCTTATTAGTAAAGTTAGTTGGATTTCTCACCTTGAAACTTTAGCTTTGGTGCATTTACCAGTAGTGCTTTAGACTTCATTTAGACTAATATTGACTTGCTGTTTACTTTGTGCAACTCATCTCCCATGTACCGAGTTTCTCCGTGTCTAAAGCCACTAAAATCGAAGAGGTAGAGAGGCGATACTCGGTTTGTTTTGGCCGCCATATTGAATGTGAGTGTTGGAGCCTGAGCGCGCGAGCGGTATACACCACAGGGCCCCCGATCCCGAAGACACAGAAGGATCGCGACTTTTACCACGGGAAACCTTTGTAAAATTAAATAACTTATACGATCTTAATCATGAATAAACATTGCATTGCTCCATCTCAAATATCTCCAACTGAAACTGAAATTAACGCTTGAAATATGCCGTTTAAAAAACCGTCTGGATTTCTGGGATCCCTGTGTAGTTTTTATCAAAAAAGATTGGGCATGAAAACGAGTTTGGAAAGAAAAAAGTTCTTGCGTTCGGGTACAACAGTACTGTAAAAAAGCTTGTTAAAAGTATAAAAACTCCATGAAGAGTTTGTGGCAAACTGTAAGTATGTTCTGTAAATATTGAGAACAAGATAACAATGCTAGAGATATATAGAACTATGTGTTTCTTTATTGTTTTATCAGCCTGAGACAGGTCGAACAATTTGATCATTTTTCTTAATGTGTAAAAGTTAACTGAACTGAAATAACTCATTGTCTGGGCCACAATGTCCTTTTACAGGGCCCGACACTGTGACCATATTGTCGGCAATATGTACAATAATATGTGTCCAGGTGTCCCATAATATCACTAAATATTTACAGTTGTAGCAATTTTAAGAAATGCTGGCATGCTACATTATAAATTCCTACATAAGCTTAATCTCAGAAAAAATAACATAGCTTTAAACCCTTTACCATAATGGTGAGGGGCAATCAAAATGACGCATTTTGCTTCTCAAAATTCTAGAGGCTCGGGCATCATTGTTTAATTCGCACTGTGTTAATGGTACACTTTTTTTAGATTTCACTTTTAGTTCATTAATCATTTGTAGCGAATCGTAAGGTTTTCTAATTATAGATACAAGGCTTATAAGGAATGTTATTGTTTATTTTTGTAGCACTAAATAATTTCTCAGTTCATGTTGAAGGAACCTGCTTGTAACTTTTGTAAATTCTTGGCATTTAAATTGTTATAAACCGTTTTGATTGCTTTATTTATTTTATAGTCAATTGAAAAAATATGATGAATAAAACATTTAAGTTATGTTCAAGAATTTGATCTTGATAAACCTTTTTGATTGCTTAATTTGAATTAAATTTCTTCTATTATTATTTTTAAGTAAATTAAATAATAAAAACAGTTTTATATTTTACAGTTTTGTCTATTTAATATAGCTAGAGGGCATTACAAGTTGAAAACATGTTTGAGTTATGCAATGAATTCAATCTAGGGCTATTCAAGTAATTAGTGTTTCCAATCAATTAATTATTTTAAAAAAACCCGGTAAGACATAAGTTCAATAGTACAACAAATAGTGATTAACTGTGCCACTTTCATCTAAAATCAAAGTTAAATAAATATACATAATTGTTGCAAAGTTCATAAGTAGTACAACTTGTGATAAACTAGTGAAAATTAGAGTTCAAATCAACGCTTATGATTTTTTGAATATAAATGCCTGAATCACCTAGAAATTTCCAAGATCATCTAGCATTGCAACATATAAAATCTAGCAAAATTTCATAAGATTGCCCAAAATTGCAACATGCGATATAGAAAAAAATCCCAAGATTGCCTAAGATCGCCCAAGATCGCCCAAGATTACAACATGAAATATACAAAAATTCCCAAGATCGCCCAAGATCGCCCAAGATTACGGCGATCTTAGGACCCGGAGTAGGCCTTACAAAGATACAAAGATACGAAGATACAAAGATATGAAGATACAAAGATACAAAAATACAAAGATACAAGGTATCGGATTTCTTATATGTATTAGTTTCAGCCTCTATATTTTCAAAATATAGATGCAGATGCTCATTTAAGCTTAGAAAATATACTACAGAGGCTGAAACCCGGGTAACACTAATACATATGAGAAATCCGATACCAGGAATCTTTGTATCTTAGTATCTTAGTATCTTTGTATCTTCGTATCTTTGTATCTTCGTATCTTCGTATCTTTGTATCTTTGTATCTTTGTATCTTTGTATCTTTGTATCTTTGTATCTTTGTATCTTCGTATCTTCGTATCTTCGTATCTTCGTATCTTCGTATCTTCGTATCTTCGTATCTTTGTATCTTCGTATCTTCGTATCTTTGTATCTTGTATCTCGAAATAGTGCTACCCCTGATTAGCTTAGCGCGACACAAACGATGGCAAAAATCGTTAAACAAATTCCTGACGAACAATTATTAATACTAACATCAAAGCTTGAGATACTACGTGACATTTTTTTTCGGAGGGATTTGTTTAATAATCTCAATTTACACTGATGTAATAAAAATATTTAGATGCGAAAAGTGTTTTTATTGCGAATTTGGAGCGTGAAAAATGAATCGAAGAGCGCGAACTAATGGCGCAAAATTTAATGCTTAGGTTTTAATTATTCCCTCAATTTACGAAAGCATATTGGTAAAAATATGGCATACCATATATAGGCTATATTTATCAAGCTGTTTCGGCCTTTTGGCTATTGTTTTGACCATCTTGATCGTAGAATTCGAAGCGGCATTGTATTCCCTTTGGCTAAACTGTAGTGGATATTTTTAGGGTCTTCATTTCATTGCAATCAGAAAAGGGCAAAAATATGGTCTCGTGAAATATGTCATTTAATTTTTCGCGAAATCGCACGACCGCGAATTGAATTAAGGGTGAAATCGTGTGTGACGTTCTAAGTGTTCTCCTTTTCTCTGTTTGACTCGCGAAGCTTATCTTAAAACCGGCGTATTTAAACGGCAGGATTTATACAAGTCAAGAAAGGACTACAGTGGTTTAATATAGACTACCTTTTGTTCTACTATGTTTAAAACTGTTGACTCTTCTCTCTAGTCCGCCCACTCTCTCTAGCAACTAACGCGCGCACGTTATAAACATCGTCGTTGCTACGCAGATGTTTTAGTTACGAACCGGCATGCCATGAAGCGGGAATTGAGAACATCAATATCAAACAACAAATAAAAGTTCTTCGCTAAAACTCCGTCTTAAATTGGATGAAAACAACTCGGTCAGATTGTGGGAAGGTTTATAATAAGTCGCCACAGGGGATAGAGGTTTTGCCCAAGCGATTTAATTACGTTTTCAAAATTGCTTTGATGGGGTACGGGTGGGTCACGTGATAACGCGTATTTGTTTGCTCACAGAGCATGCGCAGTTACGACAAGAAAATTACCCGCGAGGTTCACGAAGCGCTTCGGTATGGCGGGACTGATGCTAAAATCCTCGCTCGTCTTCTTGATTTCCCTGGTAATTTTCCAGGGAACTAGAAGCTTCCCTTCTCCTCTTCACCAAATAGGTAAGTCTGAAATGTAATTTAAGCACTTAGTGGCGAAGATTACGTTTAAAATCAAAGTGACATATATGGAAGTAACATTTTTTTTTTTACGTTTTCGATGTTCATGAACTTCTATCGAATTCTAGCGTCGTTTCTTCTTGTATTGCTCGAGTAAATTATTTAATGCTTTTCTATTTGGCATAATGGGTGCATCAAGCTAGAAAGATGCGTTGATATCATAACTTTGACTGCAAAGTTTTCGTCTACAATATGTTAAAATTTGACACTGACAAACATTCCGTCGCTTCAAACTCCCTATCTTCTTCATAGCATAACTGTTACGAGTCGTCTGTAAAATACCCGTTGTGAAGCAGCCATTCAGTCTGGATGTTAAGTTTTCTATTTGTGGCTTAGAATATGTCCTAACATGATAGGGAAACATTAAATATTTATCTCTGATCTTAGAACGCTATAGAACGGAATAGTTGATGACCAGAACGCGCCGATTACAGCGCAATGCGATGCCTTATGCTTCAGGAAAAAAAAATCGCGAATAAGGCTAGGTGTTTTTCGCATATACATCAGGAGAATATTGATCATTATTTCCCAACTACGAAGCTTTTCTCGTTTACAGCTATGACATTACAAAGTAAAGACGATATTAAGGCTGATGAAACCATCTCAATTGTCAAAAACAGAAGGTTTTGCATAATAGTCCATTAGAAGAAACGTTATAGCCGAACATGAGAAAGAAATGGGAGAATTGTTGAAATTCAGGGAAATTTATCAAAGCAAAAGGTTTTTAATTCTCAAAGGGATTCTTCCGTTAGATTTTATTACCATCGTTCAGGGTTTAACTGACTTTTGTGAGCAATGACTTTTGTGAGATAATGAGCTTATTAGAGCTTGCCTATAGGTTTTAAAAAGTTTCAAAAAAAGCCGGGTGGAAATTGCTCACACATAGAAGATGATTAGACTCCTTAAGTTGAGAATGTTTATTGTTGTTTGTTTTCAACGAAGTCACTTCAATTTCTTTGAGAGAAAATCGGGCTCGTTAGACTAATGAAGAAAAAAAATTCTAAAAAAATATTAAATGCACCGTCGGTTTGTTTCGTTGGCAACGAAAAGCAGCAACGTCGCCAGTTTTTCGCTTTTTTACTTTGTACTTTCCCCTTGTTGTTCGTTTCTGTTAGCGGAAATGCTTAGATAGCTTGAGCCCGAAGCCATGAAAAAATAAAAATATGACAGAATTAATCTACGTGATTATCTTTGAGCCCAGATTTCGTCCGCACTGTTCATATTTCATACTTAGCGAATACTTGTGAATAGGTTTTTCATTTTACTTCAAACGCTTATATAATATTCTGAAACATATGGCAAAATAGTGTAGTCAATTGCTAAAGTTTAGGTTTTGCTACTTAAATATCACCTGCTCCGAGAAATGGCTCGACGCGAAGGCATAAATTTGCATTCGACCCCTCGATGGGAGATATTTCAAACATTCAAGCTCTCGCTATGATATAGCACTCTAGATCGCAAGCTATAAATTGGTTATCGCTAGCAGCTTTTTCACAGAAGGAGATTTTCGCTAGGGAAGAAAATTAAAGAGAGAATATTTAGCAAAAAGGAAAAAGATGAATGGGAATTTTTAAAACATTTTTTGGATACAGATTTTTTCATTTGCTAAACAATATGTTAAAAGTGCGTTAGTGTTCGGTACGGTTAGCATTGTTTAGTTTCAACAATATCAGGGACTAACAACGGACCTGTTACTCAGAAATTCTGTTCTTCTTCCCAAATCGCTGCTATGTCAAGAAGACAAAAAAATCTCTTAATGCTCCGAAAATGTTCTGTGTCTCACCTTCAATGCCAAAATATTTCAGTTGTGCTGGCGATTTCAATCCATTTTTGGATATTGTTCTTCTAGAAACTTCTTTCCCGCGTGTGTTTTTGTGTTGGGGAGGGGGAGTTGTTAAGGTATTAGTGGGGGAAGCTTAAGTTGCTGTGCTCTGGTGTTGGTGATCCCTGTTTCTCCGTTTCTCTGTTGTCAAATTTTCCTTAACGAAAGGGAAAACGGCATTCTTACCGGTATTGCTCACGTAGAAAAGAAAACAAATACGCATTACACTTATTTAATTGAGAAGGTTATGGGTGCTGTCTGCTCGCGCAAGTACCAAGGGCGTCGCGTTTTGATGGATAGTGTATAGCTGGCTTTGTCCAAAGTGGCCGGCACAAGGTCACAGGTTTTGCGGCTTAGTTTGGGTTGCTTTGTTGTTTAAGTGAATTTTCCAGTGAATACGGGGAGCGCTTAATATATAGATTTAGCCACTGGCTAAAAGCGGAGCTCCCAGTTACATATTTTTCTGTGTTAATTAAACAAAAACAAGGTTGCCATTGTACATAGCTTGCTACCGTCTGCTTTTCAAGAAAAAGTGTCTCTTGATATGTATATACAGTGTATTCTTTGGTATGTTGCTAAGAACTATACTGTTTTAACATGCTGTTCTATCTTTTGCGCGAAAGCAAACAAGTTGATGTTAATTTAGACAGCTATTTTAAAAAACTCGGAAGGTACGCGTCTAAAGGTGTCTGGGTAGGTGGTCTTTAATTGGCTTACTGTTTGAGTACGTCATACTAGTTGACTATACTGGACAATACTAGCTTTACCACCGTATGCATTGCTACGCGACCTCAAAATTCACTGTTGGGCGATTGGCGATTTTACGCAAGAAAATTGTTGTCAATTTTCTTGAACCGGAAAGTTAAACATTCAAGTCAAGGAAGCCAAAGGATAGGTTAAAACCATTTTGGTTGATTTTGCAATCAATGTCGGCCCGCTGAAGTGGCCGAATCCAGCGTTTCGGTTTGATTGACGGCTAAAAATCGCCCATCGCAACATTGAATTTTGAGGTCGCGTAGCAATGCATACAGTGGTAAGCCTCCATTTTGTGTAATTTAGCAGCCAGACAACATGGGCACCCAACGATCATTTTCGGTAAATTTTCGGATAGCGCTAGGAGAGCAGAATTTTTTTAAATTTCGTATGTAGATTATAAGATCCCCTGGATGTTACGAATTGCACAAAGGTTCAAATTTACTAGTCTTGGTGGTATTTTTGCCGTTAAAAAGTCACTTAGACTTTTCGGATAGAGTTTTTCCCCTGGCACTTTTGCGGAAGACTTTATTTCAATCCCTAACATTTTCGTATCCCATAATTTTCATCTACGAAATCCGAAGAGATACAAAGTTTGTACGGATGAAAAATATCCAATTTACAGTAATTTGTATACTCAGATATGACTTATAATGGCATTTTTAGCTATTTCACACCATTGTCTCGCTGGGTGACCTTTATTGAAATAGCAATGACTTGTAGCTGGTAAAGGTGTGTACGCACGGACCGGGGAAATCTATGTCTTGGCAGGTTGACGGAGCTAGGTTAATCTTCCCACTGTTGCCATAGTTTGAAGAGACAATACAAAAGTTCGCGTGAGTTCTTACGTGGTACATGTTTTCGTATATGATGCATTAACTTCTTCTAAGTAAACGGTACCCACCCACTTGCTAGGAGATCGTGTACCGCTTCCATAGCTCCGAACTTGCTAAACAGCTGCTCCTTATTTCTAGTGTTGAGATCTTGTCTTTTTAAACAGGGGATCGATTTCAAATATCGATTGATGTGACTGTGAATTCAAACTAAAGTCAGGAATTCACAAGACTCTTTGTGATATCAAGTATCTGGTTTTAAAAGCACCAAAATTTGACCAAACGTTTATTGCGTGCCGCTGAACGGCGAGTTTTGGAGTGTGTTGTATTGGCATTGTTTAAGAAAGAATGTCAAATTAAGTAGCCTAGTTTGTTCCGTATGTTTTTCATTAAAATTAGGCAATATTTACTTAACATCTAACAAGCAAATCCCCTGGTGTCGGACGAACCCTTGCTCGTGAGTGAGGCTAGACTAAAAACCCTTATTCGAGACTATTCTTTCTTCTTCTGCACTTCAGCGGTTAAAGTGTTTTGCCATCTTCTGGTTTACCTTCACTTTTCGTTTTTTACCTGAAATCATGACAACTTTACTCATAAATATTGTTTGGCCTTTTATCTTATAAGATCCTTTCAAGGGCCTCGAAACAGAAGAGGGAGCCAGTGATCGTCACCATCTAAAACACGAGGACAACGAAAAGAGAAATTCTCATGGAGGAGGACACATTGCCAGTCATCACGTAAAGCATGCAGAAAAGGCGGCACACGGTTCAGTAGATGATTTGAAGAGAGCCGAAGATAAACATGGGAAACTCTCAAAGAAGGAGCATGAGGGACACGAAGAGGGAATGGTTAAAATACACGAGGAAAAGGAAGAGAATGAGAAAAATAAAAAAGAAATGAAAGAGAAAGAGAAAGAGAAAGAGCATCACAAGGGCCATACGGCTGCCATTGGAACTCATCTTCTGGAAGAGATAAAAAGGAAAGGTGTTTCACCTCCACACGAGGAAAAGAAAACACTAGATCACGAACAAGAAGGGGGGCATGAACATGTAGAAGAGGAACTCACCTCTGAACATGAAGCGAAAAAACGAGGAGAGTCGCATCACCACACCGAACTCGAACACGAGGAGAAAAGAAACTTCCTTTTTCGGAAATGGTTCTTAAAGAGTTTGTGGCTTCCCCTGTTGGTACTGAAAAGGAAGAAGAAAAACGAGTTAGCAGCCATGAGCACCGCCATAAAAAGCTTATGGCCCACCATGATGGCAGTGAAAAGGAGGAAGAAAAACGAGTAGGCAGCAATCCTGACCACCATGAGCACCACCATAAAGCACTTGTGGGTCACCATGTTGGTAGTGTAGAAGAAGAGGAAAAACGAGTGGACAGCAATCCTCTTCATCATTTGCGCCAACCTCAACACCACAAAAATGAACACGAGGAAAAGAAGACAATAGTTTTGGAGAATCACCCGTCACATCACAGACAACATGCCGAGAAGGAAGAACGAGAAGTTAATCCCCCAAAACACATGGAACAATTTGAAGAGAGAGCAGAACACGGAAACGCGCACCCGCCGACATATTTATTCAATGAACATGAAGCTGAACGCGGTGTTCATGGTAATGAGGAATTCAAGCTTCCTGCCGAGAAAAGAGTCAAGCGTCCACCTTTAGAGCATGAAGAAGTCGAAAAGCGCGTGTTTAACCCTCCGGAGCACGAATCGCAAGAGAAAAGAGAAGAACTCGATGAGTTCGAGCGTCACCACCCAGTTGTAAAACGGGTACTCTTGCCGCCGCACCATTTGCCCCACCACGAATCCGTTGTTGATCCTGTAAGAGCAGTACAGCAGAAAAGGTCTCTGCATGAAGAAAACCGACACCACCACAAATCGCACCATGCGCAACCTCATCATGAAGAAGAAAGAACAGTAGGGCACTCAAACCCGAAAGAGCATCCGATGAAACACCATATCCTACACGAGAAAGAAAGGTCACTTCAAGAAAAGGAAAATGAATTCCAGTTCCCAATAGAAGCCGAACGGCACCATCTACACCATAATCTACATGGCGAAGGAGAACGCACCGTTGAAGGAAATGTTGAGGCAGTTCCGCCTGAAAGGTCCTTAGAAATCAAGAGGTATGAATCATACCCGGCCCAGGATGAGGAGGAGGAAGCTCTTAGAGATATGGAGTACCTTCCACCGTATCATGAAAGTGAGCTGGAAGAAGAAGAGCGCAGTCGTGTGCATCCTCCGTCGCGCGAGTATGAGCGAGATGACGTCCATCCTCCTCCTTATCATAATCAGGAGGAGGAAAGAGAGCTGACTGCCGAAGATCGAGAAAACTTAAGGCGCGAAATCTATGCTACCTTCCTGGAAAATGTAAGTCCAAGGAAGCCTGTTGACAACCGGCGAGAGATGCGTATACCACCTAAGCTTCACGAGGAAGAGGAGATAGAGGAAGAGCGTGAGAGTTACCCACTAAACTTGAAGAGAGACGAAGAAGAAGAACGTTATATGCGTGCTCTAGAGGAGGAGATCAGAGCTCAGGACGAGGAGAAGATGGATCCCCTGGTGGATAGGGACTTTGAAGAAGCTTTGGGTTATTAATTATAAACGTAAGTGTGATCATACTCTAGGATTAAACCCTGACCAAACGAAACGCAAGTTCGCGCTATTCGACGTAAGTCATGGCTTGCATAGACTTGCGTTCTCTTGCGTTGAGGTGGCCAAACGAGATGCAAGTTTTGATGCAAGTTGAGTGTTTTGTTCCTGATGATGACATGATCACGCTACTTTCGAACACATAGCGCGCGCTCAAGCTAGTGCTTTTCTTGGACGAGAGAAATAAAAAAATCTTACCTACTTTCATAACTAAAATAGTAACTAAAAATACAAGTGTAACATTTTCATGACTTGTTTTGGTCATAATATTTCGTTATTTTGGAAAACGAATAAAATTGAAAACTTGCGTAAACTTCCGTACACTTGCGATTTGTTGCACGAAAATTTCAGCATGTTCAATATGGACGCAAGCGAGCACAAGTCATAGCAGGTCCGCGCAAGTCATCGCAAGTTGGTACCCAAACGGTCCTCAAGTCGGTCCAAAAAGTTGCATTTTATTATATAGATATCGATGAGATACTTGTGTTTCTCCAGTGTTGAAAAATTGATATCTTTCACATGTGAAAGGTATTGTATCTTTCACATGTGAAGATATCACTGTTGGCACGAAACTGGTATTTATTTTACCTTGTGATTTTGAATTTAATTAGTAAACTTTAAATCTTAGCTTGATGTGTTTATGACATTTTTAAAGAGGTTTTTTATCAAACTTTGCTTGTAGAGAGTTTCAGTGCCAGAAGCGGTTTGCCGGTTTATCGATTCGGTTTTACAATAAAAGGCTTTTATTTGTTTTAAAATTTATCTCATCAATATCTAGCGCTAACTCGTGAGAGATTGAGTTGAACACTCGAAGATAAAATTCGTATCTCCGCGCGCCCATGTAATATCCTCTATGTCTTGCGTGAACTTGCGCTTCGTTTGGCTTTACAGGAAGTTACTGTTGCAGTGTCGTTTATGAGTTTAACCTTGAGAAGACAGACCCCTTTTGGGATTAGAGTAACGATTGGGACAAATCTTGGAATAAAATAATTTGCAAATTTGTAGAAACCATCCAAGATGGCGTCCGCATCGGGATTCTCGCTCGATTCTCGCCATAAAACGATCTAAAAACAGCCAACCAACGCCTGTTAGCAGGCTAGTCAATCCGCTAAGCATCTCCAACTTTGATTAATCATGCTATGAAAACAGAAACATATAAGTGAGTTGAAACGTGTAACAACGCGACAACCTGTGAACAACTCGCGATCAATAAACACCATATTTGGAAAGCATCAAGTTCTTCGTTTAGCCAATCAGCAACGGGAGATTTGATTCGTCATATTTTCTAAAAATAACGCGCGCGAACTCCTGACAACAGAACTGAAGCACAAAATGAGTTTAGTTCACTGTTTTACTTCCAAAACCCAGCAAAAAAAATTTTATCATAACTTTTGCTGTTCTCGTAATGTGATTGACTACTGATTTGCCATGGTAAATAAGAGTGCAGACAACGCTGTTTGCATCAACACGCGCGCGCGCGCTTCTAAACCAACGGAAAACAGTTCGAATGCGCGTGCAATCCCAACGGAAAAGTCTTACGTGAATGTTGATTGGCTGCACGCAAGGGCAGTGTTTTCCAAATATGGTGTTTAGTGATTGCGAGTTGTTCGCTGGTTGTCGCATCAGATTCATTCGTCTGTTACACGTTTCCATATCATTGAATAATTGTCGTTTTTGCCGAATGCACTTGGGAGGACTGGGTCGAGTCGCGCGGGCTAGCTGTTGGCTATTTTAGCGTGGTCGCCAAGCCAAAATCAAATGGTGGACAGATCGAGAACTCGAGTCTCTGTGATTCCTGCAAGTTTTCATTCAAAATTTCACAGTTTTCTTGCTACATTTGCCGAAATTCTTATCAAAAGAGGATCTCCTGTCACTTCCTTATAAGGTAAATGATTCCAAATATGGTTTTGGCCGTGAGGTGTTGAAAAACGACAATTTTCGGTTGGAGATTGTTTCATATGAACTAAGTTATATGTTTCTGATGAAAACTAATAGGCGTTTCTTATATTTTTTTCCTTTCACAGGTCCAAGTCCAGATCTAATATGACCGTGTACAGGTTTAAATCACTAAATACTATGTGCGCACATCAAAATATAGAGTTATAACTAGAGTTAAATCAAAATAAGGATTGATAATATGCACCTTAAATACGATGCCATATGCACTTTGGGCAGTAAGAAGACATACATGTTGTTATATAGCTTCGATTTTCCTCGACTTATATTAATCAGTTGTATTTTTTTCTCTGTATTCGTTTTGATTG
This sequence comes from Scolanthus callimorphus, assembly GCA_033964015.1. Classification (NCBI taxonomy): domain Eukaryota; kingdom Metazoa; phylum Cnidaria; class Anthozoa; order Actiniaria; family Edwardsiidae; genus Scolanthus; species Scolanthus callimorphus. Next base: position 30,743,380 of record CM066912.1, on the reverse strand, counting down.
TCTGACTATTTATAGGGGTGGTGAGTGACTTAGATTTCGGAGCCACATATCAAGAGAAACGTGTCGTTTTTCTAGTAATTATGTGGGCTTGCTGTGGTTTTGTGAATCTCCTGCTTCCAAGCTCTCGACCGTGAAAAAAATGCTGAAAACGACGAACAACATCAATTCTAGTGGATTTTGCAACCTTCTAAATCAATAGAAAGAGCAAAAAGTTACTAGGATTCCAAATATGGTATGTACCCATATATGGAAGTGGAGAAAAGCGACACAATTTACAAGGACATTTCGTGATATCAAGAGTGGATTAACAAGAGTTAGAATCTTTCCCTACTGTATTTGTCCACATCACAGTCAGAAAAGTGTCTATTTTTAGATTTGAGTTTCGCGCGCAAAAGTATTCAAAAGTAATGCTCAGGCTCGAATGCTCGTATACCTAATACACAACAAAATAGAGAACATCCTACCTTATCTTTTCGATTTTAACGGTTTTTCCATTGATCTGCGATTTAATTTTAGGCACAACTGTTCGCGTGGCGAGAAAGTGGGAACCCTGTGGATGACGAATTTTCGCGGGCATGCTAGTTCTAAAAATAGACACTTTTCTGACTGTGATTCGGGCGTACATAGTAAATATGGGAACTCTTGGTAATCCACTCTTGGTGATATGTAAAGTCAAGAGTGGATTAACAAGAGTTAGAATCTTTCGTACAGTATTTGTCCACATCACAGTCAGAAAAGTGTCTATTTTTAGATTTGGATTTCGCGCGCAAAAGTATTCGGATGCTCAGGTTCGAATGCTCGTATACCCAATACACAACAAATAGAGAATATCCTACCTTATCTTTGCGACTTTAAAGGTTTTTCGATTGATCTGCGATTAATTTTAGGCTGGATCTCACAACTGTTTGCGTGGCGAGAAAGTGGGGACCCTGTGGATGACGAATTTTCGCGGGCTTCCTAGTTCTATAAAAATAGACACTTTTCTGACTGTGATTCGGGCGTACATAGTAAATATGGAAACTCTTGGTAATCCACTCTTGGTGATATGTAAAGTTTATCATTTTTTATAGAGTCTATCATCATTGACTTCAGGCTTTTTGTACAGTTCATCATTCTATTTCATCATAACTGGTTTTTATCGTTACAGTTGACTGTCTCGCACTACGTTGATCTTTTTAAAACGGGTTTATATATTTCTTCACACTCGTGCCCAGTCCTTTAGCGAGTGATAAGAGCGAGCGCAGTGAATTATGGGGAGGGAAGATAAAGCTCGCGAAGGAGCACGGGAATGAAACCATCCCGTCCTATCAAGGGGCTGAGCACGGGTCTTCTATTCTTCAATTCCCACCTCAAGTGATTTGAGAATAACTATAACAAAATATTTGTAAAAAGGCGTTGGGGAAATGATAAGAAAATAAAGGCGTTAAACCTTACTGGTGTAAATCCCTTTTCTTGTATATTTATTTTTCACAAACCTTTTGCGTTTTGTCTCTTTGATTAAAGAGAGCCTGTCACGCAACTGCGCAGCTGTTCTGCGCATCTCTCAAATAAGCGAAGTATCGTCCTGTAACGATGGCCAGCGAAGGCTAAAATCTTCCAAAACAATCCAACGGACCATGCTTTTTTATGTTATGTGATAGGATGGGCTAATTACCCGGGGGGGAGGGGGGGGGGGGGGGGTTCTTCACATGTCGACCTGATAGGGGTGGTCGTCGTATTTTTTAGGGGTCAAAATCGACTCTCAGGTATTTTTTAGGGGGTATCGGAGAAAAATTGTGGCTTTCACTAATAAATGGTATTTTTTAGGGATACGCAAATGAATGAAAGGGTCCCAAGCCAAGTAAAACGTTTTCTTTCTTGGTCCTTGTTCATTTATAGCTCTAAAATAAGCTTGTTTTGAGATGAGAAACAATAAACAATAACAAAAAAGGTTTATTGTTGGTATTTTTTAGGGCCGTCATTTTGTTTATAAGGTATTTTTTAGGGGTCGGATTTTTATGTCCTGGGTTTCTTTAAAAATTGGTCTATTGGCGAGAAAATGGTCTATTGATTTCTAACGGCCGATGAGTGCCGAAAGTACCAGACACGTTTTCTAGCTGTTCCTGATTGGTTGAGGTCTAGGATCCTTTGTTTTGTCAGCCAATGAGAATGCGACTCTTTGTTTTCTTTGGTCACGACTTACGCAAGTCGTGCTTAATTCGTCCCCTAATTGGTTTGTTGTTGAAAGGGTTCCGATTATGATTAGTTTGTTGTTGAAAGGGTTCCGATTATGATTGGTTTGTTGTTGAATGGGTTCCGATTCTGACTGGTTTGTTGTTGAATGGGTTCCGATTATGATTGGTTTGTTGTTGAATGGGTTCCGATTCCGATTGGTTTGTTGTTGAATGGTTTCCGATTCTCATTGGCTTTTAGTTTTCCACATTCATCTGAAATCCGCTCTAATCGTAATAAATGCATATTTTGAAGAGATTGATTTAGAACACTGAGGATAATTATTTCCAACATTCATCAAAATCTTTATTTTATTGATCGTGGTTTGATACAGATTAAAGTAAGTTCAAGAAGTTTTATGAAACTCTATGGCCGCCAGGAGCCATGCGTTTTCGTCTCAACAAAAGCATGTTTGTTCGACGTAACTGCACCTGAAATACGAAAACAAATCATGAGTGTAGCACAATGATCGATGGAGGGGTATGCACAATCTGGTCTCGCGCCAGTCCCGCAGTCCCCCGAGAGAGGCAGATTGCAAGAAGCGTCCTTAGAAGGCCACGTGATGCAAGGCGCGTTTGCCCTTTAGAAGGCCACGTGATGCAAGGCGCGTTTGCCCTTTAGAAGGCCACGTGATGCAAGGCGCGTTTGTCCTTTAGAAGGCCACGTGATGCAAGGCGCGTTTGCCCTTAGCAGGCCACGTGATGCAAGGCGCGTTTGCCCTTTAGAAGGCCACGTGATGCAAGGCGCGTTTGTCCTTTAGAAGGCCACGTGATGCAAGGCGCGTTTGCCCTTAGCAGGCCACGTGATGCAAGGCGCGTTTGCCCTTTAGAAGGCCACGTGATGCAAGGCGCATTTGCCCTTTAGAAGGCCACGTGATGCAAGGCGCGTTTGCCCTTTAGAAGGCCACGTGATGCAAGGCGCGTTTGCCCTTTAGAAGGCCACGTGATGCAAGGCGCATTTGCCCTTTAGAAGGCCACGTGATGCAAGGCGCGTTTGCCCTTAGCAGGCCACGTGATGCAAGGCGCGTTTGCCCTTTAGAAGGCCACGTGATGCAAGGCGCGTTTGCCCTTTAGAAGGCCACGTGATGCAAGGCGCGTTTGCCCTTTAGAAGGCCACGTGATGCAAGGCGCGTTTGTCCTTTAGAAGGCCACGTGATGCAAGGCGCGTTTGCCCTTAGCAGGCCACGTGATGCAAGGCGCGTTTGCCCTTTAGAAGGCCACGTGATGCAAGGCGCGTTTGCCCTTTAGAAGGCCACGTGATGCAAGGCGCGTTTGTCCTTTAGAAGGCCACGTGATGCAAGGCGCGTTTGCCCTTTAGAAGGCCACGTGATGCAAGACGCATTTGCCCTGAGCAGGCCACGTGATGCAAGGCGCGTTTGCCCTTTAGAAGGCCACGTGATGCAAGGCGCGTTTGTCCTTTAGAAGGCCACGTGATGCAAGGCGCGTTTGCCCTTTAGAAGGCCACGTGATGCAAGGCGCGTTTGCTCTTAGCAGACCGCGTGATCCAAGGTGCGTTTGTTCTAAGCAGGCTACACGATGTAAGACGTGTTTATCCTTAGCAGGCCATATAATGCAAGATGCCTTTGTCCTAAGCAGCCCAAGTGATGTAAGACCCTTATGCAGTCTACTCACCAATTGCTGAGCCGCGCGCAGCACTTCATACAGAACTGAGAGTGAGCGGGCTTCATTTCTCTCTTGCCACTCGTGTCAAATCTGCTGTGCCGCGCAATGTCATCCATGGCAGATATTTCTAAAAGAAAATAACGACAAATCGTCTATGAGCAAAGGAGTAACCAGAGTATCATTGTTTACTTATACGACTGTGATGTCATTTTACCATATAAGTACAAAGTTGAGTGCAGATGTTGAGCCGTATTACACGGTGAAAAGCCGTATTACACTATAGTTAACCGGTTACAAACCGGTTTTGCGCTCGCACTTGAATGGCTTCCCGATCGTGTCCTAGTCACGTTTTCTAATGAATCTTGAACAGATAACTTTAGATGTTTTTTTTCATATAATACTGCGGACAATTTCTCATTGCTGCGGGACTCGGAAAAATACGTCTGCAAATCGTAAAGTATCTGCCCGTATTACATGAAAAAGCATCTAATAAGATATATGTATCAGACGAGGTTTCAAGCACACATAACGGACCTGCTCGTTAGAAATCCTGCACCTCTCACTGTTCGCCGTTGGCCAGCAAAACAAAAGCACCTTTCCCTTATCTTCTTTGCTGGCAAAATATTTCAGGTGTGCTGGCAAATTTAAGTTCATATATTTACACTTCTTGGTTATACAGTTAAATAAACAAAAGGAAAAGTTGGTGTAGGCGCAATCTATTGGTTGTAGAACATAGTTACAGTGTGCGGTTTATAAATAGACTCGGCGAAATGAGTGGTGGACAGTTTTAATAATCAAGTAGTTTAAGAGCGGCAGAGGACCCTATAAATTAAATTGGCTAAGAAATTCCTTTGCTTGGGCCGCCTTTTTGTTCCCCACTTGGTAGAGGTCTCTCGCGGCTCTACTCTTTTTTGTTGTCGCCGTGAGATACCTCTGCTAGCAGAGAAGCCATTTTGTAACTTTGATTGAATAATTTTGATATTTTCTTTACTATATAATGAAGGTGGAAATCTGACGTCCTAGGAGAGCAGAAGAAACAAATGAGTTAATGGGCGGCTTGCAAGAAACAGGTAAGAACATGTTGAGAAAGAAATGAAGACATGCAGAGCACTTACTGTTCCTATTACGTAGATATGCACGGCCAGCAAGCTATTTTATACTTCCTAAACAAAACGTACACAAAACAACTTAGATTGCGTTGTGTCGGGCTCGCCAGTCACTTATTTTTGATCGATGGTCAGAAAATAGTCGTAAACAGCGATGGAAAATGATAAACAAGCACACGGACTCCTAAAAAAAACGTTTCTGATCGCCATTTTGAATGCAAATGAGACCCAAGCGTTAAGTCTCCTGAGTGCTTTCTCTGAAATTCTGTTTCAAAAATGGTTGTACGCCAAGCGGTGTTATTTGACAAAACTATTAGCAAGTGACTCTTTCGCTGTTGGCTGGTAAAATTGCTAGGAGACCAGTCTTGCTGGGAAATGTTTTGTATTTTATCTTTGCTGGCAAAATATTCAGGTGCACTGGCAAACTTGTTCCATTTCGTGGGCTTTTGTTTGGGAATTTCTTACTCGCTACGCTTTTTTCTGTTCTATAACTTCTCTAGCTTTCTGTTGCTTGAATAAAATATTTTATCTTTGCTGGCAAAATATTCAGGTGCACTGGCAAACTTGTTCCATTTCGTGGGCTTTTGTTTGGGAATTTCTTACTCGCTACGCTTTTTTTCTGTTCTATAACTTCTCTAGCTTTCTGTTGCTTGAATAAAATATTTAAGTTTGGGCGAGTAACATTTTCATTTTGCAAAGTTATTGCAGAAAAACCGGTATTTTTTGCTGATCAAAGTAATCACCTCTCCTAGCGTTTAAACCCTTTATCTCAAAGTCATATCTTTCAAATTTGCTCAAAATTTCGATATCTGTTTTAGTAGAATGTGCACGCATGTTAGAAATCTTATATCTATAAAGATAGAGAGGCTGGAAACCATTTTTGGGTCCTGTCGCTCTGTATGCTTATATGGCCTACACTACTTAGACAAAACTTTTACCAAGGGGCCTTCGACGTAGGCTTCTTCATTAACTCACGGTTGGAAGACAGACAACATGCCTTCGAAATAAGTGTTCTTCGTCACGACTCGTTCCTATCCTTGTTTGGGCTATTGAAATTGCTGTCAGGTCGTCGAAATGAAAGGTGTAACCATAGAATAAACACTAATTAAATGTTGGTTCTAATTCTAGATAATGTCCTGATATATCTTTTTCAACCATGTCTTCAAAACCCAGGGGGGAGTACTTGGATATAAAAATGACAGGGGGGTCCGACGGAGCTCCAAATTTCATACCCAAAAAAATACTAAGCCATAAATTTTAATGCCAAAAAAAAAACCTCATCCCAAAATTTGACACCCAAAAAAATACCCAATTTTGTTTAGCCTAAAAAGATACCAGAATACACATGATGGCTGTCCATTATGACTATAATTCCCGGAAATAGCTTCAGCAAACGTTTCAACCCCCCAAAAATACCCGCGGATTTTTTAACCCCCCCAAAAATGGCCTGGTAAAATTTTCAACCCAAAAAAATACTTTTACTGCAAATTTCATACCCCCAAAAATACGTCGGACCCCCCCCGTCATTTCTATATCCGAGTACCCCCTGGGCTTCAAAAACTGTTAACTAAGTAGTCTCCTCTAATTGAAATATATGATTTAAAATTGTTTTTCTCTAATTTTTGTAGCATAACATATAAGCTTTACGTATTTGGGACAGCTAGAATGCGCGTTCAAAATTACGATTTTGGATTTTTCAATTTCCTTCGAGCTTCTCTCGTAAAATGTAAAGATAGATAGATAGGTTTATTCAAAAAGCCTCACAACCTTTTAAGGTTGAAGTACGCTATTTTACAGTTAAACTAACAACATATTAAAACTATGCGCTATACAATAAACTTTAAGAAATATATTTAAATAACATGTTAGTAACCAAAATTCCGACTTATTTTAAGACAGAATACACAGACTTATTTATGCAACTATAGAGGTGTTTCTTACCTTCTGAAGGCACCGATTTAGCAGAAGATGGGGCCAGGAAACAAAACACGATGCAAAAAACACCAAAGATTCGGAGAAGGGAAGCCATTTTGTAACTTTTACACTTTTCTTCAAAATGCCCCTATTTTCGTCACAATTTGCAATGCGATCTAAGAAGCGAAACAGCTACCTCTGAGATATAAGTGTTTGTCTTGCATGACTTTTGTAAATAATTGATATTGAAATATCCAATCACGACCTAAAATGACAAAAATGGTTAAATTAGGTTTTTTAGAAAAACACTTCGAATTACAGGTTTACAAATCTTCGAACTGTATCGCTATAATTAGATTAATTATAGCTTTCTTTTTCTGACTAATTGCCTTTATCCCCCACATGGGTTCATTACTCTGTTATTCTAGACCGGGTTCCAAGGGCAAAGACGAGAGAGAATCGAGACTGGTTACTGTAATTTTCATTATTCTGCGAACTCTACGCCAACTAGCAAACCGCAGTTTGGCTTCCGTCAATCAAACGAGTGAACAGCTCTGGATTATGGCACGCAGGCTTTGAGAGCATTGAAGTAATAAGAACTAGCTAGGCTTCCAAACCATATTTTCCGCCGAAACTTAGAAAACTATACGCCTGTCTTAAGGTTTGATGGACGGAAGTCAAAACACAGTTTGGCTTTAGTGGGAGAGTGGGAGTTCGAGGAATTATGAAAATTGCAGCAACATCATTAGTTCATCATTACAGTGGGTTGCCCAGTTCCGTGCCAGTACCAGTTCCGTGCCACGTAAAAACTAATCTCTCCTTTCACCATGAGTATTGCGAATTTGAACAAACTGAGAATACATAAACAAAGTGTGACTATTTGACTTTTAGAAAGCGAAATAACGGGTTGTATCACCAAACGGTTTGTTAAGAAAGCCCAATTACTTAGAAGCAGGTCTCGTTCTTATTATTAAAAATTGGCAGTTTTCACTGCACAGTGAACTGACCTCGTCTCGAAAGTGAAGTGTAAAAGTCACATATCTTGTACGAAATACTCCAATTTTGCTACAGTTACTTAAAAAAGGGTCAAAGCGACGTTATCTGATATTTTTTTTCTCGCTTGATGCAGTGGTTTTAATCTTCTGTTGCCTTTAGTTTTATGTGCGATTTTTTAGTAGTGGTACCAATTCCGTGCCACCTCGCGCAAGTTCTCTTGTTTCTCCTGTTTACACAAATTTGAGGTCACAGAAAGAGTATATTTGTGTGAGTTCTAAATGACATGATTTCTTTATCAATCAGTATTCAATAAGGTTTGATTTTATTAAGCGACAATTATAGTTTTAAGGACGAAACTCAGTTATTTGTTTAAAATAAACCCTTTTCATTCAATCGTGACGTCGATGAAAATTACGTATCACTATAATTGAGAGGCTAGATTTTTTAGGCCGGGATTTCAAAACATTTGCAGCTTATTTTACCAAACAAAAACTGTTTGGTAAAGATAAGTATTTTAAAAGGGTTGGATGAAAATAAAAAATATTAAACAGGAGTTAACACGGCATCAGAATTCTCCGCCAGTGATCCATGCCAGAGTGAGTTATTTTCCGTGAGCGTTTTCTTTCTGTCAGTATTTTACGTTCACGCGTGTTCTTCCAGGAAAGTGTGAGATTCTGCTAAGATTGCATCTCACATTCTCTTTTTTCTCGCCAAAACATCATTTCTGGCGCAATTATATGTTACAATAAAGGGACGTTTGATAACTCTTTACTATTTACTAATTGACATAAGTTTGAATGATATTTTTGTCGACAGACAAGCAAAACTCGTAAATGGTTTATTTTAAAGAATTCAACTGCCGTATTGTGAAGTTAAATTCTGTAAATAGAATAAAAAAGCAACCAGAAGGCAAGGATATGATTTTTGTCTCAGTTATTACTTAAAATGATTCTTAAATCATACGCAAATTGCGAAGTTGTGACACGGAACTGGTACGCGGTGGCTCGGAACTGGTAACGCGAGTTGCTCTGAAAAATATGCCTTTAAACTCGGAAAAATTTTAAATGTTGGAGTCAGTTCCTTGTTGATTACAACAATTATAAATTTGGATTATTCCTAGTAAAAATCTTGTAAAATGGCGTCACAGCTAAAAAGATAGAGTAATTTAAAGTTGAAGTGGCACGGAACTGGGCACCCTACTGTACCACTGTATGCATTGCTACGCGACCTCAAAATTCACGGTTGCGATTGGCGATTCTCAGCAAAGGAATTGTAATGTCAATTTTCTTGAGTCAGAAAGTTCATAACTCTAGGACAGAAAGCCAAAGGATAGCTTACAATTATTTTAATTGATTTTACAATTAATGTCGACCCACCGAAGTAGCCGAATCCAACGTTTTAGTATTGATTGACGGCTAAAAATCGCCAATCGCCCATCGCAACAGTGAATTTTGAGGTCGCGTAGCAATGCATACAGCGGTAAAGAGCAATGTTAGACTAATACACCCAGTATAGATTTGTTCTTGAAAAGATGAAATAGCATTAAAGGGGCTCTCGCACACTTGCTGGCCACCTCTCTGACAAGAAAATAGGTCCAATCTCAATCCAATTCCATCCGCTCGATAACAGGTCAAAACAACCTAGAATTGCATTTGTCTAACACTTGAAAAGTTTTTCTATTAACCTGAAGGATTATTTTGTTTACTACGGGCAATTGTACGTGTGTTTTAATAGTTACAATTTTACTTATTTTATGTCCACGGTGGACGAATATTACGCGTGCGAGTGCCCCTTTAAGTTTAAAACATCCAAAATTATAGCGAATGTGACAAAAATTGGGCACGTAATCCTTGAAAATTCTATACACCACTGTAGTCAGAAAGCTTGCGGCTCAGGAAATTACATCAGAATACACAGTTTCAGAAAAGTTAGTATCATTTGCTTTTTAATAGTGACGGAATTCTAGGACCTCAAAAATACAGAGCTTTGTATGGAGTTTTCACTAGAAGCCTCTTCTGCCTTTCAGCGGTACTCCCATGGGTATCGCGGGCGCGTCCGTGTCTGCGTGCGTGCCTATACCACAGGTAACCTCAAAACCGTCTCTCATTTTGGCGGGAAAATATACCATTTACTATAATCACTGGGAGCTCCCCTTTTAGGCAGTGCCTAAATCTAAATATTTTTTAAATTGCTTTCAAACTTTAGGACCCAATCCACAAGGAGTTTCCTTCTGCACAGGAGTAGATGCGTCTAATATTTTGCCAATCATTTTGCGAGAAACTAACTGCTATTGTAAAACATAGGTCCGCTATCGCGAACGGGAAGCTATTTGCCATTAGAACTAGACATGGTGAATGAGATGGTGGATGATCTGGTATCGTTTGGAAGATGATATTAAATTTGCGATTTGGCGATATATATTTTGAAATGGATGTTTCACTGTCACTTCGTCAATAAAAAACTGAATGTTGAAGAGACATTGCGTCGAAACATGTATTTAAAAGTATATAGGGGCAAATCACCAGTCTGACCACGGTGTCATTAATCAATGTCCTACCATTATCACGGTTTGATAAGAAACGTATTGACCAAATTCGGGGAAAGCAATATATTAAAATACTCTAGCGGGTCCTACCGGCCGTGGTCTGACCATGTGGTAGACAGCATTACTGTACTCTATTGTACCAGTATCTACGTGGACGGCGGAAGCAAAAAATATTATTTTAATTTTTTTTTTGTTTGGGGGGGGGGGGGGGAGGGAAGGGTATCACGGAAATTTTGAACTACCACGCTCTCTCCCTTGAACTATTTTGAAGCATCTATTGCCCATTGATTCCTATGCAATACCAGTCAGAAGCCATGCACTTATTTCATATATAAGCGCATGAATGAATCAGAGAATTATTGGATGCCGATGACGATATATTATAATTTTTTTCCTAATCAGGAATTCCTAGTTATTAAGTTGTTACTGTTAGCCAGAAAATTACTGGGGGCCTCCCCCCCCCCCCCAAAAAAAAAAACACATTTGGGGGCCATTGTCCCTGTACCCCTTCCCTCCGTTCTGCGATCTATGATCTACATCATTGATGGCATTGTCCATGACGTTTTATAGTGCGACCATGTTGTTGTATCATCTAGTTATCTCGAGTTTGAATGTGTGTTTCCAAAAAATAATGACCCCCCCCCCCACCCCTCTTGAATTTCCGAAGAAAAATACAGTATTTGTATGGAAAAGATCAGGTAAATTGACCCCCCCACCCCTCTGGAATTTGCAATCTCTTCTGTAGGGGGGGGGGGGGGGTCATTATTTTTTGGAAACACATTCAAACTCGAGATATGGATATGGATATTTTTTGGAAACACACAATACCTTTTTTGCTGATGACTTCACAATGACCCTCTCAGATCAAGTGTCGAGCAGTTCACAGATGCAATGTTAATGTGAACAATTTTATTTGACTTGTTAGCAATGTAAGCAATTTTGTAAGTAAATAGTAGCTTTACATGCACTAGGTTTTTTTTGAGTACTGTAACAAATGAATACAGGATCAATGTGGGAAAGTGCATAAGTGTAAAGACGTTTAGATTTACTTTTAACTAAGGTCAAATACTATTTGAAGTGCAAATGTTTGCAGCATAACTCAACTGAGTAATAATCATTTTTCTGAGCATTTTTCTCACTTATACATCATTAACAGATGATAATTTGTTGATCAACAGTAAAAGTACAGGGATTTAACATGTGTAACAGTAACTCAGGGGGTACTATGGAATTTAAATGAGGAGCGACCATGTCTATGAATTAAAACACAAATGGCTTTCAAAGTGAACACCAAAAATCTCTTATTGCAAAATTACCCCTGTCAGTATGTTGAATGAATGAAAGAAAATAATTATATAGTCTAGTTGGTATAGGAGACATACTTTTTCGGAATCCTTAGGGTGTCTAGAAACTAGTTTTAGATGTTAACAGCTCGAAAAAGTGTCCACGGTCCTTTGTTGTCAGATTTTATTTTTTTATATTTTATGTTCTTTTGTTATTTAATGAGATTCAATGAGGCAATTTTATAGACTGTAGCATTGTTCAGAAAAGCATTCCAGTCTTACCAGTTATGCTATGATAGTGTGATTAATAGACTGAACACATATGTACAATTTACATGCCCGTTTTATGCATGTTTCGTTACTTACTGACAGATATTTTCTAAGATGCTGTCAGCCTTTGTATTCCTATTATAGGTATACCTATTAGGTATTCCTATTAGGTATTGCTATTAGGTATTCCTATTAGGTATTCCTATTAGGTATTCCTATTAGGTATTACTATTAGGTTATTGTATTCCTATTAGATATGTGTATGTGAGGGGAAAAGGCTGACGGAGCAATTTGACTTGTCTACATGTGATCAGAGTATTCTCAAGATCGTGAAAGTATAGATTTAGAATCTAAACAGCTTTTCTGAACAGTGCTACAGTTTCTCAAATTGCCTCATTGAATCTCATTAAATAAGAAAAGAATATAATTAAAAAACAAAAGTCCGGCAAAATAGGGTTGTGGGATGCTTTTTCAAGCTGTTAACACCTATGAACCAGTTTCTAGACTTACTAAGGATTTTAAAAAAGTATGTCTCTTTACTAGTTCCAGGTTGTGCTCATGGACCCCCTCTACCGACTAGACTAAAAGATAGATTGACAAGAACTGCACTGTGGAATATTGTACATTTCATAATTATTCAAATATCGCCCTTATCAAAGGTGAGGAGTACCAATTTTCCCTGGAAACATGATCTAACTTTTATAACAAGTTTGCTGGACTAACTTTCAGTTCTAACTGAACCATCTATTGAACCGGAAATGGATACATACATAGTCCGAGGGTGACGACTAAGAAGCAATTTGCATACTGCAAATAGCTTCAAAAAGAGGACACCACGGAAAATCAGAAGACATCAGAATCATTTTGCCTTTTTGTTGTTTATACAACAACAAGAAGGCAAAAGATAAACACATATGAAGAAAGAGCTGTCGTTTTTATGGCAAATCCGCGTGGGTTGCCTGTGGTGTTCAAAACGTGACTCAGGCCCCTCGGCGGGGGGTAAAAACAAAATCGCGATCAAGCGAAGGATTTTTCTCGAGTATCTGCAAGTTGGGTCAATTTTCCTGCTTTTTTCGCTAAGATATGAGGAAAAGTACTTACAGACCTTCCAAATAAGGTAAGGGGGATTTCCTAATAAGGAAGTTTTGCAAGGTCGGCAAAACGACAGCTTTTGGCGAAATTTTCTTGATATGGAAACAGAGCGCGCACGACCAAATGGATTTACGCACGCGCAGCCAAACGCGGTGTTTTCATTGGTCCTTCTAGTGCGCGCTGACGATGGCGCGTTTCGTGGTATATACTTTTACGCACCCATGGCTGGAAGCCAATCAAAACTCGAAAAACGCGCGTGTTGTGGTATAATGCATTTTCATGGAAGAGACGCTGAGTCAATATTATACAGAAACCGTTGTGTTTATTTTATAATCTATATATAACACTCAGTTTGTAACAGTTCCTGCTCCATATCCGAACTTAGTCCACAACTAGAACCTGCACGTGAACCAGCTCCCAGGAAGATCGAGCAAGGTCCAGTTCTAGACCAATCTTGTCTGTGAGCCAGGCTAAAGGCTTTACCCACGTTTTTCTTCTTACTGCACACATCCTTTTATATTAATGCAGAGTTCTTTCAATTGTAGAGGTTATATTTAAATTCTTATCTATGATCTTTATCTGGTAACTTGGATGCTGCTTGTAGCAATACGTCTGTCGCAGGCCCAACTACAATAAATGTGGCGATTTGGAATTACTCTGCTACGGAAAATATAAACAAAGATATGTTAAACTAGAAAAAATCGTCGCGACATGTTTTTTTTTGGGCTACCGCATAGGCCTTTTTTGAGATACACCAAAAGTCGCGAATCGTAATGCATTGTGGTCTAGCTTCGGTACAAACAAATCAAACAATGGGCAGTTTTCCCAAGTGGAATTCTAAATGAACTCCACTGGGAAAAACTGCCCATTGTTTGGTGATTTGTTTGTACCGAAGCTAGACCACAATGCATTACGATTCGCGACTTCCGGTGTATCTCAAAAAAGGCCTATACATATTCATCGTAAGTTTTTTTTTTTATAAATGATGATTATCAATATTGTCGATATCGCTATCGTTAGTCATTGTCGATAGTCGTTATCGTTAGTCATCATCGTTATCGTCAGTCGCTATCGTTAGTCGCTAAGGGAAGAGGTCAAAACAACGCCGTACTTTATAAGTATCCAGTCTAGGGGGGTGGGTACCCGAGACCCACCACCTATCTCAATTTTCCTAAAAATCGGATTTTCAACTGCCGATATCTCGTGAAATAATTGATAAATCATGGTGAAAACCCTACCAATGTGCTGTACACGAAGAGAACAACACATTTCTGCAATAAAATCGGGTATCGCTTATTTGTGCTTCGAGAAAATAACCACTGAATACTTATGGGGGTAGGTAGTACCCGGTACCCACCACCTAATTCGCCATTCCTGGATACCTATCGAGTACCGTTGTTTTGACCTCTTCCCTAATATCGCTATCGTTAGTCATTGTCGATAGTCGTTATCGCTAGTCATCACCGTTATCGTTAGTCATCACCGGTACGGTTCCGTTTTCGTACCGGACCCGTGTAAACACCGGAGTCGTGCAAATTTTTGCACAGTTCCAACTAGTTAATGGCCTGGAAACTAGCCCCTTTCAGGCAAATTCATGTTACAAAGCGATCAAAATGTTGCACGGACCCGTGTAAACACCTTTGCAATGTGTAACAAAGATTGTATGGTACTACCGTGTAAACACCTCTGCAATGTGTAACAAAATGTGCACGGGACCGTGTAAACACCTCTACAATGTGTAACAAAATGTGCACGGTACCGTGTAAACACCTCTGCAATGTGTAACAAAATGTGCACGGACCCGTGTAAACACCTCTGCAATGTGTAACAAAATGTGCACGGACCCGTGTAAACACCTCTGCAATGTGTAACAAAGATTGTATGGTACTACCGTGTAAACACCTCTGCAATGTGTAACAAAATGTGCACGGTACCGTGTAAACACCTCTGCAATGTGTAACAAAATGTGCACGGACCCGTATAAACACCTCTGCAATGTGTAACAAAATGTGCACGGACCCGTGTAAACACCTCTGCAATGTGTAACAAAATGTGCACGGTACCGTGTAAACACCTCTGCAATGTGTAACAAAATGTGCACGGTACCGTGTAAACACCTCTACAATGTGTAACAAAATGTTGCACGGTACCGTGTAAACACCTCTGCAATGTGTAACAAAATGTGCACGGTACCGTGTAAACACCTCTGCAATGTGTAACAAAATGTGCACGGACCCGTATAAACACCTCTGCAATGTGTAACAAAATGTGCACGGACCCGTGTAAACACCTCTGCAATGTGTAACAAAATGTGCACGGTACCGTGTAAACACCTCTGCAATGTGTAACAAAATGTGCACGGTACCGTGTAAACACCTCTGCAATGTGTAACAAAATGTGCACGGACCCGTGTAAACACCTCTGCAATGTGTAACAAAATGTGCACGGTACCGTGTAAACACCTCTGCAATGTGTAACAAAATGTGCACGGACCCGTGTAAACACCTCTACAATGTGTAACAAAATGTTGCACGGACCCGTGTAAACACCTCTGCAATGTGTAACAAAATGTGCACGGTACCGTGTAAACACCTCTGCAATGTGTAACAAAATGTGCACGGACCCGTGTAAACACCTTTGCAATGTGTAACAAAACTTGCACGGACCTGTGTAAACACCTCTGCAATGTGTAACAAAATGTGCACGGTACCGTGTAAACACCTCTACAATGTGTAACAAAATGTGCACGGTACCGTGTAAACACCTCTACAATGTGTAACAAAATGTGCACGGTACCGTGTAAACACCTCTGCAATGTGTAACAAAATGTGCACGGTACCGTGTGAACACCTCTGTAATGTGTAACAAAATGTGCACGGTACCGTGTAAACACCTCTGCAATGTGTAACAAAATGTGCACGGACCCGTGTAAACACCTCTGCAATGTGTAACAAAATGTTGCACGGACCCGTATAAACACCTCTGCAATGTGTAACAAAATGTGCACGGACCCGTGTAAACACCTTTGCAATGTGTAACAAAACTTGCACGGACCCGTGTAAACACCTCTGCAATGTGTAACAAAATGTGCACGGACCCGTGTAAACACCTTTGCAATGTGTAACAAAGATTGTATGGTACTACCGTGTAAACAAGTGTTCCAGGTACAAAATTCGCCCGTTCAAAAATTCGTCCGGACCCGTGTAACCGAGGTCTAAGTTATGTAAGAGGCAAGGAGGTGCACCACCAAGGTCATGCGGCATGACGTCAGCGATGACGTTATCAAAACTAGAAAACTTAATATATCGAGAAGGCGAAAAAGTAACCAAACTTGGGTAAAGTTTTTTTTTTGGATGCAAAGGGGTGCACCACCAATATCACGTGACATTTTGAATAGTGATAGTCAAGTTTATTTCTTTCGGTTGCAATAGAGAGTTCAATTCTATAAACATATTTAACACTTTCCCAAAAAAGCGAATTTTTTGTCATAGGCTTAATTTTTTTTGTTCGACAGAAATAGATATAACGTTTAGCAATGATAATGAAAAAGTTAATTATTAGAATATTTTCTTCCTCGCCAAAAAAAACTCAGAATACTTACGTGTACATAACTTGCATGTTTTTCGGCACCATATTTTCATGAAATCTTTATTGTATTCACAGTAACCTGGATTCGACGCGTACTCTTCGCACTTCTTTGTCTCATGCTTGTCCACGCACTCTTTAGATAGGAATAGAAACAAATCAAAGCAATACTATGGCTATCCCGTGGATTTCTAAGATTCTGATAATTAACAATTAGACTACGAGTTCGAGTTTTCTATGAGTCAATAGATAGTTAACGAGGCGCGTAGCGTCGAGTTGACTATTTGACTCATAGAAAACGACAACAAGTAGTCTCATTGTTTTTGTAGAAACCCACTTGCATACTGCCTTCGAGTTATTGCTAAAACGTATTTATTTTAATGGTTTTAGAAAGTTTTCGCTACTCACTATCTATTACGTGATAGATAGCGAGTAGCGGAGCCAATCAGATTGCAGGATTCGTGATAGTACACTCTTTTTTTTATAAGAACCTTTTTTATAAGAACGTTCAGCCTGAAATTTACCCAAATTTTAAGAACATGCTAAGAACATGCCTGAGCCTCAGATAGGAGCAAAATAGATTTATTTTCGTGATGCGTTCTAAAATCCAGAATCAAATGTGTTAATAATAACGACCTTCAATATTGTAATTTATAAACTCTCTTCCGACGTCACTGAAATGTAAGAACATCCGTAAGAACATTTCCAGCCTGAAACTGCTCCAAAATTAAGAGCGGCCCAGCCTCAACTGAAAATTAGTGCGTTCTGTGATTTAGATGAGGTCGGAGATGAATTACATTATTTTTCGTTTTGTTCAAATGAAAAAATGTCTAAAATAAGGAGTCACTTTTTGCACAGTCTGAAGGGTGTGAATTCAACGTTCTCTCTTTTCAGTGATAGAGATCTATTTGTTTATCGTGTATCTATGATAGATGAATCGATAATTCCTTTAACAGCTAGATTTATATGTGATTTAATGTTTCAATTTGAGTTGTTATGAATATGTATGTGCTTCCCATGCACCTAGTAAGGTTCAAGTGGAATAAAGGATTAGTATTATTATTTATTTATTTATTATTTATTTAATAGCTTTTGCCCGAGGGCCGGGAAATCCTCACAGAGCGAGGCTCCAATGACGAGGCTCATTATAAAAAAAAAGTGTATGCGAGTTGGTTTGTACTAATTTTAGGAGGGGGACGAGGGGACATTGAGAGTTGTTTGCAACATGTGACAGGAGTCTCGGCTTCTTTTGTAATAAATATTAGAAAATAACACCTATGTTGTATTGCGAATGTGCGCATTCTGATTGGTTAAAAAGCGTGTTTGTAAGAGACCTGAGAAACACGATTGTCACGCAACGCTGTCGCGCGTGTGTATGTTATTTTCTAAAAGCAATAAAAATACTTTCTGCGTGCTCTCTGGTTTCTTACAAACACTCGGGGAATGTTGGTCGAACTGATAAAACTTGAAAGACACTCGCCTGCGGCTCGTGTCTTTCAAGTTTTGATCAGTTCTCCCAACATCCCCCTCGTGTTTGTAAGAAAACAGAGAGCACGCGGAAAGTACTTTTATTGCTTAAATGAAAATCATCAGCGTGAAGGAGGTTTGGATGCGCGATCTTCGTTTGCATAGATTTTGTTGAGATTTTATCTCTTCATTTTTTTTATAATAAATGATTCGTTTGAGACGCTTTATGAAACACTCTATAGTATTGATTCCATCAGGATGCACAAACAATTCGAAGTTAGGTAAAAAAATAATTTTTTATAACCCCCACTCTGTGCCTTGGAAATTCCGTTGAAACACGTTGTCTCGTGTTTGATATATTACGAAAAGGAATCCAGGAAAACTGGCAGCATTTGCAAGCTAGGTCAATAAAGAGACCTGGGCTCGGTTCTTAGAAAGTCGGTTAGCACTAACCCGGGATTAAATGTGCTATTCTGGACATTTGATTGGATAAGCTGCCTCGTACCCAGGCGTCTCTACATAGTGCAAAAAGGCGCTATGGATGAGCGAGCAATGCATCATGGGAAGGATTAGCGTTAGCGCAAGGAATCACAGGAAGAGTCAAGCGAGAAAAAGACCCTTCCCATGATCCCCTGCGCACTTCACTCGCGACTAGTTTCGCTCGGCCGGAAATCCGCAGGAACGCGCCTGGATACAAGGCAGTTGGATAAGAATGTTATTTATCCCTAGGTGAGCGTTAACCCACTTTTGAGCAGGACCCTGGCTTCCTAGGATGGATGGAATGAGGAATGCGGACTTACCTTTTGCTGGGTGAGGTGCCTTTGCTGAAAAAAAAGAGGGAATACAAACACATTAGCACAAGAGCAGGTAGACTTTGTAATAGGTCCCTGTAGCCTACAATCATGATCGCTTTGTAGTTAAAGGGCTAGACTAGTATTTTGGCTTTCCATCTTTTTTTTATGTTGTTTACACCACAAAGTGTGCTTAAATCGTGAGATCGCTCCTTTAACAGTACTCTTTTAGTCTGTTGTGTGGAGGTTTCCCAACATTTTGAAATTGGACATTTCGCATGATGTTCGTTCTTCTCCAGCTATAAACGTGCGTACTCTGTTTTCTACAGAAATAACTTTTCAATTTAAGTCCCGCAACTACCAGGGTGCAACGCACTCATTCTAGGCACTTGGCTCGTGAGATGTAACGCAACTACAAGGATTTACCTATAACACTTACGTGTGCAAAATTTGCATGTCTTCCTGCAGTATTTTTCCATGAAATCCCTCCTATAATTGCAGTAGTCAGGCGCGGCCGCGTACTTTTTGCAATCTTCTTCTTTATGGACATCCACGCACTCTGTAGACATTATTTTGGCATTGCATGGTATTATATTCAGAGTAAAAATAATTCAAAGTTGAACCAAATAGTGCAAATACAGTCCACTCTACCATTTCATATTGTTTTGAAAGAATTCGATTTCTTTAATCCATGTTATTAGAAATGGTTTCTTTTCATAGATGTTAAAAACAGTTCTGCAGAAGTTTGCAATGCAATGCAAAATATCCTTGTACAATATTATTTTTTAAATTGCTTACTCGAATTGCTAGAGGGTGCCTTCTTAAACGTCAAGAGTCGGCCCGGTTTTTATTTTATTATATTTTTTAATCGGTTTTCCTGCCGGAGCTGAAAACAAGTAAAACAACAATCAACAAACCTTCGACAACTGGATGTGGTGGCTTCGGTGCTGAAAAGAAAGAGATTAAAAATATAGTTGAAGATCGAATTTATCTGGTCAACTTTTCGGCAACTTTTGACAAAAGAAGTAACTTTTCTTAGCTCGAGCAACTTAAGTTCGGGACGTCTTCGGGGAGTCTTCGGCAACCCCGAAAGCCCCCGAACGAGTTCCGATGCTATTGCGTTCGATTTCTCACTCGTTCGGCAATCTTCGGGACACATTCCGACGCGCTTAGATAAATTTGGTGTGTCAGCCAATATCCCTATAGCTCCCATATAGGACTCTATAGGACTCCCATATTTTTTGAGCGGGGATGATCGTCGTATCTTTTAGGGGTTAAAATCACGGGGCTTTGTCTCTTTTAGTGGTTACCTGTATCCTTCGCGCCTACTCGGCATAAGGCCTCATCTTTTAGCGTATCTTTTAGGGTAAGAATTTATTTGAGCCACGCCATGTTTGGTATCTTTTAGGGGTGAAATTGAAAATTTCCTACTATCACCCCCCCCCCCCCCCCGGGAGCTTACCCAGCTTATATTTGGTGATTCTAGAAAGCGATTGTATAAATGTCCTGACAGAAAAAAGAAGCTCATTTTCAGTTGTTGTATGTGTCTTTACCTTATCTCTTGTGTAGATGTGTGGACGCCATACCAAAATATGGCGTATTGTAAAGAACTTTAGGCAAATTTTCCGAGAAAAACAACAACTTTTCACTGTTTTTCGAACAACCTTTAAGGATTTTTCAATGGCAAAGTGTGGAAAAGCATTGTATTATAGACCCATATCACGTTAGTATGGATTAATGATATCTTATAGCGAACAGGAAACGAAGTCCATATATCATGTAAATCAAATCAGCACATCCGTATTTAAAAAGCTGCAAAGTTTGGGAAGAACTGCTCGAAAACTGGCTGAAATATGAATTTTCAAAGGTAAGATTTCTGGCGTATTTTTTTTACAGAGAAATGTATGGGAAAAACACCAAAACGAGGCTCGTAGCGCATCGATGCGCTACCACCATACATTTTATTGTAAAACTTATCAATGTGGAGCGGCATCGTGCTTCACACGATGCTTGTGGCGTTTTGTTGCCCTCACCTTCACTGGGAACTCAGAATGAAGTAGTAATTTAGCTAATGAAATATCAGATTTTCATGATTTAATAAAGGGGCTATAGGCTCAGGTTGCCTATAGCCATTTAATCCCAAATAAGTCGTGGTGTATTATATTAGTTCCCAGCGAACAGAGCTCAGGCTAGCCGCAGCATTCGTTTAACAATGGGAGCGAAGGCATAAATAAAATATTTGCGCGCGAATAGGATTTTTATGCTCTCGCCCCCATGTATTAAAATATGTACATCAAAGTACACGTGATGTAGGCATTAACTGGTAGGAGGGTTGGGTGTCATATGGTGGGATAGAATTACAAGCACAACTGAGTCGGTCATTCGAGCCCTCCAACGCGGTCGAGCAACGTTTTCTTCAACCCTTTTTAGAGCTTTTTCCCACCACCAACCCCAGTACTCCTCCCTGTACTTTGCCATTATGTTTTGTTGCCCTCACCTTCACCGGGAACTCAGAATGAAGTAGTAATTTAGCTAATGTAATATCAGATTTTCATGATTTAATAAAGGGGCTATAGGCTCAGGTTGCCTATAGCCATTTAATCCCAAATAAGTCGTGGTGCATTAGTTCCCAGCGAACAGAGCTCAGGCTAGCCGCAGCATTCGTTTAACAATGGGGGCGAAGGCATAAATTTTATTGTAAAACTCATCAATTTAGAAAAATCATATCTTGGTCAACATTCTACCAATCTTCACCAAAATTTGCATTTTTACTAATACGGATGTGCTGAATTGAATACCGGACTTCGTTTCCTGATAACTATAAGATATCATTAAGCCATATTAGCGCGATAAGGGTCTATTGTACTCTCTGGACAGGCTGTCTATCCTGCAATACTTACTACAAAATCCACATGACAATCGACAGTGTTTCATCATGTATTCCTTGTAATCCTTACAGTAGCCCTTGATGCGTGCATACTTCTGGCATTCGCTTGTCAACCTCAGGTCGCGGCATTCTGCAAAGTACGTAAAATACTAGTTGCTAAAAGCGGCCCACCGGCCACGACGGATACAATTTTGCATGGGATGTGCCATTGGCGACCAATTCAAAAAAATTTAGTCGCCAAAAAGCAATATTTAGTCGCCACGTAAACATGGATTTCAGCCGAACTTAGAAAGATGGGGTGCCATTTGGTGACTAGCTTTTTAATTGTGGTCGCCAAGCCCCTAAATTTAGTCACCATTGGCGACCATATGGTCGCAGTGTCGGGCACTGGACATCTAGCCAATCATGAACGAAGTTGCTGCTGAATGGCTTCCTCAACGGCCAATCACAAGCCAAGTAAAACCACTATCACGCTGTGAGCACGTGCTTGGTTTCTTTGTAAACCAAGCCAAGTAGACACCATCACGTGCTGAGCGCGTGATTACTAAATAGTACTCACAAAGTGATCTTAATTCCTGGCTAAACACATACATGTAGCGCGCAACATTGTAGCCAGACACGTTTCCTTCATCTTTCCCAATTTAGACACGCGGAATAAAACGTTGCGCGCGACAAATTTTGTAGCCAGGAAACAAAAATTACGTTTCTTCGCCAGACAAGAATTAGCATTTTGTGCTTCCGCGACACACACACACACGTGCGATGTTTCCCTAGTTTAGCCACTCGTGGAAAACATAGATGACAGAAATCAGGCCCCGGCGTAGCTCGCATTCTTGAAGGGGGGGTTCGTTGTCCTCAGTTTTCCTGAAAAAAATCTGTTTAAACCAACTTATAGCATTTGTCGTGTTTCCTAGCTGTTTTTTGACCAAAATCCTGATTTTTCTGGCCCCAGGGGGGGGGTCGTTCGAACCCCCTCTCCTACGGGCCTGCAAATGTGCCCTAAGTTTAGCCGTAGCTTTAGTTTCCAGGATAATGTGCAATTTTTCCGAAAAATGCTTTTCGATTAATCAAAAGGGCCATCGGTGAGAAAAGAAACAAGTTTTCACTTCATTGCGTTCATTGCCTTCGTGTCAATATCATGCATTGGGGTGGGAGTTTTCCGCTAGAGAAGGGAAGACCATTACCATGCGAAACTGTGCAATATCGTATATAGCTAGCAACAAGTAGATTTGTCGCTTTCAATTTTCTTAGACGTATTCGAAATCTCTGTAAAATAATATGTACATAAAGTTCTCCGACACATCTACTTCCTGACCTAGGCAAAATAGTCAAGAAACAGGATATATTATTTCAATGATTTAATAATTATATGTGGTTATTTCATCTTTTTGCTGCCAACGCGACTGAATTACAGGTTAGGCAGCAAATATATAAATATAAGATGAATATCATGACTAAATGGCCGGGAAAAACGGTCCATAACAAAATTTTCAAAACGGGGCCAGCTCAGTCCGTCGGTACACAACACTCCTAGGGTTGGACTGACTGCATACGTATTATTCGGCGAGCTTAGTACCTGCTTTGAATGTAGATCAGCGTTCTTATTTTTTGGGGAAATCTTCTGGTTTCTTGAGTGTAAAAAGAGTCTTTTTCGTGTTGCTTTATGTCCTTTTGTTTTTACTAGGAGGCCCCTATGCTCCGTTAGAAGTAAAGGTCGGTGGCTAAGTCAGCAAGTTTTTCGTATGTTGTTTTCTTAGTTTCTTAGCATCACTATTTATCAGCTCTGATAACACACGTATATTATATCATATAAAGTATATTACATGGCCGCCAAAGAAACATTTTTACTCACTCTTTGGCGTCGTTCTTTTTCGAGTAAATCCCAAAAAGAGCTTCCTTCACATGGGCAAGTGCAATTTCATATCAAATTTCCACACGGGAGATACTCCGGTATTTCGGTTAGAATCCTATGATATCTCTTTTTGTGTAAATTGAGGACAAGATATCCTAGGTTTCAAGTTTATTCAAAGTGTTCAGTCGGTAGATTCCGCCGAAAAAAGCACTCAAAAAGGCGTCGCTGCGCGACTCGTGCGATATCGCTTTTTTCGTGCTATTTTCTTAGCGGAATCTAGCCTCCTGAAGCTTTGAATAATCCTATAGTGTTATATAATAAAACTGTATTATAATTGGCTTCTCAAACGCTCGACTACTAAAACATTAGACTGAAACATTTCCCTTTGGTAACTGAGTAAACTATATGCCCCGTAATTAGATCCCTAAACAAAGAATCGAAAAACGAAGAAGCTTAGCTTGCTTCTCTTTCACCTAGATTCCCTAAGCGAATATCACAATCAGTATTATCAGCACCACTAATAATTATACAGCGTGCCTTGAACTTGCTTTTTTGTCTTCGCGGTACTAACTAAGACAAGTTGCAATGAAATTTGAGCCGTGGTCCCGTTTTTCATACGTTCGTTTCGTCGCCGGGTTCCATGCACTTCTTTCAAAAAAGCGATAAAGAAAAATGAAATAATACAAAACAGCATCAACTTACCTTCTTCTTTGCTGCCTGGATTTGCTAAAGTAAAACTCACAAAGCAAAATACTAACACCACAAAAACTTTGAACGCCATGACTTTTCCGTGCGCGATGTTTTACAAAACTTAGTGCAACGTTTCAACTGAAATTTGAACCGTTGTCGTTTTATGTTATCGTTTTTGATCGCTTGATTGCCCACCCATTAAAAAGGTAAACAAATCCGTGACAATAATTTCAACTTGAGTCGTTTTTCATGCGCGGGTAGCTTTTCATCTCAGTTATAACGGTCTGTTCTGTGATGCATATAACACCCATTATTATTCAGCAATGCGCACTATCTCGGTTCTGATTGGCTAAGAGTACGCAGCGAAAACATGTTGGCGCGCAGTGTCTGACGTCATACTACAGACATTAGGATTGATGCACTCTAATGATGTCATAACGCAAGCCAATAGGTTTGGCCGCCATCTTGGTTTTCATTTCGGAAGAGAAAGCCGGTTTTGCCAATATTCTCGTCGAATCTGTTATGATTTTTGCCAAGAGATCATTGCTCAGGATATCTAAACATCAACTATGGCTATTTGAATTGAATACAGAAAGGAAAATACCAATGGATGTAAGATGAAGTTGAAAAACCGTGTCGCCATGCACGGCCTCGTCGTTGACTCCGTTTAGCTAGGTAAGAATTCTTGGTTGCTGAATAATAAAACAATTATTGAATTCGGTTTTCGCATGATAGTGAGATTTGTCATCGCCTCGAGTTAGTGTTATCCGCCTCAGCTTCGCTTCGGCAGATAACACAAACCTCGGCGTTGCCAAATCTCACTATCATGTTCAACCTCATCCAATAAGTGTTAATTATTATTCAGCGCATCGATGCACTGCCCAAATATGGTCATTGGAACGCCAATAGCTGTCTTCTGTACATGACAGCTATCCTGCGATATCCGTCTCTCAGGGAAATATGATGTTTTGAGCTCGTAAATAATACACAAAAGTCATGTCTTTCGGGGGTTTTTGTGCTATCGATGTGCTGAATAATAAAACCATTATCCTGCTCGATTTTGCAGAATATCGTCTGATTTTAGCCAACTCGGGACTTCGTCCCTCGTCGGCTAAGTATCAGACGATATTCTGCGCAATCTCGCAGGATAATGGTTAAATACAAGATGTTTTAATTATACCTGAACTGTGGGATAAATAATAATAACTCTTTGACCAAACCTAATGTTCCATCTCTAATCTTAGAGGTAAATTTGCTATGGACCACACCTTTATGTTTGCCATCCCTTATAGTTTTTCCCGACGACCATCCCCGCATTTTGGGAGTTTAGCCCCTCGAGCTCGAGTTTTTAATGGAGGATAAGACAAAATCCCGAATACGTTGCCATAAAATTGAAACAATGCCCGCTGCAACTTTCCAGGCCCTTCCCTACGGCCTCTCACCATGAAAAAGTGGAATTTAGGAAACTCTCTCCCTTTCTTTGGCCTCTCCTTGCTACCCTGAAAGTGGAACTTGGGAAACCCAGGTGGGGCACAAAAGTTGAATATTATTGATCGTAGGTTTAAGGTTACGGACTCCCTTTGGGGTACATTAATCGTTAATATGGAATAGAGCGGATTTCACATGACTGTCAAGACTTGTTATGTAATTACAATTGCTTTGCGTTCTCATTGGCTACTCGTGTTTCTCAGTCAATCAAATTCTGTAGTAAATACAATTGTGTAATTACTTAGTAATTGCTTCGGCTGAGTGATTGGCTGAGAAAAAAGCCATTTAGGAGCAAGTTGTGATTTCTCTCGATTCTGATTGGCTAGTGATTGCTCAATTGCAATTGCTTTCACGACAGTCATGTGAAAACCGCTCTATTCGCTATTTTCGTTCATTGACCCCATATTAGCGTTGACTAAGATGTGTTCTAAAAAACCCTGTTGGGGATTTTGGAAATTCGGTCTCCTTTTCAAGTTAAGATTTTTTAAAGAATTTTTGTTTATTTTTTATTAAAAAAAAAACTAGCGGACACACGAAGTCGGCTCTATTTTCTAGAACACATCTAAGCCCATGGTAAAATGTTGTTAAAGAACGACAGTGTCGTAAATCCGCGTTGCGTGAATCCGCACTCGTGCAAATAGCGTAACATTGTTGACAAGCCAAAAGCATCTCTACATACAGTGAATTTGAATTGACTGAATTATTTAATTCAACGGCTTGTTAACTTCTACGAATCCAAAGAAAGCCTATGAACTAAACTTTAATAACGAATGATTTAAAATCTAGTTCTTTTTCTTCCATTTTCATAATTCTGTTAACTCTGCGCCACGGTTTTACTTCTGTCAATGAAATCAGTGAACTGCTCTGCGTGATTTCACGTTGGCTTTGAGATGTTTTCTGAACTAATAAGGATCCAGGATTTTTTCAAAGGAAGGGTTGCAGCACTAAGTTGGACTGGTTAAGACCCGTACTGAGCTCAAATAACTGCTAATCTATCACTCTCATAGGGGGGGGGGGGGGGGGGGGAGTGCAACCCCCACAACCCCTGTCCTAGATCCACCCCTGCCTAGGCCTTTTAGAACCAAATGTTTCACCATAAAATGCAAACGAAACTTAGAAAAAGTCTATACACCTGTCGGCGTTAGGAAACGTAAAGTGGGAGTTCGCAGAATAATGAATTTGGACAAATACAAGGTACCGTTCCGTAAATTCTTGCTCGAATATCCGTGTTTCACGGCTCAGTTATTTACATTTCCGTTATCTTTGTACGAACTTTGTGCCAAGTGAGACCGCCTTGCGTGACACTTGTGATCACTCGCTCAGAAAGGACGCCAAAAAGCGCGCCAAAAGAGGGCACGCGCGCCACGATATATCTTCGGATTCTCCGTTAGAACAAACACCAAATATTTCAGAAATATATAGAGGATATTACACGGTGGTGCGAAGATATGAGTTTTATTTTCGAGTGGCAAGAACAATATTTACGAATGAGCGCAGCGAATGAGTAAAATATTGTTTTTGACACGAGAAAATAAAAACTCATATCTTCAAGCCAGCGTGTAATTTCTTTTTATTATATAGACAAACCAGAAAAAATATTCCAAATTGATTTCCAAGCACTTTTGTTTTGACCGATATCCTCACTAGTGAGGATATGGAAAATATGTCACTGAGGACCCGGATGTGGCTTCGTATGAGATCTACGAGTGGCGTATTTCCCAGTAAAACACTCGTTTCTATATAATAAAACTTGTTACTTGGCTACGACTCGCCACAAGTCGACCTCTCTATCGCCATATGTGATGGGATCGGTGATACGAGATCAAGCTAAATTTTAAGGACTGCGATCCGGGATCTATGCGTCGGGATCGAAGAACGAAGCCCTGGGCATCGTATATGGACGGACATCCTTATGGAAGTCGTACTATAACCCCTTCTCGGCTGAGATTCTGGGAACAATCTCAGTCGAGAAGGAGGCCTACTCCGGCTCTTAAAATCTTTGGCAATCTTGTGATTTTTTCTATATTTCATGTTGCGATCTTGGGCGATCTTAGGCCTACGGCAAACGCCGTGCCAGAGTCGCGCCGTTCCAATACAAAACAATAGAAATTTCTTGATTATAAAGTATAATGAAGCGATCGACATCCTTTGAAAAAGGAAAGGTTCGACAGAAGAAGAGCGGCTGAAGTTCGGAGTTTGCCTTAGGCCTTAGGCGGTCTTGGGCGATCTTAGGCGGTCTTGGGCGATCTTGGGCGATTTAAACGATCTTATGCGATCCGTTAGGAACTGGAGTATAGTTAGGCCTTGGCTGAAACCATGCGCCATCTTGGGCGATCTTGGGTGATCTTAGGCGATCTTTGGTGATCTTGGGCTATCTAAGGCGATCTTGGGCGATCTTAGGCGATCTTGGGCGATCTTAGGCGATCCGTTAGGAACTGGAATATATTTAGGCCCTGGCTGAAACCACGCGCAATCTTAGGCGATCTTAGGCGATCTTGGGTGATCTTAGGGTGGTCCAAGGGGTCCCCCCCCTCTCCCGCAGCGGAACCCCCCCTCGCCTCTGTTCTGGACCAACTTACTACTAAAATATATTAATAGACAACAAATAAAAAGCTCCAATAAAATGTAGCAAATTTCTTCAAACGCTAGTTTTTCCCCGAGATTTATGTGGAGTTTTTTATTTTTTGAATTTTTGAACCCCCCCTCTCATAAGTGCTGGCTATGCCCCTGCCGGGAGAGGGGGGATCCCCACAACAGCCGGGTGGGGTGCTCGTCGTATCTGTTATTAGGGTTAAAATTCAAGTTTGATGTATCTTTTAGGGTATAGAATGAAAAAACCGTTAGTTTGTTTTAAAATGGTATATCTTAGGGTGCTTGTGTGCAAGACGATAGGCTGCGCTAAACTATACATACATACATACATACATCAAGTGGAGTGTCACGTGATAAAACGTAACAGGAAGACACAAAAAGACACAAAGATACATAAAGATCTAACAGCTGAAATTGTTAAAATTTTCGTCTCTAGTATTGAGACCTTTGGGGGATAACGTTTGGTCTCTGTTGATAAAAAAGCCTCCCTAGCTTTCCTAACAGAATCTCTTTTGTTAGTCAGTCGTTCTAAAGGGATAAGTAGCATGTCTGTGGCGGTAATGGGTGTAGATTGGCTGTCAGGGTCAAGTGTGCGTCTGTGCTCGTTGAAACGTTCCCATTGTCGTTTGGTTTCACCTATGTATTGTAGTTTGCAGCGCTTGCAGTGAATCATGTATATAACATTAGAAGTTTTGCATGTGATTTTAGAAGTTATCCTACGTGTTTCATTAGTTGACGAAAAAGTGTAATGTGTTAGTCCATCAGCAATATAATTACAAGTGTAACAATTATCACACAACGGTACGATTATTCATGGTGAGAATCATGCGAATGAGGTCACATATAGTTTCAGTGGGAATTTGTCTAGAGGTGCGGGTAGAGAGGAAATGGCGACAAGCGTTTATGCCTTCTTTGATTTCTTTGATACTTTTTCAAAAACCCACTCGTGCAAATAAATTCCAAATTGAACTCGAAGTCGTATGATTTCCTATACTAATATAATCTATTTTTGCAAGGACTATACGCATTAACAATTATTGATAGTGACATATTTACACGCCTCTTTAATGGCACTTAAAAAAATAAAGAATGTTTCACTTAATTTCTAAGTCTTTCAAGATGCCGAATAGATGTTGTTTCAAAGCTTGTTTTTGGCCAGACAAACCGGCGACTTAGTGTTAGCATGGTCACTGTTCTGTTGCATTTTTAATGAATTGGTAAAAGTTCTTCATTTTGGCTTTAAGTGAGATGAATTTTAGTTAAAAGTGTTTATTAGGGCGTGCCCTGAATATGATGTATTTTAGTAATCTGTATAGAAATCTTAATTGAAGAAATTATTTGTTTAGGCTAAACTATCGGGCATTAGTTATGGAATATTTGAGTGTGGCAAGTTACCCATTAGATGCAAAGTTAAAAATAGCGTTAATAAAGGGATTTATTCTCAATGTCAGTGAATCCGAGCCAATGGCGGTATAGGCCTTATCACGGTTTCTGCCGCCATTTTGGCGAGTAGGCAAGCAGCGCAAAATTCCACAGAGATACTGTATAATGCATTGTCAAAACACAGC
Source organism: Scolanthus callimorphus (assembly GCA_033964015.1). Lineage (NCBI taxonomy): Eukaryota > Metazoa > Cnidaria > Anthozoa > Actiniaria > Edwardsiidae > Scolanthus > Scolanthus callimorphus. The sequence continues at coordinate 30,713,421 of CM066912.1, read as the reverse complement.
GAAAATATTGCACATATCGACAAAATACTTAGCGTAAAGTAAGGATACTTGGTTAAACAATACATCTACTAAATGTTAGGTTGCTACGCTCTCTATAAAGCGAGGCATTGTGATTTTTAGTTTCCCACATCTGCCCTGTATTTTTGACAGGCTCTTACGCATCGAATGCACACGGATTTTACAGGCATCACTATGAAGAAACTGCTCGAGTTTATACAGTAGCTATAACCTCCAACTTTGCAGGTAAACTGCTTCAGTCACTATCTTAATGCTGTTATTAATATTTTGTCGATATGTTTGATATTTTCGCAACGATTTCATTTCGCGTTTGCAGTCTTTAGGTGCTGTTTTGTACGGCTAGCCTACTTGTGAATATATAGCGGCGGAAACAGTGTTAAGGCCTATTCCGTTTCCGAGAAAGAATTCTCGTTACAAAATTCTTGCACTTGACAGCAAGTCCATAGAAACCTGTTAGTGTAGATAGTCACGTCCTTGACAAATTGAAGTACACTAAAAGCAGCAGGCTGCACTAAAGTATCCATTTAGCCCATTCAAGTTTGACTGGAAGTGTGTTTCCACTCGCCAAACTATGACAAAACCACAACAGTTTCAATTATTTCTCCATCTAAATCTTTAAAAAAAGCATCTATAAAATGATGAAACCTTCAGAAAACGATAGAAAAGATTGGCAGCGTGAGGAAATAGCTTTCGAACACCAGAGGGGATCGTGTTCCCACAGCCTTTGTTGTTCTCCCAACCTTTCACGCGTGCTACCGTCAGGCTATGGTGCATGGAGAAATGTGTTCTATTTCTTAAATAGTAGCTTACGCTAATAACTTAGCCAGCATCGGGATGCAAAATTGCGATTTGCCTCTTTAATTGTGCCTTTCTCTACTTTTTGAATTATTCATTTCACTGACAGTCTTGACTAATTCCTAACAAATCGTCCATAAAATTAAGAATACAGTTTTACTACCTGAACGGAAAAACGATCGTTTTTCAATTTCGGTTAAGGTATGGTGAAAGGTTTAAGGATTCCTACTGCAAAATTGTTGTCATTTCGTCTGTCGATAATTATTTGTCAAAAATTTATTTTCTCGCTTGACTAAGTTGTCCGTCACTGAATTCAACAGAACTCAGTTTTGCATAAAAAATGAATGATACTAAGGTGTACTCCAAAAGTGCGCCAGCGATTTTTTAAACGTTTCTTTGTTTCCTATTTTATGACGATTTTCCTTTCAGTCCGAAATGAAAACCAACATGGCGCCCAATCCTATCGGCTTGCACTATGACGTCATTACAGTGCATCAATCCTAATGTCTGCAGAGTGACGTCACGGATTGCGCGCCAACAAGATTCCGCTGCGTACTCTTAACCAATCAGAATCGAGATAGTGGCGCCGAGGATGAATAATACAAGATTTAAATAGCTTGACCTAATTCTCTGCTTGTCTGCTACCTTCAGCTCTGGTATGAACGTTTCGTAGAAAAAAGCTTTTTTTACGATTTTTACTGTTTATGAAATAGCTAAAAACATAGAATGTTACCTAAATATTAATGGATCTTCAAACTTTTTACCACCTCATTTGATAAAGAGCGGGTTAGCGTGGAGAATTAGTTGAATTTTGAAATCGACGTCCTGGGAATTTCAAGCCGGCTGCTGAACAGAGTTTTAATCCCGGACAGCTATGAACAGAGGACAAAATGTTACTTTGCATGGGGGAAGTCCCTTGAACTTGTTTCCATATCAAAAAGTGTAAAAAAGTTTTAAAAAAAGGGCGAAACTTTCTTTAGAGAACGTTTTGACTGCATTTTGGTTGTGGTTTTATGATCTTATATTAATTTTGCTTTGACACAAACCTTTTTGTATTTTTGTATTTATCTTTGAAATAGAGCGGTTTTCATATGACTGTAGTGAAACCAATCGCAAAGTAATTACACCAATTCTGTTTAAAACCTATAGGACTAATTACAAAGTAATTGTGAATTACTCACGACAGTCATCTGAAATCTGCTCTATTGGTCAATTATTGGATGTCATCGTTTTTAACTGATTGCATCAGAAGCAATTTCTCATTTTGATTAGTTCACTTGGAAGCTCAACCAGTCCAGGGACGTCAACTCTCCCGGTTTTGCAGGTTTTGAGTCTCAAAATTTGACGCTTAGTCTCCCGGAAAAATTGGGGAGACGACTGACATACATTTACTGTATTTCTCCCGGGAGAATTTCAGGAAATTAATTTCGCCATTTCAAGGCGTCTCCAGATTTTTGAAGTCCTGGGGTTGACGTCCCTGCCCGGGGGGAGACTCCCTCTATTCGAATGCTAGGGGTGACCGTCGTATTTTTTAGGGGTTGAAATCGACGAGCTGGTATTTTTTATCGGTTCGAAAATAAAAAAGGTATGATAAGAAAAATTAGGTATTTTTAGGGGGTTCTCACCCAAATAAGGTACATAGGTCCAACATATTTGAAAGAATATAGTGTATTGCAAAACTCGAGAGGATACATTTGATGTATATCAAATAAGGCGGCCAGAATAAAATCTAATCTGTCAAAATTGTTGGTATTTTTTAGGGTATTTTCAGACTGAGGGGTATTTTTAAGGGTGGTCTTCAGATTTTTGAAGTCTTGACGTCCCTGTCCGGGGGGGGGGGGGGGACTCCCTATATTCGAATGCTAGGGGTGACCGTCGTATTTTTTAGGGGTTGAAATCGACGAGCTGGTATTTTTTAGGGGTTCGAAAATAAAAAAGGTATGATAAGAAAAATTAGGTATTTTTAGGGGGTTCTCGCCCAAATAAGGTACATAGGTCCAAACTATTTGAAAGAATATTAGTGTATTGCAAAACTCGAGAGGATACATTTGATGTATATCAAATAAACGGCCAGAATAAAATCTAATCTGTCAAAATTGTTGGTATTTTTTTAGGGTATTTTCAGACTGAGGGGTATTTTTTAGGGTGGAAATTTTTTCCGAACAGGTATTTTTTTAGAGTCAAAATTCGAGTTTCCCGACGGTCACCCCTAGCATTTTACCCTTAGAGTCCCCCCCCCACCCCCACCCCCTTCCGGGTGTCCCTGACTAACCATCAGTCCTGGAAAGAAAAAAATTGAACTAATAAGTCATTTTGAGAAAACGCTCTAACAGAGAGATACAATTATCTAATTTTTCATTTTTGTTCATCAATTCATTGTAAGAATAAATAAAAATATAATTAAGTTTTTACAAGAACAAATCTAATAAGTAATTTTGAGTACTAAGTAATTTTAAAATTACGAGAGAGAGAGAGAGAGATGATGATGGGATATGTGCAAGTGCGGTCCCATAAACACCAAAAAAAAAATCAGACTTTGGACGGGATATATTTTTATTTTTGTTCATCAATTCATCCTTTTATGTGCTCATCGTCATAAAAAAATCGCTAAAAGAGAATAATTCTAATGTAGTCCTTTTTTATGCAAAGTTTTCAGGCATTGTTTCGAGTTTCCGCGTTTCTACATTCACCAATTTTCTCAAATTCCATTTCAAAACTGATAAAATTAATTCACTTCATCAAAGCAGCGAGCTATACTAACGACATAGAAAAACAATTCGAGAGACTTCAGAATTTTAATGGATTTTATTCAGCTTCTGTAATTACACAACCTCTCTGGTTACTTTGTTTTTATTGTGGTCGCAATAGACGTATCCAGCATCTCTTTTGTCGCTTTCACATTAATGTGTTTGATAGCAGCAAGGAGTCCGCCATTGTTGACAAAAATAGAAACAAATGCACCAAGCGTGTCCCAGAGCCGCATAACATCTTTCCCGCTGCTTGGACAAAACCTCATTTCTTAATAACTAAGAGGAATAAAAAATCCATCAAAATCGCTTTTCAGCGAAATGGATCCGAATAAAGTTATAGTTTGTCAAAATTTGTGTACTGTTCCCATTCCTCGATATTGATTATCCTTTTGGCGAGAACAGAAGTCATATATACCTTGTACAATTTTTAAGGATTTTCATGCAGAAATGTTTTCAGACAGAATTAACACGCACACACACACAAAGCATCGCTATTCGTTTATGAACAAGTGTCTCTTATAAATCTATTTTTCTTGGATTAATAAATATATTGCGATATGCGTTGCTACGGTTTCATTCTTGTTTTTCTATTTTCTTTTTTTTAGATAAATAGCCGATGACACGCCAAGCTGATATGGTTACCGCTAATTTGTTATTTTCATTTCTTTAAAAAAATTCCTTTGGGGAACTCCGTAAATATTTTTCATCTCTTAGCTTTACATTTCCTTTCTTGTTCTGAATTTTCATTACTTTTGAACCCAATTTCATTTTAGTACCCCAGTTTGCTGGGACGGAATAAGCAATTTTCATGATCGTTAATTTTTGATGGGTACGATTTCTGTCAAACTATAAATTTCTGTCAAACTTTATATCCTCAAAAATCTAAACATTTGGCTTTAACTTGATAAAATGTTTTCATTTCGATTCAGCTGCTTCGATTAAATTCAAGTGTATATCCTTTTTTTCTTCAGTTTAATTTAAAGCGGGAACTCCGGATGCAATCGGCACGCGTTCTCATAAAGAGCGGGAAAATGCTGACAATTGGCGGGAACTCACGCGCGCTTAGTAAAGAAAAGGAAAAGTCTTTTGTTGAAAGCGAAACTTTAGACGATACTTATTATTTTAGTATCAATACATTCAAGGTCGTTTTAACATATTACCTATATTGATTACTTAGTAGTGGGAGAACATTACTTAGGGAAAGTTTTCCTTAAAAAGCTAAAAAAAATACTAAATTGTCGGTCTTTTTTTCCTGCTAATGCTTGAGTGAAAAATTACCCAAAACTTTTACCGCAGAACACCATAAAAGAGTTGCATGTGGTGGTTTGTCATACAGAGAGCCCATTAAAAGATCTGTATGAATTCCCACAACTTTCTTTTGCGGTTAAAATTTTGTGTCTCTTGTTGCTAGGGAGTATTTCAAAATATGTCGCGTGCAAAGTTGCATTATGGAATTATTAAGTTTCTTTCGGTAAGCTTTAGTTGATGACATTGATGTTACACGTTTTAATTCGATTTGTAACTTTCAGCCAGCTGCTAATGTCATGCGGCGAGCAATTAGAAAAAGTCTGAATTTCTCGGCGTGTGAGCAAATATAGAGAAAGGTCTCTCCATTTACCGAACTTTAAATGTAAATCTTAATACATTTGAAGGTTCACATTTGCTATTCTTTGTTCGACTTAGGTGGCGAGACAGTTATAAATAGTATAAAGTTATAAAATTTGAGCTTAAGTTTTTAATATTGAAACCCAAGAGATTTATACATCCAGCTTATAAAACATAACATAAACTCACACAAACATTTGAATCAGTTGTGATAACGTTTTTCACGCCCTATGTAAACATATAGGTTCCGAATTTTTTTGAATTCTTTCTAGATTCCGAAAACACCTGCTTTGTGGAAACTCATAGTTTCGTAAACTTAAATAGCAGCCATCTGCAAATATTATTTTACTTAATTGGAAACTTCGCATTTTCATCAGCAATTCTAAGGGCTTTAATACCACAAAGATAATAAATGTCAAAATAGAAGCGTTTATTGTCCAAAGGTAATAAAACTGGTCTGATAGTGCATTTGCCACGCGAGCACAAAATTGTAAATAAACTGGAAATGACATTACTCAACCACAAACGCGAAGTCGGCCTTTGTTTTTTCGGATAAGAAAAGACCTATTAAGGTTGCATGCGCAGAATTCCCCTATCACAATAGAGATAAGAGCTAGAAGTAGGTAATTTACCTAAGAAAGTGATACTAAAAGTTTTAATGCCCCTAATCTAGCTCTAGGCTTTACGCCCTGTTATATTAAGCGTCTTAGGCAAAGGCCACTGCCGCGGGAGCTAGTCTCGAGAGGCGAAGTCGAAGCCGCATTGCTAATTTCGCTTGAGGCGGAAACATCGTCAAAACCCCATCTGCTCTGGTAGCTTAAAATACCTGTTACTGTACATCGCAGCCCCCATTCTGTTTTCAAGGCGTACCGGAACTTGTTGAACCATGTTAACTCGAGGAGTTTTAGTAATTGTCGCGTTTTCACTCTTCGTTGGCTTGTTAGCGTTACCACACAACAAGCTCGAAATCAAAGAAAAAGGTAAGAAAGAATACATCAGTGTTGAAACCCGACTTCGTATTTAACTTGAGTTACAACCTTCTGTGGGTAGGGTAGCTGTGAAAGATGTTTTGTGTACTAAATATGAATTTCTGATCAAATATGTAGGGACAACAAACTCGTCGAAATCTCTCCCTTTCTTCCTTGGGGGTTCGCTGGGCCCCTCCTCAAACTCTAACCCGAAACTTCGTGCCATAACCGCAAGCATGGAAAACTTTCACCACATTAACTACAATAGTTCATCAAAAGGGACGCTTAGAAACAAAAATATTATAAGAAATCCACAATTGTGCCTGAAAATTTCAACTCGAAGTTCACAATCTCAATATTTCATGTTATAAATTATTTTCAAACTCAATTACTTTATCTTGGAAAAATCGTCATAGAAGTATATATCTATTGACATGTTTTGGAGAAAGACATTTTGCTTAACATGTTTTCTTCATAAAGCGGGAGCTTTGTCCAAATTTAGGGGGTAAATTTTGGCTCTTTACTTGAAAACGAGTAAAAGGCATTGTAAAATAATATCAGAATGAAACAACTTGGTTACATTAATTTTTTCGATTGCGTCTCTATTGAATGCTCGTCAGAAAACTCCGACTACTAAGAAAACCGAAGGAAAAATCTTCTTGTTTGGATATAGCGGTAATTTTAGTTACAAAAAAGGGATTTTCTTTGGTTTATATGTGTATCCTTGTGGGGCTCACATATATATTTTATCACAAAGGAATTATCCATTTGAAAAACTGACAAATAGCAACACAGTTCGTTAACATAGGGTTTTCATTCATAAAAATTTTAAGCACTCGAGGTGTCAGCTCCGAAAATTGATGAAATAAAGATGCCCTTACCAGGTTTCTTCTCTGAGAAGTTCAAGTTTGGCTTTTGCTGGGCATGTGCGAAAAATGAGTTGTATTGTGGCGAAGGAAACAATTATTTGGCTAAAAATGAATCATTTGCCCACTCTTAGGCCGTTACTGTGAACAGATGGTTCAAATTTGACCGGAAAGAAGCAAAATTAAAGTAAACAAGTTGAGCTAAATGTTATTAAATCCGACTTCGGAATTTTCATAAAATATTTGAAGAAGCAGCAAGCGCCGGGCAAAACGAAATTATTAAGATAACTTCGCAACAACTCCCTTTTCCCAAGTTCAAGTTTTTCTTTCTATTTTCACCTTCAATTTTAGGCTGTCATCAATTGAGGTTATCGATAAGATACGACAAACCAAGAAGAAGGGTTTTTATTATGAAAATGTTGAGACATGATGCGATCGCCGATAAGATTAGGGTATTTCTATATTGACTTTTAGCCATTTGGACTAAAGCCTGCATGGTGCATTTTTCAAATGGCAATGGAAAGTACCTAAAAATGCCACATTTAATTAGTTTTCACAATGATCACTTTTATCAAGTCCCGAGTCTTATTAACAAAACTTTTTAGGCGTGAAAGAAAATGATTTCAATTTGAAAAAGTAATTAGCATTAAAACGAAGAATTCAATAAGAAAAATGAAACAATTTCCGAATAAATTCCAAGCGTTTCTTTGGTCGTATATTTATCTGTTATAAAAGATATGGAGAAGGTTATTATCTCAACATTTGCCTGAATCTTTAAAGCTGAACAAGTAAAGGCAGGTCATGTTAGAGATTCGGCCAAAAATATTGCTACTAAAAAGTTTGATACTACTGCGTATTGCCTTTATTTTGGTGTGATTTTGAAGGTTCCCATGAAAGAAATAAGCAGTGATAGTTCCGCGAAAAAATCTCATGGAGAACTGAGAAACTGAATTTCAAAGTTTTCTAAAATAATACAGGAATGTATATATAGAATAGCCATTGGCAAAGATTTTTCATGCTTAACGCAACATTATATGTGAACATTGAATTTTATTTTTTCAGGTTCCCATTAGAATTGTTTGGCGGGACGATAACAGCTTATCACACTTATATTCATGTTATGATACGTTTTTCGGGTAATTTTGATTGAATTGGGAATCCGTGAATCAAATATAAAAATTACAAAAACTGTACAATTTAGTCTAAACCAAAAGAAATACTTTTTCTTAGATTTGACATGTTGACTTTTGTTCAATAACAGAGATTTCAATATTGAGTTTTACTTTCAAGAAATTTCCTATTTTCCAGTTTCACTCAACACCTGAGTTTCCTGGCAATTTGGAATGTGTAGATTCAGTTGCGTTCCGGACTTAAGGCGCAAGGTAAAAGTAAACATCTTAACTTTCAATTTTAATTGGAGTTATTACAGAAAACTTTATTCTAAAATATCTCTGAAATTCTCTAAAGAACTATACTAAATTTCCTAGCCAAACTTTATATTCTGTTCTCTGTTATCTAATGAATCATTTCAGAGTTAAATAGAATTTCTTAAATACGATGTTTCACAGAACTTTAATTTAAATTATAAGACACGTAACCTAACTATCTGTGTAAACACAGCTGATTGTAAAAACGTATAAATAGAGAACCTGAACTTGTAATCTTTAGGGTTAGACTTAGGGTTAGTAAGAGTTAGACATGGTCTAACCAAGGAGGTCTGACCAACAGGTCAGTCTGACTTTTAGTCAGCCAGTAATAGTCAGTAAAGTTGTGCAGTACCAATCTGTGCGTCTCTCTTACTTTCCTTGCTCAATTAAAGTAAAATCCATAAGAGCATAATCCTATTCCGTCCCTTAGTCTAGGACGAAGGTTTGTGAGCTTTTCCTCTTTCCCCCAAGAGGATACACAAAAAAGGATCACAACAACTGAGTGGAGAACCGAGCACGAATCCTCGAAGAGCCAAAAGGTACGTACTGATTCTCTTGTTGTCTGGGAATGTTGAGTGTACCCTTGCTTCTCTACATTTGCGTCTAAGTTACTGAAGTGCTTTAGCAATTTTTGATTACTGACCCCAGCTAAAGTAAAATATTGTAGATAATCCTAATTTTTTTTCTCTAATATACCTAATGTACAACTATTGTGAAAATTTCTATATCTGCCATTGTTAAGCTATTTGCCAAAAGCAAATACGAAGATTTCTTTAAATTTTATCAAATAACGTAAAACTGCTTTTACGAAACAAAAAAGTGAAACCAGCTAGTTCTTCTAGCACTACTAAGCCTAAACGAATTTGTTCGAAGTGTAGTGACAAAACTAATCCTGAGCAAAATATGGCGATGACAGTAGAACAATTAGAAGATTTTGAAAAGAAAATGGCCGAGTCTATAAAGGCTGCAATAACAGATATCCACCATCATATAGTAGATGAATCAAAATCTCAAAAAGCTCAATTTAATGCAATACAAGAAGAACTTGGCGAACATAAACAAACAGGATCGTCAGGAACGAGCAAGGCTCCGACTTTTTTAGGAAAGGAAATTGAGGACCCATCCTCGTTTATTTCAAAATATGAGGAGTACGCTGAATTCTCAAATTGGAAAGCGGATAAAAGGCTAAGAGGGTTTCCCCTTTCCCTAATGGGCAATGCTAGAGAATGGTATGATTCCCTAGATAAATCAGATATAACTACATATGAAAAACTTAAAGATCTATTCCTACGACAATTCATGTCAGAAGACGCTAATTTTGTTTTGCGCCAGGAGCTAAACAATAGAAAACAGGGCGTGCGCGAGTCAGTTGATGATTATGTTACGGATATAAGGAAGCGTTGTAGAAGATTAAGAGTCCCACAAGCAGATCAGGTGCATTTCTTTATACAAGGTTTGCGATCGGATTTAAAATCGCACGTTGTTCTATCTAGACCAAAGAATTTAGAAGAGGCTGAACGAACAGCTAAACTAAAAGCAACACTAGTCGCGCAAGACACGGCGTCACTAGCCACAAAATCAGATATAGATCGCTCAATTAATGCAATGGAAAATACTCTTTTCGAACGCATTCGTTCTAGTTTCGCCGAAACGGCACAAACTCAACAATTAATGGCATTAGAAAATGAAAGACGACAACATTCGTATCAGGACGCGCGTAATTCACCTAATTACAATAATGAAAACCGCCCATATCAATTCAATTTTCAACCAGGACAGCTGAACCAACTACAACAATTAATCCAGAAAACAGTGCGATCCGAGCTTAATTCGGCCAGTGCTAGAAATAATCCACCCCAGGGTAATTTTAATGGCCAGCCTAGAGAAAATGGACAGCAAGGACGGCGCGCTAATTATCAAAGAACATATAATACAAATCGCGGTGATTTCGGCCCAGCTAGAAGAACAACCCTAGGCGAGGTTATTTGTACACGCTGTAATAAGGTCGGGCATAGCAGCCGCAATTGTAGAAGTCAATTTCCATCGAACTCAAGGGATAATCGGGGTCCCGCCCCTAACACATCTTACAATAGGCAAAACCAAGGGTTTGCTCGATCCAGCAACCACCCAGCTTTAAACTAGAATCGCCAACTTTCGAACCGAGAGGAAATGTTGGCTTCTCAAATGAATCTTCATCTGTAAATAATGATTCACATTCAACAAAAAATAAATCTATATCACAAAATGAAAAAACACAAAAACAACTACGATCGATATAAGTGCTATGGCCGGTAGTGCCACTAAGACGGAAAATAGTCAGGAAATTAATGAAAATAGTGATTCGGAAGAAAATGATACCACTGAAATTAACTCCTTAGAGGAAGAGGTTCGCCTTAGAACTACTAAGATATTGGGATGTGATCCACTTTTGTATTTTGATCAAATAAAACGTGAGTCTGAGCTCTCGGACAGCGCTCACAATACAGAATCTTCAATTTCTTTTGCTAATGTTTTAGGAAATGCACATATATCTAAACAACTTTTCATGGAACAAAATAAACAAAACCAGGGACAAAAGAAATCCCAAACTAAAGTAGGACAAAAGAAATCTCGAGGCAAAAATAAACAAATTCAGAAAGAAAAGCCTCTCCCTAATATTGACAGCATAGAACCGCCTTGTTTAACCGTGACCACGCAGGTCACTATTCCAGAAAATGAAGCATGTGTGCGCCTCACAGTGAAAGAAATGAAAAGTTCACCTGAACAAACTACAGGGTCCAACACTTCTTTGGGCTCGCTATCGGGCGTCACCAATAGTCCTAACCAATTAAAAACGCCAAACACCTCTAAAGATATTTCACACGAGCACAAAATAGAAATTTCTACACCTATTGAGCCAATATATAACGCGCAAGTTCCTAGCCTTTCTTCCTACCACAATTCAAATCTACTCTCGGATATACATACTTCATCTAACGGACAAGCTCCTAGCGTTTCTGCCAACCAAAATCCAATTCACCAATCAGATATCCATATTTCATCTCTTGGAACTACAGGTAAGACCAAATCTCAACCTAAGCGCAATATCCTTAGGCGCGCTTTTTCTTCTATACGCAAACGGTTGTCGCGCAAGTTTAAGTGCCACAAAACAGCACCAACTGAATTGACTTTTCCATCGGACAGACAAAAACATATACTCGTTACTGACTCGAGTTCTAGTACAGCGTTTAATTGCATGAATACGTTCCCTGATGCTAATCAAAGTACCTCTTCAGATATAAGTAAGCAAATTTATTCGGATAATAGTGATTCACGAGAAAATACCATAGAGTATTCTAAGGGAGATGGCAAATTGAAAGAAAATAATAGTTCATCGAAAATCCCTTCGCAACAAAAGATTGCCACTGAAATTGACTGTCACGTGCTTAACGAAAAAAACAGACCAATTTTTAAATCACGACAAATACACGAGACAATTTCCTTTCAAGAGAATAAAATGCTAAGCTCAGAGGAACCTAAGATTTGTACAACAGATAAATTCCCACAGCTTAAGGACATAGCTAATCCTAGTATTAACTCGGAAAATGTTGCAAATTTAGGCATACTACAATTGTTGCCGTCAAGCACCAATATTGAGTATGATAGTGTAAGTGATGAAAATATAGCCTCAGAAATTGAAGTACAAGAAAACTTTAATTGCGATAATAACCATGAAAATGAGATTTTAAACAGCTATGAGATTTTGAAGTTAAACGAACGAAAAGAATTAGCCAAAACCGGCCAAAATCGTTCGAAAAATATTAAAGAAGTCCTACAAAAAGAAACATGTTCACTAGTAAACCAAGATATTTCTAATGAGGACACGAGACAAAATTTCAAAGAAGCAAACGAATTAAGTGAGGTAATCACAAATTTCAGAGAAACAAAACAAGAAAATGAATTAATTGAGGCAATCACAGATTTCAAAAAAGAGGCAAAACATAATGATGAAGCACAAGTGTTTTCAGGGAGACGCTGTAGTGAATTAGGACAGTATGGCCCGGATGAGCCAGATAACATTTTCCGCTATAAGAACGAAGATATCAGTAAACGTTTAGATTTTTCAACAGATGATTCAATAAAGGTAATAGAATTTTGCCAATCCGTCAAAAACCTAGCTAAAGCCTTGCAACAAGGTTACCCACTTTTCATATCGTATGACCAGATACAATGTTGACAGCGCCTGATATAACAATCATGGTAAAATAAAATCTATTCGGATTGACATTGGATTAACGACCAGCTAAATACCAAGAAATTTCAGACACACAAAAAAAAATAACATTAATCAGCATAGAAGATGACGAGTCGAGCATGACAACATTGACACACTTTCTTTAAACTGAAATCATTAAATTTTCTCAAGATGAGAAATGTCATTACAATTCGGTACTTAAACTTTTTCAAAATTAACCTTTGAACATGGTAAAGTTTTTCCCTCTTTTTTTTACGACTTTTCGAAGTAAAGACTTTTAGGTCATATCCTCTATTTTACGAGAAAAAGAATTTTAAACATCGCGCAGGCAGATACAGCAATTTACACATAAATGTTGATTAACCTGCCTAAGTGCTCAAACACAATCAAAGCTTAGCTAAGTGTTACTCTAATCAAAGAAACTATGTTTGCCCTAATAATACACTAAGAATGGACGCAAATGTAGACCTGGCTTGGGCTGCCTTGGCACCCTGGATCTCAGGTTGATCATGTGCGTAACCACAGGCTAACAGACTACACAAGTCTACAGGATATAATTCACATTGGAGGACACTTCTACCTCTCTGCACGAAGACAACGTCTATCACTCAAAAATGGTACTCTGGAAATGACTCCGCTAAGTATTTACCAGCTTCAATGCAATTCTACCGACGAACACTTGGACAGTGGGTTTCGACCCTTGCCCAGAGACGTTGACTTTCTCGTTACCAGTATTTTCTAACACCAAGGTGCAATATGTACAATACAAACCTGGCACTGACGACCAAACACTAAACTGCATTATAAATCGCTCAAAATAGAGCGTTTGATAAAGCTGAATAAAACCATTCTGAGGTCATCGGACCAAACTTACAATCAAATCAACGGTCGCATTTCTCAAGAAATAAAGCAAGTGCGCAACAACATCGACAAAATTCACGAGTTTGTTAACTACATCAGCCGAGATAGCTGCCTACATAGCTCTCTCCTTGACATTGTTACACACAGCATTAGCCATCGGCGCTGCTTGTTATTATCACAGAACCGTTCTTCTACAAAAGAAATCACCTAAAATCGTTCACCAAAGTCGTGGTGGTAATTAAAGACGCGATGTCGCGCCACCGCCACTGTATATGCCGCTGACTCAAGCCAATATAATATGCAACATCCACAGAAAGAGATCGATCTAAAGGAACATTATTATTACAAAAAGATACTTTCAAATAACCAGATAAAAAGAACTATTGTATGTAATCACATAGAATTATAATCATCTTATTATTTCTCAGTTATGTGTTACATCAATATATGTAACCACATTTTATCAAATTCACTTAAGTTCTCGCATACAAAAAAAAAGATATTTATTCACTTCATATTTTTATGACATCACCTCGAATTTTTAGTCTTGCTCAGAGGACTGAGCGTCTGAAAACGGGGGGGGTATTGTTATGATACGTTTTTCGGGTAATTTTGATTGAATTGGGAATCCGTGAATCAAATATAAAAATTACAAAAACTGTACAATTTAGTCTAAACCAAAAGAAATACTTTTTCTTAGATTTGACATGTTGACTTTTGTTCAATAACAGAGATTTCAATATTGAGTTTTACTTTCAAGAAATTTCCTATTTTCCAGTTTCACTCAACACCTGAGTTTCCTGGCAATTTGGAATGTGTAGATTCAGTTGCGTTCCGGACTTAAGGCGCAAGGTAAAAGTAAACATCTTAACTTTCAATTTTAATTGGAGTTATTACAGAAAACTTTATTCTAAAATATCTCTGAAATTCTCTAAAGAACTATACTAAATTTCCTAGCCAAACTTTATATTCTGTTCTCTGTTATCTAATGAATCATTTCAGAGTTAAATAGAATTTCTTAAATACGATGTTTCACAGAACTTTAATTTAAATTATAAGACACGTAACCTAACTATCTGTGTAAACACAGCTGATTGTAAAAACGTATAAATAGAGAACCTGAACTTGTAATCTTTAGGGTTAGACTTAGGGTTAGTAAGAGTTAGACATGGTCTAACCAAGGAGGTCTGACCAACAGGTCAGTCTGACTTTTAGTCAGCCAGTAATAGTCAGTAAAGTTGTGCAGTACCAATCTGTGCGTCTCTCTTACTTTCCTTGCTCAATTAAAGTAAAATCCATAAGAGCATAATCCTATTCCGTCCCTTAGTCTAGGACGAAGGTTTGTGAGCTTTTCCTCTTTCCCCCAAGAGGATACACAAAAAAGGATCACAACATTCATACCTTTCAAAAAAAACACCAAAACCAAATTAAAAGATTTGTTCCTTTTTAGTAACAAGATTTTTGACCGCTTCATGTCCAAATTGCTCGAAGTTCTAAAACAATCTGTTATAACACGATGAATTAGATTGGATAAAACACATTATAATCACGCAATAGACACGCGCTAAAGAACACTTGTCAATCAAGTTTCAATGACTAGTATACCGACCTGGCGAAACTTCCCTTTTTACTGCCATTTTCATAATTCTACCGCGTAAACTTCGCCAACTAACTGGCGGTTCTGTCAATCAAACGAGTGAGGTACTCTGGGTGATTTCACGCAACCGCTCAAGAGATTTTTTTTTTAACTAGTCGTTCAAAACCAACTTTTCCACTATAAAATGCAAACGAAACTAAGAAAAAATCCGATTTGTTTTTCGAGGTTTTTAGCCTTCGCTGCCCGTCGTTGCGGGACGAGATGCGCAGAACAGCTGCGCAGTTGCCTTGTTTGATGGACGGAAACGAAAAGTGGGAGTTCGCAGAATTATGAAAATCGCCAGTAATAATCTTAAAGGGGCTGTGTCACGGTCATTTCAATAAATTCATATATACAGCTCTAAATTTGAATCACAAATCACTTATATCACTTGGTACTAGCCTAATAAGTAATGTAGGTAAGTTTTATGGCGGGAAGACTGCCGATTTACAACCAAATTTGATGTAACTTCAAACTTTGAAAACTGTTCATCCTGACAAGATTTCAAAACTCATTGTTGCAATCCATTTAATACATCCGCTCTGTAATAGGTCCATGAAGCCTACAACATGATCGATTTGTAGTTAAAGGGCTATTTAACAAACCTGACTAGTGTTTTGGCTGTCCATCGACAGTTATTTGGATGTTTTTACATCACCAAAAGTGTGGTAAAATCGTGATACCGCTCTCTTAACGCCAACACTTTCAACGACAAAAAAATAAATCAAACTCTTCTATTCGAACAAAGGTTTTTAAACCCGACTTTGCCACTGAGCGTTTTTTCTTTTGCAGAATTTTATGTTGTGCTTAGCTACTCTTTTCTTGCCTTTCCTATTTCATGAGTTCTGCTTTTTTGTCGGAAAATGTTGCAGTTACAATCCAATCTGTACCCCGGGGAAAAAATGAATTACAAAAAAGAAAAAAGCGAGTTAGTGGAATGGTACATTGTCCAAAACTATGTAAAATGAAAGGAAATGCGAATAAATGATTAATATGCTTATTGATCAAATTCGTGTTTTTGGCTGAACGTTTGGATATTTGCATTTGTTTGAGTGTCCTTGAAAAAAAGTAACATTGACAATTACCAAATTGTACAATGATGTATTACACTGCAAAAATGTCGCTAAGCTGCGGTAGATAAAATTTCTAACTAATTTTTACTCGCCGAAAATAAACATGAGTGTTTAAAAAGCCTCAGTCAGTCCTCATTTTGTTTGCTGACCGTTTCTTGAGCCCACTATATGCGCACGCATATCTACAGACATTTTCCGCTGATATTATTTGAGCCCCTCAGCGGAAAACGTCTGTAGATATGCGTGCGCATATAGTGGGCTCAAGAAACGGTCAGCAAACCGCCCAAGGTTGTGGACGGCGAGTTTCGACCCAGCGCAGAGGTCTCTTTTCTTCGCGAACCTCAGCCAACGAAATGCAGAGAAAAGAGGCCTTTGCTAGCAGGGAACCAAGTCAGACGATAGACGTCAGAAGGCCGACTAAATCACACGACGACTGGATATTCAAATTTGTTATTCAGCACGTCGATGCAATCTCAGGTGTAAAGGAGGTGGGGCTTATACGCGGATTCTTAAGGTTACTGAGAACCTTCGCGCACGTGCTCGAAAAACAATCATACACGTCCTTACTTTAACGAAAACATATCAACCTATATATCGTTGGAAAGCTTATGGAATGGACTAGCGGGCTATGGCAAAAAGAAATAATTTTTTCATAATATAATTTTTTTAAAGGTTTTATAAAAAAATCGTCCGTGACATTTTCAAGAGATAACCCTGTCGAACAGCTGGACCTTGACTCCCAAGTAACACATTGTTTTAATCCTTAAAGGTGTTTCTCAAAAACCGTGTCTGCGATTTTTAAAATTTTGCTTTGTTCAAAAGTTATCAAACTTTTAAATTTTGAAGGTCAAATTTTATTGAATTTTCACGCTCTAAAAATGTTAAAAATTCATAACTTTTGAACTAGACAAAATTTTAAAAAACGCAGACACGGTTTTTGAGAAACACCTTTAAGGATTAAAATAATATGTTACTTGGGAGTCAAGGTCCAGTAGTTCGACAGCGTTAGCTCGTGAAAATGGCACACCAAAATATTCAATCAATGCTTTAAAAAAAATACAGATATCAAAAAGAGATTTCTTTTTTGCCATAGCCCGCTAGTCCATTCTATAAGCTTTCCAACGATATATAGGTTGACATGTTTTGGTTAAACTAAGGACGTGTATTATTGTTTTTCCGAGGACGTGCTGCGAAGGTTCTCAGTAACCTTAAGGCAAAAAGCATTTTTTGCAAATAACTACATTCACAAAATAGCTACCGAGATGGAACTTGGTATGAGTAACACGTCCCCCGACCTTAACTGTTCCATGCATTTAGTTGCTATGGAGACCTGTTAGTTGCTATGAGAACTGTTGCCGTAGCAACAAAGTTTTTCTCATATCTCCGCTAATATTCAAGGTGGTCTGCCTTAAAAGGCGCTATATTGAAGGAATCGATGCAGTAAAGGAAAATTCCATCGTATTTTCAGAATAGGATGAGGTTTTCTGCTCCCCATTTTAAGTTATGCCCCAAAAAAGGACAAATATGGCGCACGTCCCTTTAAATTGGTTGTCATGGAAACATAAACTGTCAACATTTTGCTAGTACAAGAATTAACATTGATGTAAAGTTTCATTGCTGTAGCTATTTTCGTATTAGAGATATTTGCAATACTGTTTTCTGCCAGCGTATAAGCCTCAAGTCAGGCCTTAACACACCTGAGATGCCCAAATATCGTCATTGGAACGGCAATAGCTGTATAATTCTGTACATGACAGATATCCTGCGATATCCGTCATCTGAGGGAAATAAAATGTTGAGCTCGTAAAAATTACGCAAGAGTAATGTTTTTGCTATCGATGTGCTAAATAATAAAACCATTATCCTGCTCGATTTTGCAGAATATCGTTTACCACCGTATGCATTGCTACACGACCTCAGAATTCACTGTTGCGATTCGCGATCTTACGCAAGAAGTTCAAGAAAACTGTAATGTTAATTTTCTCTTGAACCAGAAAGTTAAACAATCGAGGCAAAAAGGATAGCTTAGAACCATTTTGGTTGATTTGGCAATATTTCGACCCACTGAAGAGGCCAAAATAAGAAACAAGAGTTTTCCCCACGAGAAAGAAATTCAAGCAGAGTTTGATAACAGCAAACTGAAAAAGAAAAAGTTTAAAACATACGCCCTACGGACAGAATTGCGTGATAATGCAAACATTGTTGATTTAACAAATAGATCTCATTTTTCGTGCTTCTGTGCTATAAGGGGCGAACCATTTGATCTTCCGTAATTTTACGGAATAAATATCATACACCATCGAGGAGAATTAAAAAATTATTGCACCGACCAGATCTTCCAACCCCCCCCCCCCCCCCCCCCCCCCCACCCCCCCACCCCCCTCCCTCTCCCTTAAAGATGAAATGGTTCGCCCCTAACCGATGCAGATGACGGCAAATGACTGAATGGCGTGTGCACCGCAGAGACTAATTGCGTGACCACAGAGACTAGTTGCGTGACCACAGAGACTAGTTGCACCGCAGAGACTAGTTGCGTGACCTTTGTTCATAACACGCAATGTCATCTCCTGAGCATCTGTTACAGCACACACTCACGAAAGCATTAGCTCTATTTTACTTTGCCGAGCGTACAATCTGATTGGTTCCCCAACCCACTATCGATTTTACAGTTAGACTACGAGTTCGAGTTTTCTATGTACAGCTGCTTATATGAAGGGTTTACAGTCGGGGGGCAATAAATTACAAATTCGCGCTGAAAGTTTTATGTTTAGCCTCGGATACAACGGTGTTGCAGTTCACCTTTTTGTTGCCAGCTTTCACATGGTGTAATTCATGCTACGATCATCAAATTGTCCGAAGTGTTCGGACAATGGCATCAAAACTTACATTAGTTTTCCGCTGTTTTCCACCGACATCATTTCTTGGTTTCAACTCGCCAGTGCCGTGGCTAGCGGGCGATAGAGGGGACAGCGAAGTAAGATTTTTAGTGTCAATATGTGGGGAAAAACCTGCTTCCCCTCCCCCCTCCCTCCCTCAGCAAAAGCAAAGGATGACTAAGGCTTAACACTTTTTGCAAAAACATTATCCCAAGAAATACTACATACCGATCCATTGTTCTCCATTGTTTAGCTGACAGAAAAACAAGATACATATATGTCAAGGGTATCATTGTTTTTGCAAAAAAACTTGTATATATTATAAATTAATTGAAAATGAATTTTTGCTAGGTTGCAAAAAATATAATATTATATAATATTATAAATAAATTGAAAATGAATTTTTGCTAGGTTGTCATCAAGATTTCTTAACGGGACTAACTCGAGTTACTGGCCTGTTGCATGCGAACTCTTTACATAAGATGCTAGAATGAACCGAGATTTTGGACACACGTTGCTCCAGTCACTAACAAAATTCATCTGAATTCTCTTTACATCAGGGATCCTTCGTCAGTTTGCCAAGCGGGAGCGTCAGGCCACCCGACATGCGAAAAGGCTTAGCCGTACAAAAAAACAGGAGTTCTACAAGAGAGCGCAGATAGAAGGTTGCGCGACTTGTTGCGTTACGTGGTGGTATGTAACTTGGATCTTTTCTGATCTACTACAGTTTTAATAGCCTGCTTGCAGGCGGTACTGGGTGTTTTTATCGCAGAAAACTCGGTCCGTTCACTGATCGGGCGCCAGAGCATCGAACGGACCGGGTTTTCCGCGATAAAAACACCCAGTACCACCTGCAAGCAGGCTACAGTTTTAATAATTCTGCCATTCTCGTTCCCAAAGCATTCTCGTACCCAGGGCTCCCCGGCTCGTTCTCACCTCGCAGGGGAGGCTCTGGTGACATCCATTTGAGGACCTTTGCTGATTGGCTGGTTTTGAACGTTGGTGCATGCGCAGAAAGATCTTTCTCTCAACGGCTCTGTATAAAATCTCGCGCATGCGTCAGTGGCTGTCACCAGAGCCTCCCCCGCGAGGAGACGAGCCGGGGAGCTCTGGGTAAGAGAATGTTCCCAAAGCTGCCTCGTCGTGGGGGAGGCTCTGGTGACAGCCATTGACGCATGCGTGAGTTTTGATTCAGAGCCTACCTCGTCCCCAGGGTCTTGTGGGTAATTTTCAAGATGGCGGTTGGTCGAGAACAAGACCCTAGAGGAGGCTGAAGAAAATAGACAAATACCATAACAAAATCAACTATTTTATCTCGATAATTGTTTTGCTTTCGAAAGCGGCCCACCCAAAGCAGCCTCTCCAATCAAGATACCCTGCCCAACTTAGCTGGAGAGAAAATAATCAAGAGAAATGTTATTGCTTTTGGCCATTGAGCACGGACAAAGTTAGCCACAGGGAATTTTTGCAAAAAAACATTCATGGGAGTTTCTTAATTCCCAAGGCACGAGAATTCCCCGTGGCACAAGAAATGCCGGGAAGTGTTCGGCTTTCCTATGGCTATACATAATACACATAAATTCCGAAGAGATTTTTTGTGTAATGGGAATTCAGCTTTTCCCATGAATGGATTTCTGCAGAAATTTCCTGTGACTGTATCACAAATCAAAATTTCTTAACGGATTTTCATATTTAAAAAAATATATTGAATGTCACCAAGAGTGGATTAACAAGAGTTAGAATCTTTCGTACTGTATTTGTCCACATCACAGTCAGAAAAGTGTCTATTTTTAGATTTGAATTTCGCGTGAGAAATTATTCGAATGCTCAGGTTCGAATGCTCGTATACCCAATACACAACAAATAGAGAATATCCTACCTTATCTTTGCGACTTCAAAGGTTTTTCGATTGATCTGCGATTTAATTTTAGGCTGGATCTCACAACTGTTTGCGTGGCATATCAAGATAACAGTGTCGACTTTCTAGCAATCGAACGGGCTTCCTGTGGTGTCTTGTCTTCCTTGTTACCAGGTTCTTGACCGCGATAAAAACGGCAGAAAAGGCACATAACATCTTTCTTCGAGTGTATTCGAGTGTATTCAAAGTTTTAAGCTTTGTGGGTCAATAAAAATAGTGAAAACTTACTGGGATTCCAAATATGGTATGGAGATATTTCCTTATAAGGAATTGAAGAAAGTCGACACATTTTCAAGGGAACTATCTTGATATGCGAGAAAGTGGGAACCCTGTGGATGACGAATTTTCGCGGGAAACCTAGTTCTAAAAATAGACACTTTTCTGACTGTGATTCGGGCGTACATAGTAAATATGGAAACTCTATGTCACCGAACGAGATTTCAGAAATTACTCAGTTCGCAGTGAACTGTGACTTTATTAGTATCCCACCTCTAAACGTCTGATGATAACATCACACTGTTTGATCATGTTATCTGAGGGTGGTCTTGTCCAAACCACAGGTGTCCAGAACCCTGCCGTCTTCCTAAAGTCCATGAGCGGCAAACCACCTTTGTTCTCACTAAATAATTCACTATATAGCGTCACGGAGTCGCATTTCAAACCACAAATAAGCTATTGTAAACTTATCTATCCTTATGACGCCTGGAAACAATATTTGACATAAAAGAAAGTTTAGTGCGGTTTTCATAATTTAAAAGCGTCCCCTGAATCAAACGTCTAACGACGTGTTACACAGAGAATTTCTGTAGGAACCCATACTTGGTGAAAGCTGGATTTCCCATATGTAGTAAAATGTTCGGAAATCACATGTTTCCCGTGGCATGGGGAATTCAGCTTTTCCCAAGAAAGGAATTCTGTAGAAATTCTCTGTGTTGACGCAGTTTTATGGAAACCGCAGTATTTTGTGGACTTCCCATGAGCCCAACTTATAATTTACTACGATTCGCGACAAAAGTAGTTGCCACCTTAAAATTTTAATGATTTTTTTGCTGATTCAAGAAAAAGCTGGTTTCAAAAGCAGGATTACCAGTACCCCACCCCTTTCCAGGGGCGTAGCCAGGGGGGGGGGGGGGGGGGGGGGTACAGGGTGTCGCGGCCCCTCTTTCTCGGGGTTATTATTTGTCGCCCTCGCAAGTTGAAATTGATTTTAGTTTTTCTAGCTCTGGAATAAAGAATAGATGCTGCCAATAATTTTGTGACCGATAAGAAAAAACGGAAGCAGTTGTTTGGCAAATTCAGCGCAACGGAGATGCAAACGCGTCAACTCAGTATCAACGTCTATTCAAACGTAAATCGGTAGCCTGTAGCTAGTATAGCCAAACGTTAGTTATCGTTTCACTTATAGTGAACATTGTTAGGCCTTTTCACGTAAGACCACCCCAATATGTTTGACCTTGCTACGGGCCTACAAATAAATATTCATTGTTTAAGGTTGTTAAAATATCGTATATCCCCATGGTTATGCTCATACTTGATCTGATTTTTTGGTCAGCTTCAGTAACACTTGTTTGTGAGCGTGTCCCAATTTCGCAAGGCTCGCGCCTTGTCTTGTTTACTTATTTTTGTTGCTAACGTAGTTTTGCCTTGTATTTCAGGTGCAAAATGGTGAACAGTGACGGCTGCTTCTGTGAATAGCCTAGTGAACAATATCAAACGATACAACTGCGATTATTCCACATGTACATAGAAAGCTAAACATCCATAAAGCCGCCCATCGTCATGCTTTTCGTTGGGCAATATTGCATTGTAGTTGGTGGTACCTCCATCGTATATAAGCACTTTTCTGTTAAATTGCCAACAGAATATCTATATATTTTTAATGATATCTAACGTTATAGCATCGACACTAGAATAATCCGTTGACATTGTCACATCAAGGAAGCTGTAATAAAAACGCGCTCCTTTTATTCCAATTCGTGAGTGATTCATTTATACGTCACTAGAAAGTAATTCTCGTACCCAGACCTCTCAACTTGTTAGCTCGTCGTGGGCAGCGCGAGTATTGCAGCGTTACGACGGTATCTACTTCATCGCTGAATGCCATATAGTCGTCTTCTAATAGAACGAGGCATAATCAAACAAAAGGACCACTCATATTCAAATAAGGCGGCTATTGTGACATTCAGCGATGAAGCATATACCGTTACGACGACCATTCTCGTACCCAGAGCTCCCCGGCTCGTCACTTCGCCGGTGAGACTCTGGTGGCGGCCATTCGAGGGCTTTCCCTGATTGGTTCTGTGTTAAATCTCGCGCATGCGTCAGTGGCTGTCACCACAGCCTCCCCCGGCCTCCCACGCGAGGTGGCGAGCTGGGGAGCTCTGGGTTCGAGAATATACGGCGACAATCCACAGCCTTCTTAATTTATTTTAAAATTCATTCAAGAGGTATGCCTTCCGCCTATCTCATTCAACGTAATTATCCCTTGACTATCTGACAATTGGCAAACAATAAACACAGCCAAACCTGTCAATTGTATCAACAATACCGATTCCTTCCAATAATTCTGCAGCCAATGAAATTCTGTCAAATTTACAACTTACAACCATTATGATTTCTTTTGAAAATCTGAGAATAGTCAAAACCAACCCTGATGAACAATCTAATTTGACCTTTTCGCCAATATTATGCTAGGAGAGAAAACAATGCATTTAAATAAGATTAGTTATTATATAAAAGATAATCACTTATCGGCACACAGCATTCGTTGAAATATAGTGCTGTTGGCATCGGGCTGCGCCCTATGCCTCAGCGATTAAATAATGCCGTGCATAAAGCGTTCTGGACCGACACTCTTAGAGCGGAGTGATGGTTATGTCCATTTTTGCTAGACACTTTCCAACTCTGGTTGACACTCTTCGAGCCGATTTTGATTACGTCCAATTTTGCTCAACACTTTTCGAGCCAATTTATGGTCATGACCAATTTTGCTCGACACTTTTCAAGCCAAGTTTTGGTTACGCCCAATTATTTTTCTCAACACTTTCCAACTGTGATCAACACCATTGGATCCACTTTTGATTGCGTCCAATTATTTAAAAATGTTATTAATGTCTCTTTTCTTCTTTCCGGCACAGAGAAATTGGGCCCCCCTTATATTTTACTTCTTAAGGTGTGTCAGATTATTTCACACTCACTTTTTGTCCCTTTTTTCTTGGCACATAGAGAAATTAGGCCCAATAATCCATTAATCTCTATACATCTTTATACATATAAAGAAATTGGGCTCCCTTCTATTGAGCCCGTTTTGATTACGACCAATGACACATAAAGACATTTAGGCTCCCTTCTGTTGAGCCCTTTTCATAACGTCCAATGATTTATTAATCTCTATTCTTAGAAACATAAAGAAATCGGGCTTCCTTCTGTTGAGCCCCTTTTGGTTGTACGTCCAATTTTTGCCCGACACTTACAACACTTTTCGAGCCACGTTGTCAACGACCAATTTTGGCCGACACTTTTCGAGCCATGTTCTGGTTCCGTCCAATTTTGTTTGACACTTTTTCAACTCTGATTGGCACATATAGAGCCACGATATGATTACTCCCAATTAAATCTACGAGCTCAAAGTTAGGTCACGTCCCACTTCTACACTTTGCGCGTTGAAGTCGTGATTTCAGCCAAATATGGGCACCAAAAGCAGGCAAAAAGATAATTACTTGTGTAGGTAGAACGCCGATAGCACTCGTAGCAGCCCGAGAATAGGATGAGGCTTGCTCAGTCGATGCTCAGTGCGCATAAAGGTAAATGAACTTAATTAATTTGTGCTTAGTTATGAATCACCCGACGGATTTTTACAAAGAACCTAGATTTAAACGCATGTATCTCATTTTAACCCACGCGCAAAAAAACTATAATTAAAATTCCAAGGCCGGTTAACACTTGCGATTTTTGTTGCATTTGTCGTGGCGATTTTTCTCGCGCGAGTTGCAATTCCAACTCTCTAGTGTAAACGAGATGCAAATCCGGTGCGATTTCTGTGATCTCTTTTCTTCAAATCGCTGATGAAGTTGCAAAGAGTTTCGAACATGTTTGAAATCTTCCGCGACATCACGCGACAAAAATCGCGGCAGATCGCGCCGAGTTGCACTTAGTTTACATTAGTGATTTTGAGTTGACGCGTACGTGCGAGAAAAATCGCCGCGACTCACGCGACAAAAATTGCAGCAAAAATTGCTAGTGTAAAAGTGAGGCAAGTTTGCAGCTTTTGCCCTCAACAAAACAAGAGTGACCTTGCGGTTCCCCAATATGAAGATTTTGTTCCTATTTCTGCTAAGACTCGTGGCTTTCTCGAGTGCTAAACTTTCGGACAGGCCTTATGAAATTAATGAAGATGGTTGGTATTTGATACTTTATATTGGGGACGTGTATTACTTTCAAAACTTGCTCATTCAAAGTTATTTAATTCAGTAGGGTGTGGATTTTGCAGATGAAATGCGACTAGTCGTGAAAGAACAAAATTGCATACAAAAAAGTATTTCTGAATTATTGACGTTCTTGAAAAATGTCATCATTTCTCGTTCTGTTGTTCCTATATGATGACATTCAACAAAGTCTTTCGCAGACCAGCGAGTTGAGAGAACAACTCCCTGACAATTCCCTGCCTAGACCAAACCTCGGACCTATTGCCCGCGGCACCAACTGAGTACTTGTTTGCTTTTCTGCTTCTCGATGCGGGCGAAGCGCGCCGCGATTTTGAAAGTCACACTTCCAGGTTAGTGAAAAGGTTTTTTCTGGGTGACAAAAGTCAGGCTGATCAAATGGGGTCACTGAAAAATCGCATAGGAAATTTACTTGAATTGTAAAAAGAATGTTTAATAATTTGTATTATTGTAGATGGCGAGCGCGCAGCGTGAGCAGACTAAGAAATCATTCTGTTTATAAAGACTTCAGGTTCCCTGAAAAAACAGTAGTGCTTGCTCGATTTCTTTTTTTTTTTAGCGCCACCTTCCCATGGTGAAAATTCCTGAAATTCTCCCGGGAGAAATACAGTAAATGTATGGGCCAGTCGTCTTGATTTTTTCCCGGGAGACTAAACGGGAGACTCCCGGCGAAACCCCAGTCGAAAATATTTGGATTCGCCACTACCTCACGCCATATTGAATAGCCATGCCTTTGTAGAAGCCAAGTGACAGTGCCCCTTAAAATTATCATCAATTAGTTGAAGTGCAAAAGAGAAAATGCATACTTTATCTCCGGAGAGGGATTAGAACGAAAGAGAGAGAGGGTTGATGCTTTCTTGATATGTGTCGTATTTGCGAAAGCACATCTTTAGCTGAATGATCGCTAAATTATTTACTCATAATTATTCTAGATTCTGGACAGCCAATCTTCAAGAGAGGGTGCGCATGCCAAGTCCTCAAGACCATACCTGACGTTGGTACATTCAAGTTTTGCCCTTCAAGTCGTAACTGCAAAAAGCCAGTGCCGCGTCCCTGCCGTAAAGTCTGTCTTGTCCGTCGGAGATGTTGCCGAAAGATTTGCCGAAAGATTAAACGTAAGAAATGCGTCGTGCGGCAGGGGCGTCGTTGCTCTCGTCGATGCTACAAAGGGCGATGCAGTAGGCGTTGCAGGGCTGTGGGCCCCCCACGTAGAAGTTGTAGGCACGTTTATGTCCGGCACTGTAGTCGAGTTCGCTATGTTATCGGCCGGCAATGTAAATGTATGCGTGGCTAGAAACCATGGCTACCAACCATGATTGTAAGCTACAATGAAGATGAACTAGATTAAGCGCTTCATGTTCTTGTAAAATGTAGCTCCCTAAAAATGCTAAGAATTGGGTATTTGGCGCTGGACCTAGGAGGTTTCGTTTCGTCCGGCGTTTCGCCTAGGAACGTTTCGTTTCGGCAAACAATCCTTTGTGCACGCGCACCACGAGGCGAAATCAGCTGTGGGTGTCGTTTTATGCAACGAAATTTTGAATAGCCCCGGCGTGAAAAAGAAAGAGGGGTTGGTACTGCTACCACTGTCATCCGTTTTGGCCCATATCTAGACAAGTGGTATAACGAATTCTGTTATGACCACGAAGCGAAACGCGCAAAACATTTCGCGTTCCATCAAGTCAAGTGGTCCGCGGACAGTCTAAGACTGTCGACCAATATCTGTGAGCCAACGACCGTAAAACAAAATGCTATGCAAAGATAATAAATGATCAAAGTTTTAGGATAAAAAGGCTAGTTTGCAAAGCAAAGCTCTTGGGAGTAGCCCAGACTTGAATACAACGTTTCTCGTGAAATCTTTTCCGACTTTCTTATATTTCCTTTTCATGATGAAGCGGGCGTTACTGGTGCATAAATATTCAGAAATTCCTTAAATATTTTTCTAACTATAGAAAACCGTCAAAGCCGAAACTAATTCTTCTATATACACTTGCACTTTGATATAGGCCTGTTATTTGACCAAAACTCGCTGATAAGAAAGGGCGGGAGGGGCAAGAAGAAGAGAGAATGGCAAGAAATGGTAAGAAAAGCCGAGTAGATAAGAATATATAGAACATTGTGTCAAAGGTGTCAACGGGCCTGTTCCACCCCTTATTAAAAACGCGCACCAAAATATGTGCACCAAAATTTTAGGACTGCAATTTTAACAAGTATCAAAGTGCCCGATGAAGATGAATGCAAAGTTATAAGCTTTATTTCTATCTCATCGAATTCACTATAATTTCGGGAATTGGGTGTATTATTTTTCTTGCGTAACACCTTAAGGCCACTTTTAAAAATGAACTTAGTTAATTTGTGCTTAGCTATGCATGACCCGACTGATTGTTACAAAGAGCCTTTTAACGCCACGTATCTCATTTTAACGCGCATAACACTATAATTAAAATCCATTCTTGAACATATAGCGGGGTGCACCGTAAAGTGCCATTAGTTTGCCTTCAGCCAAACTAGAGTGACCTTGCGGTTCCCAATATGAAGATTGTGTTCGTACTTCTGCTCGGACTTGTGGCTTTCTCGAGTGCCAAACTTTTGGACAGGCCTTATGAAATCAATGAAAAAGGTTAGTGTTTGATACTTTTCATTGGGAAAATAATCTATATAGGCTAGTTCAAAGTTATCTAATTAAGTTGGGTGTGGATTTTGCAGATGAAATGCGACTAGTCGTGAAAGAACGTTAGGAGATTGAAATCTGCACGTTCTGCAAATTGCATACAAAAATGCATTTCTGGAATCTTGACGTTCTTGAAAAAATGTCATTTCTCGTTCTGTTGTTCCTTTATTGTGACATTCAACAAAGTCTTTCGCCTCCCAAGCCCCAACCCATCATACTTGTATTAAACTCTGGCTAAAGAGTTTAATCTTAGAGTGAATCTAGCAGCTAAATGCAAACGAAACTGATCACTTCTTGTATTTACCCATTTTAGAAGGCAAAGAAGATCCTTCTCTTGGGTTCTACGGAGGTGTTATGCCCGAAGGTGAGGGAAAATCACTGTATAATAGATCGTATTTTTAATTATGCGAAAATTCCAAAATGGATGCACAGGTGCTACCCCCCTCCTCTGTGACAGGACACCTGGAGAAAATTTTGCTTGTAATATATAAATGGCTTGATTATTGTTCATGTCAACTACTGTGCTCGAGAACCCATCCAGACGCTAGTTTCCCCGGCACATAACGTCACCTACAAGTTCAATATATTATTATTCAGTAAAGAATACACCCCTGTCAACTCAATACACCCCTGTCAACTCAATACACACCCGTCAACTCAATACACTCCTGTCAACTCAATACACCCCTGTCAACTCAATTTTCAGATGGCAATACAAGTGATGACCCCGCCCTTCACGAAAAAGCAGAAGAGCCTGAAGGTAAACCTGTACTGCGAGAACAACGAAACTACAGAGCTTAAAAATCTAGAACAGATCTGAAGTATTAGAAACTTTTTCGTATATGGCGACGACTTTTCAAAATTGTTGACACACTTACTCACCACAAGACGTCAGCTCTGTTTGAGCTCTGTTTCAAAGCAATAATCAAGCGCTTATTCGAAAGGCTAAAAGAATGATCAATTAGTTGAAGTGCAGGAGAGAAAATGCATTACTTTATGTCCGGAGAGGGAGTAGATGAGGCGGAATTAGAACGAGAGAGAGGGTTGATGCTTTCTTGATGCGTGTCATTTTATTTGCGAAAGCACGTCTGTAACTGAATGATCGCTAAATTATTTATCTATTATTCTAGTTTCTGGAAAGCCAATCTTCAAGAGAGGGTGCGCATGCCAAGTCCTCAAGACCATACCTGACGTTGGTACATTCAAGTTTTGCCCTTCAAGTCGTAACTGCAAAAAGCCAGTGCCGCGTCCCTGCCGTAAAGTCTGTCTTGTCCGTCGGAGATGTTGCCGAAAGATTTGCCGAAAGATTAAACGTAAGAAATGCGTCGTGCGGCAGGGGCGTCGTTGCTCTCGTCGATGCTACAAAGGGCGATGCAGTAGGCGTTGCAGGGCTGTGGGCCCCCCACGTAGAAGTTGTAGGCACGTTTATGTCCGGCACTGTAGTCGAGTTCGCTATGTTATCGGCCGGCAATGTAAATGTATGCGTGGCTAGAAACCATGGCTACCAACCATGATTGTAAGCTACAATGAAGATGAACTAGATTAAGCGCTTCATGTTCTTGTAAAATGTAGCTCCCTAAAAATGCTAAGAATTGGGTATTTGGCGCTGGACCTAGGAGGTTTCGTTTCGTCCGGCGTTTCGCCTAGGAACGTTTCGTTTCGGCAAACAATCCTTTGTGCACGCGCACCACGAGGCGAAATCAGCTGTGGGTGTCGTTTTATGCAACGAAATTTTGAATAGCCCCGGCGTGAAAAAGAAAGAGGGGTTGGTACTGCTACCACTGTCATCCGTTTTGGCCCATATCTAGACAAGTGGTATAACGAATTCTGTTATGACCACGAAGCGAAACGCGCAAAACATTTCGCGTTCCATCAAGTCAAGTGGTCCGCGGACAGTCTAAGACTGTCGACCAATATCTGTGAGCCAACGACCGTAAAACAAAATGCTATGCAAAAGATAATAAATGATCAAAGTTTTAGGATAAAAAGGCTAGTTTGCAAAGCAAAGCTCTTGGGAGTAGCCCAGACTTGAATACAACGTTTCTCGTGAAATCTTTTCCGACTTTCTTATATTTCCTTTTCATGATGAAGCGGGCGTTACTGGTGCATAAATATTCAGAAATTCCTTAAATATTTTTCTAACTATAGAAAACCGTCAAAGCCGAAACTAATTCTTCTATATACACTTGCACTTTGATATAGGCCTGTTATTTGACCAAAACTCGCTGATAAGAAAGGGCGGGAGGGGCAAGAAGAAGAGAGAATGGCAAGAAATGGTAAGAAAAGCCGAGTAGATAAGAATATATAGAACATTGTGTCAAAGGTGTCAACGGGCCTGTTCCACCCTTATTAAAAACGCGCACCAAAATATGTGCACCAAAATTTTAGGACTGCAATTTTAACAAGTATCAAAGTGCCCGATGAAGATGAATGCAAAGTTATAAGCTTTATTTCTATCTCATCGAATTCACTATAATTTCGGGAATTGGGTGTATTATTTTTCTTGCGTAACACCTTAAGGCCACTTTTAAAAATGAACTTAGTTAATTTGTGCTTAGCTATGCATGACCCGACTGATTGTTACAAAGAGCCTTTTAACGCCACGTATCTCATTTTAACGCGCATAACACTATAATTAAAATCCATTCTTGAACATATAGCGGGGTGCACCGTAAAGTGCCATTAGTTTGCCTTCAGCCAAACTAGAGTGACCTTGCGGTTCCCAATATGAAGATTGTGTTCGTACTTCTGCTCGGACTTGTGGCTTTCTCGAGTGCCAAACTTTTGGACAGGCCTTATGAAATCAATGAAAAAGGTTAGTGTTTGATACTTTTCATTGGGAAAATAATCTATATAGGCTAGTTCAAAGTTATCTAATTAAGTTGGGTGTGGATTTTGCAGATGAAATGCGACTAGTCGTGAAAGAACGTTAGGAGATTGAAATCTGCACGTTCTGCAAATTGCATACAAAAATGCATTTCTGGAATCTTGACGTTCTTGAAAAAATGTCATTTCTCGTTCTGTTGTTCCTTTATTGTGACATTCAACAAAGTCTTTCGCCTCCCAAGCCCCAACCCATCATACTTGTATTAAACTCTGGCTAAAGAGTTTAATCTTAGAGTGAATCTAGCAGCTAAATGCAAACGAAACTGATCACTTCTTGTATTTACCCATTTTAGAAGGCAAAGAAGATCCTTCTCTTGGGTTCTACGGAGGTGTTATGCCCGAAGGTGAGGGAAAATCACTGTATAATAGATCGTATTTTTAATTATGCGAAAATTCCAAAATGGATGCACAGGTGCTACCCCCCTCCTCTGTGACAGGACACCTGGAGAAAATTTTGCTTGTAATATATAAATGGCTTGATTATTGTTCATGTCAACTACTGTGCTCGAGAACCCATCCAGACGCTAGTTTCCCCGGCACATAACGTCACCTACAAGTTCAATATATTATTATTCAGTAAAGAATACACCCCTGTCAACTCAATACACCCCTGTCAACTCAATACACACCCGTCAACTCAATACACTCCTGTCAACTCAATACACCCCTGTCAACTCAATTTTCAGATGGCAATACAAGTGATGACCCCGCCCTTCACGAAAAAGCAGAAGAGCCTGAAGGTAAACCTGTACTGCGAGAACAACGAAACTACAGAGCTTAAAAATCTAGAACAGATCTGAAGTATTAGAAACTTTTTCGTATATGGCGACGACTTTTCAAAATTGTTGACACACTTACTCACCACAAGACGTCAGCTCTGTTTGAGCTCTGTTTCAAAGCAATAATCAAGCGCTTATTCGAAAGGCTAAAAGAATGATCAATTAGTTGAAGTGCAGGAGAGAAAATGCATTACTTTATGTCCGGAGAGGGAGTAGATGAGGCGGAATTAGAACGAGAGAGAGGGTTGATGCTTTCTTGATGCGTGTCATTTTATTTGCGAAAGCACGTCTGTAACTGAATGATCGCTAAATTATTTATCTATTATTCTAGTTTCTGGAAAGCCAATCTTCAAGAGAGGGTGCGCATGCCAAGTCCTCAAGACCATACCTGACGTTGGTACATTCAAGTTTTGCCCTTCAAGTCGTAACTGCAAAAAGCCAGTGCCGCGTCCCTGCCGTAAAGTCTGTCTTGTCCGTCGGAGATGTTGCCGAAAGATTTGCCGAAAGATTAAACGTAAGAAATGCGTCGTGCGGCAGGGGCGTCGTTGCTCTCGTCGATGCTACAAAGGGCGATGCAATAGGCGTTGCAGGGCTGTGGGCCCCCCACGTAGAAGTTGTAGGCACGTTTATGTCCGGCACTGTAGTCGAGTTCGCTATGTTATCGGCCGGCAATGTAAATGTATGCGTGGCTAGAAACCATGGCTACCAACCATGATTGTAAGCTACAATGAAGATGAACGAGATTAAGCGCTTCATGTTCTTGTAAAATGTAGCTCCCTAAAACTGCTAAAAATTGGGTATTTGGCGCTGGACCTAGGAGGTTTCGTTTCGTCCGGCGTTTCGCCTAGGAACGTTTCGTTTCGGCAAACAATCCTTTGTGCACGCGCACCACGAGGCGAAATCAGCTGTGGGTGTCGTTTTATGCAACAAAATTTTGAATAGCCCCGGCGTGAAAAAGAAAGAGGGGTTGGTACTGCTACCACTGTCATCCGTTTTGGCCCATATCTAGACAAGTGGTATAACGAATTCTGTTATGACCACGAAGCGAAACGCGCAAAACATTTCGCGTTCCATCAAGTCAAGTGGTCCGCTGACAGTCTAAGACTGTCGACCAATATCTGTGAGCCAACGACCGTAAAACAAAATGCTATGCAAAAGATAATAAATGATCAAAGTTTTAGGATAAAAAGGCTAGTTTGCAAAGCAAAGCTCTTGGGAGTAGCCCAGACTTGAATACAACGTTTCTCGTGAAATCTTTTCCGACTTTCTTATATTTCCTTTTCATGATGAAGCGGGCGTTACCGGTGCATAAATATTCAGAAATTCCTTAAATATTTTTCTAACTATAGAAAACCGTCAAAGCCGAAACTAATTCTTCTATATACACTTGCACTTTGATATAGGCCTGTTATTTGACCAAAACTCGCTGATAAGAAAGGGCGGGAGGGGCAAGAAAAAGAGAGAATGGCAAGAAATGGCAAGAGAAGCCGAGTAGATAAGAATATATAGAACATTGTGTCAAAGGTGGACAACCAGTTTTGGTGTCAACGAGCCTGTTCCACCCCTTATTAAAAACGCGCACCAAAATATGTGCACCAAAATTTTAGAACCAATTTTAACAAGTATCAAAGTGCCCGATGAAGATGAATGCAAAGTTATAAGCTTTATTTCTATCTCATCGAATTCACTATAATTTCGGGAATTGGGTGTATTATTTTTCTTGCGTAACACCTTAAGGCCACTTTTAAAAATGAACTTAGTTAATTTGTGCTTAGCTATGCATGACCCGACTGATTGTTACAAAGAGCCTTTTAACGCCACGTATCTCATTTTAACGCGCATAACACTATAATTAAAATTCCATTCTTGAACATATAGCGGGGTGCACCGTAAAGTGCCATTAGTTTGCCTTCAGCCAAACTAGAGTGACCTTGCGGTTCCCAATATGAAGATTGTGTTCGTACTTCTGCTCGGACTTGTGGCTTTCTCGAGTGCCAAACTTTTGGACAGGCCTTATGAAATCAATGAAAAAGGTTAGTGTTTGATACTTTTCATTGGGAAAATAATCTATATAGGCTAGTTCAAAGTTATCTAATTAAGTTGGGTGTGGATTTTGCAGATGAAATGCGACTAGTCGTGAAAGAACGTTAGGAGATTGAAATCTGCACGTTCTGCAAATTGCATACAAAAATGCATTTCTGGAATCTTGACGTTCTTGAAAAAATGTCATTTCTCGTTCTGTTGTTCCTTTATTGTGACATTCAACAAAGTCTTTCGCCTCCCAAGCCCCAACCCATCATACTTGTATTAAACTCTGGCTAAAGAGTTTAATCTTAGAGTGAATCTAGCAGCTAAATGCAAACGAAACTGATCACTTCTTGTATTTACCCATTTTAGAAGGCAAAGAAGATCCTTCTCTTGGGTTCTACGGAGGTGGTATGCCCGAAGGTGAGGGAAAATCACTGTATAATAGATCGTATTTTTAATTATGCGAAAATTCCAAAATGGATGCACAGGTGCTACCCCCCTCCTCTGTGACAGGACACCTGGAGAAAATTTTGCTTGTAATATATAAATGGCTTGATTATTGTTCATGTCAACTACTTTGCTCGAGAACCCACCCAAACTCTAGTTTCCCCGGCACATAACGTCACCTACAAGCTCAATATTATTATTCAGTAAAAATACACCCCTATCAACTCAATACACTCCTGTCAACTCAATACACCCTTGTCAACTCAATACACCCCGGCCAACTCAATACACTCCTGTCAACTCTATACACTCCTGTCAACTCAATACACTCCTGTCAACTACACCCCCGCCAACTCAATACACCCCCGCCAACTCAATACACCCCTGTCAACTCAATTTTCAGATGGCAATACAAGTGATGACCCCGCCCTTCACGAAAAAGCAGAAGAGCCTGAAGGTAAACCTGTACTGCGAGAACAACGAAACTACAGAGCTTAAAAATCTAGAACAGATCTGAAGTATTAGAAACTTTTTCGTATATGGCGACGACTTTTCAAAATTGTTGACACACTTACTCACCTACAAGACGTCAGCTCTGTTTGAGCTCTGTTTCAAAGCAATAATCAAGCGCTTATTCGAAAGGCTAAAAGAATCATCAATTAGTTGAAGTGCAGGAGAGAAAATGCATTACTTTATGTCCGGAGAGGGAGTAGATGAGGCGAGATTAGAACGAGAGAGAGGGTTGATGCTTTCTTGATGTGTGTCTTATTTGCGAAAGCACGTCTGTAACTGAATGATCGCTAAATTATTTATCTATTATTCTAGTTTCTGGAAAGCCAATCTTCAAGAGAGGGTGCGCATGCCAAGTCCTCAAGACCATACCTAGTGTTGGTACATTCAAGTTTTGCCCTTCAAGTCGTAACTGCAAAAATCCGCGTCCCTGCCGTAAAGTCTGTCGTGTCCGTTGGAAATGTTGCCGAATGATTTGCCGGAGGATTAAACATTACAAGTGCGTCTGGCGACAGACGAGGCGTTGCTATCGTCGATGCTACAGAAGGCGATGCAGGAGGATTTGCAGGCCAGGTCCCCGACGTCGAATTTGTAGGCACGTTTATTACCGGCGCTGTAGACGAGGTCGCTATGTTGTCCGTCGGTATTGTAGATGTGTACGTGGCTAGAAACCATAATGGACCGAAGAAACCTGTTTAGCTCTGTTTATATGAGGCAGCGAACCTGAGATTACTCCGGCAAAGCGTTAGCCATAACGTTTGTGCAGCGAACTTCTCCTCTCTCGACCCTGCTATCCGAGTCAATTCGCCTCATGTAAACAGACCAAACAGACAAATCAACCAATCAGGCAAATCGTTAAATGTGTGTTAAATGGAGCTCAGCTTCAATATTCTACTCGCTTATCGTGTATTGTGGATTTAAAGGTAAATAAAGGGGAATTTTGTTATAGCAACCGCCACTTTGTTGAAGATTATTCTTTTTAGATCCAGTGAATTTCGCTCCTCCTCTTTCCATGTCCTACAACTTTCCTCCTCCTCTTCCTTGTACCCTGCGAGGACCTTGTACCCTGCGAGGACCTTGTACCCTGCGAGGACCTTGTACCCTGCGAGGACCTTGTACCCTGCGAGGACCTTGTACCCTGCTGTGAGTGTTCCATCACGTCGTAGTCATTCGCGTCTCTCTGTATTTTGTGTAGCTGAGTTTGTTAACAACAAAAACAACCCCCACACCGTGGAATCGCGAATAAATTAGGTCAACGTAAAAGAGAGATACAGCGGAAAAGCCTTTGCTAGCAGGGGACCTTCTAATAATTATATTTTTTTCCTTCTTATTATTCTTCTTCTTCTCCTCTTCTTCATCATCATTTCCTTCTGCTGATGCTCTTCCTCCTCCTCCTTCTTCTCATCACCCTTCTTTTCACCATCATCAGCACATCATTGTCTTCCCCTCTTTCTCCTTCTTCTTCGTCACCACCTAGCTTCTTCATCTTCTTCGTCTTGCAGGGGCGTAGCCAGGGGGAGGTTCCAGAACCCCCCCCCCCCCCCCCCCCCCACCCCCCCCTCCCCTCCCCCTCCCTCTCCCAGCAGAACCCCACTCGCCTCTGTTCTGGACCGACTTACTAATAAAATTGTAAATATTTAATAGACAACAAATAAAAGCTCCAATAAAATGTAGCAAATTTCTTCAAACGCTAGTTTTTCCCCGAGATCCATGTGGAGTTTTTAATTTTTTAATTTTGGAACCCTCCCTCTCATAAGTGCTGGCTACGCCCGTGTCTTGGTTTGTGCTTCGGCTTCTGCAAGGGTTAATGAGCGACCTTTACTTTACCAGTAAAAACAACATATAGAAGCTCCTTTTATTTCCAGAATAACTAAATACAAGCGATGGAAAATATTACTATCGAATGTCTCTTTGCTCCGACGAAAGGGCTAACACTCGAAACGTCAGCAAAACACCACTTTTCCGTTTAACATAAATCTCAACCTTTGGTTGTTGTTATTCAAGTCTGAATGTTGAATCGTACTAGATTCACAATGAGTCTAAGAGACATCAAGTTACCCTGAAGTTTATACAACTGTAACATTTTATTTATTTTTTTCATTGAAACCTTTTACTGAAGTTTAAGCTTGAGTGCAGACTTACAGACTGAAATTGATTCAACATTCAGTGTAGTTTGGTAAAATATCCTGAAAACACCTTCACATGGGCAGAGCGCACATGGGCCTTTCTGCAACTGCACATTTCTGGATCTAGCAGCTGAACTCCTTATGATCTTATGAGAATGAACTGCTACGGGACCGACCATTGTACCAAAAAAGCCAATTAAAAAAATGGAAACGGACTTTGAGAAGTCTAAGTTCGAGTCTAAGTGTTTTCATGCCGGACTGTACTTTAAAGAACTCGCTAGTATGTTCCACAGGGCATCATTAGTTTGCGGCATTGCTAATAGAATTTAAAACAAATAGTTCATCGCTAAACGCATGATAGCCTCCTGATTGATATTATTTTTAAAGGTTCTATTTAATTGATTTTATAATTATGAGCAGTACCTTATGT
Source organism: Scolanthus callimorphus (assembly GCA_033964015.1). NCBI lineage: Eukaryota > Metazoa > Cnidaria > Anthozoa > Actiniaria > Edwardsiidae > Scolanthus > Scolanthus callimorphus. Next base: position 30,676,078 of record CM066912.1, on the reverse strand, counting down.
AGCAAGAAAACACACTAGGGTGTCGTCATATCCCGTGGCGTATCTCCTTAGGCAATAGGCATTTGCCTACACAAATTACAGTGAAATGTCCCTTGACTTAAAGGTAAAACGGGACTAAAGAAAATTGCATATATTTATCCTGCACTATGTTGTCTCCGGCTACACCAACGATAACGGGGAGATTTAAAGAAATTGCTTAGAGAGTTGTGTCCGCCTTTGATGTGATTTGTAAACAACGCGATTTTGAAGCGAGACCAATACATTTGAAAAAACGCCCACGTTTTGTTAGGCCTGGTTCCCATATAGTCTTATCTGTCGTATCTGTCGCATCAATCGACCGTGAAACAATGGAAATTGGAATTACTCTTTTGTTTCACGGTTGACTGATACGACAGATAAGACTATATGGAAACTAGGCTTTAATATCCGTTAACTATTGTCAAATAATAGAAGTATACCCCTTAATTAAAGCAAGAAATTCATTATCAACAAAGCCCATTCTTTGAAAGAGATTTTTAACTCGCCGACGACATTAGATAAAAGGGAGTGAGATTAGCAAAGCCGACCAGCCTCAAGGTAACACATTGATTTCGTAAATATTACAATTTATTAAATGAGCCCGTTGAAGAGTTAGAAAGTTTGCAAAGCTCGACGGGAGTTGTCAGCGCAGGGCCTACTCCCGCGCCATCTGCAGTCGCCTTGGTCGCGCCTGAGGATTGCCTAATAAATCGCAAACCAAAATAAAAGAAATTTCGCTTTAATCGCCTGTAAGTTTCTTGAAGTCGTCTTAAATCACACAAAGTTGCCTTAAGTCGTGCTAAAGTAAAATGCGGCAATGTTAGGCTAGGGCCGGAGTTATGTGACCACGCTACGGTGCCAAGATCAAATCCCTGATCCTCTCTAGCTCATTACGTTTGTGCTCAGTTAATTCTAAAATGTTTTTGCGCGTGATCATTGGATTTGAATCAATCAAGTCTTATCTCGCCGGTCACGCATTCGCGCGCAACAAAAGTTCTACCGGGTCTAGGACGGGAAGTGAGACTAGAGCCTGAGACAATGTCTGGCCCACCCCTCGACTGGAGAAAAAATGTCTCAACGGTTTGTGTTTTGGTACGGACTTTACTGACGGGGCCGCCATTGCTCTCAGGACGAATGGACGAGGCTGAAAAGATTCGCCATTTATATCAGCCAGGGAGGGTTTGATTTCCACGAGAAACGTAAACAACAAAGCTGAATAGTTTTACTTTTATTATGCGAGGTTTGTTTGAGCAAGCGACGATGATTTTTTGGGAAAAAATCGAGGAAAATTTTTGTATCGCTGAGCGTTCGAAATTTTGCAGTTTGTAGCCTTCCAGAACATATAGTAGTGTGAGAGGTGACAATAAAATTGGCTAAAACTCGCTTAAAAGTGTATTTCTGACCGAATAAACGCAAGTAGTGATTTATTGAAGTACTAATGTATCAGTCAATTCCAGCGGTGACCCCCCCCTCCCCCCCCCCCCCCCCCCGGGACACCATGGGGCATTTGCGCACCACTGCCTTCCCTGGGGTGGGGAATTTTGAAAATTTTGCTGGCCCCAGGGTCGGGAATTGTTTTTCCCCGGGGGAGGGGGGTGGTGAATTTTGGTTTTCTCATCTCAAGCGCGTCGGGTTTTGCGAACTACAACACCAGTTACAATAACTATCGTTTGACAGTTACAAAGTCCCAGTTACAGAAAAAAAACGCCACAAAATATAATGCAGAGCATGGCCCGTATACACCACGTTTGGGGGGAAGACACATTTGCACATTTTGCAGTTAACGTCTTCTATAGAGAAGAAACAGATTTCGCAATTTCTACTCAGTGGAAAAACAAAAATGAATTGACACTAGAGTTCCAATTTCGCAAAAAGTCAAGTAACATAACTGTGAAATAGTTGCCCTGCAAATAGAATAAATGTAAATTTCGCATTGAGAGATTCCGGAGACAATTTGCAGAAATGGCTACAACGGCGAATGGCCTAGGAATGTCTACCGATATTGTACTAATACCTTAGTTTCACTTCTTTATTTATATTTTGTCTCACTTTCAGTGAAATGAGAACTCGTTCAAAGACGAGAAAACTAAAGTACATTTACTGAAACGAATTATAAATGCTCGGACAGTATAAATGGAGTTGAAGTTTTTGTTGTGAAGCTCAGTCAAGCAGAGTCGATAGAATCTTACCGTCTTTTTCTCGTCCCGGGGGTGGGGCATTTTCCCGCTTTTTGTGTTCCCCGCCGAGGGGTATTTTGCATTTTTGCTAGCCCGGGGGTGGGGAATTTTCAGTTTTATTTTTAGAAATGACCAAAATCCCGGGGGTTGCCCGGGGGGGGCATGGTCAGCGCTGGAATTGACTGATACATAAAGGACTAGATAAGGGTATTTTTCAAACTTTTTTATTTTCGTAGATACTCATATTTTAGCGCTTATCGAACTCAGTCAAAGTTCACACAGCGACACTATAAAACTGCAAACTATCAACTCTAAAGTTCGCTCAATGATCCTGGGAAGCCTGTGGTAGAACGTCATCCAAAATGGCGGATCCAAGATGGCCGCCGTGCCACCATTTTGGATATCTGTTGAAAGACAAAACTTAAACGATTCTGCAATACATAAAAAGTAGCAACTGACGATTATGGTGGAAAGAGAATAATATATAGGTAAATATATGATTGTTGTTAGTGAATTTAGGTAAAAAGCGCAATCCACAAAATTATAGCAAGTTAGTCGTCCCTACTGTAAAAGAGTCACTATGACTATTGATTCCAAAGCCTATCACTGAGTCATTTACATCTACGACTATTGTTTTAACCCTATCGAGACTGGGCTTTTTTTGACAATCTGTGACTGGGGGAGGGGGGGGGGGCTAATTCGGCGCCCCCTCTATATCTCTGGAACCACTGGGGCTACGATCATCAAACTTTCACACAATGACCATGAGCCTTAGACAAATCACCACACCCATTTTTGTCACGTGAAAGCAAAATGTGACGTCACAATGACGTCATTCTCAAAGTTTTATCAATTTTTAAGTAATTTTAATTAACTTCCAAAAACTTGGTAGATAATACTCTAAAAGCCAACTTATTAACATCAAGATAATGTAAATGTAATAATTTGTGACATTAACACATAAATTTTAACAAACTTGCGTCATAATGACGACTTTTGAAAATATTGTCCGCCATCTTGGATCTGCCATCTTGGATCCGCCATCTTGGATTTCATTTAATTTCCATTTGACTCTTCAGATAAATACTCAATGAGAAAAAAATGGTCAAAATGTACAAAATACTCATCAAAGAAGTGTTTGACATTCAAAAAGTTGAATTAAAAGGATATTTGTGAATCCCAGAGCTAGTTTTAGACCATATGTTAAAATGAACAAAATCTCCATACCCCTCCCCCCAAAGATTTTGTGTCAAAAATTAATTAGCCTGTACATAAATTACTAATGAGTACAAGCTCCGATAGTCATAAATTGGGCAATGTGTCCAACATTAAGCTTGAAATATGAAAAATTCACGTTTTTTCGAGTTTTGCAAAACATGCATGTCAAAAAGTGGTTGCCATGGAAAATGGGCCGTTGACCCTGACATGTCAATGACACCAAAATGTCCCCAGATAAATTTTAGGAAAAGTCACGAAGTTTCACCATCATAGCTGCAGTGGTTTTAGAGTAATCACATATCAAGAAAATTCCCTTAAAAATTATCGACTTTCTTCAACTTCCTTATAAGGAAGTACCTGCATACCATATTTGGAATGCCAGTAAGTTTTTCACATTTTTATTGACGTAGAATACTTCAAACTCAACCAGAACTCAAATACACTCGAGAAAATATGTTCTGTGCATTTTCCGCTGTGTTTTTCACGGTCAAGAACCTGGAAACAAGGTAGACAAGACACCACAGGAAGCCCGCTCTATCTCTAGAAAGACGACAATGTTTTCTTGATATGGGATTTTACTGGAGGGGGGGGGGGGGGGGGCTTCCCAGTCTGAATAGGGTTAAGCGCATGCAGAATATTCCTCTTACACACACAGGAATAATAATGATAAGAAAAAGCAGGGATAAAGGTGGAAATCATTCTATGGCAATTTAGGCGTTGCTCCAGCCTTTTCCGATTTTTTTTTATAGCCTGGTGGTAGCAACTTATAAGCAAAAGTAGCGAATGTAAGACTTTAATTTGTCCTCGGAGTAGCTTTCCTCTCTATGCTTGAAATCCCTTTCCTATTCCAACCCCTTTCTTGTCTGAAGTTTCCTTTTGAGGTTTTCTGCTGGTCCTGAGGTTTCCGCTATTTTTCGATTATGCCACGGGGGCAGCAGATTGCATGATCGTTTTCAACGAGCTTTTGATATAAGGACTTCAAAGGCATAGTTTTGTTGCCGGGACTGAGGATGATCATCGAAAAATGGTGATATCGTTTAGATCGTAAAATCAAGCGGCGGTGAATCTGATTCACCTTTTCATATTGATTTGCCTTTTATATATTTAATATGGCTTCATTCGACCAGCAGCACTGCATTTCATACTGTGATACCTTGAATTCATTGTCAGGTATTTATTTCCATGTATTTTTTGACTACCAGACTGATAGTTTTTAAAAATCAAATCTGACGATATGGCGGCCATCTTGGATCCGCCATTTTGAATATCACAGCAGCGCCATATCCGAATAATACGAAAATGTTTCGTGTAGAACATTCTAAACTATCCTGTTCAAGTTAATACTTAATAAGTATTCGCTCGAATTTGAAATATAGCGACAAAACTATTTTAAGGGGTTTGCGAACAGCTGTCAATCATGATGACGTCATTTTCACCCATTAAAATGCAAAATCAGGGATGGCAACAAGAAAATTCGGATTCAGCGTGAAAAATTACATAAGAAAACTCTTGTTGCCAGCTTTTACTAAAAAATGCCTCATGCGCCTTAAATATTGCAATTTTCTGATATTTCGTCTAGTCTAATTCCTTCTTCGCTGCTGGGGCATATCAAGAAAAGTTCCCGACGTTGAAATGTGTCGTTTTCTAAAATTTCCTTATATGGAAGTTTCTACTTGCCATATTTGGAAGTCCAGAAGTTTTCCTAGCTTATTTCTTGCCCTAAACTGTCAAAAAGTTCGCCAAAACTTGCAGGTTTTGGAGAGAATCGCTGTTCTTGTAGGCCGCCATCTTTGTTTTGGCCCCAGGAGCACGGAAATTCAAACACAGATAGCCCGCGTCACGCACGGGTTGGCATTGACAAAAACGACACATTTATCTTGATATGGCAAATTTTCTAATTTGTTTTAGATTTTTTACCCTTCCTCGCGCGGCCACAGGGAGCCCGATGCCTATAGGGTATTACACCTGCCCTTAAGGTTGCCCATGGCTAATTATTTCAGGGACGGACGGTCACTTTGGTAGCACAGTTTGGGTTCATTATTTCACTGGAGTAGTAAACCACATTTTAACTTAACCAAATTTTCAAAACAACACACTTGCATTTACTGCTCTGTCGATGTTTTTGCTGCGTTTCTGGACTTACCGTTTATATGTGACGAAAATTAACATATACAGCAAGAAATGCGCTGGGTTACGGCTTTCGGCTTTCCTGGGCATAGGTTGTGTGCACAATTTGCTGAATAAAATGCGCTACTCTAAGACTTCAAATTCGCAAAGCAGCCGCAATGGTCTGGTGCTCGGCACTGGATAGGAATTCACACTTTGACCTAAATTCTTCATTAGTAAAAAATGAACCCAAAACAATGCGACCAAAGTGACCGTCCGTCCCTGAACTAATTAGCCAAGGGCCACCTTAAAATAAGAACAGTTGAGCCTGAGATTTGTACTCCTCCCCCGAGACCCATTTTCACCCCTTCAATCCCTGCAGACTCGTGACAATTCCTGATTTGTAATCGAAAATTTCACAAAATGTGTATATGATTTCTGTTAGAACAACGAGAACAATGTTTATGCATTATTCTTGACATGATCTGTCTCCGGCCACGTAATAATTGACTGCATTGCACTCACCTCATTTTCGCCTCCCGGGCAACCATTTAATTAGTAAACATCCAATGGATGTAAATATCAGGTTCCACTTTGGAACTTTGGAACTGTAATAATTGTAATGTTGTGCGCACTTTGCTTACAAAAATCTTACAGAACACAGGCTAACAGAGTCGTACCCTTGGGTAACAGAGTCTCCAAGCTTCGCTCGTTTACTGGATACGCTAGCCGAGAGGAGATCTGGGAGATGAACAAGGCAACTTTTGTCCTCACTTTCGCCCTGGTTGCTGTTTTCATTGGCGCATCCTCTTTTGATATTGAAGATCAAAACAGCTCCAAGTCAGATACCAAAGGTCAGTAGCTCTCGATTTCCATTCCGAAGAAATCAAGAAGATTTAACATATATATTTGAATCAGTGTGATTTTTAGGATTAATGGTAGACGGTCCTTTAAGCGCATTGTGTACCCAATTTATCCACAAAATACACATTAAAGAGGAACATTTACATATTACTCGTTGGTTCGTTTTACTATCGACGGAATGGCTTGATGGACCTCCTTTCGTACGTTTGACATATGAAGTATTGCGAAAGTTATCACTCATTCTAGCTATAGAGCAGATTTCGTATGACTGTGAAAAGTACCGTGACACGGCGCGGTACTGTCGCGGTGGCGGTACGGAACCTGGCCTGCTGTTTTCTGCTGTAGATACCGAACGAAATCGCGTAGTCGCGGTACGGTCACGGACGCGGCGCGGTACAACTCTTTCGCGGAACTTTTCACAGTCATACGAAATCTGCTCTATATATGACTGCGTAGTTACTGCGATTTTCATAAATTCTGCGCGAACTCCCACTTTATTTTTCCGAACACCAAACTACGTTTTGGCTTCCTTTCAAACTTTACAAAGACAGGCGCATTGATTTCCTTATGCTGGAAAATTTAGTTTTAAAGCCTAGCTATTCCGTACATTATTTCAAACACACCTCTCAAAGTGTGGTAATCACCCAGAGCTGTTCACTCGTTTGATTGACGGAAGCCAAACCGCGGTAGAACTCGCCGAATTATGAAAAATTGCACTAAAAACTCATCCGATTTTTGCACAGTGGAGAAGGAGGTTGAACGGGAGCAATTGGCAGATGCTGGACAGGAAAAACGAAAATGCCTCTAAGAGATATCGATATGGGCGTCGTTCGCCGTAATTTTTACCTCTAAATACAAAGCTGCTCTGTTAATTCATACAGAAATTCTAAAACTGAAGTAAATACCGAGCAGATGTTGTATAGCTCAACCATAAGGCCTTTACTATAGATTCAGCCAGAACTTTGCAAGTTCATCAACTGCTTCAGATCCCCTGCTGCCCTCAATCGTCTTGAAAATTAGCAAACGTTGTCCCAACGCCGGATGAGTTCATGTGCATATTAACGTATATTTTGTTTACCAGGGGACAACAAAGGGTTAAATGACGAAGATGAAGATGAGTTTGAGATAGAAGGACAAGGCACGTTTGTACTTCTTTTACTTTTTATTTTAGCTTCTTGCCTTTCATGTCGACAGTCTCGACAAGCAAGGATTATATGAAGAAATCAAAACCAAAGTTGAAAATGGAAAGAAAGGCTTCGTAAGAGAAGATTAGTTTTCTATTTCAAGCCACTTTCAGCCACTTAATATCATCCCTAAAGCCTGGTGCACACTTGCGACATAACGAAATAAGAAAAATATCACGCGAACCAAATTTAGTGGTTTCAAAACGTTGAAGTCCACAAAAAATAGCAGAAGATTGCTTTGGTGAAGGAATGTAATGATGATCCATGGAAAATATTGATTATTTCCAATATTTTCCCATGCTTTTTTCGTTGCGACATAAGCGTCCTTATGTCGTTATGTCGCTAGTGTGCACCGGGCTTAACTAACAATGAAAAAGACATGAAACCCAGCGGGACACCCAGAGAAATCTGAATAATCTGTGAATGTCGGTGATATCCATGCAGGGAAATTACTATTTACAGGCGAACAGATTGCAGTATATATACCGTCCCAGACGTCTTCGCAGCCCCAGTTACGGTTGTTAGAGACAACGCTCTCCCTCCCGAGGGGGCTGTGAAGGAAATTCAGAAAGAGGGTGGGAGGGGCGGATAGTGATAATAGTAGGGTCCAAAAATTGCACATTTCCAGTGAAAAAGTCGCTTGAAAAAGGGGACCGCGGCTTCCCTCCCCCTAAATCCGCTCCTGTGTAAGGGAATCCGATATCTATTTGGACCCCTGAAGTTTGGATTCTAGATTCTACCCCCTGAATTCCGGATTACAAACTGGCTTGGAATGCCGATTTCAATCGACTTTTGGATTTTGGATTCCAGAGACCGGATTACCTACGATTCCGGATTCCAACGATTCCGGATTCCTACGATTCTGGATTCCGGCTCTGGATTCCGGATTCTCTCTTACATGGGGCGGGACCGGAGAACTGGAAACACAGTAACCTCAATAACATTTTCTTTTCTTTTCTTGTTATAGTCGATCGTATGCTGACAAAACGATCCAGCTACTTGCGCCAGAAGGCTATTGCAGCAAGAAAACACTTGAACAAACAGATCTGCAAATGCCCCGCAGGACCACACTGCAAAAGATGCAAGAAACTTTTGAAAAGTTGCAAGAAGAGAGTTTGTCGCTGCGGGCGTAGAAATTACAGCTACCACTTTTGTGTAACTGCGTGTATTCTTGGTCGAATGTCATAAATGTAACAATAAATTTTGATTCCGATAAAATAATTATTGAGAGTTGTCAGTGTCAGCTAAGAAAAAAGAAACTATAAAAGCCTCTGCCGTGTCACTTTTCCCCATTTCCCCCTAAGGCTGCAATGTAGTTTTTAAATAAACCATCTATCTATCAAATACCCTAACTTCACCGTAACTTGATTCGGCGGCGGTGACCGGATCGCCACAAACTCACGCTTCTCTTACTTCTCGCTCCCCACCAACTACTACTGAGAACATAAAAAAACCAAGGAAGTGTAACGTTGAACTTAAACAGGGTAAAGCCATAACTCTCGTCCTGCCAAAAGTATCTCTTAGTTCCTGAAACTTTTCCCAGGATTGGCGCTAAATCTATATATTCTATTTGACTTCTTTCTGGAGTTCCTCGGACATGATTGGCACAAAGAAGTGCCCCTGTTGAAAAACGTTCGAGAAGAGACTGGGTTCGACAGTGTTGGTCAGCGGATTTTGTATTTCTCCATATGCGCATGCTCATGCGTGAGCGGGAACTCTGAATTTTATCGTTGTTTTGTGTTTTGACAGAAATTATCGTCTAAAATACTCCACAAAAATGGCTTTTTCATAGCACCAAATGGGTAAATATCCTCCTTAGAGATGGCTTTTAATGTTTCGACGTGTTTGAAGGCTTTATCGGCGGCTTTTGGGCAGTACAGAAGCCACGCAAGCGACGAGAATGTGAAAGATTTGGAAAGACAGATCGATGTAAGTAAACTTCCCTGCTAGCAGAGACCACTTCTTTTGCGTAGTTGAAAAACACTAGAAAACATTTAAAGTTAAAAAGAAAATGCAGGGAGATAAAAAGTAGCCTCTACTCGCAGGGTATGTAAATACAGTCAACGGGAAGGGAAGTAGAGCGCTGTACTATGAGTACTATTATGTTATTTTAATATCTTGAAGAACGGATTCTTTGTCCAAAAAAAAATTGCAATCCTTCAGCAAAATCAGCGTGATTTATTGAAGGATCTTTATTATTTCTTATAGTGAAGAGGCTAAGGAGAACTTGACACAAGATTTTTGCTTCAGCATTTCAATGTTCCGCTAGGCGCTAAGTGCTACTCAAAGTCAAGGCAGACATTTTCTTTCAACAAAGAGTTTAATGATTGAAGCATGTTCCCTGAATTTCTTACCGATTTTCAAATGTATATTTATTTCACTCTTATTCTTGGTAAGGAACTCTGTTTGCTAATTTATGCTAATTATTTAGACTCCCCTCTGGTGTCACACGGAGAACGGGTCTAGCAAGAAATGTGATTGTGAGAGGAATCTCCATGTTCCACATAGTTTCCCTGATTTCTCCTGAAAATATGGTGCAAAAATCCTCTTATGTTTACTCTATATGACTGTGGTACCTCAGTGCCATTGAGATGTCAGTTGACTGTCACAATGCAACACGCAAGTACCCTGCGAGCATTGGTTTCCTCCTCGCTAGCCACCGGCCTAAGAGAGGAGGAAATCACTGCTAGCAGGGTAACACACAATGTTTGCTTGCAAAAGCAAATAAATCTTAAAAATCGGCAAAAAATTCAGTTGCGTGCAAAAAGGATTGTTCTTTCGTCAAAGTTAGTTCTTATCATAAAACTTTTTGATGAAATAAAAGTAAAAGTCTGCATTGAGTGGCACTTTAAAGGGCACAATCATGACCTTTAATTACATATCTGTTAATTTCGAGCCTGATAGAAGTAACTCAGATTACGCCGTCATGTTTAATCCACTCTATAATTTTTACAGGTTCTCATTGGTGTGTCCTCTACCAGCACCACCCTCCAAGGGTTTAATGCCAAGGAAATCCTGCCCGCCGAGTGTATGTCCTCACTTGTTGGTCTGCTCAATGAGAACACTCTTAGACCTAGTCTGCATCTTAAGGCTATGGTTCTGCTCTTCAACCTCGGTAAGAAGTCTGGTCAGGGTTCAAAATAGCTGCCGTTGATACATGTAGCTTCAAATTGTAATATTGTTTTAATTGTTGTCCTGATTTTATATCTAAAACTTTTTTACCACTTTTCACATAGCTGCGGAGCAAGAAACCAAAGACCTTCTTCATAGCAGCTACCATTTAACATCAACCTTAGCTGTGTTCTTACAGCGCCATCAGATAGTCACCTCACATGAGAGACTTGTGCTGCAGGTAAGAGCTGATGTTACCGGAAGTAGGATTTGAACTTTGCTTTTCACTTCAGGGCTCGACCTTAACTAGTAGAATTTTCCACTTTGCAACAAAAATTTCATTCATTTGACTAGTTTCATTTGTAGATACATGTACCAGTAAAGTTTGCCTTCGATTGTGTGACAAAATGTCTATGTTTTGCGACTATAACTCACCAAGCAGGCTGAACAATTGCAGTGTCACAATGTTTTACCATACTTCAATCCCTTTTGTTCTCTTTTATTTGTTTAGTGTCTCCAGTTGCTCCAGAGAATAACCTATTGTAGTAAGATCAGCTCCACAAGTGGGAATCTGGAGGAACTGATAAGGTTTCTGGTCAAGCACATGTAAGTGGCCATGGGTTTCAATAACTTTTGAAGTAGCAGGCTAAGTTTTGGAAGTAGGCAGCTGGGTTTTGGGGTCTCATACGAAGGCCCTAATGCATGGGTCTTCTTGGGGTGTATAGGGGCATGCTCCCCAGGAAATTTTGAAATTTAGCAGAAAAGGCGTTTTTCTGTGTTTTTTGAGGGTAAGATAATTAGAATCATGTATTCTATTGCTTTTAATATTTTCCTTGAAACTGATCAGTTATGCAGCCCTTGAAAGTTGCTGGCGATCAGCAGTGAAGTAGACAGTGGTTCACCGCCGGTAGCCGCCTTCTATTGAAACCCCTGAGTGGGGGCATAGTTTATAGAGGGGAATGGTTAGGGAACCTGACACCCTGTTATTGTACTATCTCTTTGTTCACTTTTTCAGAGGAATCCTTTTGTTTGTGCAGGGTCACGGTACATAAGTACCAAAGTCCAGCCAGTAAGGTTCAGTGTGCAACCGGACATGCAAACTAGATGAACATGAAACAAGATTGTACAGTGTCAAAATCACGTGATAGCCCCTCTCAACATCCATCCCACACTATTGTGTTGACCCTTTGAAATTTGTCAGGCTCCCCAACCATCTACAACATGGTCCATCAGTTATGGTGCCAGCTTGCATTAAATATTCTGAGTTTGAGACATATATTTAAGTTTCTCTTTTTGAATAGTCAGATGCCAGAGTCAGAACTGACAGTTCCTTGTCTTGGACTACTGGCTAATCTGTGCCGCCATAACATGCCAGTACAAGCACATATTAAAGCAATGGTGAGTTATTACATGGTATTGCTGCAATGGGGATAAAACAGTGGAGACTATGAGTTGAAGTTTACAGTAAATTATTATTGCCAGCATAAAGACAGCAGTCTTCTACTGATAGATTAATTGACACCCCTGAATGTATTTTTCTTTTCAGGATAATGTTAAAGTTCTGTATCGTTCCCTTATTTCTTACCTGTCACATGGCAACCTGACTGTCATTATCTTCTCACTGTCAATATTAACAAGTCTGTCACTCAATGAACAACTTGGAGAAAAGGTAATAAATGGTAAGAGCAGATTTCGTATGACTGTGAAAAGTGGTGTGACAAAGTTCAGCAGCACGGCAGCTGTGACTGTGCCACAACTACTGGTACACGATTTAATTCTGTATCTACAGCAGGCCGGGTTCCGTGCCGCATCCGTGACAGTGCCACGCCATGTTGCAGCACTCTCCACAGTCAGTCTGCTCTCATTGAATGAACTGTACAGAATCGGTACAGGAAAAAAACAATTACAGATTTATATTCGGATACTGGTACAGAGCTGGAAATCATAGTTTTCTTGCTTGATTGGAAAAATTGTCTGAATTCTCTTGGCTGAAATCAGTGCTGCCATCAAACGGCAAGTGTTGAAGATTCTCACTCAAACCACCAGTTTCCCATGATCTAAATTTTCAAAATCAACAGTGATTTAGCCTGCTAGCAGGCGTTGGCTGGCTGTTTTTAGGTTGTTTTATGGCGAGAACCCGATCTTGGACGGGTCAAAGTTCGGTCTGGAGCGAGTGACAAAACAAGGGGGTGCTCCCGCCCCAGACCAAATTTTGACCCATTTGGGTTCTCGCCATAAAGCGACCTACAAACAGCCAGCCAATGCCTGGCTGAGAACATGGAGTTGTATACTCTAGCCTAGGGGGTATGCTCTAGTTGTATGCTCTAGCCTATGGGGTACAATGATTTTTCAAATCTGCAGACCAAGCTCATGAATGCAGTACAGTACAGGCCCACGTTTGCGCTGTGTTTGCCACTGGTTCCTGTTGACAGGCTCATGTTTGTACAAAAAGGGTTTTCATTCCTGTAATAACTCAGTATACTTATGGTTCGTACACATCCTGGTATATCCTGAATTTTCATTTCCTTCCTGGAAAGTCCTTGAAAGTCCTGGAATTTTAAGGAAAACCCTGGAAAACTCCTGGAAAAATGTTTCAACTCAAATGTGGTTTAATCAGTCGGTTTTTGTGTATCTGATTTGGGGCTGCAAATTAGGACATCCTCCAGACTTATCATGTTTGTTTTTTTTGCGGGGGAAGAGGGTATTTCTACCCAATAAAAACTCCTGGAAAATTATGAACCACTTCCTGGAAAATGTTGGATTTTTGCCATTCAGATAACATACAAACCCTGTATACTGTACCTATCCAGTGCATACCAAAAAGAGTACTTACAGTAATTCCTCAACCAAGTTTATAATTATTTATTTGTGGTTTGCTTTTTAGTTATTTAATTCCAAGAACATTCACCAGACATTTCAGTTGGTGTTCAATATCTTAGTCAATGGCGAGGGGTCGTTGACCAGGAAGTACTCAGTAGATCTGTTTGTGGATTTACTGGAAAGTCCCAAAATACAGCAATCCCTTATGGTGTAAGTATACCCGTGTCATCCTTACCCCCTGGAGGGGAGGGGGAGGGAAGTAGAGTTGAAATTTGTCGCCATTTTTGAATAAGTTCTTTCCTGGATTGGGTTCACTCATACCTACCGGTACAATACTGCCAGGAAACATGTGTACATTTTGCGAACAGTTAGATGTACACCTAATTAAAAAAGGTTGCTTTGGTGTTTGGTCTTTGGTCTTTCAATTATAGCACGAAACAATTGAATTCTTTGCTTTAGTGACGACGGAACAAAGGCGTTCAATGACCAAAAACCAATGACCAAAGCAACATTTTCTGAATTGGGTGTATATTGTTTGATAAGTAGAGATTTGCTAAAGCAAATGCTTGAGAAAAACAAAATAGAATAAAACTTGACGTTTCGGCGCATCCGTCTGCTTGCAGTCCCTTCGACACCGTAAACAAATCGAAGCTCCTTGCAGCCCCTTCTACGGACGTTCGCCGAAGAAGGGGCTGCAAGCAGTCTAGTTCAGACTACATAGGTTTGACTTAAATGGGATGAGAATGAGTCGGAACGGCTCGAGGGTATTGTTCTCACAACGTCGTGAAAACGGTCAATTCAGATGTCTCCTTTTGCAAAATGAGGTACACTTGAGAGCGAAGGGTCGGCTGAACTTCAGGCTCCCCTTTCTGAAATCCCTGAATCTGCCCCTGACAGTCTTACCATTATGTATCTCTCCCTTTACAGGCATGAACACCTCTCATTTTATCTTGAGCAAATTCTCACTCTTCTTGGGTCCACAACTGCAGAGGAAGCATCTAAGGTGAGAAACTAAAAACTTTGTGAGGTCACTCTGTGCTTAAGCGCCGGCAATTTGTCCTTGATAATGTTTCCTTTATTCAAATGAATGCCGCGTGATCTGAATGGGACAACATTACGCCCAAGTTGAAGAGGTCTATTCTGAGAGACACATATATTTATCTTCAACTATTTTTGCTTTATTTTCAGATTTTCGAACTACTCCTAACATTTTGCTCCGTTACCGGCTTACGAAACCTTCTTTGCAAAACCCTGTTATCCCCGGGCGTGGCCAAGGCAAAGGGTGACCGTGACCCAAATGACCTCTATAATGCTGTGCTATACTGGATTGGACTGCCTGTGGATACACACCCTACTGTGTCATTGAATGCGCTGGAGTTTCTGAAGGAAATGTATGAGGTGAGAAAACCGTTAAGTTGAGGTTTACAGTTTTCTTCATCATTGTACGTCTGTCGTTCAGGGTTCTTACGAATCTAGGAACACGGTTCGTACGCGTCCTGGAAATCCTGAATTTTCATTTTCTTCCTGGAAAGTCCGTGAAAGTCCTGAAATTTTAAGAAAAATCCTGGAAAACTCCTGGAAAAATGTTTCAAATGATGTTTCGCGTGAATCTGCTTTTGGGCTGTAAATATGACATCCTCCAGACTAATTCCTGGAAAATCCTGGATTTTTTACTTTCAAAATGCGTACGAACCCTGTAGGAAAATTTTCGCCTGCTCGCTACAATACAACAACCCTTCATTGTCACACCCATCGGAAACGCACGCGCGCTCTGCATGTCGGTTGATGTGGGACATTTGTCGAACAAACTGTTAAAAAGGCGCGCGCGTATTAATGAACGATATATGTTTAATAGCGGAGCCCCATACATAGCTACATGCAGGAGAAAAAGGAACAAAAGAAAAGTGTATATTCATCGAACGATTCTGTCATGGACTTCCGGTTTTTGTGCGTTCGTTCGTCCGGCATGACGTCATCAAAACTAGAAAAGTCAATATCTCAAGAAGGCAACATCGCTAGGTGACCAAACTTGGGTAAAGTTATTTTGGAGGCAAGGGGGGTGCACCACCAAGGTCACGTGACATGACGTCATCGATGACGTCATCAAACCTAGAAAAGTCAATATCTCGAGAAGGCAACATCGCTAGGTGACCAAACTTCGGTAAAGTTATTTTGGAAGCAAGGGAGGTGCACCACCAAGATCACGTGACATGACGTCATCGATGACGTCATCATCATCATCATGTCTTCCCTGTTGGCCAGTCCTTGGCCTTAGGGCACATCTGCTCCGGGAAGCGTCCTCGGAGCAGATGATAGAACTTCGATTTGTCCATCATCAATTTCCTAGCCTGCATTGAATCAGTGTTGAATCAAAACTAGAATAGTCAATATCTCGAGAAGGCAACATCGCTAGGTGACCAAACTTGGGTGAAGTTATTTTGGAGGCAATGGGGGTGCACCACCAAGGTCACGTGACATGACGTCATCGATGACGTCATAAAAACTAGAAAAGCCAATTTTATCTCAAGAAGGCAACATCGCTAGGTGACCAAACTTCGTTAAAGTTTTTTTGGAGGCAAGGGAGGTGCACCACCAAGATCAGGTGAGATGACCGGGAGCTCCGCTTTTAGCCAGTGGCTAAATCTATATATTAACGTATGTGGGAATAGAATGCCTTATTTTGATATAAGACCTATATATTTGCTTATCTTGCTGTGGTGACAATGTTATTAATATGAGTTTTCCAGTTGAGATATTTATCTATACAGACACCTAAATAGTTTACAAAATCTTTGCACTCCAAGGAACGTAACTATTCTACAAGTTCTACAAGTTTCATGCGGCTGGTAGTGCAATATTCCTTTCCAAATCAGTAGGACCATTGTATCTGTTGCTCTTTTTCTGCTCTACCCAAGGTGCCCTAGACCTTGTGCCTTTTATCCAATCAAACATCATCACTCTCGAGTATCCGGTTAAAGGCGGGTTCTACAAGTTTCATGCGGCTGGTAGTGCAATCTTCCTTTTCAAATCAGTAGGACCATTGTATCTGTTGCTCTTTTTCTGCTCTACCCAAGGTGCCCTAGACCTTGTGCCTTTGTATCCAATCAAACACCACGACTCTCGAGTATCCGGTAAAACCGGTTCTATTGCCCCAATGCTCTCCAAGGCTGACCGTGCTGCGCTGCCGTATCTATGCCCAGTGTCTTGTATAGCGATTAATATAATCATGTTATCAGGAAGTGAATTGATGTAATTGGTCATTTTGGTACCAGATGCGGTGTCAAGGAACGTGTCAAACCTTGCCTTCGAGTGAAATTTTCCATTGGAGGCATAGAACGCGGCGAGATTGTGCCCTCTCCCCTGTGATATCAAAATGGGAGAACACATAAATACCAGACAATTTGAAAGAGGCAAGGATTTGAAATAGGTCATCTGTTGTGATCTCAACAAACTAGCAAATAATTCAACCTTTCAGTTACTAGATAAGAACAATTTCGGAGTATTTTCGTGTGTTATCGAGCGGATGAAATTGGATTGTGAATTACCCTTTTTGATTTCTTACCAGGCTGAACTGTTTTCAAACTTGGAAATTTGATAGCGAAAGCTATGAAATCCTGCATAAGAATGCTTATATCATGCAAATTTCAGTTGTTTTTTCTTTCTTAGACTTAGATGAAGTACAATATAAGTTTCTTTGTTGTTTATGTAGACTGCTGTTAAAACAGCCGTGACATAGCCCTTTAATATGAATTAGAATATTACGTTCTTGCTATGTTCTTGGCCGTCGACAAGGATGAATGCCTTCCCAGTCCTTGTAGTTCTCCCTGGATCATCAAAGGCCTCAGATCGAAGGTGGATATCCAGAAAATCTAAAGAAATGGTGACAAAAGGACTTCTTTAAAAACTGTTACATCACAACTATTTAACAATTAGTCGTCCAGGGCTCCGTCATTATCGCTGAGCTTTTGATCCAGCTATGCCGCACGTGCGCGCTGCATGTCGGTAGATATGGGACAATTGTCGAACAAACTGTTAAGAAAACGGGCGCTGCATTCTGGTAGTTGTGGGACACGGCTTGGGCATTTCTGAATAAAGAATAGCGTGCGCGCTTATAGCTGGAATCGTCCATTCTTAATGAAACTTGAAAATATGTTAGAAGTTCTGAACGAGTTGCGTTTACCTGTTACCGTTTTATTCTGCTATTTGAACGTTTTTCGAATTTGATTTTCGAAGTTTCTGCAGTTCTGATATTCCATGTGCGCGTTGTAGTCTAGTCGCCAGAGGGGGTTCACGTGCACCCCCCGGAACTAGTAACGAGAACCCCCCGGAACTAGTAACCCTTAGGATATCAAGAAACTGGTTTTAGATGTCCCACGGCCCAAAAAGTGTCCCACGGCCACTTTTTATGCCGATTTTTTTTTTTTTTTATTATATTCTTTTGTTATTTAATGAGATTCAATGAGGCAATTTTATAGACTGTAGCACTGTTCAGAAAAGCATTCCCGTCTTACCACTTATGCTATTATAGTGTCATCAATAGACTGAACACAATATGTACAATTTACATGCCCGTTTTATACATGTTATGTTCCTTACTGATAGATATTTTCTAGGACTCTGTCAGCCTTTGTATTTCTATTAGGAAATACCAAAACGATATGTGTATGTGACGGGAAAAGGCTGAGACAGCAATTTAACTAGTCTACATGTGATCAGAGTATTCCCAAGATCGTAAAAGTATAGTTTTGAATCTAAAGAGCTTTTTTGTACAGTGATACAGTCTATACAATTGGCTCATTGAATCTCATTAAATAACAAAAGAATATAATTAAAAACCTAAAACCGGTCCAAAAAGTGGCCGTGGGACACTTTTTCGGGCTGGGGACACCTCAAACCAGATTCTAGACACCCTAAGGGTTCTAAAAATATATGTCCCCATAAATGTTCCGGGGGGTGCACGTGAACCCCCTCTGGCGACTAGACTATGGCATCCTGGTAGTTGTGTCACATTCCAAAGGCATTTCTGAAGAAAATAAAGAGCGCGCGCTTATAGCTGCAAACGTCCGTTATTTATACGCAACAGTGACAGAATATTTTTTTCCAATAGTGTTACTTGACTTCCCAAAAGATTCCATCTTAAAGGGAATCCCGGCTGTTTAGCCTGTTCAAGCTCAGAGGAAACTTAAAGAACTCAAAAACATTCGACAAAACGTGACGCACTCTTGTGCTATAAATTATGCATTTCCACGAATGCGCTCACTACACATATAACCAGAATAAGAGCACCAAAGAAAACAATTTCTATGTTGAGAGGGTAAAAAGAACAAAATCGATTTGGGATAAGCTGTTTACGTCGTCCTCATTAACGTCAGGCACAAGAGTGACATCATGTTTCCAAGATGGCGGCGCCCGCTAAATTCAAATAAGAATCTCGTCAAAGCAAAATGAGTCGCGTCGGCCTAATTGGGTTTCTTTTCAGTTATAAAGTTTTGTCGAATGTTTCTGAGTTGTTTAAGTTTCCTCTGAGCTTGAAAAGGCTAAACAGCCGGGATTCCCTTTAAGACGGAAGTAGTGCTTATACTTACTTGTTGGCGAACACGTGTAACTCATCCCGTCATTATGTACGTTGCATGTTGTGTTCTCCCCGCATAATGTCGCACTGCACTTATACAACGGGCGGTGTGAGTATAACATATAGATGCTATGAGATCTGCTTGTTATATCCTCTGGGTGGCTGAGATGGGTTGCATTGTTGAGCTCGCAATGTTTAGTGTCTTGGTGTAGATTAATGCTGTGGCAGTTCTCCTTTATGGAGCAAGCCTTCCAGCATGTGCCATGGTTAGCATCTTCAACTCGTTTCACCACGTGATCAGAGAGAATTTTGTTCAATTTGTCCATGGCCTCTAGGCCGCACTGAAGAGAAGCCACTGTGTGTTGCCATGGGAGTGAGGTTATTGTTGCAATGAGTAACAACATGATGTCCGTATAATGGCTGTAGAAACTGTGAGAATAGATAATTACCACATCGCGTGGTGTAAGCTTGTGTAAAAATAGATGAGAAATAATAAAGTAAACATCGGGTAAAACACTAATATGAAGGGTTGGTATTGAGAGTATGCTGTTTGTAATATTTCAGACCTGTTTTGTGATTTTGTCTTTATAAAATTCTCAGATTTTCTTGGCTACTTTTTCAATTTTTCAGTTGCAAAAGCACGGCTTGACTTTTGCTTCAGAGTTCGCAGAATTATGTGAACAACAGTAATGTCCATTGACAAAACAAAGTGCTGACTGAAGACGATTTCCTCGCGCGCGCGGTGAAGATAAGATAGACATTGACGATTAAAGTACACTAAACGTGTATTAAAGGAAGACAATGTACTTATATTTGGGAAAACATTACGATTTGAAATGTTTTGGCTTATTGGATGTGCTAATGTTAATAACATGTTTGGCAATTTTTTTTTGCTACGTTTTCAGGTTTAAAACATTTCTCAACAACGTTACGTGAAAAATGTCTTTAAGAGGACGTTAACATTAAAGGAAAAAATACTTACTTGTAAAGCTTCAAAAGACCGATGCCGTCTTCACTTGATTATTCACCAAACAACAGGCAGATTTTCCGAGTGGAATTCAACATGTCCGAGGATCAAACACAAACTCAATTTTTTTTTCTGCGGTTTTCACAATTCTCACATTTAGAATCCACAATTATCAACAGAAGATGTGCAAAAGCTACCGGGTTACCTAGATGCTCGATTCAGGGACGCTTTGAAAACATATAGTTAATTAGTGGCAGCGCAGAGTTATCAGAGTTATGTCCACTATAAAACAATTGTGAATTATTAATTATTCAGCTTTTCCTGATAAAAATATGAATCACATGTTATTAGACAACTTCTAACATTTTCCTGCTAGCATTGTATTTTCCATGCTATATATAAATAGAAAACATTTTGGCTTGTCTGAACAGGAACAAGGGAGGTAGAACAATGAATTGAGGTTTAACAACGGAATAAAAAAATTGACAAAACTACAATCGACCAATACTATGTGCAAAACATTTAAGTTCAGTTTCCATATAGTCTTATCTGTCGTATCAGTCAACCGTGAAACCAAGGAATAATTCCAATCTCCATTGTTTCACGGTCGACTGATGCGACAAATACGACAGATAAGACTATATGGAAATCAGGCCTTCAGGAATTACTAATATATATAACTTTCAAAAATAAAATTGGAAAACTTTACAAACTTTATAAAAAAATTTGTGTCTGTTTACGTGCTTGCTTAATTAAAAGTAGCTTCGTTTTTTAATTAGCACATCGGACCTCCCCTATTTTTTGGGCGGGGATGCTAATCTTGTGGCAGCCTCCTCACGGCCACATGACTCGAACCCCCCCCCCCCCCCCCCCCCCCCCCCCTCCACATTCACCAATACCTTGAAGAGGGATGTTAGCCTATTGCAGGCTTTCCTGTGGGTTTATTCGGAAAAGTTTGTTTTCCAAATCTAGGTTTCTTGTGGGGTAAAAAGTGAAGGGGTGGCTTGCGCAACAGGAAACCAAAACTTTCCCGAGGAAAGTCTGCGAACAGGCTATGGGATGTGGGCTCCACCAGCACCTCCGAGTTAGCAAGATGCATGGCTGACCGGTCTGACTGGAGATCCAGGCGTGCGGCTCTGCTGCGGCCGCCGTGTGTGAGTGAGTTGCAGGGCTTGAAATTGCGACCAGACAATGCGACTTGTTTTTCTTCAGGCGACTAAAATTGTTAACTTTGTCGCCTTTGGACGACCATGCCATATGATCGTTTCATTATTTTTGTTCATAAACTGAAAATAATTCATGAGAAAATGAGAAAAAGTATTTCAGATACTCGCTAGCAACGTGCTATCGAACAGAAATGGGATCAGAAATAGCGCGCTATCGTTCCCACTCGTTAAAAGTAAAGGACGTAAAACAACAGGCGATAATGTGGACACAAATAGCACCACCACAGGCAACCCAAATGACAAACATGTGACACAAATAACCTCATCACAGGTAACCCAAGTTGACAAAAATTACCTGGCGACCAAATTATTTTTTCAGGCGACCAAAAACGATGCTATGGCGATGAAATTACCAGACTTGGTCGCCTGGGGCGACTGCCTAGAAAAGTTTATTTCAAGCCCTGAGTTGTTCCATGAGATCATATTTCTCACCCTTTAAATTCTCTCTTTGTCGCAGGAAGTTATCGATGGGAACATGGTAAGGAGCATCTCTACTCGAGTATCTCTTGTCGCGCCGTTACTGATGGAGCTGCTCACCCCTCCGGTGGAGATAGACGGATCTGTACTGAAGAAGCGATGTGCGAGGATCGGCAAGGCGCTCGATGTTCTGTCTGATATCCTTTGCCCGTAAATGTATGAGTATGTATACTGCTGTATACAGTACAGTATGTCCAGGGCCCGACATTACGACCATGTACTCGCCAATGGCGACTAGAGTTAGGGTTTGGCGACAAAAAAATCGACATAGTCGCCAAACGGCGACTTACCTTTTCAGTCTGTTAGTTTTTTAAAATTGCCCTTCTCAAAATTATTTCATGAAAACACATCTTTCAAACAATGAGAGCGCGCGTACTATCAGTTATTTTATCAAACTTGATGCTTCATTCTGGAAACCGTTTTTTCGAGTCTCACTTCGAGTCTCACTGTTTCACAACAAGCTGTGAGGCAATTTCTTTTGGCTCCGATTTCACCTAGCACATACACATACGGTAATGTTTTCTCGAGGGGTGCCATCAATTTCCACAGCAGAGGAGCTCGTGTTGGTATTTTCTGACCTATCAAATAGGTATTCCTTTATGTCCTTTGGCTCCTATTTCACAAATAAGACGCGGTAAAGAGCCTCTGTCAGTGTCCATTTTGTCAACCTAGTAACATACTGAGACAGAGAAAGCATCCATTTCCATCGGCTGATTTAGGGAATGTAGTGCAATATTTGCGATTGAATTCGATAAATGGATAATCAAACTTTGTTTTTAGAAGACTATTTCAAGATTTCTACACGTAATTCGTTGTCTCATCTCGACTGAAAACAATAACAAAGGAGTGGCTGACAAGGGCTCTTTTAATTATCCACATATATACGGTAAACCTTAGAGCGGATTTCAGATGACTGTCATGAGTAATTCTCAATTACTTTGTAATTACTCCCATACGTTTTGTTCAGAATTGGTGTAATTACTTTGCGATTGGTTTCACGACAGTCATGTGAAAACCACTCTATTGTTCTTCCAGTTCGGCTCTTTCTCGAAGGATGCCATCGATTTCCACAGCAGAGGAACTTGTGTTCGTATTTTCTTTCCAATCAAATATGGTCTTCCTTAACTGTGTTCACCTATTTGTTACGATGAGTCTCTTCGTAAGGTCGTCATCAAGCACCTTCAGCTGGAGCAGTGTTGGAAGGTGGTGGAGTATCAGTACCAACACAACTCAATTGGAACTCGATCTGCTATAGCTACATCTTGGGGGTAGGTTAGAGAAATATGTCTGTAGTAGCGGAGCTCCTTAGCGGCCGAAGGCCGCACAGCGGAGCACCATAGGTATCGCAGGAAGAGTTCAATAGCTCAAAACAGAACTCAGGTATACGATCGACATGATTTTTCATGGTTCAGCGGTATTCTCTGGTATTGCGGGCGCGTCCGTGCGTGCCTGCGCGCCCATACCACAGGCAACCCGGAACTGTCTGTCATTTTTCTGCAGGACTCTGTCTGTACAGAGTTTTTTTCTAAGTGATAAAAAGTCGATGACCACACGAGAACATTGAAGAGAGAATTTTGATAGAAGAGCTCCGCTTTTAGCCAGTGGCTAAATCTATCTATTAGAATCTTAAAGGAGCGGTGTCACGATTTTAGCACACTTTCGTTGATGTATAAAACATACAAATAGCTAATGGATAGCCACAAATACTAGTCCAGGTTTGTTAAATTGCTCCTTGACTACAAAGCGATCAATATGATTGTAGGCTTCATGGACCTATTACAGGGCGGATGAAAACGGATTGCAGCAATGAGTTTTGAAATCTTTTGAGGATGAACAGATTTCAAAGTTTGAAGCTACATCAATATTTGTACGAAAATCGGCAGTCGTGCGATAAGCTTACCAACATTTCTTTCTAGGCTAATATCAAGGGATATGAGTGATTTGGGGATGATAACATACAAATTTAGCGCTGTATTCACGAATTCATTCAAAACACCGTGTCACAGCCCCTTTAACTGGATCCCTATAGTAGGACTGATTTCGTTATTTTAAGGGACTGAAAGAAATGTAACATCAACATTTGTTTGCTAGTCGTTCTTTCAACCTATGGCTTCCACTTGTACAATCTACAGTAAATTTGAGGCAAAGATTCATATTCGTAAACGCATGCGACAGTGGATGTCACCAGAGTGTTCCTCGCGGGGTCAGAGGAATGAGGAGGCTCCTGGGAACGAGAATGCACTAGAATATTTAGCAGGTCTAACTTCGGTGGTGCTTGGTTAGGGGTGGACCATTAGAAATTGGGAGAGGGGGTGGCAATTCCTAAAAATAATTCGAGCAAGGCCAATCCGTCCAAAAAATATTATTGCAGAGACCAAAGCTAGTAAAAAACATCATACAGGAAAAATGTCTTGCACAACCTGATCCCCGCGAAAAACATCATGCGCAAAAAATTGCCACCCCCTCCCCAATTTCTAATGGTCCACCCCTTACTCTGGTTAGATAATTAGGCAGCCCAGATATGTCCCTAGTAGATTTGTTTCGGGAAATGGACTCTAAATATAAAATAGGGGAAATACAGCTCGAAATGACAGGGAACTAGCGCCCTGTTTTCGTTACTTAGGCATACTCATTCTTTTTTCGTATATTTTTAGGGAGGAAGGAGTAAATGTAGTCCTCAAGATGCTCCACCTAATGTGTAGCCTGAAGAACGTCATTTCCGGTGTCAAGGAAAACTTGTTTGCTGCGTTACAAGACCAGAGGCTTGTACCATTACTGGCACATGCCCTTTGTAGCGGTACCCGGGAAAACGTACAGAAGGCGCTTAAGATTCTCAGCGATGCAACTGCTCTTCCGGACTTCCAGATGATTTGGTAACGCCAACTTACGTGTTTTTTTAATCGTTTTTGAAATGATTTTGACCGACTTCATTTTATCTTGGTTATATAGACAAAGTGAATGCTCTGACCTTTTGTTTTACACAAACTCTGTCCATGTGACGTGCTCGCTCAGGAAAGCATGGCATTTTGTTCAGAATATTCCCCCTTATGCCATTCACATTTGCTAACAGTGACTAAAAATGATAAGCCTGAAATGACTAGCCTGAAATGACTAGCCTGAAATGACTAGCCTGTCTACATCCGCTACTAGTGAGGAAGATTTTACGAGTCCCCGAGCACTCTACAGATTGTGCATTTACAGCCGCGACAGGAAGGGCGTTCCATAGTGGAACTACCAGCGGGAAAAATAAAAGCCGCGGGAGAATTGAAAGCTATATTTCTACCTTGAAGGCTTGGCGAAATAATAGCGTCCAATAACTCGGCACGTGACGAGGAGCTAACCACATTACGTGGGCCAGATGAGGATGAATTGAGCCCTCCGGTGTCACCTTCACGGAGCTCCACGAATCTGAACGCTAAACCATCGGCCAATCATATGCAAACTTCTTTAGAGGTTAAGAGCAAAAGACCAATAGCTGCGACGAGGAACAGCGTGACGGAAGCTAACATTGAGAGTCTTATCGAGAAAATGAAATCAGGCTTAGAGGTGAGTGAGCATTTGTTTGTTTGTACAAATATCGTCTAGCTATCATGTCGATAATGGTAATAGTGATTGGGTAATTGATAACGCCATCAATGATGATGGCAGTCGATGTGGTGGGAAAGACGAACGAAGAGAGAAAGACCGGACGACGACACGAAGGACCATGTCAACACAGGTTTTCTTGCGCGCCTCGTCGTTTGCGGCTCTAGTACTCGAGGAAGTCAGCAAGGCGAGGGAGGACGCCGCGAGTAGGAGAGACCTTTCGAAATCATGTTTGCGCTGAACTCCCTTTACGTCCGCCTCGCTCCAATGGAGCTTTACGTCCCTTTAGTTTTAGCGAGATAATGGAGATTTTCGTATGAAGAATTGATGGTGTAATTATAATGTTTGAAAATTTCTTGTTTTGTGATGATGTTGAGAGTGTAGGTTAGACCAGTAATTTTGCCTCCAGTGTTGCAGAGAGGTAACATATCGTTGCTATGAAATCCCACCACCAGTCTACACAACATGATTTTTTTTATACCGTAGATCAAAGATCCAAAAGCTTCAGAAATCATCGACATCTACGAGGCCAAACTGTCATCACTCATGGTAAGGCCCTCCGGTAGTTGTCATACTACAATGCAGGACAAAATAAGTTCTGGCGTCCATAAAAAATAGCCGATTGTTGGTAACACATCACTAGTAAATTGTTTCTTCCTAAGACAATATCACTGGAACTCCCCTTTCACCCATTTCAATGTTGGAGGTAACAGTTCTCAAATTGCGAGGATGAGAGCACGTGGCAAACAACATTGTACTCGGGGGCGGGGCAGGGAAGAATGCAACAACAATTAGTTTTGTCCCGCATCGTTCTTGTTTGAAGTTTTTATTTGTCTGAATTGTTATATTTATTGATTAGACAAAGGAGAGTCATCTCCAAGATCTTCTAGAGGCCAAAGCTCTCGCAGTGGCACAGGCCGACCGTCTTATTTCACAGTATCGGTGCAGAAGGGCGCAAACAGAAGCAGAGGTGAGTCTTAAGGCCCGTTTACACTTGCAATTTTTGCTGCAATTTTTGTCCCAAATCGCACCGGCGTAATATGAGTTCTTCGTGTAGCGTGCATTGACTATTTAACTCATAGAAAACGATAACGAGAGATGTAAATGCAGACCTGGAACTGGTCTGGTATTGCACATGCAAATTCAATAATTAATGAACTTTTTTTGTAGTGCTCCAAGCTGCGAAAACTGCTACAAGAAACAGAGAAGAAAAGTGAAAGTCAATCAGACCAGGTACAGACCTTATTTCTACAGAGGAGCTAAAGTTGTATTTGATAGATCAGTAAATTCTTGGTAAAACTCTGAATTTTGTTTCGTATTTATTAACACAAAATGTGAAACTTCGTAGATCACCCTAATGCTTGATGCTCAGAAGGCGGCTTCTAAGGAGGTAAGACCAAGAGATCGTTAGACGCGTTTACTCGTCGGCTCATTTTCTTTTTCGCGAGTATGAAAAAAAGTCTGAAGAACTGGTTCCATCTAGACAAACCGTTACAGCTTTGTCCCATCCCTAAGACCTGTCCCATCCCTGTGACCTGTCCCATCCCTAACACCTGTCCAATCCCTAACACCTGTCCAATCCCTAACACCTGTCCCATCCCTAACACCTGTCCCATCCCTAACACCTGTCCCATCCCTAACACCTGTCCCATCCCTAACACCTGTCCCATCCCTAACACCTGTCCCATCCCTAACCCCTGTCCCATCCCTAACCCCTGTCCCATCCCTAAGACCTGTCCCATCCCTAAGACCTGTCCCATCCCTAAGACCTGTCCCATCCCTAAGACCTGTCCCGTCCCTAAGACCTGTCCCATCCCTAAGACCTGTCCCATCTCTAAGACCTGTCCCATCCCTAAGACCTGTCCCATCCCTAAGACCTGTCCCGTCCCTAAGACCTGTCCCATCCCTAAGACCTGTCCCGTCCCTAAGACCAGTCCCATCCCTAAGACCTGATAAGCCCTGTTCTCGAAGTTTGTTGAGTAAATAATCACTGGAAATATTGTTATCGTGCTGAATCTTAGACCATCTACAGTAGACTCTTTTACGCTGTCAACGACCTCTTCGTGAGATTGTTTAAATTCACACAGTGTGCCCAGACGTCCAAAGTTTATCCACCCTAATATCTGCGCCATACTACTTTTTGCCCTTGCAATTTGCGCCATCTAATGCAGCCCGCTAAGTCCTCTAACCTCTCCATGTCTAGCGGTCGTGCTTTGAGTTTCCTCGTGAAGAGATAAGTCAATAACCACTGCGAATGTTTTCTGTGTTGCATCAATTTGGCTACGTTTTTCTCATGCTTATAATGTTGTGCGCCTCCTTTTTAAAATCCAACTACGCTATTACACACGAGGTTTGCACCATCTTTCTGTCACTTAAATAGTACCCAGTCCGCCAGTTTTCAGTTATTCATTGTTCAACATGCTTACCTTTATTGGCTTCTTTCCTTCTTTAGATGGAGACCCTTTTGAGGACAAATGAAAATCTTAAGATAATAGCAGATGAACATGAGCAACTTAAAGTTGCTTTTGCAGAACAATCACAAAGGTTTGTTGAGATTCTTTTTCGATGAGTCCATAATAACTTTATTTTGACTGCAAAGATCTTGACTTTGACCTTGCGCGATGTTTCATTTCTTTTCTAGAAATCCTAAGTGGAATCAATCCTTGCATTTCATTTTTTGACAGTTTTTTGACACTCCAAAACTTCTACTTTTGAGTTTCTGACGAAAAAAACAATAGCTGGGAAATGTAGTTGAGAACCGTGGAGTTTGGGGATTTCCGGTCATCAAATTTATGAGCTTGAAAAATAGTCATCGGAACCTTGATATCAGTTATTGGTATTTGGTTTCTATTTCAACTGTTCTAAATTGTGATAGCTCGGCTCAAAGCAAGCAGTTACAAGAGCAAAAATACTTTGTTCTTATTTTTCTCATATTTTGGGAGTCAAATGTCTTCTGTTTTTCCGATCTTTCAACTGAAGCTCCTTTTTTTCTATTTTTTATTGATTTCTCTATTTATTTTTCTTTTCTTTTATTCTTTCGCCACATTAAACAACCTTGGCACTGTTATTTTCTGTTTCAGGCTTGAGACACATCAACGAAGTTTAATGGCAGCTCAGGACGAGCACAAGGCGCTAACAGATTTGAATGAAATGCTCAGACGACACAACGATAATCTAAAGAGTCAACATGACTGGTAAGATACTCTAAAGCCCGGTGCACGGCTAGCGACATAACGACATAAGGACGTTATGCTGCAACGATAGAAGCATGGGAAAATAATTGGAATAATCAAGATTTTCCATGGAACATCATTAGATAGTATCACCAAAGTAATCTTATGTTATGTTTGTGGACTTGAACCACTAAATTGTTGTTCGCGTGTTATTTGTCTTATGTCGTTATGTCGCAAGTGTGCACCAGGCTTGAGTAATATATATTTTCGAAAATATATGCACATCATGATATTCGTTCGTGATTTTTTTTGTTCATGTTTAATTATTGTGAGAGGTTCATTTTTAAATTCCATAGTTCATATTAAATCAATGCTTTTTTGTACCTCTTTTTAGGGAGCAAAAACTAATACTAAGCATTCTATTCTCAAGGGAATAAACTTTTCAGCATAATAATTCGTCAAGAGATGTCCTATGTAAACCTATTCGTTGTGCGTCTTTGCGTTATGACACGGTTTTCGCAACCTGGTCAAACACATCTGGGTTATTGTAAATAATGTTAAATATGTTGCAAACTTTGCCATCAGAGTCGTAGCCATAAATTAGAGTTTCGTGTGATAATTTGAAAATTATTAACCTACTGAAATCTGCTGTTGGTGGTTAACTGAATTGAAAAAAAAAAGTCACAAAAGAGTTACATTCACTTTGAACGTTTAGTTGGACATTCGCTTTGGACGTTCAGTTGGACATTCACTTTGAACGTTTAGTTGGACATTCGCTTTGAACGTTCAGTTGGACATTCGCTTTGGACGTTCAGTTGGACATTCGCTTTGAACGTTTAGTTGTACATTCGCTTTGATCGTTTAGTTGGACA
This sequence comes from Scolanthus callimorphus, assembly GCA_033964015.1. Taxonomy (NCBI): domain Eukaryota; kingdom Metazoa; phylum Cnidaria; class Anthozoa; order Actiniaria; family Edwardsiidae; genus Scolanthus; species Scolanthus callimorphus. Next base: position 30,646,708 of record CM066912.1, on the reverse strand, counting down.
TTCGCTTTGAACGTTTAGTTGGACATTCGCTTTGAACGTTTAGTTGTACATTCGCTTTGATCGTTTAGTTGGACATTCGCTTTGAACGTTTAGTTGGACATTCGCTTTGAACGTTTAGTTGGACATTCGCTTTGACCGTTTAGTTGGACATTCGTTTTGAGCGTTGGACATTCGCTTTGAGCGTTGGACAATCGGCCGCCTTGTAATATTCCTGTCGTCAAGTTGTTACCGACCCGAGGGACTGTTCATGTATCGCAAATTCGTTATTGTTGACGGCTATTGGGAGGTCCTATAAAGTATTTAACATCATTCGGACGCTGTTATGAATACAGTACTACGTGCGAAGGGATTTATACAGTAGTTACTCAAATCTCTAACGATTGCAGACTATTGTTATCAGAGATGAGTATATGGCATTTTTTCTGCGTATGATCATTAGCTATATTTCCGATACATCAATCATAGTATATGGACATCCGGGCCTTTGGCACAGTTATTTCAGAACATCCAGCATCATATATTACATATTCGTACACGTATCACTATTTTGAAAACCTTGACGACCACATTGTGGATGATAATGGAGCCTCCGCCAGAATATAGTGTGGTAGACGAAGGTCTTGTCCGGCCTTCGGCGCCGAGTCTTGAAGTTGTGGATAGCAAGCACATTGTTTGTGACAATGATTTGTACACGAATCGATCAATGACTCCTTCTCATCTTCCTCCCATTGAAACAAAGAGTCGTTTTCTCTTCTCGAACGAAGAGGCGGATGCTACCAGAGTCCATGCTTATAGCGATACTTCAAGTGTACGGGCGATTGGATTGAATTCCGCTCGTGGGGTCAGGCACGAAGGATCGCATCAGGCTCCTAGCAATTCTACAACGCTAGACGCTAATAGAGATACCTCCTTGAACGCTTATGGTAGTCCAGTGCAGCCATACGTCGACGAAGAGTACGTTTATGAGTTCAATGAGCTTCATCCTCATTCTTATATTAAATTTGGTGCACATGGAGCGCAAAGGTTTGAAACGTCTAGCAGTGATTTGTACTTTAAAAGCTTGAGAATGGATAACGCTAAACGAAATTTAGATGCTACTGAAGATGGAGTCACTACTCATCAACCCGCGCCACGGGATGAACCCCTGAAGAGTTTGCAAGAGGATCCAAAACTAATGTCTAGTGTCAGAGAGATAGAGCAACCCAGAGTGAATCAAATATCGCCTGCTTTTAACACTGTCGACAAAGCAGAGCTTAACCATTCAGATCTCCCAGAATGCTATTGCAATGTGTGTTGTTGTGTCACATGCCGATGTACTTTGTGCATGTGCTCATCACGTGATTGGGAGTGTTCGTGCACGTGCCTTCAGTGTGTGCCTTGCCTGGTATATAGCATCTTATGTTGCCCATTCTGGAGCGCTTGTCTATGCTGTATACCGCTTCATTCCTGTTTTAAGGAAATTCTTGAACTCAGCCTATCGTTTGTCCGTAGGATGGCGAGTAGTGTTAAGTGCGGACGAGGAAGGAATTGCTACTTGAAGTGTTTTGTTGATGATGTTCGAGACGAACTGTTTGATATGAGTCAGTGGGGCTGTGGAATTGAAGAAAATGTTTAATTGAAGATTACTTTTTATCTGCCGTATTTCCCTGTTGCTGTTGCTACGTCGTACAAGCCAAAATGTTTCTTTGACATAGAGCATGAAAAAGACACTGATTGCAGGAATATGTTAGAAGTTGTCCCATAACAATGTGTTAAATATTTATTTAGGAAAAGCCTTGAGACAAAGCGAAGAGGGCGTTTATACAGAGTTTCATACTTTCGAGAAAAATGATATTCAGAAGATATTCAGAATTCACATACAGTCCATTATAAAAACAAGCACAAGACTGTGCACTGTCAATGCCCCTGTCAACATCCAGCCAAGGTTATTGTGGGCATCCTTTAAATTATCCCAAACTTCCTAACAATTCCACTCTATTAACTAAGTCAGGAAGGACTAATGTACTACGAGAAACTGGGCGAAGGCGTCTCAGCCTCGTAGACAGGATGCCATAAAAAGCCTGTGTCAGCCACTCCTTTGTTATTGTTTCGTTCGATATTAGAAGACGAATTACGTGTAGAAATCTCTTAATAAATATCTAAAAATAAAGCTTCGGATTTGATTTACCAAATTCAATCAAGAACATCGCTCTATATTCTCTAAATCAGCCGATGGAAATGGATCCGACTTCTCTACTTCTCCGACTTAATATGTTGCTATGCTGTCAAAATGGTGGCTGATCCAGGCTCTTTAAGTTTCTAAGTGTTTGCTTTTTCTAGCGCTACGAAGCAGCTCCAGGAGCTCGAGCAGGAGCGCAAGAAGGTTGTCCAACAGCTGAAGGAAAGGGAAGCCAAACTTCAAGGTAACATTGTATACAGAAATTTGAAAACTATTGAATGCACCACATTTTCGAAATTGCTTATGTACTTGTGAAAAACTGATGTAGTGCGGTAAAATGTTCGCCAGTATGAATAATAATAATTTAGATGCAAAAATGTCTCGTTTCTGATTAGTCGAGAGCAGTGCAATTTGCAAGTATTTCATGAAGATAATTGGCTTATTGGCTAAACAGTGAATTTTGCGTGCGAGCCAATCAAATGCACGCTAACTGTGTGATTCTTGTTTCTTCTTGTTACGACTTTACTCTTTCTATGCGTAAAAGACCTTTCTCTTTGGTGCGAAGTGTGAACTTTCGCTTGATGTTGACAAAATATAGCGCGGCGCGTTTCTTTTAGAAATAAGGAAAGCCCTTCAGAAGCAAGAGAAAGAAACTGCAGCACGAGAAAGCATGATAGAGAATCTTGAGAATACGATAGAGAAATTCAAGACTGAGTCGGCAAAGAGTGAAAAAGCAAGAAGGACCTCATGCATAAGGTAAGAGAGAAAAAAAATTAATAGAGAATTTACAAAAAACTACTCTAATGAACATATCGGGAGATTAACAAAAACGAAGACTCTCAGGGACACGGTCATTATTCAGCACCTGCACTGGATCGAGACTCACGAAAAAGATATGTTTGCCCTTCCCTCAAGATCAAGAAAGTATCATAGAGACCCTTGGCTTACGATAGCTAACTTGTTGAGGGTAACTGGGACGAGGCAAAGAGAGCTACGCAGTCCAAAGAAGAGTTCAGCAGGCTACTGTACTGTACTGTTTCAATGCAATGAGGTGTTGTTTTAACTTATATCTTTAGTATTCTAGTATTTTCACAATCTCTAGTGTCGTTCTTTTTCTTTTAATCCCACACACCTATTTCTAAGTCCCTTATCAGTTATTCCGCGAAGGTCTAAATAATGCTTTTATTTCAGATATCATCACTCGAAGTGCTGTGTAGACAGCATGAAGAAGTAATCAAAGAGCGTGAGAACACGATAAAGCAACAGCAAACAGAATTGGACAGACACTCTCAGATATCTGCCATGATTCACAGCCTCAGCAGTGGACAGATTCCTGCTATAACACCAGCATATGGTGCGAATAATAATGCTAAAGTCTAATCTTGCCAGAGTCTCGCTAAGTCGCCAGTTTGTCGGGCAGAAAGATACCCAGACGAGACCATCCCAAAGCCAAAACCATCCGACAGTTACAGTACATAAGCCAGAGTTGTTTCAATTTAACACTATGGCTTAGAGACTTTTCCATTCTCGTACCATGAGCTCCCTGCTCATCGCCTCACGGGTAAGGCTCTAGTAATAGCCATTTGCGGACCTTCGCTGATTGGCTGATTTCAAACGTTGGTTCATGTCCAGAACGTTCTTCCTCTGCGTCAGTGACGTTACAAGAGCCTCCCCCGCGAGGTGATGTGCATGGCAGTTGAGGAACCCAGGTCCAGCAACGCACCTTCAGTGGTAATCATGAGTTGCACCATCCAACGCCGGGTTAAAGTATTTTTCAGAATGTGATTTGATCAAATCTTTGCACGTTATGAAAGTTGAGCATGAGATTGACCATTGAACAATGTCTATTCAAATGCCCCTTTCATATTGAAAGTCTATTTACAGTACGAGCAATCTTTGATAAGGTGAATTTCTTCGATGCTCGTTGAATCTTGTTAAAAAATTTCCTACATAAGGTATTCGCAAAAAAACTCTGCATCCCCATACTGAGGACCTCTGTAATTCCCGAGTGATTGGTCCTCGAGCAACCTGGAATTCCTGGGTGGGTACCCTAGTCCTGAACGAAATTCCAGGCTAAATATGAAATTCCATGGAAGGTAAATGATTTCCAGGGTGGTCATGTTAAAATTCACTGGAATTCCAGGCTGGGTTGGGACAATCAGAAATTTCCAGGATCCTCAACAGGGGACGCAGACGGGAAAATCATGCATGCAGAAATTAGGGCGCAATATTTTCCTGGCATTTTTCGCGCTATAGTGTATTGAAGAGAGTTATCTCTTAGGCCTACGTCACAGCCAGAGTCGCTCGTTCCAATCGAAAACAATAGAAATGCTTCTATTATAAAGTTTAATGAAGCGGCATTTTTTGAAAAAGGAAAGGTTCGAAGAGCGACGTTTGCGGTGGGCCTTAGCAAACTTCGGAGGACCATCCATCCATCATGACAAGGGAGCCTGTCATCGAACAGCAAAACTAATAAGACCATCCTATGAGATAACTATTTAAGAATATGTAAAGCTAAAACGCATGGTCGGATGGATTGAGAAGTAGCGAGATTAGATGCGATTTGTTTTCGAGGTTTTTAGCCTTCGCTGGCCATCGTTACGAGATACGCAGAACAGCTGCGCAGTTGCGTGGCAGGCTCCCTTGTATGGAAATCTCCAAGATCGAAGTTCTCCGCAAGGGGATTAATGTTTCAATCAAATTGCAATTACTAGTAACAAATACTTCTATCAAAATATAATAATGCTGGTAATGTATTTTTATTTCTGTACATATTAAATGATACATTTTTGTGAATTTAGAAAAACTATGAATCTTGTTACGACATTTTATGTATTTTTATATATAGCGCAGTCTGTGGCTATGTATGTCTCCCTCTTTTCTAATAAAGCTGTCAAATCTATGAAATATTTGTAAAATGAATATCCTAATGGATCATTTACAATGCATTCGGATAACCTTAGACTGAGGCCAAAAAAAAAATATTTTTGCTCTTTGCTCCGACGAAGGGCTAACGCTCGAAACGTCAGCAAAACACCATTTTTCCACGGCGTTTAACATAAATCTCAACCTTTGGTTGTTGTTGTTCATGTTCACGTCTCCGCCGACGCAGACCACCTAGTTTTCCCGTAAAACTAGTCATACCAAAATTTATTTTGTTCTTCTCGGCACATGATTGAACATGATGGTGCTGGTACATGATGGAACAAATGAGCAACGCTAGTGCCAATTTGCTCCTTCATTTTGATGTATATGTATTATATGATACAAGAAAGCAGTTCTCAAATTTCTCAATTTCTTTCTGCATCAATACATAGAGGATATTACACTGTGGCGCGAAGATATGAGTTTTATTTTTTTAACACGGAAAATAAAACTCATACCTTCAAGCCACCGTGTAATTTTCTTTTTATTATATAGACAAACCAGAAAAAATTTTCCAAATTGATTTTCAAGCACTTTTGTGCACTCAGGTCCCGGATGTAGCTTCGTATGAGATCTACGAGTGGCGTATTTCCCAGTAAAACACTCGTGTCTATATAATAAGATGCAATACGTCTCCTAGTCTCCGTTTACTTCATATGTACAAAATTACATTTCTCTTGGAAGACTTCGGCGATGAAGATTTTTGTTGCTCTACCACACATTGTGAAGTGAAGTATGGAATCACCGATATTTTTTAGCATCTGGTATTCACAGAATATTTAAGGAAAATTCGTAAAAAAGACTGCCTAGCGGCGACCTGTCCTCTAATTAGCTCTTCTTTTTCTCTGGGCATTTTATAATTAACAAGTCTTGAACTTGTGTAGGTGAGATTTCATAGTCGAACATATAAAGTCATCAATCTTAGCTCTGATGAATCGTCCATCAAAGTCGAAGCTTCCAACTGAGGCCTTGTACCCCCAGTCCGTGTCTAGAAGACCATAGCCAGGGGCCGTGGCCTTTAACTCACCATCTATGTAAACCTGAAAGATTAAGAGAGAATCCATCAATAAATCGAGTAATTTAGCACAATGTGGAAAAAGATATTTAACGGAGAAAATTTCATTGAAATTTCCATTTGGTCTAACGAAGCACGAAAACGATAAAATTTTGAATGAAACCTTGCAGGAATCACAGAGACTCAAGTTCTCGATCTGACCATCATTGATTTTAGCTTGGTAGCCACGCTAGAAAACCCACAGCTAGCCCACACGCTACTCGACCCAGTCCTCCACAATGCATCAGGAAATCCCAGGGTCAAACACAGCAACCCCTGTGGATTTTCCAGGTTCCTCAATAGGGGGGGAGGTACGTTGTTTTTTTGAACAGCCCATTGCTTACCTTAGCAGTTGCCTTTGACGACTGATACGTGCCGACCACATGGAACCACACGTCCGGTCTAACGAGGTTTTCTGTCAGTACGCTAAAGACTGGGTTGTGTTTCCGTGTGCGATGGAACCAGCGTATTCGGCCGTCGTCAACCTCGAAATGGTACCCACCTGGAAAATCAAGGTGAAACATTGTTCTGTCTAGTATCTCCAGTTAAACCAAGGTGAGAATTAAAGTGGTTGCTCTCAGGCCATCCTAGCGCACTAACTGTCCAATTTCAATCCTTTACAGAGCGATCGTGGAGAGCTTCCCAAAATATGCGAAATGTCAACTTCCAATGAATGTCCAGTCAGGGAATCCATCTCTGCATCCCGGAGAGACGTGCAGGTGAGAGCCGAGTGCCGCAGCGCTAAGGCTCTTACCCACCTGGAAAATCAAGGTAAAACATTGTTCTGTCTAGTATCTCCAGTGAAACCAAAGTGAGAACGTGGTTGCTCTCAAGGCGATCCTCGCGCACTAACTGTCCAATTTCAATCCTTTACAGAGCAATCGTGGAGAACTTCCCAAAATATGCGAAATATCAACTTCCAATGAATGTCCTGGCAGGGAATCCATCCCTGCATCCCGGATAGACGTGCAGGTGAGAGCCGAGTGCCGCAGCGCTAAGTCATCCGTTCTACTCGGAAATAATTCCCCGAGGCTTATAGAGCTTCTTAGAATGGACGATTCAAGCTACAAGCGCGCGCGCTTTTCTCTTCTCTGTGCCCTACAACTAGTGAAACTTGAATTTTTCATAGTAGTCTAGTGTAACCACGACTGTTATTTACTTACCAATAATCTGTCCTATGTTTATGGCCCTTGCTGTGCTAAATATTGAATGACTCCCCTTTATTGTATCCATCATATTCACCCATCCAGCCACAGATATTCCGTACTTTGGTTTACTCCTAAACGTCAAGTCTTCTAATAAGATATTCCCAAATTCTCCTAGCTCAGCGTAATGTCCGCAGACGCCTTTGTATGGCACTATGCTGCTATCTGTCCCAAGGTAAGCGTTGTTTCCTTTGCCAGAGTGATCCACTAGAACATGGCTCTCTATTTCCTCAAAGTCCAGGTTTAGAACTAGGGATGTGGAAGGGCATTTGTTTGAAAATGAAAAGCTATTGTGACAATAGACCTAATCGGCTAACGGTGTTTACGTCTTGTTGCCTACCAAATCAGATCATGTGATTATTCATTTTGGAGGATAACATTCTACAGTTTCTCATACACGATCGTGCACACGGAAATACGCACAAAATGAGCAGTGGTAAAAAGGAAAAGTAAGACTGTATTTACGTTTTAGGCTTTTTACCTTCCACATGACTAATAGGGGAGAAAGGACCTCGGTTTATTGTCTCTTTCGAAAGACAATGGCCGATTGCATTTTCTTTAAGCACCGAGGGGATAGAGGACCCTGTAAAATTAAAGGGGGAGGGGTCTATCTAAGCCCTGGAAATTCCTAGGGGGAGGAGGCGAGGACCCCTGGAAATCCTGGCAATTCCGGGGGAAAGGGGGTGTGTTTAAGCTGTGGAAAACGGGGTTGTTTAGGCAACCTGAACATTCCAATGGCGGGGGTGTTCAAATTCCAGGGGAGGGAGGAGTTCAGGACCCCTGGAAATCACAGGGGAGGGGGGAAGGGTGTTGACGACCTCTGGAAATTCCAGTACAGGGGAGGGGTTCTTCAAATGGTAGGGTTTTGACTCCCAGTGTGGGAAAAATTCGACCAGCCAATGGACTATAAGGTGCGAAACAACACAACCCTAGCAGAAAGAGAAAAAACCCTAGCAGCTCAGCCCGGGAATCCAACCCCTAGCATAGAGGTGATAGACGAATGGCTTAGATTATTCAACTACCTCCTGTGCTTCCGTATTCTCGTCAGAATGTTTGTTTGCTAGTGATGATAGTGTTGATTGATTGTACCTGGACACGTGGGCTTCCTACATGTTATTGTAGAGACTTCTTTGCCTGTTTTGATGCAATTTTTCCCGTTACATTGTCGAGTGCGGGTTCGTTTCCCCATACCACACGTAACACTGCACTTGGAGTAACCAGACCACTCAGAAGACCCTGAGAACGTAAACTTGGTCAGTTAATCCACTGGAGAGGATTGTGGTTCGGTGTAAAATGTCTTCCGCATTTGGAGTCATTTTTCAAACCTAATAAATATATACTTTGGTTCTAAAGTTTTAATACCTGAAACCTTTCGCACGAACATCCGAGATTGAATTCTCGGTTCCGAGGAAAATTGCCTACAGAGAATTGCGCTAGGCTTTACCCGAAACTTCACGCTGCCAGAAAAACCTGAGTAAGCTGTTCTGCCGTTGATTTTAACATTGTAAAACAAAGTATTCGAGCCCGACATTTTTCCTAGCCTTGCTGACGACTTGTCGGAGACCTACTGTACTTTTCTCTGCGGGCGCCCCCAAAGGGTTTGTTAATCCTCGGGCATGGCTTTCGACTGTGAAGAGCCATTTCAGGCTAAGAAAATGAAGAAGCTTTATCCCTACCTTTGCATGGTGGATTATAACATGGTAACATTTGGGTTTCCTTGCCTTCTGATTCACACTCTATTGCGTTACACTTCCGGTAACGTTCCTTCACTCCCCGTCCACACGTGACGCTGCACGTGCCAAATTTTGTCCATTCATATGCCTGTATTCCCGTAGCTGGCAGTTTACTGTCTTCCTTCGGGGGCACTTTACTGACTTCCGCAGGTAGCACTTTATTGGCTTCCGCAGTTAGCCCTTTATTGGTTGTCGCAGGTAGCTTTGTATTGGCTTCCGCAAGTAGCATGTTATTGGCTTCCGCGGTTAGCACTTTATTGGTTGTCGCAGGTAGCTTTGTATTGGCTTCCGCAAGTAGCATATTATTGGCTTCCGCAGTTAGCACTTTATTGGTTGTCGCAGGTAGCTTTGTATTGGCTTCCGCAAGTAGCATATTATTGGCTTCCGAAGGTAGCATTTCACTGGCTTTCGCAACCGTAATGTTTTTGTTATTATTTTGCGTCGCAAATTGTAATTGAGCACTTCTACTTCCGACAGTTTGATTTAAAACTGGGCTAATCTCAGATTTATAGATCCCCAATGTCACTGGTGTGTTAATCGAAATTCTCCCAGTTTCGCTGTCGCTCGTCAGTTTAGAATTGAACGGTTTAGTTCTATAAGACTCCTGTGTATTATATGAATATGCTGGTAATTGTGCACCATTTCCTTGTTCTATTTGAAATTGTGTTCCTTCTGGATAATATGGATATGCTGTTTGGCCTCCAGCCATTGTGTTCCGGTAGTCATAGTTCGTAAATACGTCTGTGCGAACCATAGCTCCATTCTTTCGATTGTCAAAGGCAGGTTTATGAATAGCAGTACCATGCTTCTTAGATTTGCTCTTTGTCTTTGTCAAATACAAGGCTGTAAAAGCAAACAATATAAATATATTTGTTATCCACCAATTGATAAAACTTGATAATTGATAAAACTTGAAAGTTTTGATCAGTTCTCCCAACATTCCCCTCGTGTTTGTAAGAAAGCAGAGAGCACGCGGAAAGTACTTTTATTGCTTAAAGAAACCTGTTGGCTTTATCTTAGCTAGCATCATCTTTATTTTAGCATTGATAGGTTTGGGTGCATGCAACATCCTTGGTCAGTCGCGTTAAAAAAATCTTGATTGCAACCCGGAGTGTGCATTTCAACTTTTATATACTACTTACAGGGATTTGTATAGAATTGCAAAGGAACTAAGTAATCGTTCCAAAACAAATTTTAATTTTAATTTAAAAATGAAACCAAGAGGCTTTTCAGTGACCAAGAGACTTTTCAGTGACTTCAGTAACTTTGGTCACTTCTTGTCAAAATTGATGGAATTTCTGGTAAAATCTTGTGTCTACAATACGAATTTGTACTCACCTATGTTATCGCAACCATATATTTCTGCTCTCATACAGATGAGTCCGCCATGCCAGGTCAGCGGATACACCCTAACATACCGCGCTGTGATTGGATGCATCAAATGACGTATGGCGACGGTGTCTTTATCATCGTTACCTGTGAAGATCTTGGAAAGTGAAAGCAAAAGGTTAGTATTTGGGGACTGATCGAAATGTCCTAAAATGTATTATTATATACAAAGTGTCAAAGTTATCTTATTGGTCAACAGCGTATCACGTGAACGTGAAGAAATTCGACTGTTTCCCTGGCGACAACTGGGAAGGCAACAGTATGTTTTAAGGGGGGGGGGGGGGGGGGGGGGGGGGGGGTGATTTTGAAAACAAATTCCTGCACGGAATTCTTTCTTTTTGGAAAAAAACATTCTTACCGCATAACAGAGGTATAAACACAATCTTGCACGGACAAAATCACCCACCCCCTCTGTCAAAACCGGAAACGAAAATCCACCACATTTGCGCGCGCTTTTGCACGATTCATTCACGTAAAGAACTGTATTTCTCTGTTTTTGTTTTGTTCCCTTTGACACTTGGCATGATAATAAAGCACTCAACGGTCTCTGGACCAGTAAATAAGTGTTACTCATTCAGTTGTTAGTGTTGGCAAGAGTCCACTTCAAAAACAGCTCCTTCTCATTAAAACCTGCGCTCTTACCACCGTATGCATAGCTACGCGATCTCAAAATTCACTGTTGCGATTTTACGCAAGAAAATTGTATTAATGTTTGTTTTATTGAACCAGAAAGTTAAACATTCGAGGCAAGGAAGACAAAGGATAGTTTAAAACCATTTTGGTTGATGTGGCAATAAATTTCGTTTTCGAATCCAGCGTTTTTGGTTAGATTGACGGCTAAAGATCGCCCATCGCAACATTGAATTTTGAGGTCGCGTGGCAATGCATACAGTAGTAATATTTCCTGGACACAAACGTCCTTGTTTACCTTCGGTCTGAAGTTTTCTGTGTAATTATTCCATCCTATCTTGCTAATGCTATATTCAATACGGTACTTCGTTACCCAGTGGTCAGCAGACACCTGACCCTGAGTTCCAACACCTGTCAAAGACAAACGCACTGTGTAAAAGTTAACATTTCATATTTTGCTAATTACATAGACTTTTTGTGGTGCATCAAACGTCAGTTTCTGTTTGGTTATTTCAATATTTATACTCGCAGTTCTACTCCTAATTCGCCTTTGTCACGCGCCGCCATTTTGTTTCCAGAATGACCCGACAAAGCAAAAAAAAACAGTGAGCCAGTCAACGTTTTGGTTCTAAAACAAATAAGGAGTACTTTTCGGTAGCTTGGTCGACTTTTGTACCATAAATCCCAGCATCAGACTTCGCTTTCCAACATGAGCAAAACCCTGCTTGGCCTCGTTTCCATGCTGAATAAATCGGCTGAAAAATCCAAGATGGCGCTTGTGTGACAAAGGCGAATGTTGCATAAAAACAATAAGAAACGAGTGACGAACTAGGACAAAACATTGTTCAAAACATCAAAATAGGTGAATACGGAAGACAGACGCCTTCTCCTGCTTGCTTCATAAGTGTAAACAGGCTCAGCTTGTCTGTGTTGTTGAAAATGAAATGATTAGTCATTTCGTGGAGGAACAAGTCGCCTTAGTAGATGGACGAGACGCAGTTAAAGAGCCCGTATCAGCCACTCCTTTGTTATTATTTTCGTTTGATATTAGAAGATGAATTACACGTAGAAATCTCTTAGTAAACATCTAAAAACAAAGTTTCATATTTGATTTACCAAATTCAATCGAGAACATTGCTCTATATTCTCTAAATCAGCCGATGAGAATGGATGCTTTCTCCGACTTGGTATGTTGCTATGCTGCCAAAATGGCGGCTGACACAGGCTGTTTAATGCTATACAACTTGCCTGTTACTTTGATCGGTTTCTTGAGGTCCACCTCAATGTATTGATGATCGTCCGTGTGACCTGCACACCAGCTACCGCGTCTGGCTACCACGTCCTTTTTTGCCGTGATCACGCGGCCATAATAGGCCGGGTGGGCCTCGTCCACACTTGAAGACCCGGATATAGAGCTATCATTCACAGCACCCGCCGACATGCCAACAGGAGCGAAACAATCTTAAGGGGAAAAGAAGATCAGATCTACGGTTTAAAGGGGCTCGCGCATGGCTGCTAGCCACTTCTCTGACAAGAAAATCCAAATCAATCTCTTGACAACAGGTCAAAACAACCTAGAATTGCATTTCTATAAATCTAGAGGATTATTTTGATTACTACGGGCAAATGTACATGTGTTTTCACGGTTACAAATTTACTTATGTCCACGGTGGACGAATTGATTAAGCGCGCGAGAGCCCCTTTTATTGGCTTTTTCCGTCAATGACTTCTCGTTCCTCAGTTCGTCGAGTCATTGTATTGGCTCTTCGCGGTCAACTATTTGTGTTCCGAACTTTTTTGTGTCCCGTTGCGTGACCTTGCATTGTTTATTAAAGCCATTGAATTTGCACCTCATGGAGCTACGTGCTCATGCAGGCCGGCTTCATTCGACTCCTCGGTCACCAAGGAACACGTTTTAGAAGCACTGACATCCGCGAGGCATTCAAAAGTGACTGAGACCTCGTCCACACTACATCGTTTTCAAACGTAACGGATACTTTTTTCTCCGTTTTCAAAAAGATTTGCGTCCACACTGATCGTTTTTCGTATTGTTTTCGCCGTTTTCGGTGATAGTTTTCGGAGTTGTAGTGTGGACGATAGCCGTATCCGGAGCAAAAAGTGTCCGTTTTCGTTTGAAAACGGTGTAGTGTGGACGGGGCCTGAGATTGATAAAATAGTACAAACTCTCTCGGAAGATACACACAAAAAGGCAAGACTTGACAGCCTGATTACTGCTCTCGTAAGATCTAAGCCCATTGGATTGATACCCTCAGTGCTAAACAATAGAGGGTCATACAATAGAACGAGGAAACAATGAAATGCTTTGTTCTGCCTATCCAGTCACTCCTGCTGATTACCAAGCACGTCGACATACTGTCGAATCATGACGTTGAATGAAATCACTTGTAATCCACGAAATACATACATTTCTCTCTTGAACAAGCAAAAAAGGGGCCAGTGACAACCCGTATTACTCTACCTGGACAACTTGGTCTCTCACACGGCACTCTGTGTACAAAATCCTTGTTTCCAGTCAAACATTGCGCCTGTTTAGTGTGCTTCGTACAAGGTGTGAGCTTCCGAATGGTTCCCTTGCCACAACTGACGCTACAGTCTGCCAGCTCAGTCTGAGTAGGGTCGATAACATCGTCTATGATGGTGGTCATTGTGTCACTTAGAAGGCCTGCAAGTTTTGTTTCGCTTTGTTAGATTTTAAAATATTGTTGGTTTAAGCAGGAGTCCATTCCTTGTCGGCGGAGTGTTAGTATTCATTAAAGTAGAATTTGCGCTATTTATAGACATCAACAAAAATCAAGAAACACCCGTCATTAAAACCTCCATTGAATTGAAATATTTCCCCTCTGGACTCGGGGTCGTCCAATTCCATTCATCTACCTGCCTGTCTGTTTTTGTCCGAATACTTTTTCCATACGGAAGGGATTTGATGTTTGCTGCTGGGCAAGTTTTAGTTGGCTAATATGTTTCCACTTTGGGCGTGTACACCTTGTCGTGTTGTTCGGCAACTTCGCACTCTGTCAGTTTGACGTTCGAACTCTGTCCTACTTCCTCTTCCTATATTTTCCTTCCCCTCTTTTTGTAGGCTACTATATTGACCCAATCTGTCACTTTTGTAAACGAAACTTACCTGTAATACAACCATAAAGCTCTGTTCTCATACAAATGCTGTCGCCATACCAGGCAAGCGGGTAAAACCGGACAAATCGGGCGTCGAAAAACCTGCTGAACCAGTGGATCTTGACGCTGTCCTTGTCCGTGTTTCCCATCAGCGCCTGAAACATTGATTAGTAATTATCATAGGACGTTTATTGACAAAAAAATTTTGCACACGTTTTTTTTTTCGGGGATCAGGTTGTGGAAGAATTTTTTTTCCGAAATTTGTATGATGTTTTTTTACTAGCTTGGATCTCTGCAAGATTTTTTTAAGAAGGAATGGGCTTCCTCGAATTTTTTTTGGGGAATTGCCACCCCCGCTACCCCAATTTCTAATAGTCCACCCCTAAGGTGGACGATATTTGTTCTTTGATAGAGCGGATTTCACATGACTTTCAAGACCTGTTATGTAATTGCGATTGCTTTGCCTTCTCATTGGCTACTCGTTTTTCTCAGCCAATCAAATTCTGTAGTAAATACAATTGTGTAATTACTTAGTAATTGGTTCGGCTTGATTGGCTAAGAAAAAAGCCATTTAGGAGCAAATCGTGATTTCTCTCGATTGGCTACTGATTGCTCAATAGCAATTGTTTTCACGACAGTCATGTGAAAACCGCTCTAGTTTGAATTGAATAACACATTTTTTTTTCAAATAGTAGTCATCATTCAACTTTGTTACCTGTCCTGTTGCATTCTCGGAAACGCAACTGTACTTCCTCCCTGTGTGACTGTAACACACTTTGAAACTTGTTACAAAACTGTCCAGCACCGACGCGCCTTGAATGGCCACCCCTACGACACACAACAGTAAGAATCCTTTAATGTGGAACTGTGAAAGGTGATTTACACGCGCCGATGTGTTGGACCGAGGTTGTTTAGTTCATTCGGTGTCCGCCTGACGTCCATATTCTAAAAATCTGTTACGATTGTACAGATTTTTGTTGTTAGGCCTGATTTCTCATTTCCCAGATTAAAGGAGGAACCAGACAAATCGGCGCTTATAAATCTGCCTTCTAAAATTCATGAGTTATTCATAAGAATTGTGACCAATGGGTGAACCCTATATTGGTCACGTGCGTGTTTATAACTGCGATAAAGACACTCATGTTTAATTAACGAGTGTCCATATCGTAGTTAGAGACACGGTACCCCAGATGAAGTAAATATAAATATATAAATTTCAGAAGTGATTTATAAAACTCGCATGTCGTGTTTAAAACCACATAACTCATTGTTGGTTGCTGGAGGCTACAATACGCAGTCTTCCAAGAACAAAACCCGGAATCGCAAAGCAGTAACTCAGCCTTAGAGCGGATTTCGGATGACCATCGAAGGTAAATCAGACTTGTGTTTTCTACGCATTCCTATTGGTTGACTGAGATCGTGTTTCTTTGTTTAGTCAGCCAATCAGAATACGAAACACACAGTGAATCATGATTGTTTTTTTGTTGAATAGGTTTCGTCACTGATTGGTTAGGGGTATTTAAGCCTGCTCGCAGGCGTTGGAGAGTAGATTTAAGTCGAGAAACGCGAGTTTGCTTTCGCGTCATTCCTAAATGGAGGAATGCTCACCATGAATAATTTAACGATATTTTTGATAATATTACTTCAAATTGACCTAAAAACATTAAAAATATTTGAACTATCAAGACTACTAGTCAGGATAAGGGTTAATACATCGTTTTAGTATATTTTTATAGTATATGCCTCGTTCTATTAAAGATTGATACTATTAAGGTACCTAATCAATAAAACGAGCGGTCCGAATCAGCGAATTCACTCATACCGTAGTGGTTAGGGTTTGGGTATAGTAACTGGAAAGTTACAGGTTCGAACCCTGATGATTTTAATAATTCTTTTTTTCATTTCTGTAGGTGAGCGCTTGTTTAGAAAAAAAATTCTAAGTGCCAGTGAGCATTCCTCGATTTAGGCGTGTTTCGCGTGGCCGCCATCTTGGATTTGTGACCCCCTGATTTGTCACATTTTGTCACAAATCCAAGATGGCGGCCAAGCGAAAGCAAAATCGCGTTTCTCGACTTAAAACTACTCTCCAACGCCTGCAAGTAGGCTAGGGATATATTTACTTTCCGTTTAGTTTTCGACACCCATCTGAAATCCGCTCTAGTTTGGTCTGGACTAGCTCTAAATAAAATGAAGCAAACCTGATATTGTCCTCTCGTCCTTTAGGTCTATCGTAAGATATGGTTCTTTGTCATCATCGTCAGAGCACCAGGCGCTTCTCTTGGGATCGTCAAAGAACGAGATCAAGTTAAGGCGTCCGTAGAATGGCTTGTGAGGCTGCAGGGTTGAGGAGGCTGTTACTTGGGCATCTTTAATCTTCATGTCTTCCATACCGATGGGTGTAAAACACTCTAGGAATGATACAGGTGAGAATGTAAAACGTTGCTCTTTCTGGGTAGCTTGCGCATATCCATTGCACGTTTCCTTTCCCCAAATCCTCTTGCTCGTCTGATCCCGCGAGGAAGGCTGTGGTGACAGCCACTGCCGCTGCGCACTGACGCAATGACCTTTTTATGGCTCAAAAGTAGGGAACTTTGGTGTTTTATAGTCAGATATGTTTTTGAAAATCGAGATCAAGCAGACTAATCAGAGAATGCCTTCAAATGGATGTCACTAGAGCCTTCTCCCTTCTCCTCGTCTAAGGTGGCGAGCTGAGGAGGTCTGGTTACGACAGTGACTAGCCGCTTCAAATAACGGTCAGGCGCATGCGCAGTCTCGTTCCCTGGCTGAACACCCATTTCAGCTGCCCATTTTGGAAATGTGTAGCTCGACATGACGACCGTGTAAGTTTTGTTTACCCATCCTGGAATTCCTTTTTTTTTTCTAAAATAACAACAAAAAGCAACAACAACAAAAAATCGGGATGCTTCTCGCTCACCTTTCTCGAACTTGCATCGCTTCATAAGCCTCTTAATTTCATCCTGCGCCAACACCACATTGGAGATCAGGAACTCGTCCACAACTCCATCCAGTAATCGCTCCCCCTTATGCTCTCCGATCCCTGCCTTTCCACTCCAGTCGTGCGACAACAACCCCGTCCCTTCCTCCCTCATCACAAGTTTAGCATTCACGTAAACCTCCGCGAAACCGGTCTTTGAATCATAAACCCCAACAATGTGCGTCCAAATGTGGGCTGGCACAATGACTTCTGTTGTGACATTAAACACTATGTTGCCTTTTTCATCACGGTGGAACCATCGAACAGCTCCGCCGTCCACTTCAAAGTGGAATTGTCCATTCCGATGAGTCGAATTTAAACCTCCGATCGTATCAAACATTGAACTAGGGCCTTCTACCGAGAAAAGCTTCACCCAGAGTGCGATTGTTATTTGTTCTCTTGGCTTATTTACGAATTGAGCGCCGTTGAAGAGGACATCGCCGCCGTTAATATCGACCCCTTTGCCGCAGTTTTCACTAAAGCGTGAAAGCCGTGCGAAGTTGACTATTCTGGCATCGTTGTGTAGGTCTGACTGATCACGGATGATGTTGCCTTTGACGATTCTCTCGAAACGAAGATAAAGCACTGCCTTGGCAACCACTAAAAATGAAATAAGAGGTAAACTATAGCCAATGACCTTCTCAAAACAGGGTTATCGAACTTCCTATAATTGACTTTCTCACTTTGAATGTGGTTCAAAAGGAATGTAGTCTCCCTCGCAGCCCCTTCTTTGTGTCGGTTACGCAACGCTAGAGAAAGGAATGTGGCGTCCGCGATTGCGAACCCCGACAACGGAAATCTGCCCGACAAATCACTGAATTTCGTATATGGGACACACGTCGTACCTGATAACGATTCTCTTTCCTCCTTTGTTTCCGGTCTTGAGTTTTGATTGCTTGCTGCAATTCAAACAAGGTGATAAATCCTGATGTTAGTGCTTCTACCAGTTTTATGTAACTGATATGAGTTTCTGTTCTTTGATAATACTCAAAACCAGGAATTGCGGAACAGAGTATGTTTCTAAAGTCCGGGGGGGTCGTTTCTCGAAATCTCCCGATATTTTCGGGCACGATAAACTTTTCGGGTGGTTTTTCGGACGCGATTTAGAAGTCCCGAAAAGTGTTTCTCGAAACTCCCCAAACCCCCCGATAATTATCGGGAACACGAAATCAAAATTATAAGTTCAAAACTTTGCGAATACTTTGCATAAATAAACAATGAAGTACAGGAAACTTATCGAAAGACAGGGAATCTGCTAATTAAAGCAATTATGGACCGTTGATACATTTCGGCATTGTATTTCTAGTTTTGGCCTGATTGACTTGGCTCTGGCCCCATCACTTGAGAAGTGAGTTTGCCCCACCTATCCTAGAACCCTCGTTCTGTATATTACTCGGATGCTGGGCCCACATGAATAACAATTATACATTCTTACCTTTGCCTATGATGTCCTTTTTAGTTCCTAAGAAGTTGAGGACGATGTTAGTTAGACAATCCTCTACCGTTACATTAAAAAATCCTGAGAAACTGGACGTAATAGATCGAACACTAGAGATCGTGTTTCATCAGGATTTCCAAACAATGAGAAGAGGGTTGAAAAAAACGAGGCAAAGTCGAGTTTTTAAACCGACTTCGAGGTTTAAAAAGAGATTTGTCCTGATGACAAACTCTATCGAGTGTTTGATATTACTTCTCAAACGAATGATTTAATGCCGAGAAAAAGAAGGAATAAAATCACATTGAAATTCTATGCAAATTAAGACTGCGTTTTCCGAGCTCCTCCACGGTTTTGATATTCTTTGTTCAAACTTGATGAATTCTTAATGAATATGGGTATATATAGTTTAAAATCTGCTAATCTTTGCTTTGATTTCTGATAACCAGTGAGTTACTGTTCTGTTTAGGGCCCGTCCGCACTAACCGCGTTTTCGTTGGAATCCGCACCAACAGCAAATAAAAACTGATCGATTGTTTGGAGCTAAATCTCCCGTCCACACTAAAACGAATACTTTTGCAAACGCATTAGTGTGAACAGGTAGGCTTCGGGCTTTGCTTACCTTCCACACACCCATAGAGTTCAATTCGCATACAGTTTGTTAGTCCATCCCAAGATAACGGTCGCACTCTAATAACCTTTGCTTTAATTTCTGGAAACCAGTGAGTTACTGTAGTATTTCTGTCTGAATTAGCGGTAAAATTCTGAAACAAGAATATATTTCAAAAGTCTAGCTTATTAGCCCGAGTAAATTGTTGAGCTTTGTAACTTGAAAAAGAAGTGGTTTTGCTTAAGACCCTGTGTCCGATGGGCGTTACAATGGTATGATTTATTTGCTTTGGTTCTCTTTGATTGTACGAATCCTTTTCTGAGCGCATGAATTAAGGTCATTCTCGAACCCAGAGCTCCCCGGCTCGTCTCCTCGCGGGGGAGGCTCTGGTGAGAGACATTGACGCATGCGCGATATTTGATACAGAGCCGTTGAGAGAAACAACTTTCTGCGCATGCCCTCACGTTCAAAATCAGCAAATCAGCGACGGCCCTCAAATGGATGTCACCAGAACCTCCCCTGCGAGCAGACGAGCCAGGGAGCTCTGGATAAGAGAATGATAAAAGGTCCGCATGCGACCGTAATCTTTTGCAGTTGAAATTGCAGTTTCTAAGATGAAAATGATAGAGTTTGTGATAGAGCAGATTTCGTATGACTTTGAAAAGTGCCGCGACAAAGTTGTGCCGCACCACGCGACCGTGACCGCGACCGCGACCGCGACCGTGACCGCGACCGCGACCGCGACCGCGACTACACAATTTCATTCGGTATCTACAACAGGCCAGCTTCCGTGCCGCGCCGTGTCGCGGCACTTTTCATAGTCATACGAAATCTGCTCTATGCAAAGTACTGCACTATAGAGTCCACTGGGAGCTATACATGAATTAGCCTGTCATAGTAGTCGGATAGCAATAGATCATAGTAGATAATAACAAGCAACAGCGCGAAGGCCTATGTCTACGACTGCGTGTTGCTCTTTAAAGTGGTACTAAGCAAAAAGGGTCAGAGTGTCTTTAGAGCTACAAATTGTTGGCGACCTGGGGCCGGTTCCTGAAAGTTTGGATAAAGTTATCCATGATAAAAGTTATCTGTTGTATAGAATTTGTTCAGGATTTATCCGTTGGATAAGCATTTATCTACAGATAACTCTTAACTGACCTTCTAGTAACCGGCCCTGGCTTCCAACCCTTTCCTTTAAAATTGACAGACTTGACGCACAGAGTTGCATGAGTAATGTGTGGTCTAACTATTGTAGTCTAATCAGTGTTTTACCCTAATTTTGCCCTTCTCTTTCAGGCTTGTCCAGTCCGCTCCGTTCGTAGAGTACGAGAGAACATATCTTGTGATCCAGTTGTCAAATAATGCTTGCCCTTGTGTCGCGATACCTACAGAAACAAGCCACGTCAAACTCCAATGTAAGTAATGTGTATAAGAAGCTTATCCATTCACCTCTCTGGTTGCGATAGAGCAGATTTCGTATGACTGTGGAAAGATGTGCCGCGACAAAGATGTGCCGCGACCGTGACCGTGACCGTGACCGTGACCGTGACCGTGACCGTGATCGTGACCGTGACCGTGACCGTGATCGTGACCGTGACCGTGATCGTGACCGTGATCGTGACCGTGATCGTGACCGTGATCGTGACCGTGACCGTACCGCGACTGCGCGATCTGTATTTCTACAGCAGGCCAGGCTCCGTGCTGCGACCGCGCCGTGTCACGGCACTTGTCACAGTCATATTAAATCTGCTCCCTCTATACAAATTACTCTTCTCAGTGCGCTTTAAGCCGGCATTTCACTAGTGAAGTAAGCAGAGACGTAGACGCAAGGTCGTTTGCGTTCGTGTTAAAATATAAGAACGGAGATCGAAGGAGACGTCAGCGTGAAGGAAGCAGAAATGAAGGTTTCCTTTTTCTTACGTCTCCGCCCACTAACGTAAGCTCTTACGTCTACGTATACTCGGTCTCCGCTTATTTAACTAGTGAAAAGCCGGCATCAGCAATTAAAATAGCAACGAAAACGCGTTTTTTTTTTGTCAGCGGTTCATCACTATTTTCACCGTTACTCATTAGCATAGACCTAATATATCAATTTAGCCACTGTCTAATAGCGGAGCTCCCGGTTACATATTTTTCTGTGTTGGGGTCTTGGTTTACCTGTGTGGGGGCGCGCAGACACGGACGCGCCAGCGATACCCAAATGGGAATACCGCTCAACCATAACCGTTATACCTGAGTTCTACTTTGAGCTATTGTATTTTTTTCCTGCGATACCTATGGTGCTCCGCTTTAAGGAGCTCCGCTATAATATGCCACGCTATCGAAAACACGGCTTGATCTTACTGCATACAGTAAACTAATGCTTGCATGTCTGTCTGTGTGTCTAAATCTGATAGCACAGCATCTCTAGGGCACATTCTCGGGCGATCAAGTTTTCTTCTAGGCATCTACTTCGTTAATGAATAAGAGCCAACCAGCTAATTTCTTGGTCTCAAATTACTCAAACTAATCAATCAGAATGACTTTTTATTGCATCGCCAATCGTTCGCCAAAGAGATTCTAAAAATATTGCAATTGAGCGTAAACACATTTCCATCTCCTCAGAAAACCTTCCCTGGTTTGACGTGTAATATATGACAAAATATAGTTTTTGCTTCAAAAACTGCAAATTCGGATATCTCTCGCTGGGCCTAGGAGCGTTTCGTTTTCGCAAACAATCCTTTGACATCAGCTGGCATTGGCAACTTCAAGGATAAAATGACAATTTCGTCCCTGATTTACCTTGCACTATGGTATAACTGAGTTACATTTTGTGCTATTGTAGTCTTCCTGCGATACCTATGGGGCTCCGCTCTGCTGCCTTCGGCAGCTAAGGAGCTCCCCTAGTACTTTTGACTCTGATTTACCTTGCACTACCGTGGGCTTGCCTAGATCCACCTGTAGATATTCCGCATCATCTGCGAAAGCAGAACACCACCCTCCCTTGGAGTCCTTGACCACCTTGTTCAGCCTGGCGTGGTATGGTTCGTGTTTGGTGTCGTATGAAGAAGACGCGGTTATTTGACTGTCTTTAATCTTGCCGTTTGACATTCCGAGTTCGTGTTTGCAAACTAGAAGAATCAAAGAGCTGTGTGAGCAAACTCGTTCAGAAGACGTTTAAATGTCGTTTTGAAATTTTGAGCCTTTGCTAGTCGGCAAGCCTTTGTATCCCTGGTGTAGCTTAGGTCTCGAAGTCCGAGAAGGTTATTACGAAATACGGCGGAATGCGTCACATTTCAGTGCGATCGAATTCGTATTTTTATTTTATTTTATTAACTTTGCCACAGAACACGAATAAAAAAATACAAGAAAACGAGACAAGTAGCAGGGACACCGCAACAGCTAATGGCCAATTACTGCGGGCCTTCGTATATACACCTAAGCTAATATAAATACCTTAGTTTTAGAGCGGATTTCACATGACTGTCAAAACTTGTTATGTAATTGCGATTGCTCGCACCGTAACATTTTCATGGTCATATGATATCTGCTTTACGAGAGAGATTGTCATTTTACTGCTCACTTTTGGACTTTTTCCCACTAGCTCTCGGGCACGTGCTTTTGGTTGTGATAGCACGTGCTATTTTACCGTCGCCAACGTTACTAGCCAACCACCTGTGACTTGGAAACATATAGACACAACCAGTTCCGTCCTTGACCTCAACCTGAAAACGAAAGCGTCACCAATTCGTCATGAATGTATGATTATTCTGTGTACATTTGATCAATTTAAAGTGACATGCGAAATAGCTTGAGTACCAGGACCCTCCCCCTCAAAAAATGAGGCAAGGAGGGCTTTCTTTACTTTTTTCCTTTCTTTTCCCCAAGAAAGCCTGATACTCAGGCTACATGCGAAAAAGATGGGCTCGAAATTATTTTTCAGTGATAGTACATTGCAGTTTCTTTTTCTTGTGGCTGTTTCTCTCAACCTGACCCTCAGATAATATTATAATACTGATGAATCGGTGGTGCAAATGCAAGGCAGCATGTGTCTAGAAAAGTAACCATAGCAACGTAAGATACCTCTAAATATAGCCACCTTTTTGACTTTGATATGGATATTCTCACAATATCCGATATTTTTTTTAATAACAATGCGTGATACAGAGGAGCTTGATTTAGTTGAAAATAAAATCATTCTATCAGCAACATGCACACGTCGGCAAAACATTTTGTTGAATAATTTCTTTCATTAATTCGCAAAGAAACTCGCGCGCGCGCTGAATTTCAATAGCACGCACGCGCGCGCGCGATACAAACTATTTCGTGCTTAAAGTGCGAGTATGACCAAAATTGCATCCTTCCTATAAATCTACTATGTTGTACTATAAGGCATTGAAACATCTTCCCCAAATTTTGGTTGATATCATTAACTCCTTAGTCCTTTTTTCTGCCGCCGAAAACACCAAAATACGGCCACACGGCCGCCATCTTGGAGTCGCCATTAAAATCGGCTGTTCCTACTACCTGGTTACCAAGTCAGAGGCCAGGCTACATTTTGTGACGTATTTTTATCCCCCATCCATTGCCGGGACAACAAGAATCTCAAAATCTAACGGTAAATATATTACACATGCACGTGACCGTCGCATCTTTTTTTTTTCCTGTAGCAAAGCTCAGTCATTCCACCTGCAGATCTATTGTTATGAACTTTTGTTACCATTCCGTAAGATGAATTTCGTAAAACAAACATTAAAACATGAAGAAATCAGGCAACAAAAGTCTGGATTTTGATGTAAATGTTCAGCTGTTGACAAAAATTGTTCACGCGCGCGCTGCTGACGAAGATCACGCCACTTTCAACAGAGCGCGCCCTCAGCTCTGTTTTGCAAAAACAATGTTGCTGAAAACTGAATAAAATATTTAAGCAATTTTCTGATTGCCCTTCGCTTTGATTTTCAACGGAGCTGTCTGACATTGTTGAAGAACAAATTGTGCTGAACTGATTTAAGCAAATAAACAATTAACAGATGTGAAAAAGTCAGCAACAAAATTATAAAAACAAGGTCGCCCATTCCTCCTCAAAAACATGCAAAAAGATCGAGAACAACCTCATTTCTTGAAACTTCACTCATATTGTTCAGTGTGCTCCAAAATGAGCCGTATCAATAACGAATAAGAGGCCTGGATGCTCAGGGGGGGGGGGGATAAAAGTGCGTCACGATTCAAAACGAGGCTGCTATAACCGCTGTCATTTTTAATTACAGGCTCGTATTTTGGAACATAAAATTTTAATGGCGGACGAAAAACCGTACTTTTCGCAGACGTTTTTCTTTGTATTCCGGGCGGAATTTTTCGCTAAAATCCACTCAGCAAGAATGTATTGTGGAAAATTAAAGTACTAGGCCGGAAAAATGGTAAAAAAAGAAGTCAAATTTTGGTCATACTAGCACTTTAAGACAAGTAATTACCTTGTCCAAAAACCATCCCGCGCCGAACCAGCTGTTGTCATGTCGTATTCGAAGTTTCTTTAACTGGCCAAGCTTGGGGACATTAACCTCAAACTTGTCAGTGCTAAGGGAGGATTGAAGTAAAATGACTTTTAGCTAAGTTTTTGTGACAATTGTGTTGTAAGACACTTCCTCGGCTTGGGCGTAATGTTTTCCCATTCGAGATCACGTGTCATTAATAAATCTTTTCTTTTGAATGGTTCCATGCGAAGCAGTAGTAGTAGTAGATACTTTTAAATTTACACTTGAATTGTAGAGTAGCTTTGGGAAGCTTATGTCTCGGGTGTATGTTAGTCAGATGAGTGTGAGCTCTGCACTGAGGATGGCCATTCCAACTCCCTAGTGGTTCCCTCAGATTCAGGTTATTATTGATGTAGTGCATGTGAGAGACAGGACCGACAGTTTTAGTACACACTTACTGATCTCTTTCGAAGTCATTTCTGTTGCTATTGAGTTCGATTTCCCGCGATTTCCCGTTTACTCCATATATGGTCACAAACACACGCGCGTCGGTTCCAGCACCAAACACATCCCCGGTGTAGACGTAAATTTGATATGGGACGCCTGTGGTATGAAATGCGTTAGTGTTGTCAAGAGGGCACGAGAAATGAGAGTAGTTCCCCATACACGGTCTCCTTCCATGATTGTTATTTTTAATCTATTTTTGGCTCTCCATTTGAATGGTGTGAAATGATGTGAAACGGGCGAATTGAGGAATGTTAGAGGGTTGGTATGGGAGAAAATTGCATTGAAGACCACTCATCTTAGCCACCCTCTGAAGTCTCGTCTGAAAATTTCATTTTACAACTATATTTGACCATGTGGATGGCACGGCGAATTTTATGTGGGAACTTTTATATGACAGCTTTTATTTAGTTTGCTCGTGCTTTGCTCTGGAGTACTGTGCTTTTGTTTAGTCAAATAATTAGTTGTCAAATAAAATGTGTTCATCCAGACGGCGCTTTAGTCTTCAATAGAAACATAATACAGTGGAACCCCGATTTTACGATATGCCACGGAGGCAGGAAAACTGTATCCTAAAATCGGGGTATCGTTGTGTCTGTACTCCCGATTTAACGATATAAAGGCGATTCCATGGAAAGTATCGTTATATCGGGGTCCGGTTAATTATAAATTTACTGATTTATTGAGACTGATTTATTGCAGCAGTCATTGTAATGCTGTGAGATTCACTTTATTAAAGATATTTTCTGTAATACGAGGATACCACGTATATATAAAGACATTGGTTTGGAAATCGTATCATTGCTAAGGCTTCTGTGCTGCTTTTTTCTACCATTGACCGCATTATATCGTTGTAGCGGGAACAAATTTACGCTTGGGTCCCAAGATTACCATCGTAAAATCGGGAATATCGTTGAAGCGAGTATCGTTAGATCGGGGTTCTGTTTCATACATTTTTCTGTATTTTTCGCCGGGACTCAAAAATGTTATCGTAAAATCGGGGATATCGTTAGATCGAAGATCGTAAAATCGGGGTTCCACTGTAATAATAATAATAATGTGATAATTAACCACATCGTCTCGTTACTCACCATATGCTAACTTGGAAACGCATAGTAATATGTGTGTTGCTATGACGACATGAATGGCATTCATACTGTGTGACTACCTCTCCTGGAATGAAATGAAAAAATCAGCACTTCTATTTGAATACTGTATACAGCTATTTCGATTAACGTTGTCGGAGTAAACTCGACCACACTACAGGAAAAATGGTGTGGACTATGAGAAAATAAGAAAAAGAATCGAGAATAAAGTAGTAAGTGTACTTCGCGATACCAAAAATATTTTTAATTGCTACATAACGTGTTTACCCATATTCCCTAGCGGTCTGGGCGCATACGCTTGAGCGCTTTACCGACAACGTTTCTTGAAATAGCTGTTTGATCAAAATCTCTTACAGCGATTTTCATAATTCTTCCAACTCCCACTTGACATTTCCGGACGCAAAACTGCGTTTTAGCTTCCGTCCATCAAACATTTTAAAGGGGCTCTCGCACGCTTGCTAACCACTTCTCTGACAAGAAAATAGCTCCAATCGCAATCCAATTCCATCCGCTCGATGACAGGTCAAAACAACCTAGAATTGCATTTGTCTAACACTTATGAAAGGTTTTTCGATTAATCTGAAGGATTATTTTGATTACTACGGGCAATTGTACATGTGTTTTGTTTTTACAATTTTACTTATTTTATGTCCACGGTTGACGAATATTAAGCGTGCGAGTGCCCCTTTAAGACCTTTTAAGAATATATTTTATCGCGTTTCGAAATGTATGCTTGTGTTGTATGGGAGTTCAGTATTTAAAAGAGCTTAATGCTCTGTTGAGCTTTTCCTATGCTTGTAGACCAATCAGAATGATGAAGAACAAAGACCGAGAGAGATTCAGCATCCCTCAGGTACAAGTTCCAATTAGAATTGTATATCGTGTTTGTGAAAGGTAAATGTGCTTGTATCTCCCTGTAATTAATATCATTTTAGTCTTGCGATTTTGTTGTTTTTCGCATCTCTATCGCATATTTTTCATTTTAGTTTAGTTTACCATTTTCTTCTCCAGTTCTTGTATGGACCATTTCTTAAGTTCATTTTTTTCTATCCGGCAGGTGGACGTGCGCTTTCTAATTGAAGGTTGACAGTCGTATTTTAGCCTAGTAAGGTGCTTACATTGTTACTATCAGCATATGAATAGCTTTTCTATGTTATTACAGTCATAACGCGTACTTCTAGTAGCACAAATAACAACAACTTACATATCAGACGTTTTTGTTTTGGCGAATATGTGGGGTGTGCTATCCTTTAAAGCTGGGTTTAACATTTAGCATTGATATTTCCTAAAAGAACAATATTATTGCTGGAGAGTTGGTTTCTTTGAGAAGTCACTTGAAAGTACATTTAAAAAGAAATAAGATATTTTTACCTGAAAACTTGGAATTCCCAGATTTCACCATCGGCCATTTACGTTCGAGCCCCCCCTCGAGTGGTTGTCCTTGTTTTGTTACCAAACATTTTGAACGTGGCATTTTCTTCTAAGCTTTCTTAACCTTCCATGAAATCCTTCCATATACATGGCTACCTTTTTCCTGGTTTCCTTGTCATAAAAACACCCCTGATAAGTTTAGCAAAACTGCTTCATCGCGTAGCTTCTGTTTCAGGCAAGGCAACACTTGTTAATAATTAATGACGCTGTTATAAATTTATTAGGCCCTTTAAGCTGCTTCCAAGCGATAAGAGCGCCTGTCAAGAAAACAAGGAATGGCTTTGAAGTACAGGCCTTAGTTTTCTACCCTTTTATTCACTGCTGTTACCGCCCAAATTTGCGTCAACGTATCGTAGTTCCTAATGTTTAAAAGTCGAGCTTTCAATGAAAGCTTTAATTTAGGGTCTTTGATTTAGGGTTATACGCTTATAAAATTTCTTCTTCAACTAAGCCATTCTTATTTGATTTTCAACCAATGGTAATCTGATATCGTGATCTAAACTGTTGTGACCATTGTATTGGCACCTGTGGCCTTGTTGACTTCTGACGAGTGGTCGATTGTATTTGATGCTCTTACATGCTGAAAGTTCAATTGCTACCCGCAGGGCTAAGTCTTGTATAGCGGCGTTTAACTGTTCAGCCGTAATAATAATAATAATAATAATATAGACTTATATAGCGCCTTTCTCCTATAGATCCAAGGCGCTTTACAATAATATAGTTTATATAATCATAAAAGTAATGGCATATAACAATGACAATTTATTAAAAACTGAGAGCATATAGAAATTATCTTACTAATAAAAACTTACTTTAAAACGCAGTAGTACACTAGTCATATGAAAAATATTATATATATATAATAATGTACTAATCTAGGTAAAAATGGATATATAATAAGAAATTGAATAAGAATGAGACGTAATGAAAATGAGATGAGATGGGAAAATTAAATGCAAACTAAACATTAAAAACTCTTTTAAATTAAACTAAACATCAAAAACTCGTTTAAACAGAAAGGTCTTAGCTCCAGATTTAAACTCACTTATCTCGCTGCAGAATCGATATTTTAATGGGAGCGAGTTCCACATTGCCGGAGCATTCACGGAAAAAGACCGGGCGCCATACGTCTTAAGTTTAAATGAAGGTTGGACCAATAGAGCCTTATTAGCGGAACGAAGGGTCCTTGTGGGTTTATGAAATAACAAAAGGTCCTTGAGATAGGGTGGAGCCAACCCCTGGAGTGATTTAAAAGTTAGAAGAAGAAGTTTAAAATCTATTCTCTCTTTGATTGGTAGCCAATGTAGTGTACGTAGTACAGGGGTGATATGGTCGTGTTTGCGGGTTCCAGTCAGGAGCCTGGCCGCAGAGTTCTGAACGTATTGAAGTTTGTTGATTAACTTCTGTTCAAGGCCAGCGAGAAGAGAGTTACAGTGATCAAGTTTCGAGGAAATAAAAGCATGAATAAGAATCTCACAGTGAGCAGAAGAAATGAAGTTTCTGATTTTAGAGAGAGATTTGATATTTCAGAAAAAAACATTTTTAAAGTAAATTTTACCTTCAAAATAGACGAGTTTGTCCTCTAATTAGTTGCGTCGTGTGTAACAGGGACAAGATGGAAATTGGGAACGACAAGAGTGGAATTCTCAACCCGATCCGAATTCCGATTTGTTCCCATTCCAAAGTTATCAAATAAGTGTAAAGAATTCGCGCCATCGATTTCACGTCCGCAGCACACTGTTTCCTAAATTATACTCATTCGTTCTTTTATTTCGACATTTTCATTTATACATAGTTACCGACATACAGTGCGCGCATACATTATAGCTGGATTCATCCATTCGCCTTTGTCACGGCGCCACCATTTTGTTTCCAGAATGACCCTGTAAAGCAGAAAAAAAGCAATCAGCCAATCAACTTTTTGGTTCTTAAACAAACAAGAAGTAGTTTCTGCTAACTTGGTCATCTTTTGTACCATAACTCCCAGCATCAGGCTTCGCTTTCCAACATCAGCAAACACGCGCCCTGCTTGGCCTCGTTTCCATGCTGAATAGATCGGCTGCACAATTCAAGATGGCGCTTGTGTGGCAAAGGCGAATTCATGTTGAAACCTAAAAAGAATAATCTCATGCTACATGCTACTTTGAAAAAGTACTGGTGCGTATGGTAAACCGAAAAAGAACATAGTCCAGTTGCTAGAGACCCTTGGGTGTACAATGCCTGAAATTACGACCATTGCACACACTCTCCCATGCAACAAGAATATTTATACAGGCGACAAAAATCTTGAGCTTGGTCGCCAAAAGGCGACATTTTTTATTTTTTATCTTTGGTAGATATTTTGGTCACTAAAAAAATCTATGTTAGGGGTCACTTTTTGACGCAAGGGGTTAAAACAACTGGTATTCAATAATATATAGATTTAGGCACTGCCTAAAAGCGGAGCTCCCAACTATTATAAGGAATTAAAGATGGTAGTAGTTAATTGTAGTATCAAAAAATACATTTATTATATTTAGACTAATATTATTGCCTTTGTGCCTTTTACAAAACACAAAAAGCATGAGGACAACTCAACTAATAAAAATGTAGACACCTTGTCTACACCTTGGCTTGTTCACATGAGGCGAGATATCAACCCTGTCCCCAGCGTCTTGTGGGTAATTTTCAAGATGGCGGTTGGTCGAGTAGAAGACCCTGGGGGAGGCTGAGTCACATGACCACTGTTTGAAAACATGGGAACAAGGTTGTCCTTTGTTGTGAAACGGTCATGTGACTCAGCCTCACCCAGGGTCTTCTCCCGAATCATCCACTATTTTGAAAAACGATGGAGGAGACCCTGGGACAACTTTGGGGTAGGGACAAAACTGGCACCTGTTTCACATGAGAAAAAAAATGCAAGATATCTTGGTGTTGTGGCTAACACATGCGGCATGCACAATCAAAAAGTTGGCCCAACCCCTGACCTGTCAAGCAATAGGACAGGGAAATTCTTGTTAGGGCTGTTGTTAGGCCAAACAGACCTAATAGCCCAAACAGCATCAAGAAAACATTCCTTACTCCCACCTCTTAAAATACCTTGGGGCACAAATTATGATAAACACCTAACAACCCTAGCCACTTGCAGACCTAACAGCCCTAACAGTCCTAACAGCCCTTACAGCCCTAACAGAGGGCTGTTAGGTGTTGATCATAATATGTGCCCCGCCTTTTAGGAATGCTTCCTCTCTGCTGTTTAGGACTGTTAGGTTTGTTAGGGCTGTTAGGTTTGTTGGCTGTTAGGGTTGTCAGGCCAGCCAGGGCTGGGACAGTTTTATGCTGTCCCTACACAAATACCATATCTCTCAGCCCAGAGTTGTCTCGGTCACAAGTGAATTGTTTGATTTCAACACAGTGGGATTGTATAGAGGCAAGTCTGGGGACCAAAATATCCCCTAATCTCCATATCGTGCCTCATTTGGTGCCTCAGCTGTATCCCTGCAAAATATCTGAAAAATATCCCCCTAAAATATTTGGTAACCTTTTCAATCCTAAACAAGTTTGCAGTTTCAAATTTTGTAATGACTAAATTTTCAAATTTTACAATAAATTTGATTGGCTTGATTTATTTTATTGCTTGGCACATGTCCCATGGCTTACAGTCAGAATTAGCATGCTCCCTGCTCTTTTCCATACAAATACTGTAATTTGTTTTTAGAAATTCCATAGGGGTGGCGGTCACTTTTCAATGCCCTTCTGGGCAGGGGGGGACCCTTTTTTCTTTTTCCAATACAGCCTACCCCACTCAACGAGGATTACTGGCTGGGGGTCAGCTGGGGGACCCCAGGGGGGTACTCGGATATAAAAATGACAGAGCTCCAAACTTCATACCCAAAAAAATACCTGAGCCATAAATTCTATACCCAAAAAAATACCTGCTCCCAAAATTTGATACCCCCAAAAATACCCAACTTTTGATGCAGAGCTGCTTATGTTTCCAGGAAATAGCTTATGTTTAAGGCAGTATTTTGATGATCAAATCTAGCCTGTCACTGAAGTTTTAACCCCCCAAAAATACCCGCAAATTTTTGTACCCCGCAAAAAAATACCTGGTAGAATGTTCAACCCCAAAATTACTTACATGATTTATTCAGGACAATATTTATTCCTCAGTGGAAAAAACTGCATTATCTGACAGAATAGTAAGTAGAATAATTTCACAAGATAATTATTGATAGATACACCAGAGAAATTAATATGAGACATTTTACCAGGATTCCGGGCAATTTTGACAAAGTGGCCAAAAATCCAGTTACTGAAACACTTATGTATGCCATGAACAACAAAATGAAAAACGGAAAAATATAATGTCAAAGTTTTCCACCCTGGAGTACTACAATGAAACTCTATGTCGACCCATTCTATAAAAACCCTCAGCTGTATATTGAAACAGGTTGCCATCTAGATTTCATAATGGAAATAACACAAGTTACTATACTTGCATGCAGACCCTTCAAAAGATATTGGACCAGACACTACTCCTGGCCATATGGGTGTTAAGCAGAAGGCCGCAAAGTCCAAAGTGTTCCAAATACATAACTCCATATTATGTGGAGCAATTTTGTAGAAGGGTCTGAAATTCATGAAGTTTCAGGTTTACAAGATGTTCAGAAAAGGGAAAAAAAAGGTACTTGAATTTCACCTAATTGCACTTAAAATACTGAAGAAAATGGGGTTGGGGGGGGGGGGGGGGGGGGGGGAGAGAAAATAGAAATGAGACAGAAAAACTTAATAATTTCTGTTTGAGGGGGCATGCTCCCCCTGAGAAAAGTTTGAAAAACTTGGATCAAGATACTTCTATTGAGTTTTAGAAAGAGGTGAAAACAATGAAACTACGGCAGAAACATATAACAGAGGCTCTCTTTATTCTGATCCAACAGAAATGGGAAAACGTTCTGTGCACTCTGCTCACTTTCCTTTGAGGAAAGAAAATATTATTGATGCATAACATTTAACTTATATTTGGCTGGGGACAAACCGGTTATGCACTAGTCAATTGAAACCCCCACCCCTAGGGACCCGGGGAAGGGTTGGTGATTTGATTTTACCCCTGAACAAAAGCCGTTTAAGTCCCCACTCCATCGGGAGGAAATTCCTGTGAAATGCCCTTGGGGCCTCCGAAATCACCTTTTACTTGCAAGCATCAAAGAAAGAACACACCTTTCTATGATCGTCAAAGGGGAGTGGGCCTCAGCTAGTGTGGTGTTCTATATGAAACAAGGGATGCAAGTACAGAAAAATGCATTAAAATCGAATGCTTCCAATTAATTGCATCGTAGCTAACATGTAGATTTGCATGGCCAAAATCAAAGTGAAAGATTGACCGAAATAATTGATTTGAAAGCAAATAAACATTCCCGGGTGTGGGGACAGGTTCCAGAATCAAAACCAGTCAAATCCACCACCCCCTCGGAACAGACTCTTAAAATGCTTTAAACCCCCACGATAACCCCACCCTTTCCCGGGTCCCTAGGGGTGGGGGTTTCAATTGACTAGTGCATTACTCACGAAGAATCCAAAACAAATTGAAACACAGGTCGAAAGTTTTCAAGAAATATTAATAGATAGCTATCAATAGATAGAATAAAGTAACTTAATCAATTCTATAATTCAATGAATCGCCAAAACACAGTTGAAAGTCTATGATCATCTTTTCTAAATCGTACGGCCGAGGAATCAAATTCCCAGAAGAGATCGTCTAGTCAGAGAAAATATTTCTCATAAAACAAAAAAACATTCTTACCCAAGAGCTTGCAGTTTTATCCACTTCATACTGAATGTTTGTCCAACTCCAGCGAACAGTGAGTTTCCAATCAACACCGCAGCCATTATATCCGTGACTTTCAAAGCTATTCCATGTCTTTAGGGAGCTAAGAACCCACAAAACACGGCAAAACACGAAAACTCCCGCGCTTGATTTTGGGCGCCATTGTTGTTGTACTGTAACTCGTGACAAACGTTTTCAGTTCCTGTGAATTCAGCTATAGTCCTGACACTTTCGCATTCAGTGGAGAAGTAGAACATATGTCTAATTAAATAGAATTGCAGCCTGTAATTTTTCCTCGTGAAAACGACTCCTCTCGAAAACAAACAGAGCAGACTGTGATGTAGGAACACAACTACACAACTTTTATACTTTCACTAATCTTGCCGCTTCGGGTCACGTGGTGGTCATGAACAAAGACGTTTGTCAATAGAAACTTTGAAACTTGTTTCCGGTTTATTTCCGCTTCCTCTTCGCGTATTTTTATCATTTGGAGGTGCTTTTTGTCGGCCTTGATTGAAACTCCGACTGGAAGGAAGAATTTCAGGAGCAAGCCGGCAAAGAAAATACTCCAACTTGATTATTATTCCCCATTCTACCAAATCTTTGGATTCCATGGCTTCTTCTTTTCTTCTTCGGGCATTTCTCCTTTGAATAATTATTGTAGGTCGTTTTTTCAGCCGCTAGCAGCCCTTTTTGTGCCTGCGATTTTAGCTTTCACGTGAACATCAACACCCCCCCCCCCCCCCCCCCTGACAACGCGCCCCTCCCCCCGTTAGTTGAGCATGCTTGACGCTATTGTGACGTCAGGCTTCAGGAACACGTACAACATCCGGGACGCTATTGTGACGTCAGGCTTCAGGAACACGTACAACATCCGGGGCTTCCTGAGACGTCCAAAAATCGGATCGACCCCTAGCAATTTCCCAGGTTACTCAATAAACTCACACAGGGTACCCAATA
Organism: Scolanthus callimorphus; assembly: GCA_033964015.1. Classification (NCBI taxonomy): domain Eukaryota; kingdom Metazoa; phylum Cnidaria; class Anthozoa; order Actiniaria; family Edwardsiidae; genus Scolanthus; species Scolanthus callimorphus. Next base: position 30,612,182 of record CM066912.1, on the reverse strand, counting down.
CTATATTTGCAGTTTTGACGCTGTTTTCTTAGGTATGGTGCTCCGCTTTGCGGCGGCCTTCGGCCGCCGCAAGGAGCTCCGCTATAAAATCTGATCTGACTCAGGTTTTGATTTTTTTTAAGCTATCTTGTTCATGAAGTCTACTTCATTGAACATCTTCATTGAAGTCTACTTCATTCTCCTATTGAACATCCAAGGAAGCTAATCACCTAAATTACGAGGTGAATGAAAATGAACACCATATTGCTCTTATAATATCAATTAACCGTGACGTCATCGAAACAAGTCCCACTTGTTTCCTCATGATCAGCCCAACCTCGTTCCCAGCGGCCAGCGCCTTTCCCCGGGAATGCTGGGAACAAGGTTGTGCACGACCGGCGCTGTACCCTGTAGAATATATGCAAATAGCTTCCTGTACGCACTGCGTACCTATGTTTTTTGAATAGCCAAGCTCACGCCCTCAGTTGCATCATAGGTAACCAGGGCGAGATGGTAGAAATAAGGGAAGGAGTTGACGAACTCTTCCCATAATGCACTTCGCCCCCATTTTCATTGCCATCAGGCCATATTCACCGGACGAACAACCTTTACTTTTTGTCAGTTTAACGTATTCACCGTACAAATGCGGGGGAAATCGCGTAATAGTAGTTTGGCATGTAGGAACATTTAGATAACGAACTATCAGATGTTATTATTCAGCACATCGATGCACTGCCCAAATATGGTCATTGGAACTCCAATAGCTGTCTTCTGTAAATGACAGCTATCCTGCGATATCCGTCTCTGAGGAAAGTATGATGTTTTGAGCTCGTAAATAATACACAAAAGTCATTTTTTTCGGGGGTTTTTGTGCTATCGATGTGCTGAATAATAAAACCATTATCCTGCTCGATTTTGCAGAATATCGTCTGATTTTAGCCAACTCGGGACTTCGTCCCTCGTCGGCTAAGTATCAGACGATATTCTGCGCAATCTCGCAGGATAATGGTTAATTATTCTGATTTAGACATTTCTCGACAAGCGAGTAATGGTTCGTTGCAGTCTAGAGTTCCTCAAAGCCCTGTAAGACTTTCTTTTCACCGGGCTTCGGTTCGCCTTGTGGTGAACGCGGGAGGAGCGGGAGGACGACCGGCTCTTTGATTCGAGACACTGCGTTGATTCGAGAACCTTTTTTAACCGGGAAATTTTCGCAGTGGCGAACTTTCTAGCCTTTTCATATAAACCGAAACTCCTCAAGAATATAGGCGTCTATTAATGCATCATTTTTCCTGCCAGATCAATATTTCTCTACTTTAGTTACTTGCCAAGTTTATACCTTGATTCATTAGAGCCGTTGTCAGCCACTCCTTTGTTATTGTTTTCGTTCGATATTAGAAGACGAATTACGTGTAGAAATCTTAAAATGAACATCTAAAAACAAAGTTTCAGATTTGATTTACCAAATTCAATCGAGAATATTGCTTTATGTTCTCCAAATCAGCCGATGGAAATGGATGTTTTCTCCGACTTGGTATGTTGCTATGCTGTCAAAATGGCGGCTGACACAGGCTCTTTAACGATGAAATGTCACGATTCTAGGATTATCTTAGGCCTAGGATATACGCCGGTCTCATAATACAAATTAACTATGACAATAGAGATTCCTCATTTGCATTAGGAACGGCTCATGGTTAGACCAAGGTATGTTCAAAACCTTAAAGGGGCACTCGCACGCTTAATTTCTGTACACCTGTCAAAAAAGAAGTCTAAAGCTACGGCTAAACTAGGACACATGTAGCTCGCAACATTTGTGTCCTGCATGTTTCCCCGAGTGGCTAAATAATAATGACTTTATTAACGTCTCAAATCTTCTAGCCGTGCACGAGTGCACTACTAATCGGGGAGACGGAAGTGTGTATTAGTATTGTGAGTTCTGTGACACTGAGGTTGGGCAACTTCCGACGGTCCTAGTGGTTCTTTAACGTCCCTCTGGTTCCGGTTAGTGTAGTGTATGTGAGAGACGGGACCTACGGTTTAACGTCCTTATCCGAGAAGACGCGAAGGTCTAACCATTTGCAGATGTTAGAGCAAAGGCAGCACCTTCTCCTCAATTATTAGAAAAAGACCCTGAGTGTTGGCCCGGCCGGGGTTTGAACTCCCAACCTCCCGAACATAAGCCCGGCGCTCTACCACTGCGCTAACCGGTCGTCGGTCGAAACTAGGAAACATCGCACGCGTGTGTCTCGGACACATCAAATGTTTCTTGTCTTGCGAAGAAACATTTCTTTGTGTCCCGGCTACAAAATTTGTCGCGCGCAACAATGTTTCTCGCGTGGCTAAACTGGGAAACATAGGCTGCGTACACACTTGGTGCCCGGGCACAGCACCCGAGCACGGGCACTAATGTGAACACTCCAGTTTTTCGAGTGCCCAAGCCCAAATCCCGGCACAGCACTGGTGCCCGAGTACAAGGTCCGGACCTTGTACTCGGGCACTGCTAGTGCCCGGGCACCAAGTGTGTACGCAGCCATAGAGAAAACATGTGTCCGGCTACAATGTTGCGCGCTACATGTGTCCTAGTTTAGCCAGGGCTTAATTCTAATCACCAAAATACAAGTTTACCGGGAATTACCAAAATAACAGTCCAGGTTTGTAAAATGACCTTTTAACTGTTAAATCAATACAAATCTATAGGGTTTCTATCTATTATCAAAAGGATGGAATTGGATTGAGATTTGAGTGATTTCCTTGTCAGGCAAGCATGCGATTGCCCCTTTAATTGATTACCTTTAAGTTCACAATAAATAAACAAAATAACCGCCTAGCTTTGTTAAATAACCTTCAATAGGCAGCCAGACAAGCAGATACATTTGGTTTGTTTCGAGCGGATTGAAATGGATTGTGAATTCCCCTTTTGAATCCTTTTTGTTTTCAAACTTGGAAATTTGATAGCGAATGCGTGTACAATGTGAATTTGAGTTCCTTTATCTTTCTTAGACATAGTTTAAACTCAATTCAGAATTCTGTGTTGTTTATCAGGGTTCGTATGGCTCCTGGAAAGTCCTGGATTTTTATTGTGCTCCTGGAAAGTATTTGAAACTCCTTGAATTTCAAACAAAGTCCTAGAAAACTCCTGGTAAATTAAACGAATTTAATCATTCACAAAATCAAGAATTTAATCATTCTTAAAATTGGTTTCAAGCTTGAAACGTTATCGAAAAAGGACTGTCAAGGCTGAAAATTATCCTGGAAAAATTCCGAAACAGCTCCAATAAAACTCCTGGATTTTTTCAAATTTCTGATCTTACGAAGCCTGGTTTTTGCTACCCTGTGAGCAGAGCTTTCTCCTTGTGAGTCTATCTGACGTAGTTATTCACGTCTCTGTATATTCGCGTAGCTGAGTTTGTTTACTGCCCGAGAGACAGAACAACAACAAAAACAACTCGCACGCCGAATCGCCGATAAATAAAGTAAACGTAAAAGAGAGCCGCGAGCTTTTGTTATTCAAATAATCTAGTTGTATTTAAGTTCTCCCGCGCAACTTGTATTTCACTAGCCTGATGATGGTTTGAATTAAACCGAAATATTGCTTTTCTTATTCCAGTCTTCTATTTATGGTGAATATCGCCTAAGTATGAAACTGTCATTATTCGGAGTAACATTTCTCCTGTAAAAGAGAGATACTGAACAGTGGAAAAGCCTCTGCTAAGAGGTTATGTTTAGGCACACCCGGGCCTAGTATTCTTGACCCCTTTAAGAAGCGTTAGAGGTCACGCCTTTTTAGCAAGTAACAGCCCGTCACTACGTTAACAACTGAATGCAGCGAGACTGTCCATAAACTCAATATTTCCCAAGGAAACCGGCGATATAAATTTGCTATCCTTTAGAATTGCGGATCAATTTCTGGCTGCCTGAGATGAATTTGACAACTAACCCGGGATGATCTCATCAGCACGGTTCACCCGTTCACCTGTTCTTTGACCAGGTGCCTTATTTACAAACTCTTATCTCGTAAATTTCTCTATCCAACCACAAGCTGGGCCCATAGCCTTTTTTCCAATTTAGGACAGGTATCCCGCGCATCAGCATAAAACCTGAAAAATCTCAAAAGACCGTCCAAATAAGTCCATCAAAGTTTAGAACTCCTATTATCTACGTCATTCTTTGCATGAACTTGCTTACTTTGGCCGCTTTCAGTTGAATTAATGCTATCACTGATTTCATAATTCCACAAGCTGACGGTACCTCATCAATTATTCATTCCTGTTTGACCTTATACTAATATTCAGTCAAAATAACAGTGTGAGTCCCTGTGTCGGCAAGATTCATTAATTCGCCCTAATATTCGCGTTCTGCTTCCTGTACTCTAAGTACTAAAGTCCAGGGTTAGTGGCGAAGGGGTCACTGAAGGTAAATATTAACGTAGTTATTCGAATCGAGGTAAACACTTTGCTTTTATGCTTCCTTACTTTTCGACAGAAAAGTTACTGGTTCTAGGTAAGCGCGAAGAATTCTATGTTGACTTTTTGATCGTCAAAACACTTTCACAAAATCCGTTCTTTGAACATGCGTTTAAAACAATATCTGTAGGTAAATTTCAAAAAAAGGAATTGGTTTAAGGAATAAAGTTACGTAGAGGGTTGACTGTCAACTTATTGATGGTTGATTGCAGAGGCGGTGTCGTAATAAATTGCTTACAATGGTCAAGTGGTCTTTCATATCGGCCAAGGACTGTGTTACTTTATAAGTATAACACGCCTACAACTAATATTCACTGTGAAAAGAACCATTTTTGGCGAATGTTTTACCTCTCGTGAGGCTTTTCAGGCTGATGCAAAAATTGCAAAAGCTTCAAAATAGAGCAGCTAGAGTTTTAACTCATTCAAGCTATGACTCTAATGCCGATCCTCTTATCGAAAGGCTTGGGTGGAAACATCTCGAATCTCAGCGAAACTTCCATAAGGCTGTCATGGCATATAAATCCATGAATAAACTCGCACCCGATTACATGCGATCCATCTAGTGCATATATTCCTGATGAATATCCAGAAAAAAATATTCCAAATTGATTTCCAAGCACTTTTGTTTTGACCGATATCCTCACGATATCCTCACTAGTGAGGATAGGGAAATATGTCACTCAGGTCACGGATGTAGCTTCGTATGAGATCTACGAGTGGCGAATTTCCCAGTAAAACACTCGTGTACATATAATAGATAGTGCTCGCTTGCACTCGTTACACCAAAGCTGTAAATGATGCGAAGTAATGAGTTGTATCATTTTCTTTCTTAGAAACCATGGTCGCCGGGCGTTTCCTCGTCCTGTTCTTCGCTGCGGTTTTTCCTCTGGCTGTGGACGCCAGCACCAAAGGTAACAGTCCGATGCATCGTTAATTATACGCGAATTTTGTAAAAATATCAAGCGATTACTGCAGAAACATTCAGAGGGAAGTTGCTACATTAAATGCCCATAGTCAACCGGGAACCTTTACGCTTTGTTTTTAATTGGATCTATTGTTATTCAACAGCTGTGATTGGCTAATACTGTAGGTCTCAAAGGGGTTCCTATTGCTCTTGCATTTCACAAGTTCAAACTGAAAATTTGCATCGAATTTTCAACTGCGTTTTATTCTTGTGTGCCTGCAATGCGTCTTGGGCGCTTATGGGCCTTTATAACAGCATAATTGTTCTCCAAATGGCGCTTTAAACGCCCATCATCAACCCAGAGCCTTTGCGGTCTGTTAGCCAATCAGAGCACCCGAAAAACAATATGGATCAATTTGAAAACAAAAGAAAAAGATGTTTTTGTTTCATTGTGATTGGCTCGCAAAGTTGCGAGCAAAGAAAACGCAAAAACAAGGTAGAAATTATTTAATTTTGACACTTGTCTGAAATCCACTCTTCTATCCTACTGGTTATAATCCTGGTTTCACTTATGTTCCCCAGGGAAGTGGACTGTAATAGTTAAGACCGCAAACTCTTTGTGGTCCGGTACAGACGACAAATTATCCATCATTCTTAACTCCAAAAATGGCGTCAAGACTAATGACAAACCGCTTGCAAATGGTGACAACGGTGCATTTTACAGGAATAGGTAAGTTACACTCGTTGAAAGAACGAACAAAGAGATTTTGACGGAATTTCTTTAGAAACTGATATGATTGATACGATAGACAAAATCGGCTAACGGTGTTTGCATCTTGATGATTCATCGTCATCGATGACGTCTTATATGCTTGAAAACTTCAAAATCTCGTGAAGGGAAGACTCTAATATAACAAACCTTGCGTAGAATCGTCTAGGTCACCAGAGGAGCGAAACAAAGTGTTCACGTGATGTGACGCCACCGATGACGTCATCTATGCTTGAAAAATAAATATTTTGTGAAGGGAGGACTCTAAAGCAACCAAACTTTGGTAGAATTGGCTAGGTCTATACGGGAACGAAGCGAAATAGTCACGTGATGTGATGTCATCGATGATGTCTTCCATGCTCGAAAAATCCGGTAATACCGTCGTGTACCAGCATAATTAAGTGCATAAGGAAGACTCCAAGAGAACCTAACTTCTCGTGATGTGCTTGTCATAGAGACATCAACGATGATGCCAAACTTAGAAAAAAACATAACCTGACTGGGAGCTCCGCTTTTAGGCTGTGCCTAAGTCTATATATTATAATTATTTTGCTATATTCAAATTTAGTATAAACCAACTTGTGGTCTATTGTCAATGCTGAATTCTGATTGGCTACGCTACTAATGGTCTATAAGTTATAGACCATAAGTACGAAAAACTGGTGTCATCACTAGCAATCGCGCGACGACAGAACTGGTAGTTTCATTCCTTGGCACTTAAAAATCTGAAAAATTGAAAACTTTTTCAATAAATAATAAAATTATTTTTGCGCCCTTTATGCTAATCTGATTCCTGTAGTGAAGGCCTTGCACATGTGCACAAGCGTTTGCCTTTGAAAGAAATTTTGTAAATGGCGCCTTGACTCAGTTGTTTTCGTGGTGAAATACTTGCCTCAAAAGTCTTCATGGTCGCCGAAATATTAAGGAAATCACATAGATAACGAAAAAAGACGACTCATTGTGTTAAAAACTGGTTATTTGGAACAAAAAAAGAGAGATTTACCGTAACCCTTCCCTAACCCTAAACGTAACCTAACCCTGGATGATAGATAGTGATAGTGGGTTGACTGGTATTGCTGGTTCGTTATAGTGAATCTATATTGGTGTACTTTGACATGAATTTATATCCGAAAGTCTTGCCGAGCGAACTGCTCTAAACAGCTCAATTGTGTTGTAAAAACGTTCAAGATTTACCCAAGTTTCCTTACATGTAAACTTATACTAAAACAATTAGACCTCTCGTCCTCATGTGCTATGATTTGAAATAGATCATAGCACATTCGGCCTTGAGGTCTAATTGTTATATAAAGCATTGGGGATCGCACGCGCACTTTATTACGAGACGCTTGAGAAATTATACTAATTCGTCTCGCCGTGACTATTCGCTGATATTTACGTCGCCTTCGGCGACTAATTGATAAATATTTTAAAAATTATTATGATTTAAGTTAGGCCTACGGCAAACGCCGTACCAGAGTCGCGCCGTTCCAATCCAAAACAATAGAAAGTTCTTGATTATAAAGTATAATGAAGCGACATCCTTTGAAAATGGAAAGGTTCGACAGAAGAAGAGCGGCTGAAATTCGGCGTTTGCCGTAGTCCTTATTTATACACGACCCCACAAGCGACACCGCTTTCAATCCAATCATGTTTAAATAAAGTTTTTATTATTATTATTATTTATTTAATAGGAATTCGACGTTTCAAATACATGTTGGGAAGGAGCTGGGATTCCTAGAGAGTATTACGCTGACCCTTACGAAGCCGGATGGGGATAACCGTGAAAACAGCTGGAAGGATTATCAGGTTACGATTTTCTGAGATCCGTAATGGCTGGTTGCAGTTTTAAACCGACCGCACCTGGGGGGGGGGGGGGGGGGGGGGGGTTTGAGGACGTATGGAAAAATTTCCAGGAGGGTTGTATTGGACTCTGGAAATTCCACGGGTGTGTCTGGAGACTTGAAATTCCAAGGGGTAGGGGTAAAAAAATACTTTCCATGGGCATTTTATCAAAAAATAGACTTTCCAGGGTTATTTTGCCAGAAAAAAGGAAATTCCAGGGGAGGGGGTATGTTTCACGAGTGGAAATTCCAAGGGAGGTTTTTTTTTAAGGGAGGTCCTCAACCACCCCCCAGTTCGGTTTAAAAATGCATACCTCCAATATTGGGCAAAACCCAGAACAGTCTACACTCTGGGTGTAAATTTGCATAAACCATTGTCCGTTGCCATTTGCCATTTTTAGCTTGACAACCAATGACGCTTTGATTCCAAAAATACTGAAACACTAAAATGAAACTCCTGCGCTCATCGCTTGTGTTTTGAAGGAGACAAAAGGGCATAGTGAGCAAGTATAAGGGTTGAGCTACAGTAAAAACTCGCATAAAAGAACAAGTGGTTTAAGAACACTCAGGCTGAAATTTGGTCAAAAAGGTACCTTATACATAGGAACACATGTAGCCTGAAAAATGAAAATTGTTCTTGAATAAAAAAATTTGCTGCCAGTTAGGTTCGAGTACAGTAACCCACTGTGTGGTAGAGTACCGAGGAGGTCAATATTAGTGTGCTAGACCATGCACACACAGTTCTACAGCAGGAATTCCAGGGTACATTATATAGCAATTGTATTTTAGACTTGACTAATTGTTGTTACTACATGACTGTCACCTTTCTGTCAATCACATTCTTTATTTGACTGTTGTACAGTATGCAGTATTTGATGTTAAAAAACAACTTTAAGAACACCTTTAGAACATTTTCAGGCTGATTTTGCAGAAGACACCTAATATACAAGACCAAAGTTAGAGTTAATTACCGAGAATCGAGGTAATTAACGGACTTAGTTTACAGTTGACAAGGTTTTCAGAAAACAGGAACAAATGAAATGCATTCTTCTCATTGAATTGAACAGTTTTGAAAGGAGTACAGTTTACAATTGAAAAAGATAGCGGATTCCAATAGGAACTATTGTTAGTTATTTAGCTGCTTTCATAGAAGTGCGTTCCCCAGAGAAACTTATCTATACTATTTTAGTCAAATCACTAGTGGTCTATTATCAATGCTGCGTTCTGATTGGTTGAGCTACTAGTAGGCTATAAGTTATAGCCTACTAGTAGCGAAAAGTGTGGGATTTGAAAGCCAGAAAATGGCAAATGACCAGAACAAAAACATTTTTTTGGCAATACATATTGACCTACTAGTGTGATTTGACTAAAACAATTATTCCTCTCGCCTCATGGCCTCTGAGTCAATAGCCCATTCGGCCTTCGGCCTCATGGGCTATTGACTCAGAGCCCATTCGGGCTCGAGGAATAATTGTTAAATAATCGGGTTGTCTGCGCAAACGTTGTGATTGGCTAAATCGTTCGTACTCACTCCGCTTAGGCCTGAAGCTGTGTCGCCAAAAGAAGTTCACAGACCTTCAGAGAAGGTGGATATCTCGACAGTGAGCGTGTTTTGGTTGGAAAAGATTCACCCTGGGCTAAGTTCTAATTCATGCGATTTCTTAAGCGAGGGACAAAGCTACCATCGCCGCCATTTTTAAATCTCCCATGCACAGAAACTTAAAAGAACCCAGTTCGCACAGCCGAAAGCACCATAGTCATTCAGACCTAAATGGTTCTGTCACAGATTACTTGCAGGAATGTGCAGGGATAATTCTTATTCGAAAGATTTAAGTTGAGAAAAAATTTCATTCAGCTTGAACAAACGTACACCAGTGCCTTTGCTTTCCTCAGCGCGCGAGTGACGTATTTACACAAAGCAAAGCCATGAATAATATTCTCTAAGTATAAATCTTTACGCTGTATAGGACACAAACCCGAAGAGAAGAAGGAAATCTCTCCAGTGGGCGTGTTTTTGTTGGAAAAGATTCACCTTTGGCTAAGTTCTAATTCAAGCGATTTTTTCAGCGAGGAACAAAGCCGCCATCGCGGCCATGTTGAAATCCCACGTAAACTAAAAAAGAACTCATTTCCCTCAGCCGAAAGCACCATAGACATCCAAACTTAAATGGTTCTATTACAGATTACTTACTATTATGTGCAGGGATAATTTTAATTCGAAAGATTTGAGCTGAGAAGTTTGTACAAACTTACACCACTGGCACTGCCTACAGAGCGCACGCTAAGCCATGAATGAAATTCTCTAAAAAAAATCCTATGATAAACTAAAAATTTCTTAGAACAATTTTACTTTACCTATTTCTTCTCTTCCTTTAGTGAGATGTAATAAGCATACAAACAATTCCGATGTCAAATGGGTTTTCTGTGTAATAGGCTTGCGTTTTCAATTTTAGCGGGTTCTTCGGACAGACACCAAAAAATCAGGGAGACCAGTGCAAAACATACATAAAAGGCATGCGGCAGGGTGTCTTTCTTGAAGGGTGGTCATTATTAAAAAGCAGTTTATGGAAGGGGGAACTCAGGTTGAGTCTTCTAGCGTCACGAAGTGACGGGCTGTTTTCTTGTTGCAATTAATTTTTACCATGCACAATAAGTTGTGATGCTGAAGAAAATGAATGACAACTTTTATTCAACCATGATTTACAAAGGTTTCCAAACACGAATTACGTCTTTTGTTTTCGTAAAACAGCCTGTCCAATCAATCAAGCGGCCTTTTGTAAAAGCACAACTCATTAAAGCGCTGTTATTTTGGTCGGTACGTAGCTGCTGAAAGCTCTCTCTGGTTGGATAATACAACAATACCCTATACCTCAACACAAAGAACGAGGATAATAGACTAGAGAAAAAAGAACTCCTTTGTAGAACGAAAATAATAGAGACAAAAGCAACTACGTCCTCACTGGTTATTTTCGTTTGTACCACGCCCTGACAGCTACAGCTACTACAGCTCAATTTGCATAACGTTGTGGAGCTGATTCAAGTTGGCGAAACTGAAGGCAAGTTTCAGGTATTTTGCGCTCGTTGGTTGCTCTCTACGATTAGATATGCAATTAACCTGGGCATGATTTTATCTGTATTTTCAGGTTTACGTCTTAAACACACTCTATGGCAAGGAGACCAAGCAAGTAGACTGGACAAACGCTTCTCAAATGGTTCAAGTGAAGGCGTTCTCGGAAATCGTGTTTTGTGGCGTTCAACGGGATTCGCATAAAGAATAATCAGGAGCAAATATTAAGCAATTATTGGATGAGGTTTTTGTGATCTCCAGAATAAACAATGTCGAGACAGGTGGATTCCACTTGGCGAGACATTGTTTATTCTGGAGATCACAAAAACCGAATTCAATAATTGTTTTATTATACATTGATTCAGTAAAAATACTTTTATTTCTGTCAAGCAATTTATTTTACACAAGCGCCTTGTTAAAATAGGGAAAGCGCTCTAGTCCTATGATGCATTGCGCGCGTATCAAGAATCAGCTAGCTGATTCTTGAAGAATCAGCATGCTGATTCTTGGATACCTCAAAGTGCGTGATTCCCAAAGTAAAGCGCGCGCTCTTAGCCAATCAGAATCGATATAGCGAGTACAATGTATAATAATGGTTATAGACAGATAGTCAGTATAGATGCATAAGAATAGATTACAGAGCTGAGATTTACAGGAAAACTTCAGTTACTGTTCTTGTCCAAATGTTGAAAATTTGAAGTTATAACTCCTCCGCTTTGGCAAGAATTTTCAACAGAACTGGACACGCACTGTTTTGAACCTACGCGCGCCTCGCTGACGAGCCGCGAAGCTCTGCTGGTCATCTTTTGCACAATAAAACAAAAAAGTCCTAACATCTGCATGCGACGTCTATCGAAAAGTCTTGTTTCGGGAAATGGAGAGGAATCAATGGCGCGCGCTAGACTTTAAAGGACGTTCTAAAGCTTGAATGCGAATTACGGCGTTTTTTTTTTTCAGCGTTGGTGAACCGATCTCCATCGCTAGTAAGTTAGCTACATTTACGACCTTGGTAGTTGATTTTCCAAACGGAAGACGATGTCGAAGTCCTCGTCGTTATCAATAGTTTTGCCTTTGTCCTTGGCGGTTGATTAGTGAAAATGTCAGGTCGGAGATTACAAAGCACTATCGAAGGTTTTGGACGTTATTGTAACCTCTCATTGTGCCTGATCTCCGATTTATTTACAGTACACTGAATATAAGTACATCGCGTTCTGGGTGAGCATTTAGGAAGACATACAAGCAGTTTAAGTAATCATCCTTGCAAGAAGGAACCGAAACTCCATTGTTCTACGGCATTCAGGGTTCCCCACATAGGATGTGTCCCTTTTTTACTACAGAAAGTTGTCATGACTAGTAATATAATACCAAGTGAAAAAATTATTAATTTCGAATTGCTTGAGAAAATTGGCGATAAAAACTCTCCAGACCAATCACATTAAAGAAAAACAAAGGAAAGAGAATCACTATTTAACGCTAGGTTCCCCATATACGAAGTCTTAAAAAAAAAATATCCTGTATATAAATATGACTACCACATGTGCTTATACCTTACCATAAATCCTGAGAAAAGTGTTTTTTACATGATCATTTTACCAATTTTTGCGACAGCAAATCAGTTTGCTGGAATGCACTGTCGTGTTATTCGTTTGTGCGAAACTGACATCTGATCAACATCAAAATTCAGTTGAAGCCAGGCACACGATAAATATTTGTATTTGGTCTCTTATTCCTTGGTGAAATAAAGTTCGTATACGAATAGTTTATTGATGGGGGACTCTCAAATGATGTATTTCGGGATTTTCGCTGTTTCTGTCGATGTGTACAGACGCAAAGGCGGCTTTTGTCATGTGTTTTCTATACAAGGCCGTAGCTAGAAATTTTTGTCTGGGGGGGGGGGCAATCCTTGGTCATTCTTTGTATTTGCTGGGGGGGCAAGCAGGTTTTTCCCCACATGTTGACACTAGACATTTTACTTCGCTGGGGGGGGGGGGGCAACTGCCCCCTCTGCCCCCCCGCTAGCTACGGCCCTGCTATACGGAATAATCCTACTTTGTACAAAAAGAGTTGTGGTAATCGTAACTGCTTGAGATATTCTACAAAGGATATTGGATAAAATGTCACATAGAGATTTTATTGGTGTTTTGTTTCTCCTGCGATATTCAGATACGAAGTTAACTGTGTTTCATGGCTGAACACTGCTAAAAATAGTGCGTGTCCAGTTCCCTTCAAAATTTTGCGAAAGCGGAGGAGTTATTATTTCAAATTTTCAACAATTGGACAAGAATAGTAACCTTAAGCTTTCCTGCAAATCCCAGCTCTGTACTCTATTCTTAATATATTGTACCAAAAATCCGAATTTAGTCGAATTAAGTCGACGCTGTTCTTATCGCTAAATCTCACTGCTGTGAATGCGTGTTCGTAATTTAAATTGCTGTGATGCGATAGCTCAACCCTTATACTTGCTCGCTATGCCCTTTTCTCTCCTTCACAATACAAGCGATGAGCGCAGGAGTTTCATTTTAGTATTTCAGTATTTTTGGAATCAAAGCGTCATCGGTTGTCAAGCTAAAAATGGGAAATGGCAAATGGCAACGGACAATGGTTATGCAAATTTAACCAGTGTGTAGACTGGAACACTAACTTCGCCTCGGTGACTATTTAGCAATTAGACCTCGAGCCCGAAAGGGCCAATTAGCTATTGACCTGTCGTCCTTGAGGGCGAGTCAGGTCTAATCACCCAACTAGTTGGACAAAAAAAGTGAACAATTGTCTACAAAATCACCAGAAACCTCGACAAAACGAGAAGCGGCCCGCCATCGTTTTCATATTCAAAATCGGCGCTTTCGCTACTAGAGGTCTATTGATAATAGTCCCCTAGTAGCGTAGCCAATCAGAATGCAGCTTTGGCAATAGTCCACTAGTGATAATAATCCCTGATCATCGGGTTTAATTAGTCAAGATTGTCTGTAATCGTTTAATTGTTGTATTTGTATTATATATGCTATTTTCTCTGAACTTAAAGCCTGTGTCAGCCACTCCTGTGTTGTTTTGGTTCGACATTAGAAGACGAATTACGAGTAGAAATCTCTAAATCAACATCTAAAAACAAAGTTTCAGATTTGATTTACCAAATTCAATCGAGAAAATTGCTCTGTATTCTCTAAATCAGCCGATGGAAATGGATGCTTTCTCCGACTTGGTATGTTGCTATGCTGTCAAAATGGCGGCTGACCCAGGCTCTTTAAAGGGAGCCTCTCACAATAGACCTTTTTCCAAAATGGCCGCCGCAAATTCACATGTCTTAAAATTAAACTGACTGAAAATCAAATACTGGCACCAGAAAGAGTATCCTCCCATCAGTAATCCTTTAAATTTTCGTTATGCCAAATGCCATGTCGGCTGAGAAAGCAGAGTCTGAAAATTGAAAATTTTACAGAGATTTGTATGACTGGGGGTATGACGCATACCCCCAGTCATACAAACGTCTGTAAATTTTCAGATTTTCAACGTTCGTTTTCTCGGAAGATATTGGATATAATGCGGGGAAACTTTGTAGTTTTACTAAAGTGATGATGTGTGTTCTAGTGCTGGTGTTCATTTTTAACAAAAATCGATTTGAATTTTCGGCGGCCATTTTGGAAAAAGGTCTATAGGCGATTATACTGTGACGTCATTGTTTACATTTTGGCTCATTTACATAAGCAGTATAGAGGATGAGGCTACTCAACCTACCTACAGAATAATACTTTCTGAATATCAATAAAGCCCAGTGAATAAAACGTAATTAGAAAATTTTGTAATTAAAAAAGGAAATTATGAGCAGTGGCGTAAAGCTGGTTTTAGAGAAAACATCTGGGCGTTTTGCCCCAATGATTTGAAAAATACAATGAAAAGCTCCCGATAAGTTTATTTGTTATTCTTAAGAACGTTTTATCATTTTTCCGGGTAGTTGAAGCATTTTCAAAATTTCATGAAATCATTGGGACAAAACGCTCATTAGCTCACCTATTTTCTCTAAAATTGAACGTTGCACCTATTAGACCTATTAGACCATCATATTAGATAACTAAATCTCTTGAGAGCGTTTTCGGATTGATCCGTTTTCGGTGATCGTTTTCGGCGGTGTAGTGTGGACGATAGCCATATCCGGAGCAAAAAGTGTCCGTCCGCGCTGTCCTGCAGCCAGACTAGGCTTGTTGTGTCAACAGTAAAAATTTTAACAAGTGAAGGTACATGAATGTATTATTTCCGCTTGAAGGTATCTAAGGGGCCGACCATTTAACTTTTGAGGGGGGGGGGGTGGGCTTTTTTGAAAAAAAATATCCTGCACGGCCCGAAGGGCCGAAAAAAATTCCTGCACAGCAAAATGATGACTAAAACCCTTCTTTTTTATTGGAAAAAAAATTCTCACCGCTTAACAGAGGTAGAAAAAAAAATCTTGCACCGACAAAAAAGCCCACCCCCCCCCTCAAAAGTTAAATGGTCGGCCCCTAAAGAACTTATCCTGTAGGATTGCTACACCAAGTGAAAACAATGGAAACACAGAAATAGAACGCGAATACAATAGAACAATGAGGTGTAGCAAGCCAATAGTGTTAGATCTTATGAGCAGCTGCTACATAACTGGCTTAAAGTTACGGTCTAACTTCGTGGTACTTTTTCGTTAAAATGGCATAACTTCGCGAAAAGTGATACTTCACTTTAAGCTTATGCCCTGGGCTAAACTAGGTAAATCAGGCGCGTAGCTGCCCGGGCTTAACAAATTTTTGGTGATTCTTTTAAGGACTGAGCTAAAATAACTAGTTCAAGTTTTGTAGTGACTGAGAGACAGTTTCTAAGGCGGTTGCATTGAATTGTCTCCACATAAAGTTACTTTTTACATTGGGGTAAATTTTTAGTTACCATACGTTAACAAATTTTGACAGTGCCTAGCTGTGCCCCTGTATATAATTTCATTTCATTTTACAAAACCCATTTTTTTATGGAGTTCCCTTCCCGGTGAATCATTTCAACTTTTTAGAGTTCCACCCTCGCGAATATTGGCTATTTTCGTTTGCTGACACCATATCAGCGTTGACTAAGGCCTACGGCAAACGCCGTGCCAGAGTCGCGCCGTTCCAATACAAAACAATAGAAAATTCTTGATTATAAAGTATAATGAAGTGGCATCCTTTGAAAAAGGAAAGGTTCGACAGCAGAAGAGCGACTGAAGTTCGGCGTTTGCCGTAGGCCTAACACGTGTTCTAAAAAGTCGTGTCGAGGATTTTGGAAATGCGATATCCGTTTCAAGTTATGATTTTTGAAATAATTTTCTTTACGCGTGGGCATCTGTTTGTACGTGTGTCAGGTCATAATAGCAAGACCTCGTCAATCCGTAAGCATTACGATGCCGAACATTCAGGCGCTGTTCCACAATACCTACAAAATTGTTTTCGCGTGCTTAAAAAATGCGCTAATAGGTTTGATTGTCTTGTTAACGAAATGTTGTTCATCAAGCAGCTTAGACCGCGTCTGAACGTGCAGTTAGACTCCATACGCGCAAAAGTCTTTGTCTGATTTATGTAAATATAGTGACTCTGAACTCTAAGTACTCTGAACACTCGCATAATTTACTACCCTTGATAATGGCGCCACGATGACGCCGAAACGTCGGACATTTTCGCTTTATGTTTTTGCTTGTTTATGTATTTCAAAATCTCTTCTTATTAGAATTTTCTTTACATTTTTTTTATCAAAAATCGCCAACACGGTTTTTAGAACATATCTTAGCCCACGGCGAAATGTTGTTAAAGAACGAAAGCATGGTCAATCCGCGTGCGTGGAGCTCTCGAAACTTGATCCGATGCGTCGGCAGGAAACTCCCTAAAAAAATTGTGTTTCACGAAATTAATTCATAGTTGAGGAGAAGAAATAAGCTTTAGAATGAGGAATCATTTGTTAAGATTCTACCTATCGAAAATTACCACGAAGGTAGTCCGTAACCTTCAGTGGGCGCCCTGAGGCTATAAAAATACATATATATTGTCTCCTAGGTGAACTTAACAGCTCCCGACGGGAAAAAGTATAAAACTGACGTAGTCAAAGAGTGGATCGGTGGTAAAGAGTGGTCTGGTTCAAAAATTCCGAACAGCAAAACGTTCCCAGTGACGTTATTTTCCCCTGGTCAAGCCAAAGTTGTTCAAGGTACAATAATACACATGAAAAAAATTATGGATTCTGATTGGCTGAGAGCAGTGCAGTTTTTAGGTAACAAAGTACCAAAAAAGGTAACAAATTGCAAAAATGGTTAATAACATGCAAAATTTCTTTTGACATGCTAACAGGGTTACAAAATATTTTGATAACTTTGGTTTTTGTTCATGCTCAAATTCTGTCAGGTTTTGGTCCAAATTCGCGTTTCCTTTGCATTCTCCGATTTGTTGCTTGTTTCTGTCAACCAATCATACTGATTATGTGATCACATCGGCCTGATAGCAATTTTACCGGGCTTATGATTGGCTGACGCGGAAACCATTTCAATCAAAGCGCGCGCTCTGATTGGTTCTATCATGGTCACGTGGCGGGCTACAAATCCAATGCAGCCCGCGCGGGCGACATCGCTAGAGAGAGAAATTTCGGCGGTTGATTTTTTATGACTTTTACCGTATTTCTTTTTGCTATATAATAAAACACTTAATGACTGCACCCTCGGGAAAACAAAACTCGCTGTTTCCCTCGGAAGCAGTCATTAAGTGTATAATATTTAATCTAAAAATATCAAAAAAATAAATAAAATCACATTGTAAACTCGGCTTTCATTCTCCCTCACCAGTTCGTCCGAATGAATGAAAAACATTTTCCATTTCATTCTACACAAGACTAGAACACACAGAATCAAAGACAACAATGTTGTTAAACATTTGGCAGCTTGTTTCAGGATAAATGAAATAACATACATACCAACGCATGACTTACGTCATGCTCCGAAAACAAAGGAAAATTTATTTTCTCCGCGGAAAAAAAAAACACTATCTACCTCTTGCAAGCAGGTTACAACTTGTAATTTCACTCGTTTGTACATCTTCATCACGTTAATATTTAACAACTATTCCCCGAAGAGGAGGTGAATAGTGGTGGATATCCACCGCTAGGCACCGACCCTGAGGGGGATAGTTGTTTTAGTATATACCAAATCAGTAGAATAAAATACGGTTTTAAAAGATTCAAGACGCAGTATCGCGCGCGAAAAGAGCCACCATTTTGATAGTTTTCTCAAAACAGTAAATAGTTTTTGATATCTACTATTTCAGGAACCAATCAGAGCGTGCGAAAATGACTATTCACTGATTGGTATATACTAAATATATCTTCTTAGATGATTTTTCATGTAATACGGGCGGTTATTTTACGAGTTGCGGGCGTGTTTTTCCGAGCCCCGCAGGGGTGAGGAAAAATGCGAGCAACGAGTGAAATGTCCGCCAGTATTACATGAATAATCCACAGCATAGTTCGCCGTTACATGTTTCAACTAAGTTATATGCTTCTGGTATGACTTAACTTACAATCACATAAAAAATTACTAGGAAGCCCAGCAAGGTGAGGACACTATGACGCCCAAAGCATGCAATTGAAATAAGCACCCCTATATCTAATGCGCCTGTTCCCGTAATTTGTTTTAGGAAGAGGCAACTGGAACGTATAGGAGGGAACCGTGACGACATTGGGGGTCACCGCCTTTATGAATTTGTGTTGTATAAAAATCTCACGCATTGAATCGTGTGCTTTTACTAGGACCAACGTCTTCTGCACCAACTACCATAACCCCGACGACGAAACCTACAACGGCAACTTCCTCTCAACCTACTAAACCAGGTGGTGGGTCAACGCCGACAAGTGCACCCAAGCCCACAAGTGGCGCACCAACCACAAAGCCAACAACCAAGGCGGCTACATCTAGCACTGCATCCAAGCCCACAAGTGGTGCACCAACCACAAAGTCAACAACTGCATCTAGCACTGTAGCAGGAACGCCTACAACTAAATCAACGACAAGTAAGGACCTTTTTATTCTCTTTCTATTCTCATCCGAAAAGGAAATATTAATTTTCTAAACTATTAGATAAGAGAAGCAAAATCCTGCAGGTTTTGTTTATTCCTTGCGCTACCTCGGGCCCAAGTTATGGGGGAGATTATCCCCAGACCTGAGAGAGGCTGCTAACTTAAATCTATTTAAAAACAGAACACGAGCTGTTGATATAACGATATTAGCAGATAGTGGGTACAAGTGCTGTCACCTCTGTAATTTTTAAAGACTTTCTTTTATCTTTTATATAATCAGAATATTGTAAACAACATTGTAAATATTGTAGATATTACACTAGCACTATATTTTTAATATTTGTAACATTATTCTTCTATATTTTATATTTTTCGTTCTTTTTTTTGTGTCCCCAAATTAGTTTGGGTTTTCTACCCGAGCTAGGTGGTTTGACACAGAAATAAAGTTTCTATCTATCTATTATAAATAGCGGGCAACGATAGAGCAGATTTCGCATGACTGTGAAAAGTGCCGCGCAAGAGTTGTGCCGCGCCGCGATCGTGACTGTACCGCGCTGCAAACAAACAAACGAAAATTACAGGATGAAATATTTTCTTGACTCGATAGGCGCAGTAAGTGGTGGTACTACAACTGCTTCAGCTTCCACCACTAAAGCGGCATCCGGGTCTACAACCCCAGCAGGTCAGTAGCTTTGTTAATTTTTGTTTTGCGTATTTTCTGTAAATATAAATTTGTTCATAACTTTTGTAATATTCGCGTGACATACCATTTAGAGAATAAAGAGCAGTTTTGTCGAATGAATTTGGTAAATGAAATCTGAAACTTTGCTTTTAAATGTTGATTTAGAGATTTCTACACGTAATTCGTCTTCTAATACACTCTTTTTTTATAAGAACCTTTTTTATAAGAACGTTCAGCCTGAAATTTACCCAATTTTAAGAACATGCTAAGAACATGCCTGAGCCTCAGATAGGAGCAAAATAGATTTATTTTCAGTGATGCACTCTAAAATCCAGAATCAAATGTGTTAATAATAACGACCTTCAATATTGTAATGTATAAACTCTCTTAAATACTTCATTGGTATGTATCCTTCTATTAAGATCTAGGCATATTTCAGGTTTCGAAGTCACTGAAATGTAAGAACATCCGTAAGAACATTTCCAGCCTCAAACTGCTCCAAAAATAAGAACGGCCCAGCCTCAACTGAAAATTAGACGTTCTTATAAAAAAAAGAGTGTATTGAACGAGAACAATAACAAAGGAGTGACTGACACGGGGTCTTTTAAGAGCTCGAGCACCTTTTGGAGGATATGATCATTTAGTCAAATCACACTAGTGGTCTATTATCAATGCTGCTTTCTGATTGGTTGAGCTACTAGTAGGCTATAAGTTATAGCTACTAGTAGGCTATAAGTTATAGCTATAAGTTATAGCCTACCAGTAGCGAAAAGTGTCGGATTTGAAAGCTAGAAAATGGCAAATGACCAGTAAAAATACAAATTGACCTACTAGTGTGATTTGACTAAAACAATTATCCCTCTCGCCCTCATGGCCTCTGAGTCAATAGCCCATTCGGCCTCATGGGCTATTGACTCAGAGCCCATTCGGTCTCGAGGAATAATTGGTAAATATATAATTTCGGAAAGGTGAAACTTTGATCAGCGCAAAAAAAGAAAAAGAAAAATAATATATAATAATAATAATATAATAGATATATATATGGTTTACCATCTTTGTGAAGAGCAGGTAAGGACGCATGCGCAAAAAATTGAATTGCTTAAGTAAGGCTACTTTTAAGTAATATAGTCTAGGCTTAAATATTACTTAAAAGTAGCCTTACTTAAAGCAATTCAATTTTGCGCATGCGCAAAATAGCGCACTCTTATTTGCGCAAATGTTGCACCCTCTTGCCTCTAGGTGCCTTAGCTTTGCATAATAAATATCCTTATACAGTGTAGGTTATAAAATGACTAAAAAAGTAGCGCTTTAAACCACGGATTTTTTTTTGGTAAGCTCCCACATAGATAAATTTAGAGACAATCCAGGGCTTGAAATTGTGCCCGATACAGGCGTTAATACGCCTAAAAATTCATTTTACGCCTAACTTTTTAGACTTAGGCATAAAATAACAACTGCGTTTTGAGTTTCTACAGAGTTCTCCTAGTGGATTTACGCCTAGATTTTTGATAAATTACATCTACAATGTTGGTAAAAGGTGTAAAATTACGATTATTTCTTAATTTCAAGCCCTGCAATCTGTAGTGTATATATACTTTAACAAAGGTACAAGGGTAACATAGAAATGAATGAAATTTGCCCTGGGACTTTGGATTACAAATAAAATAGATCTTATTCATCCAAATTAAAAAATGATCACATAACTTTAGCCTCTGTTTGCAGTTTTCTTTTATCCGTCTCGTAATATCTCATTAATTCCTCCAGGATCCACCACTCAAAGCATCGCAACGTCGTCTGGCGGAAACCAAAATAAAACAACTCCGCCCACACCGGCACCAGGACTATGTATGTATTGCTGTGTCTCACTTGTGACCTGACTAAAATTATCAGGGGCGGATTCAGGGGGGTGGGGAGGGGCTTTTAATTTTTGCATGCCAGCATGTCAAAATGATTGATATCCTACCATTCTACCATTTATTATTATTCAGCACATCGATGCACTGCCCAAATATGGTCATTGGAACGCCAATAGCTGTCTTATGTACATGACAGCTATCCTGCGATATCCGTCTCTGAGGAAAATATGATGTTTTGAGCTCGTAAATAATACGAAAAAGTCATTTTTTTCGGGGGTTTTTGTGCTATCGATGTGCTGAATAATAAAACCATTATCCTGCTCGATTTTTCAGAATATGGTCTGATTTTAGCCAACTCGGGACTTCGTCCCTCGTCGGCTAAGTATCAGACGATATTCTGCGCAATCTCGCAGGATAATGGTTAAGTATCGAACCAGAAATAGCCTTTTGGACAAACGGTAATTTGGCCGCCATGTTGGCGTCCCTCCGCTAGGGCACCAACATGGCGGCTCCATACAATTACTGAGCAAAATGGCGCGCATTCATTCGCTTATATTTAGGCCGGAAAACACCTAATCGGTCTCAAATTTTCCCAGGAAACACATTCGTATGTTCCATTCACGGTTCTATAGTGTATGCAGTGCTCAGGTGAAAATTTAGGAGATAATGAGGGGCGGATCCAGGAATTTCTGAAAGGGAGGGCCGGATAATGGAAACATGGACGAATATTTTCAAATTTCCTCCAGCAAATACGTTATGGCATAATCTATCGAGAAAGTTATTTTACGTGAATGAATGGACCAATTTCGATATTTTCAAATTCTAACTTGAAATGGCTGATTGCATTTTTAAAACCGCACCGGGGGGGTTGAGGACCTTCCTAAAAAAGACCCCTCCCCTGGAATTTGCACTCGTGAAACAATCCCCCTCCTCCCCTGGAATGTCCATTTTTCCGGCAAAATGCCCCTGGAAAGTCACCTTTTTTACCCCTACCCTCTTGGAATTTCCAGTCTCCAGACACACACCCTCCCGTGGAATTTCCATAGTCCAATACAACCCCCCTGGAAAAAAATTTATAGCTCCTCAACCCCCCGGTGCGGTTTAAAAATGCAATACGAGGCTGTGGGGAATAAACAATATAAATAAATTATTCATTTTCGGACTCAAGTAAGAGATTTGATATAACTAAAGCGCGCGCAAATGTGGATTTTGGTTTCCGGTTTTGATATTTTTTAGTCACGTGCATTCCGTTTTTGTTACTTCGGGTCCCATAAAAACATACTGTTGCCCTCCCAGTTGTCGCCAGGGAAACATTTAAATTTCTTGACGTTCGTGTGACTCGACAAAAAAAGGTGCTAAAAAAGTGAGTTTTAACACTTATACACCTAATTCGGAAAAGGTTGCTTTGGCGTTTGGTCTTAGGTCATTCAATTATATCGCGAAACATAGAAATTATTTGCTTCAGTGACCACGAAACAAAGGCGTTCAATGACCAAAGATGACCAAAGCAACCTTTTCTAAATTAGGTGTATAATAATGGATAATGACAAGTACACGCGCCCAACCTGTTAATCTAGCTTCCTTAACCTTTTTTTTTCTTATTTATTTTTAGCTCCGTTTCAGCAGTACATGTTGACCGCAATTAACCTTATGCGATTTTGCCATGGAGTAGGTCCACTGATCCACAACCGCACATTGGATCAGGCGGCAAATAAAATAGCTCAAAAATCCGGTGCGCTCGGAAAGACGAGCATCGATACGAATTCGCCATATGGACAAATAGTCCGCGCGCGAAATGCTCCTGAAAATGCACAGGTATACCTTAGAGGTTATCCGTATTCAGTAATAAGCAATTAGAGCGGATTTCAGATGACCGTCGTGTTTGCAATTGGTTTGCTTTCTCATTGGCTGCTTATTTCTATCAACCAATCAAATTGCAAACTAATTACAAGCAAGGAATTACTAGCCAATTGGTTCGGCTCCTGATTGGCTGGGCTGGAAACCATTCAGCAGTAAGTTGTAATTACTCTTGTTTCTGATTGGCTAGTGATTGCACAATAGCGTTTACTTTCACGATGGTCATCTGAAATCTGCTCTATTGGATGAGGTTTTTGTGATTTCCAGAATAAACAATGTCGAGGTGGAATCTCTTGGCGAGATTCCACTTGGCGAGATATTGTTTATTCTGGAAATCACAAAAACCGAATTCAATAATTGTTTTATTATACATTGATTCAGTGAAAATACTTTTTTTCTGTCAAGCAATTTCTTTTACACAAGCCGCCTTGTTAAATAGGGGAAGCATTCAAGGGCTGTAGTCCCATGAAACATTGCGCGCGTAGGATCAAGAATCAGCTAGCTGATTCTTCAAGAATCAGCATGCTGATTCCTTGGAGACCCTTAAAGTGCGTGATTCCCAAAGTAAAGCGCGCGCTTTTAGCCAATCAGAATCGAGATAGTGAGTACAATGTATAATAATTTATCTATCAAGCTACAATATTCTACGGGTTGGAATCTGATTATGCGCATATCTGTGTAGAACTAGTAAAATACGCTCTCTGATTGGTTTACATTTTTACTTGTAAAGTGGCTTTCCGTTCTGTGCATTTCCGCATGAGATACAGCCCATTGGAGGACATGAAAAACTGCTATGAGCATCCTTATTCATACTACTTGAATATTTTGCGACGGCTTACTCACGACCTGCTCACCCAAGAGTTCATTATAGCTCAGTATTTAGAGCGTCTGACTAATTGTGATATTCCAGGCGACTCTTTTTTTGCCTTTGAAATTCAAAATTTTCAGCTTGCTTTCTAATAATTATAAAATTTGATGGGTTTTGAAATCGGCGAAATCTCTTAACGTCTGCCAAATTTGATGCCAGGAAGTGCTTTTTGATTTTTCTTGATGAACATCAATGCAAACTTCAAATTTTATATATCAGAACACTAAATATCAGAGCACAAAATATCATCTTGAGCACAACTAACGGGCTGCAGATGGTGATTTTTTTCTCTCGCTCTTAACTTAAAATTGACGATATTAGCGAGATGCTATCTGCAAGATGATGATTGTGCATCATCTTTGTCTTTGATCTTTACGCAGCAAATAGTCAAAATTTCAAATCCACAGGTAAGTATATTTCAGCAAGAAAAAATGTAGGCAGCGTCCTTAAGAAACTGTGGGATGCAGTTCATTTACCGTTTATCAAAGGTGCCTCCATTCTAACGCTAATGCGCCAACCGTAGATTGAATAGCGCCGTTTTTTCTGTGAACCAATCGATTTCTGGTTGACACATTAACAATTGATGACGTCAGCGTGAACAGCGCTATATAGTAGAGTATGAGATTTGATTTCATTCATATACAATGGAATGTTTTATTATTTTAGGAACTTGTATTTTATATCATTGGACAAATCTACAAATCCGTGGAAGCTTACAACTGGCCTGATCCCGAGTGGCCTCAACCTAAGGCCTTAGATTTCGTGCAACTGATTACCACTTCAGCTAAACAAGTTGGTATTGCAAAGGCAAAAAGCAAATTTGGTGCCTTTGTAGCTTTAGATTTTGACCACCAACCAGAAGGAAATAACCTTAGACAAACCGTCAAGCCCTTCGCCAAAGGTATGTGAAAATAGTCAAGATAGTAATTCTTCCGATTATAGCACAGTTGCGCGAGACTTTAGGACCTAATAAGCAATGGGCAGTTGCATAAAATCCCCCCCCCCCCCCCTGTTGAGGACCTCGGAATTCCAGGGTGGGTGGTTCCAAAAAGCACTGGAATTCCAAGTTGGGATTCCGAAAAATATGGTTTCCAGGTGGGTTAGCATAATGTCCTGTGTGGTCATGGGAAAATCCGCTGGGTTTCTTGGTAGGTAGGGACAACATAAAATTTCCAGGATAGGAAGCTGAACATGGGGTCCTCAACATGGGGGTACGGATTTTTTTATGACTACCTAATATATAGATTTAACCACTGGCTAAAAGCGGAGCTCCGATTACACATTTTTCTGTTAACGGACGCGCAGTTTTCCCGCCGAAATGAGATACGGTTTTTGGGTTGCCTGTGATAGGGGCACGCAGACACGGAAGCGCCCCCGATACCGAAATAGGAATACCGCTGAACCATGAAAAATGACGTCGACCGTATACCGGCGTTCTATTGTATTCTTCCTGCGATACCTATGGTGCTCCGCTCTGCGGCCTTCGGCCCCTAAGGAGCTCCGCTTATACGGGGAATTGGGGACAGTCCCGCTAGCCACAAGTGGTTTATCAAGCGAGCCTTGAAGCCATAAAAAACGAGCTTTTGTGAGTGACAAAGCGATGAAAAAGGTTTTGAAAACACAAAAGGACAACGACGTGGAACTTTGTGGAAGTTAAAATGGCGAATGTCACGGTGTTATGGTTAATTTGCTCTAATTAGCTGGCTGCCAGTGGCAAAATGTCAGGCCATATTTAACACTTGCCAGGCCAAAAAATTAATGGCATGCCAAAAGCAAAACAAAATGACAGGCGAAAAATATCTACGCATATACAATGAATCTCTGAATGATTATCACAATTAAAATGAAACTGAAAGGGATTCCAATTCACTTGCTTACATTTACTTGTCTTAGATTAAAATGTTATAACTTTATTTTTATTCAAATTCCATCTCGTTTATTTGGCAGGTCAATATCTAAAATGGCAGGTGAAAATTTGTTGTACCTGCCAAAAAAAATCTGGCAGGCCAATGAAGATCGTTCACAACAAATAAGCAAACTGACTGTCTAGGTTTGTAACCTTTCAACAGCTAGATTAGTACAAGCTTGGTGTATTTTGCCCTTCTTGATTTTCAATGCTGCACGATAGGCCTGCAAGACGCCGGTATGCAACTGTTTAGGGAAACTTTGGTGCAAAACTGCACTTATAGGCTTTTTTACAATTTTCAAAATCCCGCGTATGCTCGAGGCCTGGGGTGGGGGTACTTTCTATTGCTTCTTTGAATTGAACAAAAACGATACGCTGACGAAGGTACTTTAGGACCGAGGAGTATTTTTTAGGGTTCACCTTTTTTTGACAGGTATTTTAGGGTGGAAATTCGGGCTTCCCGGCGGTCATCCCTACCATATTACATTTTAACCCCTCCTCCCCCCCCCCTCCCCTAAATTATTCGAGTGTGTTTTGATGAAGTAAAAAATTGAGTATTTGAGTAGTAAGCTCCTTAAAATACTATGTTCTCGACGTAAGAACTTATGTACTGAGCACAAATCTGGCTAACTTGTGCTGCCTTTGCTCTAATATCTGCAAATGGTTAGACCTTCGCGTCTTCTCGGATAAGGACGTTAAAACGTAGGTCCCGTCTCTAACATGCACTACACTAACCAGAACCAGAGGGACGTTAAAGAACCACGGGGACGTCGGAAGTTGCCCATTCTCAGTGCAGGGCTAACAACTTACTAACCCACTACATTGACCAGGGAACCTCGTAATTGGATGGAGCCTCGCTCTGTGAGGATTTCCCGGCACTCGGGCAAATCATATTAAAGATAAAATAAATAAATAACTATCTTGTAACTGTTTCCTTTCAACAGATCTGAGAGTTGGTAGTGAGACAGGTGAGGCATCATAATGTCGTTCGCTCGTGCAAGTTATCCTGGAAATTGAACGGCAAAAACTGGCCAAACCAGGAAAATTAAATGTCGTAGTTATGATAAAAATAAAACAGGATTTCTCTTGACCTCAAACCAAAATGTATTCCATCAACCAATCATATTTTAGTGGTCATATTTTATCTGGCTTCTGATTGGCTGACAGGAAAACCATTCAGCGGCAACCTGTAATTTCCTTTCTATCAACCAATCATATTTCAGTGGTCATATTGTATTAGGCTTCTGATTGGCAGCCGGGGAAACCATTCAGCAGCAACCTGTAATTTCCTTTCTATCAACCAATCATATTTCAGTGGTCATATTTTTTGGCTTCTGATTAGCTGATGGGGAAACCATTTAGCAGCAACTTGTAATTTCTCTCGTTTGTGATTGGCTCGATGTATTTGCAGTCACGTAAAATTTGTTTTTTTTACACCTATATTTCTCATGTAGGGGTCGATGAAAACCAAGGTGCGTCTTATGGCCAACCTTTGGCCAAGAAAACCCTTAAAGACCAAGGTATGTCCGTTGTGATTACTTCTTTGGCCGGAGCATGCTCGATGACGAATCCGCGCATACCAGGAAAACCCATGATTGTAATAAACATTTCCAGCCATCCTCATTTGATTTATTTGAGTGCCACTTTTTTGCTCTTCTAAAATCACCAAAAAATATATCAAATATTATTTGTCTTCCTACTTTCCCGAAGAGGTTTATCCAAAAATCGATTTTAAGGTCGAGAGATTTGTTGCGATGGAGACAAAATATCAAAAAGGCGGTTCAGAATGTCAAATGCAATTTATATTCATCAACTTCCATAAGCATATATAAAACCACCACCCCCCTTGGTTTTGCGTCCGCCATATTGGATTTGCTTTGGACCCATGTCTTAAGGTGGATCGACCCAGTAATTTTGTACCCATGCCAACCAATTTTGAACCTCTCATATAAAAACAGGTTGATTTCTATCGCGCATCCAATATAACACACATGCTACCAATAGACTGAAATACATGTCAGTACAAACGTTGGGGAGATCGGGGTTAGTATCACGTGACAATCGGGCCACGCCTATTTCTACTCTCAGCCCATTTTCAGGCTGTAACGACATTTTTTCGAAAAATGCTCTACGGTACCTCGAGATTGAGTGGTTGCCTCCGTGTAACCGAAGTTTGATTAAATTTTACAAGACCGATTTGAAGATATTTTTAAAAAATCCTTAAAAGGATTTATAAATAATGGCTATAATTTATGTAAAATTCAGTGAAGTGAATAAATATGTCGGAGTTTGGTACTTCCTGGTCATAAATTGAAGGCTTTTATAGCCCAATCTATTTGTAATTGTTCAAGGAAGGTCATGCTTTTGATTAAAATTAAATATTATTTTGCGATTTCGAAAAATATAGAAATGTACGTATCAACATAATTCCTCCACACATCGGCTCAACGCGAAATTTGGGCCTCTTTCACGAAATTTGGTCTGATTTAAAAAATCGTAGTTTTTTTCGCTCCAAAATTTTGGACGACTCCAATCGATCAATGCAAAGTTTATCTCCAACGTTTCATATCAATTGAAATCCTCTAAGGCTGTCAACTGGGGACGCAAAGATAGGTAAATATTGGATGAATTTCTGTACTTTCTACTCTGGGATTTGCTTTTGTTCCCCATTCGGCACAAAATCGAATTCCAATGGAGCGCACGTGGGCTTGTCCTTGCTTGGCTAGTCTCCGATGTATGATAATTTTCTTAGGTTTTTTGGTCTTTTGTTATGCATTTAATTACCATATAGCGGGGACGATTCGGAGAGCAGTCACCCGTGAATATCAACGTGTGCCGCATTGGAAGAACAATAGCAAGTCCCCGAGCAGAAACTCCACGAATCCATCCAATATTTACCGATCTTTGCGTCCACATTTGATAACCATAGAAGATTTCAATTGATATGAAACGCTGGAGACAAATTTTCATTGATCAATCGGAGTCGTCCAAAAATTTGAAGTGAAAAAAACTACGATTTTTCAAATCAGTCCGAATTTCGTGAAAGTAGGCCCAAATTTCGCAGTAAGCCGATGCGTAGGGCCATTATGTTGATACTCTGTCATGTTAATTCTTAACACTGGATTTTACATAAATTATAGCCCTGATTTATAAATCCTAAAATATCTTCAGATCGGTCTTGTAGAATTTAGTCAAACTTCGGTTACACGTAGGCAATCAATCAATCTCGAGGAACCGTAGAGCATTTTTCGAAAAAATGTCGTTACATCCTGAAACTGGGGTGAGAGTGGAAATAGGCGTGGCCCAATTGTCACGTGATACTAACTCCGATCTCTCCAACTTTTGTACTGACATGTATTTCAGTCTATGGGTAGTATGTGTGTTATATTGAATGCGCGATAGAAATCAACCTGCTTTTATATGAGGTTCAAAATTGGTTGGCATGGGTACAAAATTACTGGGTCGATCCACCTTAAGTACCCTGAGTAGTTTCACTGTTTGCGTGTTTGTCAATCTTCAAACCACGTACCGATTTGTTTTTCTTTGCAGGGCAACAGGGTGCAAATAATGGTGAGTCTCCCCTCCCTAAAAAGCATTGACGACATACCGTCGTGCATCGTACCTTGAACGCCAAAGTGTCATATTTTTTTCCAACACAGCTCTGTTGTATATGCCTTTCAAATTAATTGACCCTTTTAGGGTTGAATCATTCATGATTAGAGTGAGAATATTAGAATTGCGAATGCACGTGGAAGGGTGAGTTATCCCTTTTAAAGTAGAACCTCATGTCTAACATTGTAATGTTTTTCTCACAGGCAGCCCAATCAAATTTTATGTTTAGAGAAAACTAATAAAGAGGGCTAAAAAGTAACTTTTGCTGTCTTCATTTTGTGTCATTTTCGCGCGAACTGTGTACATACTTCACATGACCTCCTATGGATCGAAACACGCGAACATGACACAAAAGAATAAAAAGCTAACGTTACTTTTTGTCACTCTTTATTTTAAAATTCCTTTGAAAAACAGAATTTGCTTGGGCTGCCTCTTGTGTTTTCGCCTACTTTTTGGTAGCCTGATAAAAGCTGTTGTATTTAAAGGGGCTCTCGCACGTTTGCTGGCCACTTCTCTGACAAGAAAATAGCTCAAATCGCAATGCAATTCCATCCTCTTGATAGCAGGTCAAAACAACCTAGAAATGCAATTGTCCAACACTTGAAAGGTTTTTCTATAATTCTGGAGGATTAATTTGATTACTACAGGTAAATGTACATGTGTATTCACGGTTACAATTTTACTTATTTTATGTCCACGGTGGACGAATATTAAGTGTGAAAGAGCCCCTTTAAGGCCCATTATCAACCGAGAGCCTCTGCGGTCTATTAGCCAATCAGCACAGCCGAAAAACAATAGATCAATGGACGATTCCCGCTATAACGCACGCGCGCGCTGCATGTCGGTAGATGTGGGACATTTGTCGAACAAACTGTTAGAAAAGCGCGCGCTGCATTCTGGTAGTTTTTTTTTTTTTTTTTGCATTCTGGTAGTTGTGGGATACGTCTTGGGCGCTCTTATTCTCGGGTTGCACTCATTCCTATGGGAATAAAATCACAAAATTACGGCGGCCATCATGCCGATGAAAAAAAACAAAAACAAAAAAAAATCATGTTGATGTATAGAAAAAAAGCAACAAATGAACTTTACAACAACATGGCTGCCGGAATGACGTCACCTTCAAGCCAATAATAGCTGGAATCGTCCATTTAGAAACAAAAGAAAACGAGGCCCAAAGACCCCCGGTTGATGATTGGCCTTTTATCTATCTTGTCAGACACTTGTCCTGCCGGATTTAGCTACAGCAAGCACTCGAAGAGGTGCTTCTCATTCCAAGCAACCCCGCAAACCTGGGAGAACGCAATCGCACAATGCGCTCGAAATGGGGCTACACTTGCATCTATTGTCAGCAAGGAAGAAAACGACTTTGTTGCTGGGTTGATGATTGGTAAGTCTTGTTAAGACCCTGTGACCGATGGGCGTCACGAATAGTTCCGTAGCCCATAAAACTCTGTGCTAATGAGATAACGGTAAAAGAAGTGAACTCAATCCGTTTAAATCTCGTGGAATTTCAAACCATCCTTTGGTCTAAAACTGATTTATGTGGTTCGAAGTCATAGAACAACAAACTAATGGTGTTATTTTGAAAGTTTTCTTACCGTATTAGATAAACACAACAAACCAATCGTAACATTGTCACATCCATATCGGACACAGGATCTTTAACCTTTTCACGCCGATGCCATCAACCTTTTATTAAACCTTTCTCAACCATAGGCGGGCGTAAATGTCACGCGTCTAAAGAGGCTAAAATTTGGCAAGTTTGAAAGCGAAGATGTAACCATGTAAGGTCCGGCCCTGGTACTCGGGTACTTGTGCTCGGGCACAAGTTTGTACGCAGCAATCCTTTTTAATTTAACTCACCTTCATTCCAGGTGCGAAAGAGGCCTGGATTGCGTTTAACGACAGGCACCAAGAGTCTCGCTACACATTCGTTAATGGAGATCAGGTTAACTACTATAATTTCGAGGCTACTGAGCCAACTGGGCCGGGGGAGAATTGCGTGTCGATGGAGAAGAATGACACCGAAAATGGCTGGTTGGACCGGAAGTGCCAGAATAAGCTACCTTCGATCTGTGTCACGCCCGCTAGAGGTGAGGAGCTTTGCTTGTCTTTGTAATGTTGAACCTCTCAACCTGCGACAGTTGTGGCAAAATTGTCGCAGGGTTGCCAATCTGGTCGTTATCTTGCGGCAAAGTTTAAAGAAATATTCGCTATATTTAGTCGCAATCTGGCGACAAAGGCGACCATGTGTCCACACTGTTGATCAGTCGCAATTGTAGCTGTCCTTTCGACAACCTCTTTCAGTCCGGTGAAAAGTAAAGAGAGACGAGAAAATTTAACGTGAAGTTAAAAGTAGTCGCCATTTAGCGACAAACGTTGAAAATGTGTTCACAATGATATCCTGCTTGTAATATTGTTTTAAATTCGAATCAGAAGAATAATTACGTGTAGAAATCTCGAAATAACCATCTACAAATAAAGTTTTATTCTTCATTAACCACATTCAATCGAAAATATCGCACTACATTCCCTAAATCAGCCGATGGAAATGGATGCTTTCTCTGACTCGGTATGTTGCTAGGCTGACAAAATGGCGACTGACTGAGTCTTTTTCATTCAGTTCGTTGAAAGGTAAAGAGAAACGATAAAGTTATCAGCGAAGTTAGCTTGCGCAGAAGCCTGCTTTACCAAAATAAGCAAGAAAAGGTGTAACCCCCGGAGGTCCACCTGAATGGGTAGGGTTTTGAGGCTCAAATTATATAAAAGGGTAGCGATTTTGCGAATTTCACTATTTAAACGGGGTTGCAGTATAGAAAAGGGTTTTAATATTGCGCTACGTTTTGGAGCTTTAAATGCGCATTTAACACATGCATTTTTTCTTTAATTTTAGGAAGGAGTGCCTTTTCCGTATAATAAAGGGGTGTCTTTTCCTAATTTTACTATAGAAAAGGTGAAGGGGTCCAGAGTCTGGCCTGAGCTTCCCCGTACAAGAAGATAGATTTTGTATTTGGGCTTTTTGTATTTGGGCACCAGTGGTTCCCTTCTTTAAACACCCGCTATTCTGCAACTCATCTGTGGAAATAAAAAGTACTTTCGGCTCACTCGAGCCCTAATCAGTTGTGGCGTTTCCCGTCTAAAGTGCCCCCCCCCCCCCCACGGGCGTGTAACAAGGGAGGATATACAAGGAAGGGTATATGACTATGGAGAGTAATTCAGACTTGCGCTTTTTCTTTACTCTATTGGTTGAGGTCTTAGATCTTTGTTTGTCAGTCATTCTCTCCCCGCATCTCCAGTCAAAGCAAAAAGTTTGAATTAATAGTATAGATAACCACTGATGCCCCCTCCCTTTTCTACCACAGGCCAAATTATTTATAAAATAAAGACACGCATTACGCCTGTCGGAGGTCAAGGTCAAGGTCAGAATCAATGTCAACAGCAGTGTCAAGGTCAGACTCAAGCTCAACCGCATTGTGAACAGCAGTGCCAAGCTCAAGCCCAGATACAAACCCAGTGCGAACCACAATGTCAAGGTCAGGCTCCAATCCAAGCCCAGTGCCATCAACCATGCCAGGCCCAGGCTCAACTACAAACTCAGTGTCAACCACAATGCCAAGGTCAAGCTCCTATCCAATCCCAATGTCAAAACCTCTGCCATGATCAAGCAGTGGCACGAGATAAGACAGAGAAGAGCAATGCTGCCAAGATCAAGGACGTGGTAAGAATAAAAGCATGTAGACAATAGAGCTAGAACAAATAAATAAACACGGAGTTACATTGGAGTTACGCCTATGTAAAATATTATTTACACGGTGCCAATAAATATTTATATTCTTATTCTATTCTATTCTAACACGGAGCGTTTGTTTGAGCCGACGTTTCGGCATGTGCTGCCTTTATCAAGTGTCACTGCGTTCCGCTGCACAGAAAATGTTTATATTGTATACTCTACATGAATGTACACGGGTGTAGAGGAGACGCTTTCCAGTTACGTTTATTGCAGACGAGGTTAATTACAATAATACAATAAGCAAGGAAGCAAAGCAAAATGGCGTGTGATTGTATTTTTAAACCGCAAAGGGGGGTTGAAGACCTCCCTTAAAAAGACCCTCCCCTGGAATTTCCACTCGTCTACCCCCTCCCCTGGAATTTCCTTTTTTTTCTGGCAAAATACCCCTGGAAAATCTATTTGGATAAAATGTCCCTGGAAAGTCACCTTTTTTTGCCCCTTACCCTTGGCATTTCCAGTCTCCAGACACACCCCTTCCCTCCCCTGAAATTTCCCCTGAATGAATGATTTCCCCTGAATGATTATATTTAACTATGATTATACTCTTTGAATTTTACCAGCTCAAAATGCCATTCCAAAGTACGTTCGGCGAGGGAGGACAGAACCCGATTACGTTCGTTGGAGAGCAAGAGGAGACGTAAGTTTTTATGATATTTTGTTAATATTTTATAAATATGTACATCAAATACAGCACAAATATCATATTACAGATATTACAGACGTTTCAAGAGGAGAAGTAAGTCATTTGGTGCCCGAAGGATATGCAGACCTTAAAGGGGCACTCGCAGGCTTCCCTGACAAGCAAATAATTCAAATCGCAATCCAATTCCATCCTCTTGATAAAAGATAAAAACACTATAGATTTGTATTTATTTAACAGTTAAAAGGTCATTTAACAAACCTGGACTGTTATTTTGATTATTCCCGGTAAACTTAAATGTATTTTTGTGATTCGAATTAGATTATTTATGACAGGTGGTACAAAAATCAAATCCTAATTGGCTGAACGGTCAAAAATCATGCCCTCAACCAATCACAACCCGGACCAATCGCAATTACCAAGTAATTTGTAATTACGCATGACAGTCA
The DNA here is from genome assembly GCA_033964015.1 of Scolanthus callimorphus. NCBI lineage: Eukaryota > Metazoa > Cnidaria > Anthozoa > Actiniaria > Edwardsiidae > Scolanthus > Scolanthus callimorphus. Next base: position 30,577,465 of record CM066912.1, on the reverse strand, counting down.
TGTGAAAACCGCTCTCAGGAGTGTTTGTGATTGACTTAATTTTTCCCGCCTAGAATTCCGCCATTTTTAACGCGCGTGCGTGCGACACAGGAAGCCCGTGACAAATAATTATTTTGCTAAACTACGAATCTCGTTGAACGGAATATAAAAGTGAGGTACGATCGAGAGCGAAGGGACGGCTGAGCTTCAGGCTACGAGATTCGTAGTTTAGTAAAATAATTATTTGTCACGGGCTTCCTGTGTCGCACGCACGCGCGTTAAAAATGGCGGGAAACTAGGCGGGAAAAATTAAGACAATCACAAACACTCCTGAGAGCGGTTTTCACATGACCGTCATGCGTAATTACTTGGTAATTGCGATTGGTTTCGGCTTGTGATTGGTCGAAACATGATCTTGGATCCTTTAGCCAATCAGATCGCGTAGAGAGAACAATTACACAATTACTTGTGATTACTTCGCTCACAAAAAGGAGAGCTTGTGAATCACCTCGCTCTCTGATTGGTTTGTTGTTGAATTACTATCGCATTTGATTGGTTAGTAGGCCTACTCTAGGTCCTAAGATCGCCCAAGATCGCAACATGAAATATAGAAAAAATCTCAAGATCGCCCGAGATCGCCTAAGATCGCCCAAGATTGCCCAAGATCGCAACATGAAATATAGAAAAATCCCCAAGATCTTGGCGATCTTAGGACCCGGAGTAAGCCTGTTAGTGAATTACTCGTGAATTGCTTTCACGGCAGTCATGTGAAAACCGCTCTATTATGAGTCAAATTAGATATATAATTTTTTTTATTTTTCTTCAGTGGTGCAGATGGTAGCTACGTAACAGTTTTCGCGAAAACCAATCCCTTGGGTGACGTTAATGTTGGACAGTACCTGGCTAATTACCTGGACAGTCATGGCCACCATCTGTCACCGGACAGCAAAGAGCTCGCTTACGTTGTCTCTGTGGAAATCCTGAATCCTGGTAAGAGTTGGTGTCTATTCGCCTTCATCACGGCGCCGCCATTTTGTTTCCAGAATGACCCGGCAAAGCAGAAAAAAGCAATGAACCAATCAACTTCAATGTCTCATTAGTATTTAAACAAAAGATTTCTAATTTGTAAAACAGTTCTCTCAGGGTTTATTTTATTTTCTTGGGGTGGGGGAGTGGGGAAGGGAGTAATTACTTGGTACAAAAAATAGCTTCATAAGGCTAGGGAAACTAACTCGAAAACTCAAGGGTTAATTTAGTTTTCCTGCTCAAACGTTTCTAATAAACTTTTTTTTCTCATTCTTGCAAACTGACACTTGTTTTATACACAATGTAAATAGATATATCATTAAGAGCTTAATAAAGATTATTATTATTATTATTTTTACTTCATCGCTGCGGGGATGAGCGGGGCGCACTATTTATTTGCTTAATCCCCGCATTCGAAATGAACAAATATGCAGCTTGTGGATATTTCCTGATAACTGTAAGATATTATTAAGCCGAATTAGCGTGATATGGGTCTATGCTCACAATGTGCTACATAAGGGATATATAAGTGACCATTTTCATGTTATTCTTCTTTCCAGCGAGTGGCGTCTGCTTCAGCTCCTGCTTTTCCACCTGCAGCAGCCAGTGTAACCCGAGCTGTTGTTCCGCCAGTGGCTCGTTCACTTTACCCGCAGCAGCACCCGCCCCTCCCGCTGTAGTGGCTGCCGCATACCCTGTTGCCTACCCAGCTTACACCGCACCCGTGAGGTTAGTACAGACCCAAGCCACCTGACCCTGCCACCCCATTTTTCGTTCCAACCCTTCCACCCCAGCCTCTCTGTCTGTCGGTCGGTTTGTCTCTCTGCCTCTAGGCTGGCTGGCTGACTTCCAGCTGATTTCTTGCTCTCAATAAAATCAGAACGCTAATATATTAATATTGCAATTGAGCAGAAAATCTTGCCTTATGTCAACAAATGGTTTCACTTTAACGATGATTAAATCTAGATTTTTTCCCTAAACTGCAAACATTCAGGTAAATCTCGTTGGACCTAGGAACGTTTCGTTTTGACAAACAATCATTTGCGCATCGTAGGGTGGGATCAGCTTTTCGCCTTATGGTATCTAAAGTGCGTATGATACAGTAAATGAATGAAAATGTACAAGTATTCTATCAAATGCATATGAATATGAGAAGTCATATACTAGACACTCGACAGCGTGTTCCATCAGAATTTCCAAACACCAAGGAAGTGGGTTAAAAAAAGAGGCAGAGCCGACTTTTTTGACCGACTTGGAGGTGTTTGGAAATCCTGATGACCAATACTGTCAAGTGTCTGATATAGCTTCTCAAACGAATCATTTGATGTCAACAAGAAGAGGAAATATAATCTTTAAGTAATCATCCATGCAAGAACTAGGCAAACCTCCATTGTTTTACGGCATTGAAGGTTCCCCACGTAGGATATGTCCTATTTGTTTACCACAGTAAGTTATCATGACTAGTAACATAATAAGAGTGAAAAATTGATAGATTTCGACTTGCCTTGAGAACATATGGCAACGAAAAGTCTCTAGACCAATCAGATTAAAGAAGAACAAAGGAGTGAGAATCAGCATTTTACGCTAGGTTCCCCACATACAAAGTCTTTACAAATTGCATATCCTGTTTGTGAGTACCACAAGTGCTTATGTCTCCCTAAAAATCCTCAGACAAGTCTTTCTACCATAGTGAATTTACTGATTTTCATGTCTAAGCCAATGAAATTGCCTATATTTTCAATAGAAATTAATTGCATTCCAGCATGTTTTGCCGTTGGCTTGCCTAGTTCTTATACGGACCATTACTTAATTAAAAAGCTATGCAAATAATACAGCGCGTATCCGAACCTCGTTCACGCTTTTGATTTGTTTAAGGTTCATCAGTAGGCCTTTACCACGTCAATATTGATTGATAATATCTAATAGTTATCAGCAAATGGAACCCAGTATTCGATTCTACACATCCATATTAGTAAAATTGCAAAGTGTGGCGAAGATTGCTTAAATGCTCTCCCAGCCTGGACTTTGTATTTGTCCATACATTTCTTTGTAAAAAGTAAGCCAGATTATGAAGTTTTGAAAATTCGCATCTCAGCCAATTTTTAAGTTTTCGGGAAGTTAACAAGAAAACCAACTGGTTCATTTAACTTCCCTCTCGCACTTTTCTTTTCAAATTTCCATTATACACTACCCCTAGATACTGCATAATAATATTATAACTTTTTTTAACATTTCATTATGAGTTAATAAAGATTATGATTATGATTATGATTATGAAGTAGTTCCTCTGGATTGTTGCAGTTTTACTAATAAGGATGTGGTAGAATTGAAAACCTGGTTTCATTTCCTGATAACTATTAGATACTATCAATCAATATTAACGCGATAAATGCCTATGAATGAGTTTGAGAGCAACCCTTAATTAGCTAAGAAAATATAGAACATAAATGTTGCTCTGGACTAATTCAAAACCATCCAAAACCAGAATACCACAAAGGGTCTTTTAGTTATAGAAAAGGGAGACTAACTATTAAAGAGCCTCTGTCAGCCTCCATTTTGTCAGCCTAGCAACATATCGAGACAGACAAAGCATCCATTTCCATCGGCTGATTTAGGGAATGTAGTGCAATATTTACGATTGAATTCGATAAATGAATAATAAAACTTTGCTTTTTGTAGACTATTTCAAGATTTCTACATGTAATTCGTGGTCTCATATTGACTGAAAACAATAACAAAGGAGTGGCTGACAAAGGCTCTTTAAATTCATTGCCAACGGATGTACAATTACCCCAATCTAAAGGTATCTTTAAACTGGAACTGGGTAGGGAAGTAAAGGCGAGACGGGACCTCGGTTTATTGTCTCATACGAAAGAGGTGAAACACAGTAGAACAAAGTTCAACTCACAATATGAACACGTTTCGACAACGACCCGAACAGAACGATATCTGCTGAGAGCTGCTGCTGCTTGATATGACTGATGTATTGTCGTGCGATTTTAGTTCCTACCAAGCTGTCCAACCACAGCCACAAATTGTGCGCCCTGTTCATCTCGGCTACCAACAACCACAGGCATACTATCAACCCGTAGCACAGCCAATGCAATCCTACGCAGCCCTCCCCCAACAGTACCATCAGAGCTACGCTGCGGCCCCCCTGGTTGGCGTCAACCCTTACCAGGCCCCTAGCGCAGTTGGTTGTGTTCGCGCATGTCGTAATCAACACAGGTGTCCCACCTACTGTCATAGCAAGTGCTGTAAACTTTGAAAACTTCCACTCTACAACTCCCATCCAACCTATAACAACCTAACCAACCACCATCCAGATCTATCCATCAAGATTTTTCCCTTTTTCGATAACAAATAAACGATTTCGCACTTCAGTGTTGTACTTATAGATCCTCAAAATGGAAATTCTTGGGTTTCATGTGACGTCACATTCAGATTTCGTATGACTGCGAAAAGTGTCTCGACACGGCGCGGCACTGTCGCGGTCGCGACACGGAACCTGGCCTGTTGTAGATACGGAATGAAATCGCGTAGTTGCGGCCGGCGCGGTACTTTGTCACGGCACTTTTCACAGTCATACGAAATTTTATCTAAAGCAGATCGCGCAACAACGCACGCGCGCAGAAAAGCAAAGAAACTGTTCAGCGAATGCGCGCGCAACTTTTCTTGAGTAACATCAGCAACTTCACACAACAGGAAAAGAAAACGTCTTTGTTTGCTAATAGCGGAGCTCCTTAGCGGCCGAAGGCCGCAGAGCGGAGCACCATAGGTATCGCAGGAAGAATACAATAGAACTCCGGTATACGATCGACTTCATTTTTCATGGTTCAGCGGTATTCCCATTTGGGTATCGGGGGCGCGTCCGTGTCTGCGCGCCCCTACCACAGCCAACCCAAAAACCGTATTTCACTTTCGGCGGGAAAATACTGCGCGTCCGTTACAGAAAAATATGTAACCGGGAGCTCCGCTTTTAGCCAGTGGCTAAATCTATATATTAGTATTAATCCATACGAGCATGTTTCACATTTTCTGAGATATGTAGGCTAAACTTTTACTTGGAAAGTCAGCAATGAAATCAATTCATGGGAAGCCATTTCAAGACGACTCGCGTGATCTCGCCAGTAATGAAATTTTGCGACAAAAGTGACGTTACTGAAATCCAAGAATTCCCTGCTAATTTACATTTGTAAATAGAAAACATCCAGCTTGTTTATTGAGCTAAGAATTTACTTAATGTGTAAAGTAACACATGTTTATGTGTAAGGCAATACTTGATATTTTAGCTTTGTAAATGATTGTAGAATAGTGGCAATTTCTTAGTGTTACGGAGCATCAGAGGCATGAAAACAATGGAACAAATGCCACGAACAAAGACATAAGAACGAGACAATGGAATAGAGTACAAAGACCTCGAGCACCAAAAACAAAGCCTTCAGTAACACCAAGGAATACCCAGAATAGTGTATTCAATGTAATATAGAAGAAAACGAATAAACAGTTGTTGTAGTCCATAAGAGATTTTTTTTAACCTGCATCAAACAAAAGATGGGTGTAAGACTGAGGGGCCAAACCGGTTTAACGTGCTACTTAACATTTTGTTTTTCTCAGCGCGAACGTTTCAGCGATGCGCGGTCAATAGATACTCAACGATTTTCAAACGGTCGAATCTAATTCTGTCGCTCTGAATGTCAATTCCCCATTCTTTAGTTAGAGCTATTGTCTCGAGCTTAGGGGTGGACCATTAGAAATTGGGGGAGGGGGGGTGGCAATTCCCAAAAAAAATTCGAGCAAGGCCAATCCTTCCAAAAAAAAATCTTGCAGAGATCCAAGCTAGTAAAAACATGATATAAATTCCGAAAAAAATTTCTTGCACAACCTGATCCCCGAAAAAAAAATTCGTGCGCAAAAAAATTGCTACCCCCCTCCCCCAATTTCTAATGGTCCGCCCCTTATTTGCATTCTCAGGCATGTTAAGGCCTGACTTGAAAGGAGGTGGAGCTTATACGCGGATTCTTAAGGCAAAAAGCTGTTTTTGCAAATAACTACATTAGCAAAATAGCTACCGAAATGGAACTTGGTATGAGTAACACGTCCCCGGACCTTAACCTTTCCATGCATTTAGTTGCTATGGAGACACAATTTTATAGTATCTGTAAGTACCGTTTAAAATTTACTTTCAATCAAAAACGGGGAAACTTACTGCCAATTTTCCTACTTTTTGACCCTAAATTCGTAATCTTCATGGACTTCTGCATTTCATAGCGTTTTTTAATCGTGTCCAGGGTCACGTGATCGTGAGAAATGTTGCCCTAGCAACCAAGTTTCTCTCCTATCTCCGCTAATTTTCAAGGTGGTCAGCCTTAAAAGACGCTCTATTGAAGGAATCAATGCAGTAAAGGAAAATTCCATCGTATTTTCAGAATAGGATGAGGTTTTCTGTTCCCCATTTTAAGTTTTGTCCCCAAAATGGATAAATATGGTACACGCCACTTTAATTTGGTTGTCATGGAAACATCAACTGTCAAAATTTTGCTAGTACTAGAATTAACACTGATGCAAAGTTTCATTGCTGTAGCTATTTTCGTATTAGAGATATTGGCAAAATTCTTTTCTGCCCGCGTATAAGCCCCAAGTCAGGCCTTAACACACCTGAGTTTGGAGCTCGGTACGTTTTCTTCAACTCACAACGCAACAAAATATTGCATTGCAGGGGGATGTTACACGCGCGCGTTCTCGCTGCAACTCGCAACGCAGCAAATATTGCGTTGCGAGTTGCAAGAAAAATTGCCTTGCTCAACATGGCCTTAAAGTGAGCCTGCCACGCAACTGCTCAGCTGTTCTGCGCATCTCTCAAATCAGAGAAGTATCGTCCCGTAACGAATGTTAAAAACCTCGAAAATACATCGTATCTCGCTATTTCTCGATCCATCCGACAATGCTTTTTAGCTTTGCATATTCTTAAATCTGATAGGATGGTTTAATGAGTTTTACTGATGAATCAATGATCGCTCCTGGAGCATGCGCGTATCGTGACAGTGCGAATTACTCCCGACACTCTTCGGTAAACCGCTCTAAACGTTGAACAAATACATCAAATATTCACAAATGTTGAATCAATCAATGTTAAACTAATTTAGCCTCAGCCGACTCACCCTTCCATAATGCACTGCGGGCTGGCCGCCATTTTTGTTACCATCAAACACTAAGAGATTATTAACCTTGCTTGCTCGGTCTGTACGGGGAATATCAGACCGAGGTCTTGCAGTACGGACCGAGCGCTAGCGAGGTCTGTACAAAAAGACCGAGGTCTGATATTTCCCGTACAGACCGAGAAAGTGAGGTTAATAATTCGTTTATTATATGGCTCAATTAAATTTGACTTTTTGCTTTGTCTTCATCCGGGGCACGGGCTAAATACGCAAAATACAGTCCGTGCGCCAGCCAATCAGATCACAGGAAGTTGTCAAGCCATATAATAAGAAGACTTAAAGAGCCCGTGTCGGCTGCTCCTTTTGTTGTTGTTTGCATTCGATATTAAAGACGAATTTGAAATCTAGAAATCTGAGTAGAAATCTCTAAATCAACATCTAAAAACAAAGTTTCAGATTTGATTTACTAAATTCAATCGAGAATATTGCTCTTCATTATATAGACACGAGTGTTTTACTGGGAAAATGCGCCACTCGTAGATCTCATATGAAGCTACATCCAGGACCTGAGTGACATATTTTCCATATCCTCACTAGTGAGGATATCGGTCAAAACAAAAGTGCTTGGAAATCAATTTGGAATAATTTTTTCTGGTTTGTCTATATAATAAAAAGAAAATCCACACGATGGCTTGAAGATATGAGTTTTAGACCCCGTCCACACTAACGCGGTTTCGTTTGAATCCGTATACGTTTTGATACGTTTAGGCCTTCCATCCACACTAACACGCTGATCGTTTTCATCGAATCCGTATAAGTTTGAAAACGCTCACGAAAGTGAGCAAAAACGAATCAGTATACATATCGTTTTAGTGTGGACGGTCGAATCCGGATAAAAATGAAAACGATAACGTCAACTGTACCATTAATTTGAGACTGTCCTTGCACACGTCACATCAAATAAAAACTGATCGCTTGTTTGGAGTTAATCTCCCGTCCACTCTAACTCGCTGCGAATCCGTATAAGTTTAAAACGAATACTTTTGAAAACGCGTTAGTGTGGACAAGGCCTTATTTTCTCGTTTCAAAAACAATATTTTACCGGGTATTTTACTCATTCGTAAAATATTGTCTCGAAAATAAAACTCATATCTCGCGCCACCGTGTAATATCCTCTATATATTCTCTAAATCAGCCGATGGAAATGGATGCTTTCTCTGACTTGGTATGTTGCTATGGTTGCTATGCTGTCAAAATGGCAGCTGACACAGGCTCTTTAACAAAAAGCTTGATATTTTTGTCCGTTTAGTATGTTTCAATCAATCAATCAATAACTTTATTAATGTGTCGAAATACTTTTTTTTTTTTTACTTTTACTTTTACTTTTTACTTTTTCACACTAATCGGGGACACCTATATCTAAATAAAGCTAATAGCGGAGCTCCAGCGCGGGCCGAAGGCCCGCGCAAGCGGAGCACCATACCTAAGGGAAAAACGTATACCATCGAGTTGATTTTTGAACGTCACGGGCATTTTGGATCATTTTGATGACGTCATTGATGGCGTGAGGGAACGTGACTTTGGTGTAGAGTTCCTCTGATGGTCTTTGAAAGTTTGTCCAAGTTTGGCTTCTAGAGAAGCTTCCCTTCGGGAGATATGATTTTTTCTTTATTTTTCTGGTATTAAACCTATAGTGTCCGCCGTCCGTCCGTCCGCCGTCCGTCCGTCCGTCGTCCGTGTACACATGGGACAATCGTTTAAGCTGTTCGTCGACCTTTCATTATATATATTTTACACATGGGAACCCTGTGGTATGCAAAGAAAAAATTATATCTCCTCAAGGGAACATCCTAAGACAGCCATACTTGGGATATTTTGTCTATGCCACAAGGGGGTGCTGTAGCACGGTCACGTGATGTGACGTCATCGATGACGTCATCTATGCTTAAAAAATGAATATCTCGTGAAGAGAAGACTCTAAAACAACCAAACTTGGGTAGTGTGGTCTAGGTCACCAGATGAGCGAAATGAAGTGGTCACGTGATGTGACGTCATAGATGACGTCATCTATGCTTGAAAAATGAATATCTCGTGAAGAGAAGACTCTGAAACATCCAAACTTGGGTAGTGTGGTCTAGGTCACCAGATGAGCAAAATGAAGTGGTCACGTGATGTGACGTCATCGATGACGTCATCTATGCTTGAAAAAATAATATCTCGTGAAGGGAAAACTCTAAAAGAACCAAACTTGGGTAGTGTGGTCTAGGCCACCATATGATCGAAATGAAGTGGTCACGTGATATGACGTCATCGATGACGTCATCTATGCTTGAAAAATGAATATATCGTGAAGAGAAGACTCTAAAACAACCAAACTTGGGCAGTGTGGTCTTGGTCACCAGATGAGCGAAATGAAGTGGTCACGTGATATGACGTCATCGATGACGTCATCTATGCTTGAAAAATTAATATCTCGTGAAGAGAAGACTCTAAAACAACCAAACTTGGGCAGTGTGGTCTTGGTCACCAGATGAGCGAAATGAAGTGGTCACGTGATGTGACGTCACCGATGACGTCATCTATGCTTGAAAAATGAATATCTCGTCAAGAGAAGACTCTAGAACAACCAAACTTGGGAAGTGTGGTCTAGGTCACCAGATGAGCAAAATGAAGTGGTCACGTGATGTGACGTCATCGATGACGTCATCTATGCTTGAAAAAATAATATCTCGTGAGGGGAAAACTCTAGAACAACCAAACTTGGGTAGTGTAGTCTCGGCCACCATATGATCGAAATGAAGTGGTCACGTGATGTGACGTCACCGATGACGTCATCTATGCTTGAAAAATGAATATCTCGTCAAGAGAAGACTCTAGAACAACCAAACTTGGGTAGTGTGGTCTAGGTCACCAGATGAGCAAAATGAAGTGGTCACGTGATGTGACGTCATCGATGACGTCATCTATGCTTGAAAAAATAATATCTCGTGAGGGGAAAACTCTAGAACAACCAAACTTGGGTAGTGTAGTCTCGGCCACCATATGATCGAAATGAAGTGGTCACGTGATGTGACGTCACCGATGACGTCATCTATGCTTGAAAAATGAATATCTCGTCAAGAGAAGACTCTAGAACAACCAAACTTGGGTAGTGTGGTCTAGGTCACCAGATGAGCAAAATGAAGTGGTCACGTGATGTGACGTCATCGATGACGTCATCTATGCTTGAAAAAATAATATCTCGTGAGGGGAAAACTCTAGGGGTGCTTACCATTGGTCAAGGAAAACCGGTTGGCTTGATCAGCGTCCAATGGTACAAAACATTCCGGTTGGGATGAAATACCGAGTGGAATGGCGCTTACCATTCGCTTATTCGCATTTCGGTTCGGATCGGCTACCTTATTTGGTCATAAAACCGGTTGGAGTGCCAATGGTACAAACCATTCCGATCGGTTCGTTCCAACTGGAATGGCGAGACAACCTCTGAAGCTGAACCACTCGTACCAACCGGAATGACCGAACCATTGACTGTACCATTGGAATCCCAACCGAAATTACCGGTTTTTCGTGACCAATGGTAAGCACCCTAGAACAACCAAACTTGGGTAGTGTAGTCTCGGCCACCATATGATCGAAATGAAGTGGTCACGTGATGTGACGTCACCGATGACGTCATCTATGCTTGAAAAATGAATATCTCGTCAAGAGAAGACTCTAGAACAACCAAACTTGGGTAGTGTGGTCTAGGTCACCAGATGAGCAAAATGAAGTGGTCACGTGATGTGACGTCATCGATGACGTCATCTATGCTTGAAAAAATAATATCTCGTGAGGGGAAAACTCTAAAAGAACCAAACTTGGGTAGTGTAGTCTAGGCCACCATATGATCGAAATGAAGTGGTCACGTGATATGACGTCATCGATGACGTCATCTATGCTTGAAAAATTAATATCTCGTGAAGAGAAGACTCTAAAACAACTGAAAATCGACTGTACGCGACTTCAGAACTGTGCTACGCAAATGGAAATTTGTTTACAAAAAGCCAGGGAGTACAAGACAATGTCTGAGCCGTATCTGAAGAAATCAGAAGAGTGTCTTCCTATCATCTAGAAGTCCAACCAAGATTTTAGCTCCGAGTAGAATGCAATATGGCTGTGCATTTCCTTGCGAAGTCATTCTTCATCTGGTCTCTCCATTTCTTTCACAAAGCCGAGGCGTTTTAATAACTGGGCAGTGACTTTTTGAAGAGTGAAATTAACTGGGAGAAGCCCTCATTTCCACTACGGCAGAAGCTATGAAGGGACGGTTTTATTTGTAGAAATAATTAGCAACACAAAAAGTCGCGTCTTTAATGGCCGTCGAGCAATTCGTGGTTCAAAATTCCTGGATAAAGCAGTGTTTAGTGGGAGATGGCAGGACATTCACAGTTCCGAGGTGTTTCTATACACGGGAGAAAAAACTACTCGGGATGAAGGTAGGAACTAAAAGTTCAAGCATTTAACTTTTGAATCCTAACTAGAAGGGCGGCTAGAACAAAGCCGGCGGCGTGACATTGAAACGCGAACTTGTTTTAGCTTCAAAATAAAATATGCATTTGAGTTAATATGCGACCCCGAAAATCTCCAGAATTCCTTTAACTTTCTAATAAGGCTAACTATTGCTTGAGCCGTGTGTGTTGAGAAAAACATTAGGTTTCTGCACGCTCAGTGGCATTTCTTGAAATCAAAACAAGAACCACGAGGTAGCTAAAGAAAAGTGAGTTAAACAAACGCCTGTCAAGACTAACATATTATCATTATTCTGATTCACAGATAAATAAGAAAGCCGAAAAACGTACTGTATTGTATCGAGCGGCACACAAGAAAACCACTGCTCGCTGCTGATCCCTGCTGCTGTACATTTGGCTGGCAATCAAAACTACTTTACTTGAGAAGATGGTGATGGAGCCGTGTTCTCTTTGCTGCCTTGGATCTTCGGCAACAGGACAATGACTTATGGTACTGAAGTTGTTTACTTTAGCCTAGTTTCCATATAGTCTTATCTGTCGTATCTGTCTCATCAGTCGACCATGAAACAATTGAAAATTGGAATTCTCTATTTCATATCCTCTTATTTCATAGTGTACTACTCTGTTGCTGTTGTTGTTATTGTTTATTTATTTATTTATTTTCTTTATTGTTAGTTAATTATTCTCCTTTGTTTGTCTCTACCTTAACTATAACTCCTATGAATTGTAAATGACTATTATCTGCTTGACCACTGTTACCTAACTTGATTAACTCTGCTATTTTTAGGTAACTGTGATCCTCTAATTAAGTTAATACTTTAATTCATAACTTTTCTTGAACTGTATCCTGTTACTACAGAGGGCATTAAAGTATTGTTGTTGTTGTTGTTTCACGGTTGACTGATGAGACGTCAGATACGACAGATAAGACTTTATGGAAACTAGGCTTAAGGGTTTCTTGTGCACAGCAGAAGTTATTGAATTGGCACTGTCTACTATTTAGAGTGAATACATAAAACCTTATGATAATATGATCACAGTCTCGCATGGTGCAAATGATAAAGGGAGGGTCATTATTTTTTACGCAAATGTTGTCACAGGGCCATAGTGATTATAGCGTCAGGGAGGCCTGTGCCCCCACAGTTTTTCCCCAGTAAATTCCCCCACACATGGGTTAATTCTACATGCTGGGCTGTAAATTTCCACCGCGCATCGTGCGCAAGAGATTTTAAACTTTCCCTAAAAGCTGACTTAAGTTGTTTATATGTTGTCTCCCCCCCTCCCCACTAGTTTTTTTTAGTGTTTGGAGACTAATGAACTACACTGAACTTGGCAAGATTTTAGCAACATAATGTACAGATGTATGTTAAACATAAATACACACATAAGAGAAATTATAAAATTCTGACTCCACCAATATTTCAACTGTACAAGATACTCTAATAGTATCACTCTACCCTACTTTATCTATCCAAAATATATTGGTCAGAATTTTTAAATTCTCTTGTGTGTAGTTATTATTAATTGAGAATTAATAGTCTGTTGAAGTTTAGGATATTTGTGAGTATTTTATGTAAAACATACGTACAGATGAAGTAACTTTCGGATTCTTTTTCCCTAAACAAAAGACATAATCGAATCTGCTATTATTACATGAAAATGGATTTTAGAAAGTAATAAAAATGTCTTTTTAGCAATATCTAGATCCAGTGAATGATGGGGAGGGTCACCATTAATTATGTCACCACATTTGGGAGGGCCAACATTTTTCCTGCATCTTGTCAGGGGAGGGTTTCCAAAAAAAACATGTACATGTAGACCAAAACAGAAATGCACCAGCCCTTTCCCCCTCTAGTTTATGACCAGTCCCTTAGTTGTAATTGCACAGTGCACACATAGGTTGGTTTAGACATAGCTGCAGGTTGACCTCATAGGATGCTCTGTTTCTTGCTGAAACTTCACCCTGGGGACATTGACTAGGATTCTCAGTTCTATCAATCAAAGGCGGACCTTCAGGGCCTCCTATCATTGGATGATGAATTAAGCCCCTTCTCATTGGCAGCAGGATTAGTTCAGGAACAAGATCGTGCCAATCATCTCCCCTTGAATAATACAATGTGATCATTCGGGAACTAAACCTGCTGCCAATGAGAAGGCGCCAAACGCGGCATCCAATGATAGGAGGTCCCCGAAGCCCCGCCTTTGGGACTGACGTTTTTGATTGATAGAACTGAGAATCCTAGTGAGTGTCCCCAGGTGAAGTTTCAGCAAGAAACAGAGCAAGACTAGAATCACTGAGGCAAAACGAACTACCATTGAATTCACCCAAATACGACTTCAACTTGGTTCGAAAACACGGAAACTTCACCCTGGGACCAAAAATGGTATAACTTTCATTGATTTGGTGTGTGATACAAAATCATGTAGCACCCCTATAAGTGATACCCATGGGAATTGATTTTGTTTTGATTAATTGCTCTAGATTTCCATGAACTGATGGAAGATACCTCATATGAATCTCCATCTTCATAATCCATAATCTCATTGTAATGTGTAATGCATGGTACATAGACATAGATAGTACTGACTGTGTGTGGTTTCCAGAAAATATCCCCCCCCCCTCCACGGAAGGGATTGGAAACGCCAGAGTAATTGGGGAGTCAACTATCCTGACTTTTTCCATACAAATACTGTATTTTATTTTTTTATGATTTCTTTATTTATTTTATTTTTTATTTTTTGGTGGGGGGGGGGGGGGTACTTTTCAACACCATTCCATGGGAGGGGGATGGATATTTTCTGGAAGGTCCACACAATGCCAGATTATCAAATACTCATCTCCCATGGTGGGTTTTGCACACATGGAAGGTAGTTTTATTTATTTCAAGGGGGTGGGGGAGAGGGGTGGGGGAGAGGACTGGGAGAGGACTGGTGAATTTCAGCACTGTTTTCAATAAAGTGTTGGCCCTCCCTTGTATTTTTAGGGAAAACATCTCCCCCCCCCCCCCCCCATCTGCAGGGGTCTAGGAAAGGTGCAAACCTCCCCTCACCTTGTTATACGTTTTGCTCCAAGGCTTCTGAGAAGACTATGCATCATGAAAAAAGTGTATATATAAAATAGTAGTTTAAGTTATGAACTAGGAGGTATTAAATGGACAATTAATTAAATGGAAAGTAACAAGCAAGAGAATGGTGTGCCCTCCCCTGAAAAGCTTTCATATAGGTATGGCCTTACCCTTGTGCCTCCGTAACCCCACTCCCAACCACTCAAAAAAAATGTTCCTTCCCTTACAATTGGAATTTGCAATAAATGTTACACAGAAATTCAGTCAAATTACCAAAATTGACAAACAACTACAGTATTCTGAATTTCTCTGCTTATTCATGTTGGGTATTTTCTGGGGTGAGACATTTTAATAAAAATACAATGAACACGTAATAATATGGTACATGTATGGTATGTATATGTTGAAATATTAAAACAGCTCATGACAAAGAAAAGCTTTTCTCTTGATTACACTGTTGCACCTTGTTAGAATTATTCAATTGTGAGGGGTTAGTACCTTTTTTTTACCTTTCTTTCGTGCTTATTTTCATCTGCATCTCTGTATACTGCACATATTTAGAGACATTTTTTCTGAAAAGATTATTATAGTGACAAACCATGTACACAACCGGGAGCTCCGCTTTTAGCCAGTGGCTAAATCTATATATTAATAATTAGAACATGACCAATGCCACTCAGCCAATCAGCAACCGGCATTTGCGTCCCTATATCCCATAGAAACTAAAGCGTCAAGCGGCGAGGGCATTGAACAATAGGGAAAATTAGGGGTTTGTACATAGTCATTAGTAGTCATGCTCATAGTCATTAGTATTCATGCTCATAGTCATTAATATTCTCTGGTTGCACCTTGCATTTTCATTGTTCTCCTGAAGAAGAACAAAGAAAACCAAGGTGCAACATAGAGAATACTAATGACTATGGACATGAATACTAATGACTATGTACAAACCACACCCTGTTCTTGCCTCGCCGCTTGACACAACCAACTCTGCAAAAAAGGAAAACATTGACTTCATTGTCATCTTTTGCAAAATAGCCCTTTATTTCAAGTCTCTTCCAACATCTTTCTATAACAAAATAAACAAATCAAAATTAGTACATTATCAACATTGCAATTTGTTTATGATAACCACGTTTATAAGAATTCGAAGTTTTATTAGGCAAAAAATTAAGAACCTTAAGTTAAGTAAAATAGTAACCGCAAAAACACATGCATATTTCCCCGTAGTAATAAAAATAATCCTCCAGATTTATAGAAAAACCTTTCAAGTGTTGGACAAATGCAATTCTAGGTTGTTTTGACCAGTTATCAAGACGATGGAATTGGATTGCGATTTGAGCTATTTTCTTGTCAGAGAAGTGGCCAGCAAGCGTGCGAGAGCCCCCTAAGAACATAGCTTTTTGTTCTGTAGTTAAGCATAGCAAATACCTAAAAGTTTCTCCAGGAACATTTTGCATTTTGATGTTCCCTTTTCGTGTATAACGTACTGTATTTTTAAGGAAAAAACTTCCACCTTTCACATCGGTTTATTGTCTGATTCACTCAACTCTTGGCTGTCTCGAGGCATTTGAAAAACATTTTGAGTCTCAAATTGCTAAAACAAACTTCGAATTTTGCCAGCCTCGAACATCAGCGCTCTTGCAATTCTCATAAGAAAGCCCCGGGAAGAAACAGATTGTCAATTCAAAACCAGTACGTTTTACCAAATGTTCCGCTGTAATGCTGTAATGCGACTTCTGAGTTCAATTTCCGGTCTTCGATCAAAACTTTACGGATTTACGAATTCTGATAACGAGACCGAGATTTTATGTACGCTTTCCTGTTTCTCCCTTTTCCTTGGGCCATAGGAGTCGAGGAATCCATTACAAAAGCTTGCGATAGAATATTTTCATTTCTTACCTGACTTCGGGAACGAAACCTGTCAGCAACTCCAGTATGGCCAATTTCAACTGCTATCGTCCCAAAACAAACACTTGGAAATTAATTAGAACAATTCATGCACTCACAACAAACCGCTTTGTCGGTAGATCTTTTCTTTCACACACACAAGGCTTTGATTGACACTACTATTGTAAAAAGCCTTGGATGAAGTATGGCTCTGAACAATGCTCTGTAATGATGTTGATATGTCAATGACAAGCTAGCACAAAAACTTTCAAAATACTTTCTTCGTGGCATTGGTCATGTTCTAAAACAGTTAGAGAATGGACGCTCGTGTCCTATGGGAAATAGACCACTAATGAACAAAAATTTTTGTTCATTAGTGGTCTATATCCCATAGAACACTCGCGTCCATTCTCTAACCCTTACGTAGATAGTATATCTATGGTATAAGTATAATAGAATAAGATAAAAAATTGAGAAGATATAAATAGATAAGATAAATGTTTAAACCACACAATGGAAAGAAATGCCCTGAATCGTATAAACAAAAACAAAGCAATGCTACAAGACAAAGGGCCTCTACTTTCATCATCATCAGGTCGAGTCTCCTCGGGGACAGATGGTGGCTTGCCACAACGGCCTATCCAACATTAGCGTCCGTAGCTCGCTAGCAGACTGCAGGCCAGTGTCACGCTTAAGACTGTCTATGTAGGTCGACCGTTGACCACCCCGAGAAGCTCGACCCTGTGTGGGTTCCCAAAGAACCAAATCATGCGCTGCAACATCCTTGATGCGCACGCAGTGACCCGCTAGGCGCAGTCTCCTCTACTTTTAGACTGCGTCAATAGTTATCCGTTTTCGACAGCAGTATATGGACTAGCAAGACCTATGTAGGCTGACCCCTTGACATCACGGTTACACGATTTCGTAAGGTGTTCGTTTTGACTGGTAATTCGTAAAATGTAAATAGCAACCGTCTGTTGAAATCGCACTTTGAGTTACCACATTCATAAGATTTTTTTATAAACATTTTAAAGACATTTGACATCATTTTTAAGATATTGTGAAAATCTTTTTGTGTGTTCATGGGGGCACCTTTGTGAAGATTTTCCAAGTATTATAACTAAGTGCATAGTTGTAAGACTGGGATGGTTATAAAACCTAACACAATGTTATTGTACCATCTCTTTGTTCACCTTTCAAGGAATCCTTATGTTTGTACACCCAAATCCAGCCAGTAAGATTCAGAGTGCACTTAGACATGTTTATACATGACCACAACACAAAAAGCTGTGCACTGTCAATGCTCCTCTAAACATCCAGCCCACATTATTGTGAGAATCCATTGAAGTTTCCCGTGGTTCCTAACCACTCACCACTATTAACTATGAAGTAAGAAGACATTTCGTTTTCCGACTTATCATTATACTGTCTTGTTTATTAAACTGTTACATGCCCCATAATAACGTACCTGCAGAACACAAAAAGAAACCAAAAGAATGTTTACAAAACTTTGTGGAGACAGTAAACTAAGCTCTTCCCACCTCATTGATTATTGATCCCATGCCAGATATCTTCTCTTCGAAAAATACTCGATTGTGTCCGCGATTTTCGTTTTAAATGGTAAGTCTATTTCTGTTTTTATTTGCCATAAATAGTGTACCCTCTCGCCATATAACAGTCTAAATTTCTGAGTGTTCCAGAACGCAGCAAAAAGGTTTAAATTGATTTCATACAATGTCGATGACGGGTAATCGTATGGAATTGTTATTGTATGCTTGGTTTCTGCTATTCACTTGAATTACAGTACAGTCAAGCTAACAGGAAAAAGAAATAATAATTTCCTTTAAATTTGCTCCAAAGTTTTAAATCTCAAAGTTGTCTAGATATTTTTTAATGTATCTATCAACTTGCAACATTGTTTTGATGTAGAGAATTCAAACTAAACTACGTTCCCTAACTTCCCTTCCAAAGAGAACGACCTCTGAATTAACCGTGCTCTATTTCAAGTATTTCATTTAGTATTTTAGGTCTATCGCATTCAAGAATTCAAATAAGCAAAGATCAATTTTGCTGGGATGTTGACTTGTAGAGCAATTAGTGGACATGTCGGCTTCTTTTATCTCCATATAAACTTATTTACTACCGGCTAAATAGCTGTGGCATAGACTCTGCTAGTGAGCGGAGGGTTTTGACTTTTTCAACTCATTTTCAAAGACCTTTAGGGGCGACTCACATATTTTACACAGAATTAATGATGTGTTCATCTCTAAGAGCCTGGAATTTCAGAAAAATTCCTGGGGGAGGTCCACCAGACCCTCCCCTTAAATGAAACAAATATAACCTTGCCTTCTGCGGAAAGTGGGACAAGGACGTGCTAACCTAGGGTAAGACTAACTTGGGGAAGTTCAGTTCCTGTAAAGTTTAGCTTCGCTTTTACAAATATATGTCTTTGCTTTATTTTCAAAGAAATTATCAAATTAGCGAATACCTGACACATATAGAGGATATTACATGACGAGTTGAGTTGCGGACGTATTTTTTGAGTCCCGCAGGGGTGAGGAAAAATGCGAGCAACGAGTAAAATGTCCGCCCGTTTTATGAAAAAAACATCTAATGAGTTATTTATTATACGACGAATAGAAATATTATCTTTTCTTTTCAAGATTCACTAGAAAACTTACGTGATTTGACTAGCACACGATCGCGGGAAGCCATTCAACTGCGTACGTACAGCCGGTTTTGCTGGAGTGTAATACGGCTTTCAACCGTGTAATACGACTTTTGCCGTAATACGGCTCCATATCTGCACTCTATTTTGGCCTTATATGGTAAAATGATGTCACTGTCGTATAATAATTTCCAAAGTCAGCTTGTCCCAAGGAAGTGCCCTGGATTTCCAAGTATACGCTGCTTTTCTGAGCGCTTCACAAGCGAGAATGAGCCCGAATCTGGTGATTATTTAGCACTAAATTTCGATGCATTCAATTCCAGCAGTCTCGATCCCTAAAAGCTGATCATCCCACCCACACTGATATAACGCGGGTTTTTTTTCACCCTAATATTACCACCTCAGGACGTGTTCGCATAGGAAGTTGTGATGACTTGGTATTACCTTCCAATCTTGCTGTGCTCCTTACTATTTGCACCACAAGCTGAAGGTATGTGAGGACTTTTTTGGAAATAGACCCCGTTCACAAGAGACCGGTACAATTCTGGTACGGTACCGCCTGTTCATCCGGTACGGGGCGCGGTACAATTCTGGCACGTTTTGCAACAGTGTTCACACGGGACCGTGCACGCCTAGCCGTGACAAACTCGGTCCAGTACCGCAGGTCCCGTGTGAACATGCGACAGTACCCCAAG
This sequence comes from Scolanthus callimorphus, assembly GCA_033964015.1. NCBI lineage: Eukaryota > Metazoa > Cnidaria > Anthozoa > Actiniaria > Edwardsiidae > Scolanthus > Scolanthus callimorphus. Next base: position 30,557,476 of record CM066912.1, on the reverse strand, counting down.
CCTAGTTGGAGTTTAAATTTCGTGTTTAGTGCACATTTTAGTCCGAATTTCCTTGTGTGAACGGGGTCTTAGAATAGTATCACCCAACTTAAGTGGAGAACTGTCAATGCTGCATTCTGAATGGCTACGCTACTAAGTGACTATTATTAAGACCTCTAGTAGCGAAAGCACTGATTTTGAACACAAAAACATGTCGAACACTTCTCGTTTTGTCGAGGTTCCTGATGACTTTTTAGACAATTTTGCACTTTTTTGTTCAACTGGTTGGGTGATATTACTCCTCTATTGACTCGTAGCCCTTTCGGGCTCGAGGTCTAATTCTTAAATGGACTATTCCATTCGTAAATGGTATACAGTCGAAGCTCTCTGTGCGACCGCTCCCGTAAGCGGCCAGCTCCCATAACGACCATTTTCCCGAATTGTCACATAAACTCTTTTATTTCAAGCTCTCGTAAGCGACCGCCTTATCGATGCGACCAGCTCCGTTAGCGACCACAATTTCAAATCACCAACAGAGATTTTCTATTGTTTTTAAGCTCTCATAAGCGACCACAGAACTTTTTGTCTTTAAAACATCAGTCATCTCCTCCAAAAAGCCAAACTGATACTAGCTGCACCGGTGAAATGCTATTTTCGATGTACATATTTGTAGTCATCTATTCTCAATTGAAGTCGGGAAATAAATCAAACTATTTTAAGCATTAGTATCACATGGTATTTTCTAGATTTATTGTACTAAGCTCTCGTAAGCGACCAACAGCTATTGTTCAAGCAGGAAGCCGCTTGGTGGTCGCTTACGAGAGCCGTTCTCGTAAGCGACCAGCTCCGTTAACGACCGCAATTTTCAGTTCCCGGTGGTCGCTTACGAGAGCTTCGACTGTACCTTTTCCCCTCACTGACAGTCTTACGAGAGATATGCCCTTTGGCAGTGTCTAAGTGTATTCTGTTTTAAGAAATATATTTGAGGAATGCTAACGACCTTTTTCCTTTTATAACATCACCAGCCACAATAGAGAGAGCCATATTGTCACATATAAACCACTTTCGGCATCGACACAGCAGTGGTCCTGTGGCACGTTCCAAAGTCATCGTGGCCTTGGCTCAGAGGGCGGCTAACAGATACAGAGACAGCAGAAATATTCAATCAGTGGCTAATGCAAGGTTAAGGTTATTCCCCTGTTTTGCACGGCGCACGCTGTTCTGCGCACGGACGAGCGATCAATTCGTTCGAAAATGACGCAATCGAGCGCGCGCGCGCAAGCTAAATATCCCCATTTGAGCGAGAAACACCAAGAAAAAGTCGCTTTTTGGGATATTGCGCGAAAACAAGATTGGGCACCCCAATTTTTTATTTTACCATTTTGATAAGACTATCATTCCCCTGTTATAAAAAAAGTTTAAAGAAATTTCCACGACAAGTTTTTGAGCTATCGTCATAAAAAGCCCCAAAATGAGACACCAAAGACTCTCAAATTATCACTCAGGTAGATTAAGGCATGGGTCAATGCTTGATTTTGACCTAAAACTAAGGGGGGTGGTCAACTCCTTTTGAAAATGCACAAAACAAGGGAATAACTTGTTCATAAGATCGGTATGGATAAAATCTTCAATAACAATCATGTACACTCTTCATCAGCTCATCACGTGACTTATCACAATTCTTAACACCAAAAATTCGAATTGTCAACATATTTGTCAAAAGTCTGAGCGCTAAACGCAAGTTTTCTTGGAACCTTTTCTTATTAATAGATTAAGGCCATCAACATGTACAACTTGTCATCTGAAAATTTGAAGATATTTCTAAAATACGTTAAATATTCATGATTATATTTTTCAGGGGACTGGGTCGAGTAAGTAATTCTTTCATTTCTCAGTAAAAATAGATTAAGTCCTAATTATCCAGATGCAGTTTTGAGGACATTGCCATTAGACACGTTAAAAGTTAAAAGGTGTTTAGTTTCATTGGGGTTTTCAACTCAGACTTTTAAGCCAAACAATATGAAAGGGATACTTGCGTGACACCAGAAGGTTAAATGTCACACATGCAAGGTCGGTTCTGATGTCATCAGTTTATGTAAAGTAACAAACATAATATTTTCATGAAGTAAGATACATCATAAACAACATTTTGACCACCCCCTCACATTTTTGATAAAGAAGACGAGACCCATGCCTTAATCTGCCTGAGCACGAGCGGTGCGCATATTTTTGCACATTTTCAAGAGTAGCGTCAACACACATAGAAAATTAAACATTCTAATGTTCGCCCTAGGTAGTGAAGCATCCAACAGTTCTGTTCAAACTTGCAAGCGAACTGGATTGCTTCATTAGTGAGCGTTTTATCACAATTTTCTTGTTTCACGTATTCCTTCACAAAATAGCCCTCAGACACTAAAAATGGGGTATGTTTGCGCCATCACAGTTTCTAAACGAGCATGGGCACCCCCTCTTTTTATTTCATATTTTCATTCCTTATATACTAAATAGTAAATAGACAAATTAAGAAAAAAATTCTACGACAAGTTATATTTCAGGGGAATTACCTTTGTTGCATTTGTCGAGACGATTTTTCTCACGCGCGCGAGTTGCAATTCCAACTCTCTTGTGTAAACGAGATGCAAATCCGGTACGATTTCTGCTCTCTTTTCTTCAAATCGCATCAAGTTGCGTTTGAAACCTCCGCGACATCACGCGACAAAATAACGGCAGTCGCGGCCGAGTTGCACTTAGTTTACATTAATGATTGAGTTCGGCTGAAAACGCAGGCTGTCGCATTCTTTGTCCAACAGATTCAGTGCCAATCTCTGTAAATTCAGCGGCAAACTACAAGACCTCGCAAAGACATGCGTGGTCAAATGGTACACAACTATCAAGTACCATAGCTGGTGCAATCCAAAGTCCAAGGGAAAGCTGGCCCGTTTATGAACGTTGTATGGCGAAGCGCAACTCACGCAGGAATCGCCGTCGCGAAGAGTAGAACGAGCAGCGAGTATTTTGTAGTGGTGTACTTTTTACCCAGACGAACGGGACGTTTGAAGGATAACGTGAAGCCCGTCAAAAGTAAGGGACTTATTAATGGTTATTGGGCCCTAAATAATGCAGTTTTGTTAAAGACTCTGTGACTGACTTGCGGGACAATGTTATCATACGTTTGTTTATTATATCAAATACTGCAACAAACTTTACAAATATAACTGCCAATTTATTTCTAGTACCATTAGCAATAGCGAGTGACTATTTTCATCACAGGATGGATTTGCATTGAGTTTTTTAGGCTAAAAAAATAGCGTCACTCAAGTCAACGTGTGGAAAGGTTTCGGCTTCAATTTAGCGCCATTCCTAGTAAATGTGCGTCTGATTTTAAATATTCTTTTAAATTGCAGTTGTAACGCAAGCAAGTGAAAAAGGTAGGTAAATTCAAAGTTAGCAATCTCGGGTACATGATTCGCAATGAGATACCTGTCTATTAAATTGTCACACTCAATGGACATTTTATGTCTAGCCAAATGCCCTTCGGACTACACGCGGCATGGTTCAAACTGTTTCAAGTTCGTTAAGAAAGCAGCCTCATGGGACGAAGCCGTTTATCAGTGCGCCAAAGACTACGCCCTTTTGTCATCTGTGAGAAATCAAGAGGAGGAGAAATTTATGAGACGCTTGCAGGAACGAGGTGGAGGAAGAGGATTTATGTGGATCGGTAAGTTGATCTTGATATGCAGTCAGGGCTCCCAATAGACCGAATCTGACTGATGTAAATATGTTGATATGGAAGCAGAGGAAGATGTGGATCTGTGCTGTAGATCACAACACTAAACGGAGCCAGATGACATTTACAGTTCTTACTACCATGTTGCGTCCATCCATTAAGTGTGACGATTTTTTCGCGTTAGTTTATGTTTCAAACGTGCACTTTTTGTCCAGATTTGTCACGTTTCTCGCTCTCTGATTGGCTGAAAACTAACGGCCAAAACTGCGGTCAATCAGAGAGCGAGAAACGTGACTACTTTTCGACAAAACGTGCACGTTTGAAAAGTAAACCTTCGTGAAACCTTCGTGGTAGTATTCACAAAGCAAAAGTTGCCTACTAGAATGTGAATTACTAGTCATTTATAATAAAATTGTTTCTCGCTGTTCAAGGGCTTAGCGACAGGTTCTGTAAAAACCACTTTTCATGGGTTGATGGTCTGCAGTTTGGAAAACGAATATGTGTTCCCGTGAAGGTCTCTGGCTCAACGAATGAACACTGCGTTGGCTGGACAACGAAAAAGCCCATCAGCTGCTGGTCTGACAAGAGATGCAAAGAGAAGCATCCTTTTATGTGCAGGATGCCTGTGGAAGGTGAGTTGGTGCCCAACGTTTGGCCAAGAACGTTGAACAATTTGCAATGGCGGCAAATTGATTTTGCCAAAATTTTAATTGATTTCCTCACACGAGTAAATGTTTTCTTAACCCGTTCCTGCTTTCGATTTCATGAGCGTGAATGTGGGAAGCATCCTGAGAGATCTATATGCCATCTCAAGAAAGTGTTATCGTTTCTGTAAATCTACGCGGACTGCCTGTGGTTAAAAAAAAATTAGTCACCAGGCCCTTTGGCAGAAAAACAAATGGAAACCAACTGAACAATGAAACGGTTAAACACAAATACAAGATTCATCCCCTAAGCCGCAGTGCGACAGGAAAGGAAGAGCGTGACGACAGCGCGTTGTGTGATGGATTCGGTAGCCGCTTAAATTATAGGGAGGGACATTTCCTGAGTTCAACCTCTCACAATCCTTTGTGCGCCTACCGAATCCTCCCACAACCCCTTGCGACACTTTTGGTCTACCGTGATTTATTTGCAAAACAATAATTGATATTGATGTCTATTGTTATTTATCAGGAAAATCAGTCTACCGTGTAAAAATATGTTACAAAAAGTTTAGATGGAATCCAAACTTTAAAGACAAGTCATCAAAGGCGTTTAGAGACCTGAATAAAGGGATCAAAACTACGGTCAGTTATGAATCTAACAATACCTGATAATATGTATATCTGGGGTAGCGCGAAATACATTTTTAACTCGTGGAGAGCGGTGCACTCTAGTGCACTCACTCACTTAAAGGGGCTCTCGCACGCTTAATATTCGTCCACCGTGGACATAAATTAAGTAAAAGTGTAACCATCAAAATAATCCTCCAGATTAATAGAAAAACATTTCAAGTGTTAGACAAATGCAATTCTAGGTTGTTTTGACCTGTTATCGAGCGGATGGAATTGGATTGCGATTTGAGCTATTTTCTTGTCAGAGGAGTGGCCAGCAAGCGTACGAGAGCCCCTTTAAGGGCTGGTTTACACTCGATCACAAGCGCAAGGATATCAAACTCATTTCTATATGTGATTCACATGCTAGAAAGCAAACGCAAGCACAAGAAAATCGAGAAGTTGCGTTCCCTTGTGGTTGTGCTTGCGTCAAGTGTAAATCGAGCTAACACAAGCAAACTAATTAGTATTGATTTTGCGCTTGCGTCGCTGTGATTTACGCTTGCTTTGAACTTGCGTCCTGCGCTTGTGATTGCGATCGTGTGTAAACACGTCCTAGGTCACGATCGCAATCACAAGCGCAGGACGCAAGTTCAAAGCAAGCGTAAATCACAGCGATGCAAGCGCAAGCGTAAAATCAATACTAATTAGTTTGCTTGTGTTAGCTCGCTTTACACTTGACGCAAGCACAACCACAATGAGACGCAACTTCTCGATTTTCTTGTGTTTGCGTTTGCTTTCTAACATGTGAATCACTATAGAAATGATATGACTAGTTTTATGGGAAAACTAGGTGGTCTGCGTCGGCGGAGACGTGAACATGAACAACAACAACCAAAGGTTGAGATTTATGTTAAACGCCGTGGAAAAATGGTGTTTTGCTGACGTTTCGAGCGTTAGCCCTTCGTCGGATGTTCACTATAGAAATGAGTTTGATATCCTTGCGCTTGCGTTCGAGTGCAAACCTGCCCTCTAAAAAGTTTTATTATTCGAAGGTAGTGTGTGAGTGTGATTTTACTAAAACAATGTCAGCTCATAGAAATCTCGAGCTCGTAATGTAGTTGACTAGGGCGCACATTTTATTTTAATGGAGCTGAAAAAGGTTCCCTGCTTGCTCGTCTATGAGCAAGTATTCCTTTTTATCGAGCCTCAGTGAGCCGCCATTTTGTTAGCCTAGCAACATACAGTTCCAACTCGGAGAAAGCATCTATTTCCATGCCCGGATTTAGGGAATGATTGATCTGGGACCAATCACTTGTGACTTGCCTACACGTCAGTATGACTTGACTACACGTCTGCCTTGCCTTCTATGTTTATGATAGTGGTTGTGACTTTCTCTTATGGTTCTGTGTTTCAGTTAGTTGAACTGATTCCTCCCAAAACTGGTGGTGGCTTGAGAAGCACTAACGTTTTAAAAGCCAAGTGAGTCAAATTTCTCTAAAACATGTAGAGTAATGTCGTGCTAATTGTTACATTAAAGTGATAATACGTATGTAAATAATTCTGTATACATATGGATATCATAAAGTCGGGCGCCGTCGCAGTTTAAACGAAACCCCTTAGGAAATGGAAATGCCAAAAAAATCAATTGTACGCGTTTTATTTCAATGTATGTAATTGTAAGTCTCTTTATGTTCATGTGGTAATGGCCATCTCGAAAGCCGTGCGCTACTATGGCAACTGCGCACTTTGCTTTGCGTTCTTATACTTCGTAAATCTTTATCTATAATTGTTTTCTTTTTGTACTGTACACTTTATTTGTAATGTCGAAATATGTGCTAATAAACTGAACTGAACTGAACCTTATGGTGCTTCTAATCTAATCCGGACTCTTTTCCCCCAGGCCGTTCTCAATCCCAAACAGGTAAGTGACTATAGATGGAGGATCTCTTTGGCCTGAAAATATTGTTAACAGAGGTATTATTTCTTTGTACAGTGATGAAAATTGTAGTGATGGGAAGGTTTATGCTACCGATAGTTGGGTCAGGGATATGAGAAATGGTATGAGAGACGGTGGATGAATTCTAATGATTATAGATGTTGGTGATGTTGTTGGTGATGCTTATTATGAAGTCAATGACGCCTTACAGCATTTGAAACTACCGGATGGATAAGAACGTTTACTCTTATCATGACAATGATGGTGGTTGATGCTGCTGCTGCTGCTGATGATGATGATGATGATCCTTCCATGGTTCGTTGATGTTTTGATTTCACAAACTTGGCGAAAATCCATCACGTCACTAAAAAAACACCTTGAAATTAGTAACATTGCCAAGTATCGCTACAAAGCGTTGTAATTGTGAAGAAACAGCCCTGCGAAGTGGCAAAATTAATGTTGCTTCGTTCACGCGAAACAAGCTTGGCTTAAATAAATTTTTCGGGCAAATAATTTCCTCACGCGAACGAAACATTAAATTTATTAAATTCACGGGTTTAGAATGGCGGGCGATGATGTTGACGATGATAAAGAGGATGACAATGATGATCTGATGATGTTTTATTATTTCATATTATCAGGCGCCGAGGGACATGTGTTGAAATTCGACTGAAATTCCGTTCAGACAGAGCCTACCCTATGAGAGATTTCAAAAGAATGCAAAGGCCTTCCGAGAAACTCATCTACATACGACTAGAACGACCACCAGAGCATGAATCTGCTGGTAAGAACCGACAAGAGTCCAGTACTAAAAAGTAGAAATCTCCCATATAAGAGACATATCAGAAACTAGTGTATTTTTAGAAACACATTTCACAATGTAGAAGAATAGGCCAGATTATACGGCACTGCTACACCAGGATCCCATGAGTTGGAGTTTCCATCTGAGATACATTCTTGAGGCAGCGTTTTTTACTGACCAAGCTATTTTTTAGAAACAGTTCGGCCCATGTAAAGGGATCCACAGAAGTTTTGGATCCCGGATCCCGAACCAAAAACAGTTTCTATTGTTCAACGTAGGTGTAATATACAAACCTACAAGCCATACGACTGAAGCTCCTGTAACACCATGTTCATAAGGTTATTTTCATTGTTTATGTTTTGGCTTTTTTCATAATCAACATAGACATTCGTAACCAACCGGGTTTCAGATGAGTGTTGAAAATTACTTTGTAATTTACGTTATTTGCATTCTCATTTGTCACCAAGTTTATCAAACCAATTCATCTTCCACCCCCGAACCAGCTGGTCGTCTGGGCGACCACAAATCAGGGCTAGGCGACTAACAAATTGAGCTTAGGCGCCAGGACCAAATACTTTTGTACTCTTCAAATTTGATGCCACCTGGCGACCAAAAGTTATGTTCAGGCGACTAGTTTTTTGCACTTTGGTCGCCAGTTTCCAGCCCTGCCGACATTCGCTCTAACCAGCTGAAAATGATTACAGAACGTCTATTTGCATTGACAAATACATTTGTTTCTGTGTCCATTTTTCTAGATAACACCAAATGTCGTTTCCCTTGCCGGTCACGTGGCCATAACACTTGTCCTGTTGAACCGCCATCAAGCCACCAAGGACACACCAACCCGAGTTATTCCCGGTACCCGGTAGTTCATCCGCACCCGGTAATCCACCCGCAACCCGTTTATCACCACACCGGGTACCAACCCGTGGTTTATCAGTGTCCGGGATATCAGACTACTATACAGTATCCAAGCCAGGTGTACACGTACCCGAGCTGTCAATCATGTCAGCCAACTTCACCTATGTGTTACACATTTTGTGACGAGGCCTGCTGCAAGGGTCACAACGGAAAGCAAAAGCTAAAAAGCTACTAGTAAAAATGAAGAAGGACTTGAAGAAATACAATGCAGTCGTGAATTATGGCAGAGAGCACGAACTGTCGGGCATGAAGTTCCTGAGACTGGATCACGGACGGGTGGAGAGAAATAAAGCAAAGAAAGCTATAAAGATGTTACAATCAAACATTGCAAAGTTGGAGTCGAAGATGAGAAACCAAGGAGATGGCACTGGCAAAAAATATGGCCAAATGAATTCGGAAAGCCATCGTAAGGGACAGGAAAACGATACCTCGATGGAAGATTTGAAAACTAGTTTTATTAACGATGATTCTGATGATAATACGGAAAACGATGCGGTGAAAGTGGATGGTCTGAGTGCCGTTGACGATGATAGTGATAGTGCTAACCAGGTAGAGGACGACCCTCTTGGACTGCCAGACATGAAACTAGACGAGGGCAATAATGACGTATCCGAAAATGACGAGGTAAGCGGAACATTGCTTGTAAGCATTATATTGAGCAGTTAATGAATCCGCTGAGTGTGATGTGGAGAATTATTCAGATCGAGGGGGTGTTATCCATGCCTATTTTTCGTGGCGGAGTCCTGGTGAAGTTGTTGATGATGGAAAAGACGAGGGCAGTGAATATTCGGTCAAATGCCGTATAAAATGTTTTTTATTGATATCTTGCAGACATTCTCACTCAATCCAATCACAGGCTCTTCGCATGTACCAACACTGGACAAAAGCAGAAAAGTCAGTGATAGAAACTGGAAGGAACCTCCTCACGGGAATAAGGCCTCCGAATTTGGCGGAGATAGCGACGGTGAGTTAAACAAGAAGAAGAATGAGGAAATTAATGAAAACGAGAGAAACTCCGATGTCATTCCGTATACGGAGGCATCCAAATCAAGCAGCCACGTCAACCTTAAGCATTATTATGAGTCTGAAAACAAAACGTTTGCGACATCTGGGTCGAGTAATATAAAGCATTCCGATTCAAAGCATTATAATGAGGATAAAGATGACATGCATCGTCATAGCGAAGAAGCGATAGATGTTCCTGGTGAGTGGCCCAGGTCTGTGTCCGGCTTCAAGTCAGTAGATCAGAAACAAAGCACAGTAAATCATGTCAACTCTCATCCAAATGCGTCGAGCTCAGTTCATGATCCAGATAGCAAACTTGGCGAAGATAGGAATTTCCGAGGTGGACAGCATAGGGCAGGTACGGATGATACGTCAAGGGATACAGTAGATGAAGAAAGTGATGATCGTGAAAATGACTCTTCGAGGTCCCGTGGTCATGATGAAACAAATGATGAAGAAGAAAGGTTAGAATCAATAGATAGTCCTCATAATGAGGAACCAGAAAGCATGGACGAATACGAGGATGATTATGGTATTAATGATAACATTTCTCTTGCTTCCGATGCTGATTCAACTCTTTGAGACCAATTTAAACTGAAACTGCTCTGAGGGAAGACTCCCATATAAAATGGTCGGGGGTTGCTCGACCTATGTAGTCTGAAGAAGTTCTTGCTTGAAAACCGAAATTCCTGTTTACCCAGAGCTTTTATTGCTTAATACTAAAGTTACTGTAGCTTTGTCTTTTATATCTCTTGGGAAACAATTCTAGGAGCAATGTCATTTTTGTAATCTTAGGGTGCATTGGACTGCCTCGCTTTTCCTTTCGAGCACTCCGCCTTTTTATGTTGAAGTCCCCTCAAGGGCTAAAGCAACGTCACACGAGAAACTTTCATGAAACTTGAGTTTTACCAGCTCTTCTGCTTGATGGAACTATTGATTTTGTATGTGAAAAAGAAAAGAAATTATCATTCTGTATCGTCTACTGTCGAGAAAATAAACCCATGTAGGAGTTGGTGAGTTATCGTTCTGCAATCGCATTTCAAGGACTTTAATGATAAAGGGTGTATTTGTTTGAAGTGTAAGAAAATAAATAGTTTAAAATAAAATAAACTTATTGAGCATGCGTTGGTAGTTTAGCCGCTGCACTATGATCCACAAGAAGAAAAAATGTTCAAGAAATAAGAAAATATGTTTCTAAACTTTACCAATAAATATAAAAGAATAGTGTTTGGTTGTTATAATTGCCCTTTAGTGACTGATTTAATAAGGAAATTCGACATTATACACCTATTTCAATTAACCTTGTTCCGTAAAACCATGGATCACAATGAAGACACTTTTCTCGTGTTTTCTTCGAATTTGTCAAAGCAAACTACACAAAAAACACTAAATGGCATGTTTACTACTTAAGACATAATTTGACAAACTATTTTATGACAGATTTTGCACCTATAAACTACCTGCCTGCCTTACCTTAACTATCTTTTTTATAACCAAATGTAAACTGCAAAGTACAAATAAAGATTGTTGTTGTTGTTGTTGTTGTTGACATGAACTGCTGTGATTGAGGAAATAATTTAAACTATCATTTCCGATTTTCAAACTACTAAGTATGGGTCTTGATACATGGTTTAACAATCAACTTTAATTTCAGGTGTTTATATATGGTCATCGTTTGCAAACTGATTAACTATCACGGTGGTTTAGAAAGTATTGGACGTATGCACAGAGAGCAAAATATACCAAAAATCATTAAGATAATTTAATTTTGACTTTTGTTTACACAAATAGTGAGGAATCAACATTTTCGTTTTCAGCTCGCAAACGCTGTTACTTGCAAACTTGAAAGAGTGGAGTGGAAAAGACTCTCCCAATCCCCTCTTGTTTACCCCCTTTCTCTATCTCCCTGATTCCAAGAACTACAAAGTTCAATAGACAATATCAAGCTGATATTTTCTCCCTTATCCATTTTGTCCCCGATCTCCATTATCTCTAAACTTTAAAGTCATTTCTCCTCCCTCTCCCGGAGTACTAGTTCAAGGCAGTTTCTCCATCCTCCCTGATCAGCGTTGCTCTCCGCTCTTGAAAATGTACTAAAATTATTGTCATTTTTATGTCCTGAGAAACAGCAAGTTGTGTACAAAACCATATATCTCTAAAACACCTCCAGCTGTGCCCTTGAAATGATTCTGTTTTCGTCTCTAAGAAAAACAACACATGTGGAAAGCAGGTCAATTTTGTTCTAAACAAAAATATTTCACCTTTTCATAACGGAACCAGAATCGTTAATTAAGTTTCATTGTCTACATGTAAGATAAGAAGGGGATTAATCTGACAGACAATAAGGTAAGTCAACTTATTCTATACTGTTTTCAAAATCTACCGTACATTTTTCTCTTTTTTAGTTTTTCTTGACGTTGTTTATTGGAAGAAAAAGTACCATGTCAATTGTGGAAATCAGCGAATGGGATCTCAACATTAGCAAATGTTGTCAAATGATCTAATTCCTTCACTATTCAAAACTTCAATTGGATTGCATTGTTAGATCGTATTGTCGATAGCTTTACATTAATTAGGGTTTTTGGATGCTCATATTTTCCAAAATTCCTACAGGATTCTTACAAAATTTATTGCTATGAAAATTTTCCTTAACAGTATTCTTGCAAATCACTCTTTTCAGGTAGCCCAGATAAAAAATGCTACCTTACCTCAAAAAGTAATCAAAAAGTATAGTCTTTTATTTGTGATCCAGTAGCTCACAGCATACTTTTAATCTGAAGCTGAAAGCTATATAAATATCGAAGTCATATTGGAACTGTTGGGATAGTTTTGCCTCGGGGTGTCTTAATCCAAACCCATGACCATGTCAGTGGCATAGCCAGTGTCTCAGAGTGTGGGCAAAATAAAGGCAATCTACTTGTTGTTGTTCCTTCTCACTTTAAACTCGTGGGACATTTCACAGATTTTTGTGTTGGCAAATCCCTCTTTGCCTAGAGGAAGCTACGCCATAACAAGTAAAAACTAGTCTCTGTACTGTCCGGTAGACAACACCGTGCTCGAAGCTTTCGAAAACATAGATAGGAAAACACTTCAAACCCTGGACTTATGTTTAGAAAGTGCATGCTACAATGACACTGACAGTATGTTTTAAAACTAATGCAAGTCTAGAGCATCACCGGATCAGTTCGAAACTATCTTTTAACCCAGAGTCAATTTCACTTCCTCTTTATTCCGTTTTTCAGTAACTGCAATCTACTTGACCAGCGGTTTAGCCATGAGGCTGATGATGTTTGCGGCCTTCCTATTGGCTTGCGCTGCTTACATAGTCACTGAGGGTAGGTTTTCCTTATCAACTTGTTCTCTCTTAGGCCGGTCTTCTCATGAGCCGTTCTGAATACAAATGAGGAAGCTCTTGGATATAATTAAAGGCCCATCATCAACCGTTAGCCTTTGCGCTCCGTTTTCTTTTGTTTTAAAATTGATCCATTGTTTTTCGGCTGCTGTGATTGGCCAATAGCCTGTAAAGACTGTCTTTGAAGAGTGCAAGTGATTAGACCAGTGCATGTCCTGCTAGGCCCTAACCGATTGAAACGGCTGCATTTCACGTGGCTTTTGTCACTCAACTAATACAAAAGATCAGCTCCGAAGAGCAGCGGCCTGTAGACTGTTTCCCGACGGGAGCAGTCATTAAAGGCTGGTCTGGAACGCAAGCGCAAGTACAAGACGCAAGTGCAAGGCAAGTGTGAATCGTAGCAACGCAAGCACAAGCCTAAATTGGACAGTGATTTGCTTGCGCTTGCGTTCACTTGATTCACACTAGACGCAAGGGCAAGGATTGTCTCGATTCTCTTGCGCTTTCGTTTGCGTTCTAGTGTGAACCACAAAAAGGGAATGCATGAGTTTGGTATCCTCGCACTTGCGCTTGCGTGGCAACGGAGGTTCTGCTTTGCGATTGGCTGTATTTCTATGAATATATGGAACGTATAGATTAACTATGCAAGACATCTACAAATACAATGTCATGGACATGTGTGTTCATCTTTCCCCAGCCAGCAAATGTTCACGCCACCCAGATATCATATTCGACATGGACACTTCTTCCAGCATCACGGATGACGACTTTCGTTGGCAAAGAAAATTCATTACTTCCTTTACTCGGAAATTCAAAATCGCAAAACACAAGACTCGTCTAGGTGTAATCTACAATACTGAAACCCAGCCCGATGAAACAGCACAACTTGGCCGACAAAACTCGTTTAGCAGGTTTAAGGATATTGTCCAGGGCTTAGGGGATGAAGAACTATCTGGAGAGGAGCGAAATCAGGATTTAGGGTTAGGGAAGGCTTTACAGCATTTTGATCGCTACAAGTTTAGCGGGAAGAAAAGACCAAAAGTGCTGGTAGTTCTTAATAAAGGAATTCGAAATATCGAGAAACGAAAACTGGGTCCATACGTCCGCCGGTTGAGGAAGAAAAACGTTGAAGTTTACGCCATAGGAGTTCCATCGTCCAGAAGGTAAGAAAGGGCTCACATAACAAAGCATAGACTGCTAGAAGCTCCTCCTTTGGGGGGGGGGGGGGGGGGGGGGGGGGGGGTACTCGGGCATAAAAATGACGGGGAGGTCCGACGTACTTTTTTGGGTATGAAATTTGTAGTAAAAGTATTTTTTTGGGTACCAAATTTGGGAGCAGGTATTTTTTTGGGTATAAAATTTTTGACTGGGGTATTTTTTTGGGGTATGAAATTTGGAACTCCGTCGGACACCCCCGTCATTTTTATATGCGAGTACCCCCCTGGGGTCGGGGCACCTCGCGCTGGGGGACGCGACAAAGTCTAAAGAAAGCACCGATGAAATTCCATGACTTTTCAAGGAATTTTCCTGGACTGAAAGGAAAAATCAAGCACTCAAGAAACGAGAATTTAACTAGAAGTAAGATGTATTACTGAAAACTGCCAAAATGGTGTGCTGCATCAACAGAACATACTAGCATGTAAAATTTAATCAAGTCAAGAATCTGATCATCCTAAAAGTCGATGTTAAATTCCAGGCCTTGAATGGCTTTTTCAGAATTCCACTAGGACTCCAGGACCGTGTGAATCCTGTAAGGGCTATTTTGAATAAAATAGGCTACTAAGGTGTATTTGGGCTTTCAATCGTTTGAAACTTGAACTACCTTGTTCTCCAGTCCAGTAAAGAAGAAACATCTTCGACCTCTCGTCGAATCAAGCGAAGATGTCTTTACCTACAAGTCTTTCTATCATCTCTCGCGCAAAAAGGAAGTGGAAAAAATAGCCGAGCACATCTGTACTGGACGGGCAGGACCAGGCAAGTATCGAGTGAGGGTCGATTGCCAAGGGGAAAGGGGAGGAAGGAATAGTGACCGTATTTCACATTTCTAGCGTTTATGTCTCCATATTCACAAGACATTTTCGCAGAAACCCATCCATATGGGAAAAGCTGAATTTCCCAAGGCACACGCATGGGAAGTGTTCGGAATTAACATGGATAGCCATAGGAAATCCGAACACTTCCCATTCTTCTACGGTCGGGCAAACATTTCCTGTGATTTGCGTTTTTTCGTTACTCCTATTCAGGTTTCCCTCCAGCAAGTGCGATCTACAACTTCGACAAAAAGAAGCGCGGCCTCGACACAAGTGGAAATGACGCGCCTCCAGCATATATCTCCCCCTACCTGCGTCTTTACCGTGGTCCCTACAAACCGCGTCCCGGTTACTCATTCTACCTCCCCGGTCATCACAGAAGCTATATCGAGATTCCAAACAGACCTGGTGGAAAGCTCGACCTTGATAAGTCCATCACGATCCTTCTATGGGTCTACCCCCTATATCGACCAGGACCTATTGTAAACTTCAGGCGCGATCGCTACGGGTTTGGTTTATACTATGGGAGAGACTGGAGAGGCACTTATATAAAGTCACGATTTACCTTTCGTGGACGGCCATGGTCAACACGCACCATTCGGTATCGCGTGTACCCAAGACGGTGGTACTATGTCGGAATGACGTACGACTATGACACTGGGATGGGTGGCCTGTGGATCGACAAAGGAGGAGGGGTGAGTACTAAGGGTCTAGCTAGGATACCTTGATGATTTCTCCTTGTGATTGGTTAATGCACGAGGCAATCACAAAACGGCTTTCATCAAGGCGAGGCAGACATTCTGGTATTGATGTTAATTACTGCTGTTTCCGTAGTGTAGTGGTTATCACGTCTGCTTTACACGCAGAAGGTCCCCAGTTCGAGCCTGGGCGGAAACATTACTTTTTTTTTTTTCGCTTATGGGTTTCCGTATTTTTTTCATGAAATGTGTTGTTCATGAAATGTGCCTCCGTCATAACCGACAACCATAATCACCTTCAAACTTGACCTAGTGGTGTAGTTGTCGATTTATTCAAGCTTTCCTTACAGGTAGTTTCCGTAGTGTAGTGGTTATCACGTCTGCCTAACACGCAGAAGGTCCCCAGTTCGAGCCTGGGCGGAAACAACTTTTTTTTTTCTTTCGTGTCGAGTGTTACGATAATTGTCCGGAATGGAAACGAGCAGGGAAAGGGGAACGAGTTGGACGCGGGGGACTTGGCATGTTGTTTTGGGTGGACAGCAGAGCCTTCAAAATGGCGGCGGGTACTCTTTTAACCATTATTTTCGAGAAAAGTGAGCGAAAAGATGTCTCCTCTTTCATTGTTGTTGTCCACTCACTTTCGCGCCTCTTTTGGTTTCGCGCGCTGCTACCTAAACACAACATGCCCAGTCCCCCGCGTCCAACTCGTTCCCATTTCCGTTTTCTGTGAATACGCGCGGGCTACCTGTGTTTTGCCCTAGGCCCTTTGGCGGAGACAAAAACAACATGGCGGCCATGAGTACGATGTTTCTCGAATATCTGCAAGTTTTGGTGGATTTCTCTGCTTTTTTCGCTAAAATATGAGGAAAAGTACTTACAGACCTTCCAAATAAGGTAAGGGGGAATTCCTAATAAGGAAAGCGGCAAGTCGACAAGGTTAGGCTGCAAACGTCTTGATATGTGCTCGTTTCTGTTCCGAAGAATATTAGATCTATTTTCATCAAGTTGATGATTGGCCATAGTTTATCAATATTTCACTAGAGAATCTAAAACGGGCGAAAGGTATTGGCCTCCCGTCGCTGTGCGACTCCGCCATTTTATTTTCTCCCAACTAGCCGTCAATATTTTGTGGTATTGCTGTCTCAAAATCGCAATTAGTTTATAATATTCTTTTTCTTTACCCACCAGTACAAGCGCAGAATCCGCCGCCGTATTCACCCTCGCCTGCATCCCGCTACCCAGTACCCCATACGGCTCGGAAAGCTGTTCAGAAAGCGTCAGAGATTCCAAGGGAAGGTCTCCTGTCTACAGTTCTATGACACGGTTCTCACGGGCGTACAGATGGAAGTGGTCAAGGATATTTGTGAACCAGAAGGTGGGAATAAGAGCGTCAGTTTCAAGCACAACGTGTTAGGACTCTAATAAGCAGATTTCGTATGACTGTGCAGTCGCGTGCCCAAGCATTTTGATTGGTTGCTCAGTCCAGCCCTGGCTAAACAAGGACACATGTAGCGCGCAACATTGTAGCCAGACACGTTTCCTTCATGTTTCTCAATTTTGCAACAAATTGTGTAGCCTGGACACAAGTAAATGTTTTATGTGTCCGAGAAACACGCGTGCGATGTTTGCTTTCCACTCGAGGAATTGCGCGCACTGCGCTTCATGTGTTCTAGTACAGCGCGTGAGGTGATTATCTGTGACGATATTGTTGTACTGTTTGTTTAATCCTATAGATCCCTGTGCAAAGTTACCTTGTCAAAATGGGGGCTCGTGTATAGCATCTAAAACAACCGAATCGTACCGCTGTCGCTGTCCTACTTACTACTATGGTAGACACTGTGAAGGTGAGCTTGTCTCTCTGTCTCTCTGTCTGTCTGTCTGTCTGTCTGTCTGTCATAATGTCTGTCTGTCATAATGTCTGTCTATCTGTCTGTCACGTCTGTCTATCGGTGTCTGTCTGTCTGTCCGCCTGTCTGTTCGCCTGTCTGACTGTCCGCCTGTCTGTCTGCATGTCTGTGTGTTGGTTGATCAGTCAGTCTGTCTGTCTGTCGGTTTCTCTGTCTGAATGTTTGTCTGTCTGTGTGTCTGTCCTTCTGTCGATATGTCCCTCTTTCTGTCTGTCGGTATGTCCCTCTGTCGGTCTGTACCTCTGTCTGCCTGTCATGTTTGTCTGTCTGTGTGTCTTTCCCTCTGTCGATATGTCCCTCTTTCTGTCTGTCGGTATGTCCCTCTGTCTATCTGTACCTCTGTCTGCCTGTCATGTTTGTTGTCTTCATGTCTGTCTGCCCGTCTGTCTGTCGGTCGACTTCTCTGTCTGCATGTCTGTCTGGCTCTTGTCTGTCGGTTTAAATGTCTGAGTGTCTGTCTGCATATCTGCTTGTTTCTATCTCTGGTTATCTGTCTTTTCGTTTCTCATTTATTTATAATGCACTTTATTTGTTGTGCAATGTCTTACCGATATGGGAAGTCAAATAATTATTTACATACATGCTAACTAACACTATTTTTTAAAGGTTAGGCACGATATCCAGAATATATAAACGCAGAGTTTAAAATAAAAATTTGCTCCTTTTCGGAAAATATTTTCCTCTTGATTATTAACTTGTTTGTCAGGGTCGCGCGCACTTTAAAAGAAAAAGAAGAAGAATCTCCCCTATTTGAAAATAACTGTTTCCGCCCAGGCTGGAACTGGGGACCTTCTGCGTGTTAGGCAGACGTGATAACCACTACACTACGGAAACAACTATAAAGTATGATCGAAAAGTACCTACGAGTAGCTCTTTCCTTTAACAAAACGTCAAGGGCAGAAAAAATTATCGAAATTATCGTCACTGAAATAGGACTCAGTGGACAGGGGTGTAGCTAGAGGATTTTTGTAAGGGGTGGACCATTAGGAATTGGGGGAGGGGGTGGGGGGGGGGGCGGTGGCAATTCCCCAAAAAAAAATCGAGCAAGGCCAATCCTTCCCCAAAAAAAATCTTGCAGAGATCCAAGCTAGGAAAAAACATGATATAAATTCCTGCACAACCTGATCCTCGAAAAAAAATTCATGCACAAAACAATTGCCACCCCCTCCCCAATTTCTAATGGTCCACCCCTAAGGTACGCAAGAGAGTAGTCTGATAGACACCATCGTTAGAAAAACACCAGAAAAAGTAGAACAAAGTGAACATTTTAGTACGCACTTGTGTACTTTGGCCCCTTGGCCCTGCCCTTGTAGATTTAGGTGTTTCTTGTAAAGCTTGCAACGGCTTATTGTAAATAATGATCTTACCAGGATCCCCGTTCGCTTACAATTGAGTTTTGACCATAGAACCAAGTCTGCAAGCGTTTCTCTTTCTCTCTAATCCACCCCCACCCCCACCCCCTGCTCCTCCATCTCCAGCGCACTCGTCCCTTGCCAGCACTCGGTTTCTCTGTGTGAGACCGAGCATTGTGGTTTTGAAGCAAATGCGAGCAGCGAGCACTTGGCAAAATTTTGAATATTGCCAGCTAACTTTGGCAATGGACCATTTTGGGGCCCTATCTCCAGCAAAACACTATTTCAAACACAGCGTTTTTAAAATCTTAGTTTATTTTCATATTCAGGTCTTGACAGAAACAAATCAGTTTATCATAACAATAAATAAAGTTCCCACGAGAGCCTCCTTTTCATTTGAAATTCAAAATTATCACTGACATGTTGGAATGCAGAAGTTAATTATCAAATATGGGCACTCAGATCAACATGAAACAAAGCCTTGACTATACTTAGTCTGTAGCGAGTGGCATTTCAGGGTCGCTTGACTTTGAACGCGCTGCTCTTGTGAAGGAGAATAAATCGAACACTGTGCGAGATAACTGTCTTCAGCGCTGCTTGGATGAACCAAAGAATCCCATAGAACCCCAAAGAAGCCTTCGAGAAAGGCGATTTAACCTCGACAAAACAACAAGGACTTGGACACAAAGGTATTTATTACAATTGTTTCAGATATTTATACCTGCTAAACTTAGGATCATTGCCCCGGACATTTAGGTACCCGAGACTTTATTTGAGTTTCCCAGTTATCTGATGCCGTTCATTATGTCATGCGCGTCACAGAGCTCCGCGAGACAGTTTTTATATTGTTCTATACAAGGTAAAGGTATGTCCAAGTAAATGAAGTAAGAGAAGTTGCACAAGTAAACTGCACGTATTGTAAACCCTGGGGGGGGGGGGGGGGACTCCCATATTTTTTGGTCGGGGATGATCGTCGTATCTTTTAGGGGTTAAAATCACGGTGGTTTGGTCTCTTGTAGGGGTGATCTTGATGTTCAATAAATTTTAGGGAGATTGGTATCTTTTAGGGCCGAAACTGTGTCCAGATTGTTTTTTCTTATGATGGTGCTTCTAAAAACCGCGTGTAAGAGATAGAGATTATTCGATGAGAGAAGACGATAAATTAGAAACAAACACGGAAATTTCTTGATGGGTATCTTTCACCTGTTACCTGTGTCCTTCGCGCCTACTTGGCACATAAGACCTCATCTTTTAGGGTAATAAATTGTTTGAGCCAAGCCATAGCCCGCCATGTTTGGTATCTTTTAGGGGTGAAACTGAAAATTTCTGACGATCATCCCCGACCAAAAATATGGGAGTCCCCCCCCCCCCCCCCGGGATTGTAAAGCTGCAATGTGCAGTAAATTATAGATAGTCTACTCGAAAGAGACTTTAGAATGTGGGAAAACTATATATGGTTTTTGTATTAAGCCTATTTGAATGATGATAACGTGGATAATAACACTAACTGAATCCTTCGTTTTTTCTTCATTTTAGTGCGACTTAGTCCTAGGGCATACGTCGAATTAAAGTCGAGTCGAATACATTTAAAACAATAGATAATTTGTTATTTGAAAGCGAAATGAGTCGGTATCTTTCGAAATAATGTGATCGACGCGACCTTAATTCGACGTAATAGAAGGCTACCCCAGTAACAACACGGGGGTTGTTAAGAGGACCCGGTAAGATCATGAAAATAACTGGGTATATCAAGATGCTAGAGGTCGAGTGTCCAGGAATAAATATCCAAGGTGTAGATAGAGGAAGGCAAGGGTCCAGGCAAGCCTGAAAGGGGTTGAGCGTCCAGGAATACATACATATCCAAGATGCTGGAAATTCTCAACAAAGTGTTATAGATAACAGGAGAGCTGCGAGGAGAGCAAGGTTCCAAAGATCCGGCCAAGCCTTCCGGAATACCAGAGGCTGAGCATCGAGGAATACATGTCCAAGGTGCTGGAAATTCTCAACAAAGTGACATAGATAACAGGAGAGCGAGGTTCCAAAGCTCCGGCCAAGCCTTCAGGAATACCAGAGGCTGGGCGTCCAGGAATATATCAGGATCATAACATGGTTAAATATTTGGGTCACAAGGATATTGTATTTTTTGCGGTAATGTTTTATCCCTGGGCCCAATTTGATTTAATCCCTGTTCTCAGTAAAAAAAAATCAGATTGACCTGAGGCAACTATTGATCCTACTTCTAACTGATCCCTGTACCCTCTTCTCGGAATCCTGATCCCTGCACCCTCTTCTCGGAATCCTGATCCCTGCACCCTCTTCTCGGAATCCTGATCCCTGCACCCTCTTCTCGGAATCATGATCCCTGCACCCTCTTCTCGGAATCATGATCCCGGCCATATTTGGAGCTTAACTCCCTGAGCCCATATACCATGCTACGAGCCTGGATCAATACACAGGGAATTTCTGCAGAAACCCATCCATGGGAAAAGCTGAATTTCCCAAGGCACACGCATGGGAAGTGTTCGGAATTCACATGGATGCCATGGAAAATCGCACACTTCCCATTCTTCTACCATGGGAAATTCAGGTTTTCCCATGAATGGGTTTCTGCAGAAATTCCCTGTGAATATCCAAGGTGATGGAATTCTCCGCAAAGTGGCAAAGAGAAGTGATATAGTCAATACCTCGCAAAAGGGAGCCCAAGAGGGGAATTACCGGGCTTTTTACTGCTTCTTTTATCTTACATTTCGACACTTCTCTCCCTTGAGTTGCCAGCTTTTCGAGCTCTCACTTACCTGTTAGGGAACACATGTTGAACTTTGAGAAACTATATGAAATATGACATGGTCAGTTAACAAAATCTGAATTATTTCAAATCTGAATTATTTCTATACATTCTATAACGAAAGTTTCTCATACAGCCTTGAATTCCAAAGAAACTCATTAACTCACTTCATAAGCTCAGACTTTCCTGGCTTGAATTCAAATATAACCTGAAGGCTTTTTATATACTTTGTCCGAATAAAGCATTTATGAATAAATCTGAACCGTGTCAATCATATTAACCCATATCTTTCATTTGTATTGGTTTATTGAAGTATCTCTATGATTGTTGAGCACTTCTACAGTTTGTGCCACCATGAGCTAGTGGGGGCCGCCCTCCCCTATCCATTAACTTTTACTTATATCTTCGGTTCAAAGCTATCCATGTGGGACACTAAATTATTAATTTAAGAACATTCGACACATACATTATAAATATATTCGCTTGTGCTTGGGGTCGGCCATTCGCTAGAAGGGAGGGGAATTTAAAAAAAAAGTCAAAGAGTTTAAACTTTCATTCACTCATACTTACATTTTCCGTTCAAAGTTATCCATGTGGGACAATTAAATATTCACAGGGAGTACGTATTTAGTTGTAACAAAATCGGTTTCTTTTATGGTTAGAGTAGCACGCAAACTAATTCCGACATTCACTGTTCGAGAGTGAAATTTATAAACAGACACAGGACCTTTCATCTCCTAAACTCCCCTTATTCGCGAAAAGGAGACAAAGATATTGTCTTCCATGGAATTACACTCAAACTTTTAAGTTTAAAATGAAAGATAACCAATGGAAGACAACATACTGGTCTTCTAGGCGTAGGTAGACAAGAGGGAGCTCTTGACTTAGTCGAACCAAGTACTGTACTTTCGTACTGCACGTATTGGACGACTCGCCTTGGAGAGAAACATTTCGGGGAGCGTGTGCTCTAGTTAGGGTACTAGAAGCTCGATTTAGATCCATGTGGGATGGCTACGCTTCAATCGCGCATGCTCGGAAGTTCAATGACGTCACATGTTTATCCACTTTTTCGGTCCAACATGGAATTCTTTAAACTTTCTTTTTATTAGATTATCTGGTACTTCGCGGTGCGCACTGCTTCCACACAACGTGACCAAATCAAACCGCCCTGCCCGAGACTACGAGAAAAAAAAAAATAATACCAGCAATTCCTCTCAAAATTGATGAAAGAAAATCACTGAAGGCAACAGCTTCGTCTTCTAGGCAAAGTAAACAACATTGAAATCTTACTTCAGTCGAACCAAGTGCTGTTTTTCAGAACTGCACGTATTGGACGACCCGCCTTGAAGTAAAACATGTAACACTGCGTGTGCTCCCTTCAGGGTACTACAAGCTTGACTTAGATCCATGTGGGATGTCTGCTCTTCAATCGCGCATGCTCGCTCTTTTCTGTCCGCCATGGAATTATTAAGACATTCTTCTCTCGCCTTTCATGCTCTGTACTTCACTGTGGTCACGACGTGACCAAACACAAACCATTGCAGTGCCGTGACTTATAGAGGAGGAGAAAAAAAAAGTGCAAACAAATCCTCTCGAAATTGGTAAAATGGCGTAGGTACACAAATATTGACACCCAAGACTTTCGTACTGCACGTACTGGACGTCTCACCTTACAATGATTTTTTGGATTGCGTTTGCTCTAGTCAGGGAACTAGTAGTTTGATTTAGATCCATGTGGGATGTCTGCTTTACATGCGCGCATGCTCGGTGGAACTTAAATGTTGCATGTTGTTCGACTTTACCCTTGTATTTATGCAAGAGAAAAAATTAGAAGCCAAAAGGCGATTGTCCTCTGATACAAGGAAACAGCTTTGTCTTCTAGGCGTAGGTTGACAAGAATGAACTCTTTAACACCCAAATCTGCTGTACCTCAGTATTGTACATATTGGAGAACACACACTTAAAGGGAAGCTGTCACGCAACTGCGCAGCTGTTCTGCGCATCTCAAAACAAAGAAGTATCGTCCCGTAATGATGGCCAGCGAAGGCTGAAAACCACGAAAAACAATCCGTTTTAATCTCGCTATTTCTCGATCCATCCGACCAAATGTTTACGTTTTACATATTCTTCAATAGTTTTCTGATAGGATGGTCAAAATATTTTTTCTCAGTGATCGTTCCTGGGGCATGCGCGTATCGTGACAGCCTCCCTTTAAGTTTAAATCGGCGAACTGCGTATGCTCTAGTCAGGATAATATAAGCTCGACTTTGGTCCATGTGGGGTGTCTGTTTTTGACGCGCATGCTCCGTGAGTCTATATAATAACGATCAGAAAGTTTTTTGAGAAATCTAGATCTGGTATTGTGGTACATGCAGAGAAAATAAAGAATTATCTTTTGATAATGAACTTGTTTGTCATTTCCACGATTCAGAAATAAAAGATTCGCGCTGCAAAAGAAAAAGAAACATCTCCCACCTGGAAAAAGTTTCCGCCCAGGCTCGAACTGGGGACCTTCTGCGTGTAAAGCAGACGTGATAACCACTACACTACAGAAACACTTTCTCGAGTTTCAATAATCACTTAGCAGTTTCTTTAGTGGCTTATCAGCAACAACAAGTTGAATATTTCAGTTTCTGTTAAGGAGGTGACAAGTAAACGCAGCCATCGAATATTGGTACACGTTTATGCCTGTTTTAAAATATTACGGAATACCCTTCCGTCATCAACAGTATCGCACGCAACCGTAGAGGTTTTCCAGATGGAAACCTTGGCAGAAATTAGACCATAATAACAATATTTAATATTTATTTACTTAACTTATTTATTTATCTATTTATTGTATTATTTATTATTTTAACATCCTGTATAATCTATGACTCTAGGATTATTAAATATGAATGAATGAAAGAGTAGTCGTAGGGTGAAACAGCTACAAAATAATAAAACGAAAGTGTCATATACAATCAACGCAAATCTGAAGTGTTGTAAAATTTCTAGAATAATTCCTGTATATTTGGTAGAACACACAACTTTCGATCTACACTACACTGTGTACCTCGTGAAGCCAAACATAATAAATGAAAATATAAAAGCCTGTGCTTGAATAAAATATTGCCGACGCGCGCACGGTCTAAGAACCAAACAGAATTCATTACCGTGCTCTCTAGGTAGGAGAATAAATTCACTTACTTGATTATCTGCCCATGTATGTCTGGCCTGTCTGCCGATGTGACGTTCTGTTGTTTTCAGTTGTCTGTTTGTTTCTGCTACTGGCTCTTATCTGGCCATCCCCAATTGCAGAAAAAAGATTTTACGTCTATTGGACTGTAAAAAGAAAAAAAAACCCCATAAAATTCCAAGAAAAAAATGTTTTCCGAAAACATTTTTTTCAGGCTCGAACTGGGACCTTGTTTTTCTGGGGACATTTCATGAACAATTTCCAGTTTACGAAAAAAAACGGAAACCGATAATTCTCTGAAATCTCGCATGAGAGAAAAAAAGTAATGTTTCCGCCCAAGCTCGAACTGGGGACCTTCTGCGTGTGAAGCAGACGTGATAACCACTACACTACGGAAACTAACTCGATATACTAGCTAGCCGATCAAGTACCGCCTTTGTATCGCCTTTGTACCGCCTTTTCTCTTTTCTTCAGCTGAAGGTGGTGTAAAATAAGACATAAAACCTTCATCGATAGAGTAGCTTTTCTTTTGTTTCAATACAAAGAGAAAAATGCAAAGTGTAATGATCGACTAACCAATAAAAATGAAAACGATAATTTAACCAAAATTATTCTAAGCCCTGACAACTCACACTGAGAGAAAAAAATGAACGCTGTTTCCGCCCAGGCTCGAACTGGGGACCTTCTGCGTGTAAAGCAGACGTGATAACCACTACACTACGGAAACAACTCGCTTCTGAATCTTCTTGAGAAAAGTATGAAAAACGTTTTTCTCTAGCTAATATTTATTCATTTACAGTAACAACCGAAATTCTCTTCAGGAATATGCTGTCTCTATGGAAACACTGTCAAAAGTTTGCATGTATCAAAACGAAATGAAAATTAAAAAAAAATGTAATACAGAAATCAGTGAAACAAATTCTTCAAACGCGTAAAGCGCCCCCCCCCCCCCCCAAAAAAAAGGCTGTTTCCGCCCAGGCTCGAACTGGGGACCTTCTGCGTGTAAAGCAGACGTGATAACCACTACACTACGGAAACGCGATGAAATTTAGTGTTTACAAACCGTATTTTTAATACAAAGCTGTCTTTCTCTATTAACAACAACAAAGTTTTCTCAGTGGTATTCTCAGGATAGAATACCGTTTTTTCTTTATCATAAATCACAATTTTTAGATATAAATACAATAGCTGTATACAAAACGTTATCATTAGAAGCTCTCATCATGTAACCGTGGCAACCTGAGCTGTATTTATGGTTCGCACTAGACTAGCAAAACTGAGCTCTGGTTTTCCAAGTGTAGGCTCAGTGGTCTAGTGGTATGATTCTCGCTTTGGGTGCGAGAGGCCACGGGTTCGATTCCCGTCTGAGCCCAAGGGACATTTTTTTTTCTTAACAGCAAAGAAATAAAGGCCAATAGTTATTGCATTCCAGATAGATTCAAAGCTTCGGCACGCGAAGAAACGAAGGTAATCTATTTTATTGTTGCAGGGAGACTTCCCGGTCCTCCATCAGACCAACCGATCGACCTACCGGTCCCACCAGCACATCGGCTAGTACCCGTAAGTTACGGTTGAATAGTTCATGTCACCATAACAGCCTTAAGCGTCGTTTAGACGAGCAATTTTTCCTTGATAAAATGTTCCTTGACCGTGTAGAAGCGCTAGCAATATTTCCTTGACAATTTTTCCATGACGATTTTTATTTGCTTCTGTAGACGATACAAAATTGACAATTACAATGGGGGCCCAATATGAGGCAACTTCTAACATATTCCTGCAATTGGTGCCTTTTCCATTCTCTATTTCAAAAAACATTATGGCTTGTCCGACGTAGCAACAGTAACTAGGGAGGTAGAACAATGAATGCAGGATCATATTCAGCATTTGTTGAACATACACTGTGTTGAATGATGTTGTAAGGGGGTGCAAAACGTAATCCACAGCCAGATGACCGTCGTGAAAGTAAACGCAATTGTGCAATCACTAGCCAATCAGAAACAAGAGTAATTACAACTTGCTGTTGGATGGTTTCCAGCCCAGCCAATCAGGAGCCGAACAAATTGGCTAGTAATTCCTTGCTTGTAATTAGTTTGCAATTTGATTGGTTGATAGAAATAAGCAGCCAATGGGAAAGCAAACCAATCGCGAACACAATCAAATCACGACAGTCATCTGAAATCCGCTCTAACTTCGTAGTTCAACAATGTTCAATTGGTCTGGCATCCCCATTCAACATCATTTAACATGGCGTTCAACAAATGTTGAATGAAGATGAAGCAAAAGTTGAACTGGAGTGAAGGTAAGCACGCGACCTCTCGTAAAACAAAACCAAAAAAGTTGGAGCCCAAGCTTAAAGAGCCTGGGTCAGCCGCCATCTTGACGGCATAGCAACATACCAAGTCGGAGAAAGCATCCATTTCCATCGGCTGATTTAGAGAATATAGAGCGATGTTCTCCATTGAATTTGGTAAATCAAATATGAAACTTTGTTTTTAGACGTTTATTAAGAGATTTCTACACGAAATTCGCCTTCTAATATCAAACGAAAACAGTAACAAAGGAATGGCTGACACGGGCTCTTTAAACGCAAATATCAGTATCATGATGTAAACAAGCTCACCTTTCAGCACTCAACGCGAAGTAAAGCTCTGTTCGCCAGCAAACCAAGCGACTATATGAACATGAATTGGTCTACAGCAAAATTTAAGCGAAGTTACAAATACAGTGATACTCTTTTAAGCGGCCACCCTCGGGACCGAGCAAAGTGGCCGCTTAATACAGGTTGACCGCTGAAAATACAGTACTTCAGTGACAATACATTATTTTGGGACTTTGAAAAGTGGCCGCTTGATACAGGGTGGCCGCTTAATAGAGGTACCACTGTAACTCTTGCAAAAGTCCCTTGGCACATAAATTGTTAGTATGACTCCTTGCTAACGGCAAAGATATTATGTAGCTCGTCCCAGTTCTTCGGGATGCCCGGGAGTACCAGGAACGTCATTCATATACCTCGGTAAGACACAAGTATTCAAAATAATGTTCATCATCGAAAGCTATTTATCATCTCTCCCTGAATTACTTCCAGGGTATCAAGCCAGGAGTGGAATAAGAAAAACAAAAATTCCAGGTTCCAAACATAGATAATTTTGATCAAAAAGGAAATATAACAGTGATTTTGTTGCCTTTATATACTGGTTTTGATCAGAGCGGAGGAAGAAAGTGTAACGTACCCTGCCGTAGCGGGATTTCACCAATTTCACTTGTCTGAATTCGAACTACAAAAAATAGAACGTTTTTGGCAAAAGAGGAGACTCGAATAGGAATGAGTATAACAATATAAATGATACAGGGTTCGTAGGCTTTGTGAATGACAAAAATCCAGGATTTCCCAGGAAGCCTTTTGTTATTTTTCCAGGAGGTCTCCAGGAGTTTTTATTGGGTAGAAATGCAACCAATAACCCCCAAAAACATGATAAGTCTGGAGGATGTCATAATTTGCAGTCTAAATTCAGATTCATGAAACTGTGCTGACTGATTCAACCACATTTCAATTTAAACATTTTTCCGAGGAGTTTTCCAGGATTTTCCTCAAAATTCCATGACTTTCAAGGACTTTCCAGGAAGAAAATGAAAATCAAGGGTTTCCAGGACGCGTACGAACCCTGATCATAGGAACCCGACACCCAGCTCTTCCAAGACCTATTTCAGCATTACACATAAGCAACTTACGTCCTTATTGTCACACCCTTTCGACTTTCCAGAGCCATTTCGAATCAGAATACTGGAATACATCAACGTATTCCGTCGCCTTCATGGGGTCCCTCCTGTCATTCCGTCAAAGCCTATTCATGACGCCGCGCAGAAATGGGCGTTACGAATCAGCTCACTCGGCACGGCACGACGGGATCCGAAGTCTCCTTATGGGTCCACGATATGCATCCGGAGAGGTCAGCGGCCTATACTTGCGAAGGAATGTGTGTTTGAGTGGTAAGTTATGTAGATGTACCGCTATCAAGATAATTGGTATACAAAATGAGAAAAACCTATAACATTTATTTCCGATGATTCTGTGCGAAGGACTTTCTGATTGGGTGATTTTTTCGTCAAAATCCCGCAATTTCAGCGCGCGTGGTTGAGGCACAGGTAGCCCGGTTCAAATCTTTTGTTAAATTGGAAATCGAATATTCGCAAGCGTCTCTATGATCACAGTTCATTATTATGTTGCCACGATAATATTGTCTCGTGTAGCTAAGCAGGGAAATATCATTTCAACTAGAGCGCCCACGTTACGCAGTCGTAACATTACCCTCTTTATTAGTTAAAGGGGCTCTAGCACGCTTGCTGGCCACTTCTCTGACAAGCAAATAGCTCAAATCGCAATCCAATTCCATCCTCTTGATAACAGGTCAAACAATCTAGAATTGCATTTGTCTTACACTTGAAAGGTTTTTCTATTAATCTGGAGAATTATTTTGATTACTACAGGCAAATGTAGGTGTGTTTTCACGGTTACAATTTTACTTATTTGATGTCCACGGTGGACGAATATTAAGAGCGCGAGAGCCCCTTTAAGTCAGCGTCATTCACTAATTTATCTCCTCGTTTAGGTACAATGATGTATTGAACTACAACTGGCGAACACACGAACCGAAACTCCCCTCGCTGGAATTCTCCCAGCTTATCTGGAAAGAGAGTTTATATGCTGGCGTGGGTGGTGTCAAGGGCCCAAGGGGAAGATTCTACGTGGTTGTTTACTTTGATCCCCCGGGAAACAAGAAGCCAGATATGAAGACTAATGTACCACCATACACAGATGTCTTCTTGACAATGCCACAAGGTGAAATGTAACAGTAAAATCCTAGGATTATAGAACATTTTACCAGGGTAAAAGTTCTTTACCTTGGTTCCTCTATATTGATACCCTGGGAAACAAGAAACCAAGTGTCAAGCCTAATGTACCACCATACACAGATGTCTTCTTGACAATGCTACAAGGTGAAATGTAACAGTAAAATCCTAGGATTATAGAACATTTTACCAGGGTAAAAGTTCATAACCTTGGTTTCTCTATTGATACCCCCGGGAAACAAAAGTCAAATGTAACTAACGAGACTAACGTACCATCATACAAAGATGTGTTTTTGACAATGCCACAAGGTAAAATTGTAGCATAAAATCCTAGGAAAATATAGCATTTACCATAGTATTATTCTATTCCCCTACAGTGCCGTGCCAAAAAGGATACACCGAGTCCAACGGCAACTGCTACAAGCCCTTTAACAGTAAGGAACCCTGGGTTGATGCAGTAAAGACTTGTACAAGAGAGAACGCAACCCTGCTAACCGTGCACAGTATGCAGGATATCGACACTATCAACGTGATACCTGTGTTGGGGAAAGATGGGCCTCTATGGACCGGTCTAAATGACAGGTGGGTAGAAATAGGCCATGTTCGAATTACGCTCCAATACCTACAAACAATAACCTCAAGTCGAGGCTCTCTTTTTAAAATTGCTGTAAATGTATTGGAACTACATTTACAGCAATTTTAATATATAGATTTAGCCACTGGCTAAAAGCGGAGCTCCCGGTTAAATATTTTTCTGTGCTATGAAAGAAAAACAAGGTTGCCATTGAACATAGCTTTAACCGGGAGCTCCGCTTTTAGCCAGTGGCTAAATCTATATATTAAAATTGCTGTAAATGTATTAGAACTAGGAGAGAGCCTCAATTTGAAGGTTTTGTCTCGTGAGAATCGGAGCGTAATTCGAACGTGGGCTATTGCACTAACAAGCACGCTGATTGGCTAGGAACCGTGAAACCGATCCCCGGTTGACCTTGATAGAAGTGGAATGCAACGAGAAAAATCTAAAAAAATGAATCATGAATCCCCTAGATGAGCTACTAGCTCTTGGGATAAATGCCAAATATGGTTTAAATAAAAAAAATCTAAAAAAATCATCTGCTAACAAAGTTTGATAATTAATTTTTTGGACTCTGTTGAAAATATCATTTTTCAAATTCCAAGGAAAAGGATGTTTTCTCACTCAGTATTTTTCTAGCAGGCAAAATGGCGGTTTGCCGAGGCCCTAGATTAGAGTATACTAAAAATGTAAATGTTGGAAGCCGACTCCTTAGACTTACACTAATAAGATGAATTACACTGGGTCCCAATGGGCGGCTACTGGCAGCCGAGTGGTCACTAACAGAGGGTTTATTATTTCCTCAGTAATGTCCCTCCTGAAACTGGGTAGGGTAGTGAAGGCAAGGCGGGACCCCGGTTTATTGTCTCATCCGATTACTACTAATTACTACATTTGCTTATCATTAACTATGAATCAATAAACACTATTAGACAGGATACTGGCATGTATACACATATCGACGGTTCTGGTATTGAATATCTGGACTGGAAACCATACGAGCCGGGACAGGGTGACCAGCACTGTGTTTCGATGAGCGTTAGAGATATCTCTGGCATGTATGGGACAATGGCGGACCGGAAGTGTAAGGACAAGCATCAGTTTATGTGCCGGAAGCCAAAAGAAGGTGCGTAAAAGCAGGGAAGTGTGAGAGATGGAATTGAAGCTGAATATATTTGAATGCATTAAGCGCGAATCGCGTGTTCTGATTGGCTAAGTCGAAAAGCAATGCTTGTTGCGCCTGAAATCTCCGAGCGCCGAGTTTGAAATCAACAACAACGCTGAGTCCGACTGGTAAAAGTCACATTAGTATCTTTTGTTTTATTGTTGGTGTGTACATGTATGCCTCGCCTCGCTAAGCCAATTTCAATATTAAGGGTGCCTTAACAGGGCCTACATGTCGGTTAGATGTAGGGTTTAGCGAGCATAAATTTCAACCTGTCGCCAAATGGTATGTAGTTTATAAAAAAAATGATTTTCTTAAAATTTGTTGTCAACAGATGCGACCAGATCTATATTGGAAACTAATCTTTTGAAACTCATTGGGATCACCCCTATTATTGTAACACCAACGTTGAAAGCTAAAATTACATAGTGTTAATATTGCCTATTTAACCTCGTAAAGTCGAAGAATACAAGAAGTTCAGTGTCGAATACTTCCATTTTTGCAGAATCGATTTGAAATTCACACAACAGAAACTAAGGTAAAATGTCAGCATAACAAAGTACGCGAACTTTGAATTTTGTAGGCGACGGGACAGCATAAGAAAAAACTTGTGTAAATTTCAAGCAATTTAACAAAATACGCAATAACAATTTCAGAGATGAGGACATAAACTTCAATGTTTCAACAGGACTGGTGACATACAGAGTAACCCTGGACCTCTCTGACACGGTATGGGTACCCGATTTAGGCATACCGGGGACGCTCGCTAATCTACAACTCAAGAAAAAGTTTGAAGATACGGTAAGAGCATTGAAACTTGCCGTTACTGTTATATTAAGGCAGGGCAATACGAGACACAACATCCCTCGACCCGTCGCGCAACATTGCTAGTGCATATATATGTTGCATGTTATTGATAGATGTTGCGCGTTTTTCACTCACAACTCTAAACTTGTCACGCAACAAAAGCAGTGCTCATTTATCGAATCCCAAGGACCTATAAGTAAAGGGCATATATCTCAAATTAGATGTCAGTTTAACTTTTGTTGCAATCATTTGCAGCATTTTTACAGATGCAAACAATAACAATAACAGAAAAATAATCATGGTTTCTGCCTTAAGGTTACTGAGAACCTTCGCGCACGTTGTTCGAAAAAAAAATCATACACGTCCTTAGTTTAACCAAAATATGTCAACCTATATATGGTTGGAAAGCTTATAGAATGGACTAGCGGGCTATGGCAAAAAGAAATCACTTATTGATACCTTTTATTTTTTTTAAAGCATTGATTAAATATTTTGGTGTGCTATTTTCACGAGCTAACGCTGTCGAACTGCTGGACCATGACTCCCAAGTAACACATTGTTTTAATCCTTAAAGGTGTTTCTCAAAAACCGTGTCTGCGATTTTTTTAATTTTGTTTAGTTCAGCAGTTATGAATTTTTAAAATTTTTAGAGCGTGAAAATTCCACAAAATTTGACCTTCGAAATTGAAAAGTTCGATAACTTTTGAGCAAAGCAAAATTTAAAAAAACGCAGACACGGTTTTTGAGAAACACCTGCGCGAAGGTTCTCAGTAACCTTAAGTGAACAAAAATGAACATGAAAATGTGTTACATCAACAGCTAATGAAGATCTACAAAAACGACAGGAGTTTAGTATCTGCAATGGTAGAAGACTTCAGGTAATTGCATTGATTACTGTGGTGTTTGACGAAAATTATAATGGTACTTATGGAATGGAAGATACGGCTGTGACTTTGTAAATTCTACCTACAAATACATAACGCCGTAAGCCTGTAACTGGTGTGATTCGATCCCTTTCGGTACGAGGTACAGCTACGACTTTGATCTCACGACTCTGATTAAAAAATACTGGACTATGTGCAGGGCGATTCTTTGGCCAGTCTAGCACCTGAAGTGTAAAGAAAAATACCAAGGAGCAGCAAAGTAAAACTTGTACAGTCGACCAAGTGACCGTTTTCACGAAAACTGCACCTTTTTCTTCAGGGTTTCCACAAATCTCATGTTCCTAATGTTTAACTACCACCTCCAACTATAGAAAAGAGAAAAGCGTATAGGAAAGCAGTACGTGATCGACGAGCGTATTTAACGATGTATTCAACTCATCTTACATGTGTAGTTTCCGTAGTGTAGTGGTTATCACATCTGCCTAACACGCAGAAGGTCCCCAGTTCGAGCCTGGGCGGAAACATGTTTTTCTTTCGTTACGATAATATTCTCTCACAAGATCTTCGCTTTCGATTTCGGAACAGTAGTTTTAAGTAGCGCTCACGTTTAGTTACTTCTGTTTTGTTACAGGACTCCAGGGGTTAAAGTGCAGTGTGTCCTCAGATTTGGTCTGGGTGCTAACCTGATCCTACAATTCCTTTGCATACGACCTTGTCATCGAATGGAGGGAAATTTCCTGCTCCTCTCAACAAGAAAGCCAAAATAACAAAACTGGAAATACTAAACCAGGCAAGTCATCCTTGATATTGAGCGGATTTCATATGACTGAAGTGAGACTAATCGCAGGGAAAATACTCAAAAACATTTAGCAAATTTATCTGAAAAAAACCTCTTTTGCAAATTGCTGTTATTGCAAATTACTCAGTCATCTAAAGTATCACATGTTACTGGTATGCCATTCTGGACAATTTGGAGTGTTTTGAAGTATTACCATATGGAAAAAGCAAAACCTGATAAACACAATGCTTGCAATTCGTCGTCAACATCATTATTATCACTGAAATCGCCATCAGTGAAAGAAAGAAAGAAAAAAGCCTTCTTCTCGTCGTGAGGGAACTCCAAACGTTAGAAATACACGACCGCTAGACATGGCGAGGTTGGGTAACTTACGAGATGTATTGGGTGGCGCATATTGCTGCCGTGCATCTTACAATCACGAGGGCTATCTCATAGTATGTATACTGCTCCAGGCTATTACACCAGGAGACCTACTCTAGGAGAACCCCCTACTCTTACGAAAGTGAAATCAGAAAAAGAAAGAAGGCTTTCCTTCTTTCCTCCTCCCCCCTCCCCTTCGGCCGATTTTTGCGCTCGCCCCCGGACCGCTCGCCTCAAAATTCCAAGATGGCGCCCAAACAGCGATCGGACCAGGTTTTCCGCGATAAAAACACCCAATACCGCCTGCAAGCAGGCTACGAAAAATGAATAATTTATTTAATTTGTTTATTCACATTGAGCCTCGTATCCAAGTTTTAATTTTAAAATATCGAAATTGGTCTATTGATTTTGATCCATTTTTTTTTTCAGGTGAAGGACCACCATCATCGGGCATTGCCACCAAGTCTGCCAAACCACGTGCTTCCACCACTGCAATCCCCTCTGCTGTACGTCACGAGTGGCTATCCACACCCCGAACCCGCTCATGACCAACATGTATCTCCAACAACAGACGGCTCTCATGCAGAAACTACAGCCTGGCTTCAATCCGGGATACAACCCTGCCGCCATGCAGGCCCAGTTGGCAAACATGGTCAGATCGCACTTACCATCGCAGAAAGTAAGCAAAGACAAGAAAGCATAAGTACACTGACGCCGCTACTGCTATTGCTGCATACGTTTCGGCTTTACGAAATTTCAGCCAAATTTCGGCTTTACGCGCTAAACGCAAAAAAAACGCTTTCCAAAGCTCCCTGCCCAGACAAAATGCAACAAAATGCGCGGCTCTTGACGAAGACGTCTATGTTCAGATAAGGCAATTTTTGTGACTAACGAAAGCTAACACGGTCCATTAGCTTTCTGATCGATTCTTAAAAGTTTTTTTAGGATCCATGGCTTTCTGAGTCTTTAGCTGCACTCGTTTGAGCGTGCGAGCGACCACACTTTTTATTTTCAATTTATGGTGTTTTAAACCAGTGGCATAATGTGACTTTCAAATCCTTGGACGCATGGGCATAGTTCCTGGCATTCAGCATTCTCGAACCCAGAGCTCCCCGGCTCGCAACCTCGCGGGGGAGGCTCTGGTGACAGCCACTGACGCATGCGCGAGATTTAATAAAGAGCCGCTGAGAGAAAGACCTTTCAGCGCATGCTCCAACGTTCAAAATCAGCCAATCAGCGAAGGCCCTCAAATGGATGTCCCCAGAGCCTCCCCTGCGAGGTGAGAACGAGCCGGGGAGCTCTGGGTACGAAAATGGCTGCAAGTGTACTACTGCAACCTACATCATGTTGGACATTTGCGCATGTCAACTAACCATTGCAGTGTATTAGGGACAGTCCCTAAAAAAAGCGCATTTGCCAATTAGGTATAATCCCTAATCTACATCCTGAGAACATATTGCATACCTCTAGCTCTTCCCTTGCTCGGGACAACAGCCTGGGCCCAAGGGGATACTAAATACCGGATTCGATCGAATTGACTATGTAACATGCTGATAACGAGTTATATCTAATCTTAACTCACCACTTTATTATAACTGGCAATCCCGACACCTCTATTTAACAATTCAGGATGGTGTGATTAAGCTGGTGTTTCAAAAAGCAGTAGAGTAGAAGAAGTAAATAGAAAGCATAGTGTGCAATATCATTGAAAATGTATAGTGTTTGAAGTGAAATAAACTGGTCCGTTTCAGTAACCGTACTAGATGTGACTTGCAAAGGGATGGGAAGGCAACAGATAAGCTATTTGGGGAAACTTCTAGGAATAGTTGGTGGTTTTATGACAAGATCGAAAGGAAGCGAATTGTTTCGTGCGATATCTTACTGCAATGAAGTGTCTTATACATAAATTCATCAAAAACATTTTATTATATCAGCTTAAAATGGATTTTTAATATGAAATAGAAATGAAAAAACTACAAGTAGGAATTGGTTGTTAAAGGCTTTCCAAGTCAAGTGTAGAGTAGATACGAGTCGAGTAGAGTCGAGTAGATAACTCGAGATTGCCGATTTCATTGGTCGCCAAATAGAGTCCTAAAGTGTGACGTCAAAAATTTGACCAAATTCGAATACACGAATAATATGTGTATTCGGCGGGCCATATGTCGGTCGCGTTGCAAACCGATTTGCCTCATTTTTGGTGTGTATCTTTCATTCGATATGCCCTTTCTAAATCAAGGGACAAATATTGCTTAATCGAAAATTATTTTTTTTGTGTGCGCGTGCGACGTCATTACTTGACGTATAGAAATTGGACACGAACAACAATAGTCACAAATGAGCTATGCGTAGCAATTAATAATTCATTCTGTTCTCAAGTAAACCACGATAAACAAAAGTCACAAAAACAAGACGTGAGAATTCTCGCATTCCTACATAAGCGTCATACATGTTATGCATCTGAGGGTAACACTTTGAAAAAAAAAGATACTGGGCAGATACTCAGATCAAGTTCTCGAGGTCTTCCCGTTAGCTGTCACTCCTTGATGACAGATCGAATTGCTGTCCTGTGCTGTAATAAACCCATGGACCACATAGCTATTCAAGTTGTAATTGTTCTCGTTACTCGTGCAGATTAATTGGTCTTGTCGAATGGTACACTCAGATAAGTTGGAAGTTCCCTTAATCGGGGAAGTGATGCTCAGTAGTAAAGACGAAAGCATTCAGGAAGTAGCATCAACCATCCTAGACGTCTTGTCCGATAAGGCCACCGCTTCCTGTCCTTCCTCCTAGTAATTTATGCCAAACGGTGGTCTCACCCAAGAATTGAAGACCCTAACTGTGATAGCAGGTCATGGAGTGTATGTTCTCTTAGCAGTTACAGAAGAAGAAGACCAGTTCCTTCAATAACAAAGGATACTTGAAAAGTTGAACATCCACTGCTGGTGACCTTCAGATTAAGTGAAAACTTTTCCAACTTCAATCATGGATTATGTTATGAACCGTAAACCTTGCAAAAATAGTACAAGGAATACATCCTCAACTTCACTTCAACTTCCAATTATCATTATTGGACGCCAAGGATCGTAGATCTTAAATGCACGATGAACTATTTGATCTTCAGTTCGGACGACATCAACACTTCTTCACTTCTTCCAAGTGCCATTCTCAGACGCCATATGAACTTCTTCAAGTGCAATGACTGATGGATTAAATTTCTGTTCGCCTCCACAACTATTGCAATTCCTGAAGTCACTTTTTACTTCCACCACTTCATGTTCTGTTCTGATAACATACTTGGAACGTGGTGGCATTGCCCCCGGAACATTAATAGCGGATGATCTTCTTTCCTCGCCGTGCTAGTTGTAGGCATAGACAGCCCAGTTACATTGTAAAGAAAATATCACTCATTAAGAACTTCCTTTGATGGGGCCAGCCGACTTCCTTGAAACCCTTCACAAACCATCGCATGTTGGGAAAAGGCTTGTCATAGGGCTAAAGATATTCGTTGGAGAGAATAAAAGCTTGTCCACAGCCTTTACCTTATTTCTCGACGCACTCTCACTGCTGATTGAAACCTATATCATTGAAACGCGCCACTTCAAGCACGTCTTCGCGCTACTACAATACTATATCTAACCTGTTGAAGCTATAAATAATTTAAATTCTTATCACCTTACTATCTAGTTTTACTGAGTCTCCCTGAACCTAGACGCTGAAGATAACTAATCATTGAAAGCCTGTTCTACGGGAAAAACATTGTTTTATAGTGTAGAAAACATGTAATATTTTTAGTGTGGTTTAATATGGAGTATCTTTCAGAAAGATAGGCAGCCATTAGTTATTACTTTCTCAGGTAACAAATACTGTTCAACAAGAAAACATAGCACATTTTCGCAGCATGTTCCGAATCCCGAAACTTTAGATTACCTGTATGCATTATGTTCAACGGCAAAGAACACAGCAACAACCTGTTGTCCGTTTTGAAAAATTAAAGTAGCATTGTTCAATACAAGGTTTTCATCACGGAATCAATTTGTAACTCAGGAATTGTTTGATTGGTCAACGCACACTCGAGCACGGAGTGCGGAGACCAATCCGCGTTCCTTGTGGCTAATCCACAATTATTATACAAACACCAATGAAATACCGGGTGATCTCCCGCGCGAAAACGTGATATCTTCACACGTGAAAATAACATGTTATTTTCACATGTGAAAATATCACACTTGCCTTTGCTCAATGCTCGATTTTTAAGCTTAACTCAAATAAAATTAGAATTTGGTATTTCATTGATGTTTATATAATAAACAGAACATTAAATGACCGCTTGGAGATACGAATTTCATCTTCTCGTGTTAAAAATTATCTCACTCGTTCGCTGCGCTCACCCGTGAGATAAATTTTCAATAAATTCGTATCTTCGCACCACCGTGTAATATCCTCTATATATCCCCCCCGCCACAAGACGTTTTAGCACTTGGGAGAAAATAGCCTCGATCAGGCGCCATTTTGTCAGCCTAGCAACATACCGAGTCAGAGAAAGCATCCATTTCCATCGGCTGATTTAGAGAATGTAGTGCGATATTTTCGATTGAATTCGGTAAATAAAGAATGCAACTATGTTTATAGATTCGTCTTCTAATATCGTATGAAATTCATAACAAAAGTGTATTAACCTGGCCAGGGCAGCCCGAAAAATTGTCTGACACATGGAGGCTTTATGACACTTTTTTCGCATATGCATACGGTCATCCTAAAATGATAGACGTTCCTTTCAGCGTAACTTATCTTTCGCTACATTTTTGTATTTCAGAGGCTCTACAATCAAGGCCCTCCGAGCCCAAACTGTGTAATAAAAACGGGATCTGCTTGTCCGTTAGCAGGACAACCTGTCCTAAAGCCTCTAAGCCTACCATGCGTCCCTCAGCCTGGAACACCATGTCCTCCAACTAACCTAATGGGCATGTCAATGAGCCATCAAGGGCTCAGAGCACAGGGACCAATGATGGGAGGTGCTGGACTACCCTGTGTCCCACGGTATGGAGTGCCGTGCCCTCCGAATAGTGCACCTAGACCGCCGTATGGTAGACCTCAAATGCAGCAGCCGTTGCATCCACTACTGCAGCGTTTACAGCTTCAGCGGCAGATGTATAAGCCAGCCATGTCGACGCCATGTATACCTGGGATGGGTTGCCTTGCCTCCCGGGGCAAACGCCAATGCAACAAATGCAGGTAAGGTGGATTGCCACTTAAAGTGTCCCAGTCATTTATCCGACTAGCAATAGCATACCGAGTCAGAAAAAAACATCTATTTCCATCGGCTGATTTAGGGAATGTAGTGCGATATTTTCGATTGAATTAGGTAAATGAAGGATAATAGTCTAGTCGCCAGAGGGGGTTCACGAGCACCCCCCCCCCCCCCCCCCCCCCCCCGGAGCTAGTAACGAGACATACTTTTTGGGATCCTTAGGATATGAAGAAACTGGTTTTAGATGTCCCACGGCCAAAAAAGTGTCCCACGGCCCTCTTTTGTCAGATTTTTGTTTTTTAATTATATTCTTTTGTTATTTAATGAGATTCAAAGAGGAAATTTTATAGACTGTAGCACTGTTCAGAAAAGCAATTCCAATCCCTCTGGCGACTAGACTATAAAACTTTGTTTGTAGATGAGTATTTTAGATTTCTATACGCAATGTTTTTTATGGTACTGTAGGAAAACAATGAGAAAAGGAGTAGCTTATAAGGGTCCGCTTCATTAGAGCAGTCCTCATTACGTTGAGAAGTAAACAAGTCATGATTTGGTACCTTAAAATAGGCAATCAGAACGATTCTGGTGCCAAGCGTTCCACCTTCGCCATCGTTAACTTTGCCGCAGCCTCTAGAGTTCATTTCAGTGTTTCAATATTTCCATGGGAATATTGGAATCTCGAACCACCATGTTGTTGGGCATAAAATAACGAGTCTGAAAATGCATCGCAGTTACAAATAGATAAATAATAGAGAGACAATTAAAGCTATTTAAATAAACAGTTTGCAGAGTTCATTTCAGTGTTTCAATATTTCCATGGGAATATTGGAATCTCGAACCACCATGTTGTTGGGCATAAATAACGAGTCTGAAAATGCATCCCAGTTACGAAATAGATAAATAATAGAGAGACAATTAAAGCTATTTAAATAAACAGTTTGCTTAAAATGTTTTTCTTTTACAGCCCATACAGCAACCAAAGGTAAAGGTGAAGAGTCTTCAAGGCTTCCAACTTGGATCATCTATTCCAAACCAGCCATACGGCGCTATGAATTACCCTGTCTTGGCATGTACGGCACCCCTGTGCCAGGAAAACCCACCAGTATAGTTTATCCATTCCCAAGTGCTTATGAGAATGTATTTCCTTTCTATAGTCCTTATCATTTACAGCAAACTTGTGGAAAACCGCCTTTGAGGCCTTGTCCCACAAGAACCAAGGGGGGAGGTCTAGATCTGTTGTCTTACCACCTTGGCAGGGAGGAACAGTCAAGCTCCATAGGGTACTAAATTACGTTTTACCCCGCCCCCCGTTTCAGAAACCCCCACAGAAACACCCTCTGAATAAGAACCATAATAAAGCTTTAACAGGAAAAAGACCGTTGCTAGGAAAATTATGGACACATCACGGAAAAGAGGCTATAGGGGATATCATACATCAAACGTTCTGCGGCGTCATCCTTTCTTTGCACCACTTTACCCCCGGCCTGTTAACCCAACGTTTTCGCCATATACTCAAACTCCTTGGCAAAGGCCATGGTTTTCACCTTTTGTAAATCCATGGATGCAAAGTCCTCCATTGTATGGATCCCCATTTAGTGGAAGTCAATTTGTAAGCCCTCAAATAAAGATAAACGACTACGTAAACTCTAAAGGACCAATTCCCGTAAAGGGTGCAGGTTTAGGAGTCTCTCCTCTTCAAGGGTACCCTCGCTTTGCACCATCCTTCCCACAACCATTACAAGCTTTCAATTTTCCGGCATATTCGCCTTACCCACCATATGCAAATCCCTGGATACCGCGCCCGCTGTTGCCTCCTCCTGCGCAATTTCAACCACTAATGCCTATGGCACCATTTGCTAGGCAAATAAGACCAAGTTTGAGGCAACTATCGAAAATGAAACCCATGAGTGTTCAGCAAATGAATATGATATATGATACTTTTCCTATAACGGCAAGCAGTATTTTATTTGATCCTCGCCCGCTTCCCTTGAGAAAACCTTGTATTCCAAAGGCAGGAGGAAAGCCCTGCCCTAAACCCGCTAAGTACCCTGTTCCAGAACCATTTACACAAAGACATTTGCAATACGGACCAAGTCCATTCATACCGCCATTCGCGATAGGGCCAATGCCTCCAATGCCTTTACAGCAGCCATTACCAATGTCTATACATACACCACCTATTCCACGACAAAAGCCGTTTGGACCAGTTATGCCAATGCGACCTTTTCCTATGGCAATGCAACGGCTTTCAATGCAAAGGCCCTATTCTGGGCATACACCTATAATGCAAATGCCATTTGGCCCTCAAACTCATCTACCTCCTACACCATCTTTCCAGTCTCCTCTTCCAGGAGGTATGCCACTTCCAGGAGTACAATCCCAACGACAAGTTCATTCTCCTCTTAAATTACCACCGATCGCTCTCAAACATCCCGCTCCCCCAAAGCGACCAGTATATCATCCCCCAATGCCTTCCCATCCAATGCTGAACCATCTACCTCATCACACGGCTTTCCAGCACCGATTACCTCCACACCCACAAATGCACACTCCGTTTGGCCTACCAGCACATCTTAATCCCAGTGGATGCAATTTAGCTTGTTTACACCCACCTGGGTTGAGCTGCCCAGATTATTGCTCTAAAGCATGCTGCGCAAAGAGAGGATAAAATCGTGATGCTATGCTATTTACGACAAACAAAACTTGTAATGGCATGGTCATACTCAAAACCCGCTCGATCATAATGAGATCCTAATTTCAGCTACCCATGGTAGACTGTCCAACACACCACGCAATTCCAATTAATTTTAGATCCTGTGTTCGATGGAGTTTTGTAGCATAAAAGTATACAAATGTGGTGATGGTGAAAGTAGCGAACTCAATCCGTTAAAATCTCACGGAAGTTCCACCAATCCTTTGGTTTAAATCTAGTTTAAGTAGTATATGGTATATGGTCATAGAGCAGATTTCGTATCACTGCGAAAAGTGCCGCGGTGCGGCGCGGTACTGTCGCGGTGGCGGTACGGAACCTGGCCTGCTGTAGATGGAATGAAATCGCCAATGAAATCGCGTAGTCGCGGTACGGTCACGGTCGCGGCGCGGAACAGCTTTGTAGCGGTACTTTCCACAGTCATACGAAATCTGCTCTAAAACAGCAGACTAATGGTGTTATTTTGAAAGTTCTTTCCGGTATTAGACCAGCACAACAAACAGATCATAACATTGTCACACGAATCGGGCAAAGGGTCTTTAATCAAGTATACTACCCCTGAAATTCCATGGTTTTTTCACTTCCGCTACAGGGTACCCACCCTGGAAAAACTGATCTCATGCTACCCACCCTGAACTTAAAGTGGTACATACTGGGGGGGGGGGGGGGGGGGGGGGGGGGGGGGATGGGTGGTACTTTGTGGTGGTGGTAGTCCGAGGGGAAGCACAGGGACCATACGGAATGTTTGTAGAAACCCATGGGAAAGCTGAATTTCCCATGACTCAAGAATGGGAAATGTTTGCTTTACCCATGGGCAAACATGTGCCATCAGAAATTCAGCTTTTCTCATGAATGGGTTGCTGCAGAAATTCCCTGTGAAAGGGGCGGTGCTCCCCTTTCTTTCTCTCCAATGTATTTTGTAGGCTTGTTAGCCTTGAAGTTAAAGTAAGCTGGCCTTATATAAAGATATATACACCTTATATAAGGTAAAATATGACAAAAGCAAGTAGCAAAATATTAATATATCCAATTTTAATTTTTTTCTAAGACACACCTAAATGATACTGTGATAATTGATGTAAAATGTAATAATTATTAGAAAATAACACCCATTTTATATGGTGATTTTGCGCATTCTGATTGGTTAAAAGGCGTGTTTGTAAGAGACCTGAGAAACACGATTGTCACGCAAGGCTGTCGCGCGTGTGTATGTTATTTTCTAAAAGCAATAAAAATAATTTCCGCGTGCTCTCTGGTTTCTTACAAACACTCGGGGAATGTTGGTCGAACTGATAAAACTTGAAAGACACTCGACTGCGGCTCGTGTCTTTCAAGTTTTGATCAGTTCTCCCAACATCCCCCTCGTGTTTGTAAGAAACCAGAGAGCACGCGGAAAGTACTTTTATTGCTTAAATAATACATTATTTATTACCTGTAATATTATACGACTGTTTTTCAATTGTTACAAAATAAAGCAATTTTATTCTAGGACATGTTGGCCCAAAGAAGGCTTTCCACTCTTTAACCCCTCCTCAGACGTTTTTTTTTTTTTGCAAATTGAACGAAAAAGTGCACTAAAGGCAATAACTCAACAATACGCCTCGTTTTCCAACCGTGGGGCTTTCGGTGCGCCCGCGATCTTCTCCCTTCCCTCCCAGTAGAGGAGCCAAGCAACCGCGCACGTCGCGTTACGACGGCCTGGCGACCGCACCTACCAAACTGAGCAGTTCAACAGAATTGTTCAAAGTATTGTGCGCCAAAATTAAATATTGAACAGACTTGGTAACAAAGGACAAATGATTCGAAAATCAAGTAGTCTAGTCTCAAAAGAAAGAAGAGGGGAAATACGAAAAGTGCAGAACATTATTTTTTTAAATGCAAAAACGTGATTGTAAAAAAAAGAAGCTAATGATCCTCCTCCATGTACTTTAACTGTGATTACAGTAAATTAGCACTATTTAAAAACTTTAATATTTCTACAGCAAGTGGTCAAAACTTCGAATTTCAGAATTGCGGTCGTTCGAAATTAAGAGGTCAAGTGCATGAAAAGCTGTAGACAGCGGCCTAAATAGCGTACTTAAAGGCAATGCTATGTATGAGATCTTTCCAACTTAATTTTGTTCATAGCAAAGGTAGAGAAGGCGGGCATTGGATTCCATATTGCCAAACACTGTTGTTATTTTTGTAGAAAGAAATACATAGTTGACCACCAGTTTTAATTACGGATTAAGAACTAAGCGTAAATAAATAATCAAAACTATCCACAGTATTTCCCAGCTCTAGGATTAAACCCTGATGTTAAAGAACATATGTAGTTGTTGCAATGCCACATCAACAAATGAATGAAACCAGTGAGAACGCCCCTTGTCTTACACCTCCAATTGAAAAAAAACTATAAATAACAAGTCGCTACATAATGGAAGTTCCTTAGTACAGGTGTAGATTTTCTACTCTTAGCAGAATTCAACATAAAAGTTCTCCCAACAATAGCAATAGATTTCCAGACAAGTAGGTAATGAGAGTCGAAACTATGATCACGA
Organism: Scolanthus callimorphus; assembly: GCA_033964015.1. Classification (NCBI taxonomy): domain Eukaryota; kingdom Metazoa; phylum Cnidaria; class Anthozoa; order Actiniaria; family Edwardsiidae; genus Scolanthus; species Scolanthus callimorphus. The sequence goes on along the minus strand of CM066912.1, from coordinate 30,512,613 downwards.
TCCTGAGAATGTTTAAAACTCAATTGCATTGATCTAATATATGGAGAATAAAGTTGAAAGCGTTACGTAGTCTTGAAAAAAGAGACGACAGAAAGGAAGCTCAATAAGACGAATTTAGCCAAGGCTTTTACTTCGGCTCTTCTTCACGGCGGTTTCGAGTAGTCTAAAAAAGCAAACAATCTTGCGCAAGTTATTATGAGTGAGACAAACTTCTGATGCATTTCTGTCTAAACGATGCAATCTCCAGTTCGCACCTACTAAATAGCCGTATTCACACTAGAGGACGGAAATCTCGTCATGACGGGTTTTCCGTCTGACGAGTTTTACGTCTGTTATGAATTCAGACGATTTGCCGTCAAAACTGCGTCTCGTCCCGGTTTCACACTAAGACGAGTTTTCCGTCCGGACAAAAAACTCGTCTCAGACGAGTTTTCCGTCTCTAGTGTGAATACAGCTATTGTGGTGCTAGATGTCTATGATAAAGTGCTGCGAGTTTCTGGCACGAATTAACGGGGAGAAGACTTCTGTTCATCGCGGATCTAGCGGTCGCCCTTTATGAACGAAGAAGCTAAGACGACATCTTCATTGAATTACCTCTAGCATGGAGAAGGGAACGCTGTCATTGGCTTTAGTTTGCAAACATTTTTTGGTGATCATGAAATATTCATTTTATATATAAAACAAAAAACTTTTTAAAGTGACCTTTTTCGTATTAAAGTTCAACGTGCAAACCTGCTATTCAAAACTTAACACGAGCAACAAACACTTTTCTATTCACTGATTATGAAGTTCTATGAAATTTTTGGAAACGCTAAAGAACTAGTGTTCTTCCTGTTATTATTTTGTTACGGAAAACTAGAAGAATGAGTTCATCAAAATAAAATCGGCTTCGAAGAATCTGGTTCGTCAAATTGGTAAACACAAACGTGACTTATTGAAAGAAATATTCAAACTCAGTGATGTGATTCCTCGCCGAGTCAGACGAACCATTTCAGTGCACTGTTGGTTCGGATCGCCAAGTGTTTGGAATTCCTCTAAGACAAGAGTAGTGGGGGCGTTCCGCTAGGAAATAAAGACCAAGCGGAAAGGTAAGAAAAGAGACAACATCGTGCACTTGTGTTACCGCAACAAAGAAAATACTGGGCGAAATAGGTGGCATGAAATAATGGGAAATGGAGTTGTGAATATGAGGAATCTGGAATCGTGACTTCAGGTGAACGGTAGGATCAAACCAGAAATATATTATCTATACATTGGTGAAGTTCATCACGTTCGACTACAGATTCAAGAAGTATCTTCTTGGATTGTTTGGATATATTTAACTTTGCGTACTTGATTTATCTTACCGTTTTCATGTATGATACAACATGACCTCTTGCTGTTCAACAAATAAGTGAAAGAAATATATCATCTCTGCGTTAAAGGCCTGCCATTTATAGCGAGCAATGCGAAGAGATAAGCTCTTTATTTCAGATGTAGATTAGTTACTTGTCCATCTGAGGTGATGGTATTTACTTAGTTCTTCTTTCACGTGAAGCGTTGCGTGAACCAGCATAAGTCAAATGATTGTAAATATTAGGAAAACACATCAGGTTCTGCGCAGAGGAGGAATTTTGGGTTTTTGTAGCTTATTTGACTTGGTCTATAAACTTTTCAAACTATTGTAGTTTGGCGGGTAACACTAATCTGGGCTTATATAATGATTTGGTAATTAATAAAGCAGTTAAGAATCTACTCTGCCGCCTGTTTCAGAACCAGTATTTCTGTGTTTTAGTTCCTCGGGATACACTATTTCAGATCTTGCAAATGAAACATCTTATATTTATTCTAATTGCAACCAAGAATGAATTTATTGCTTCCTCTGGTTAACAGTTTTAGCATCTGAGAACGAAAATAGTTTAATGCCAGAAGGAATAAATATATATTATTGAGGACTGACCTACAAAAAGGAGTTTTCAAATAGACAAGAATTGTTTGTGGTATGATCAGAGTGATACCTGTCAATGTATAAAAAACAACGAAAGTGGGATCCTGGCATATGACGACTAAAGGGGAAAAGAAAAAGCATGAAGCATAAGTCAGGAGATGCAGTTTTCGTTTAAAAGAAGCAAATAATCTTTTCAGCATGGCGTTGATTTTTGAGTGAGAAATTTAAGGGGCCTCTGACGGGAAAACAGAAGCAAAACGGGCTGTAAAGGGCTTTCGTCACCCTTATCTAAGAACACGTCATCGAGAAATCAATAATAACAATTTGACAGATCGTAATCTCATGTACGACCTTTTTAGAATCTGACATTATCAAACATCAAGATTTCGTTATCAATTTAAAGATCAGTAGTTCAGACATACAAATACAATTCATACGAATTTTAAAGATCGGCGCAAAGGTATGGTAGAGGGTAACTTGAATTTGTATGTTGATTTTTTTTTTTTCTGTCCATCGAACCTTTTCCACACATTGCAAAACAGAAATACTGCAATCGACAAAGATAAATAAAGGTTTTCCAAAACTAAATTCTACAACGTCTTTATGCTTTCATTGTTGTGCCTTTAGCACTGACTGGATAATGCGACACGCACTTTACGAGAACAGAGGGGTGGCCCGCACTTTACGAAAACATCAGGGTTGGCGAATGGTCGTTCTGAAAATGCCAACTCTCGGTTTTATAGAGAGCTTGTCTCGCAATCTCGTTTTGTAACAAATTAACGCAAAGAGACGAGGAGCAATTTGGATCGTCTCGATCTCGAAGTTTTCCACCTTGAACTCGCCGTCTGGGAAAGTCTCGCATTTACCATTCGCCTCCCCTACTTTTCCATTGCCCCATTCTAGCTTTAGGATCCCTTCTTTGAATAATTTCATTATGTATCCTTGTGAATGGTATAGCTAGCTTTGCGGAAAAACTAGGTGGACTTTGCTCGGTCGAAGGTCTAACAACTCGAAACGTCAGCAAACCACTAGTTCCCCACGGCGTTTAAAATAATTTCAACCTTTGGTTGTTATTGTCTCTATCCATGTGAATGGTTGGTAAAATAATGATACGGAAATCGTTTGCTTAATCTCTATTTGTTATAAATCTCAACAGGTGGGAACACGAGCTAGGAATATTTCCAATTTCATCGCTAGAGATGAGATTTCTAGCGTTCGTTCTCATCCTTGCGCTGGCACGAGCCAATGGTAAGTACTCTTAGAAATCTAAAATCTATGACGTCACTGTTTCATCTAAATAAATTTATGAGTAACTTTTCGAACTCTTGTTTGCAGATGACTTCTTTGGAGAGGAAAGAGAGAGTAACAAAAAAGGTAAGAAAGCGACAGCTTTTGTTTCTGTTTTAATACTTCTCTTACAGTTCTCCCCTTTCAACTGTTTGAAACAAGTCGATCTATTGTTTTCTGAAAGCCGTATACTTCGCAAATGGCTACATGAGCCATCATACCATGTAAGATGAAAATAATGGTTCGTTGAGAAAATGAGGTCATGGCGCGCACGCACCAAGTTTCCCGCCAAAACCACAGGTAACCCTTCTATCACGACGCACGCATCACCTTTCCCGCCAAAACCACATTTATTCCTTCTGTCATGGCGCACCCATCACGATTCCCGCCAAAACCACAGGTATCCCTAAATACGTGGAATAAGCTGAATACTTGCACTTCTCATTTGACAGATGATAACAAATACCAAGCCGCTCCTGATAATTCAGATATAGATAACAGCCAGTCTTTGCCATTTGAGGAGAAAGGAAGCCGTCACCATAGTCAAAGCCAGAGAGGCGATTATATAGATGAAACGGACGGCGACTATGTTGAACCATTCAAATACAACGCTCCCGCGTCAAAATTGAACAAAGGTAAGTAACAATACAATGAACAAGGTTGGCTGGTTAACCCAAAACAAATATTCAAATAATGTTTAATTCTTCGATAAAACTCGTATTTTCAATATACAATATGATATACTCCCAACCCGAAGTTGCCAAACCTTGATCACTCTGCTGAACTGCGCCGTAAGCCTTCTCACTGTTATTAAATCTTTTCATTCTGCAAAATAATCAGCTACTAACAAAGTTTAGTTCTTGACTGTCCTAACTCAAACTTCAACCGATGGAAATGAATACTTTTTGGACTCGGCAGTTTTAAGGCCTAGGAAATGGCGCCTGGTTGAGACGCTTGCTTTTTAAGGCAATGGACGTGCGCTCTCTTTAGAAATGCCTTGGTTTCTTAGAAATACCTTGGTTTCTTAGAAATGCCTTGGTTTCTTAGAAATGCCTTGGTTTCTTAGAAATACCTTGGTTTCTTAGAAATGCCTTGGTTTCTTAGAAATGCCTTGGTTTCTTAGAAATGCCTTGGTTCGTCAAATGCAACACAACTACCGAAATGCTGCGCGCGCATTCGTTAGCTGGAATCATCCATTAAAGTGCGTTATTCTCAACCCAACAGAATCCTGCAAAAAACAGGTGTTAGATTACATCAATCGCAAACGTAAGGATCACGCTGCTAATCCGTTAGAATTGTCTAACACCTTGACACTTGGCGCTCAATCATTTGCTGGTAAAATGGCAAAGGCAGGAAAGGTTCAGGCGGACAAGAACGTAAAACAAAATCAAACGTATGGCAGTGCCGGTGGGTCAGTGAATGACGCAATCAGGGACATATGCATTAGAGCGTATTCCACGCTACAGAACTACAACTGGGCGAAAAAGGACATCAAACAAGCAATGCAGATTTTGTCAATATGGTTTGGCGCAAGCGTAAAGAGGTCGGTATTGGATGTAGCCAAGGTGCTAAGGGAAAAGTGTACGTTCATATTATCTACGATGGGTTAGCCCTGAACGCCGACACAGTTCACAACGTGCACCCATACACAGGTATACACTAAAACAATCGAGGATTATTTAACAAATTAGACCTCGAGGCCGAATGAGATACGATTAAAAAGACCATGAGGCCGAATGGTCTATTGATATCATAGCACATGAGGATGAGGTCTAATTGTTTAGTATAAACCAGCTTGTTGGACGGTTTTGGCAATAAATTCCATTATTTTATGTTGAAAAAAGTTTTCTTGCAAAGAAAGCTGTGGTTTTGCCAGGTACGGTCTATCACTAAAATTGACCATTAGTAGCTCAGCCAATCAGATTGCAGGATTTGCAATAGAACATTAGTTGGTTTATACTAAAAGCAGTTATTGGATGAGGTTTTTGTGATATTGGGAATACACAATGTCGAGACAAGTGCGAGGCCGTAAGGCCGAACTTGATTGCACTGACTGACATTGTTTATTCCGGATATCAAAAAAACACGAATTCAATAATTGTTTTATTATGAACATTTAACTACGCCCTTACAACTGAATGTTTAACCTTCAGTAGGTTTTATTTGCTGTCCGCTTTTCATATTTAGTGCTGAAAAAAATCAAAGACCCTGCTTATGCAAATGAGCCCAAACTGTAAACATGAAATCCTCCTATACTGACATGTAGCTTTAGCCCCCCTCGATTTAAGACCCCCCCCCCCCCCCCTCCAGATAGTTATTGCACAGTCCCTAATAATCTGAGAGCGTGGACTCGCATACCAATCCTAATAATTTCATACAGTCGCAATGATAATCAATCTTTCTGTTTTTCAGATGTTTGTGCGAACCAAAAAGGAGGTAAGCTCGTGTTTTAGTTCATGATGAAATGAGAAATAAGAAATAAGACTAAGAACAAACACAACCTAGATATTATTAACAACGAAGTTCATGATGAAATCAGAATAAATACACCAATCCAATCACAAGCGAAAGAAGTTACTCACTTACTGACTCATAAGCGAAAGTGACTGACGGTGACTACTCTGACAAACAGTTCACACCAGATCAGTGGATATCCAATCCTGCGCCCTCTAGACTGCTTGCAACCCCTTCTTCAGCGAACGTCCGTAAATCCAGAGAACGTCTTTTTTTACCCGCGGCGTGCTTCGATTTGTTTACAAGTGTCTCTCCCTCTCGACACTAGTACTCGACACTGTAAACAAATCGAAGCGCGCCACTGGTAAAAAAATTCCCTCGATTACGGACGTACGCCGAAGAAGGGGCTACAAGTAGTCTAGCGCGCTCTGGTTGGATCCTGAAACTCGGAATTTCCGATGATATTTACGGCGTTGCGAAAAATGGCCTGACTGACTGATTGATTGATTGATTGATTGATTGCAGTGAAATGTCAAAAGGGATGGCATGAAAATAAAGGAGATTGCTACAAGCTCAACAAGAAAAAGAAAACATGGATGGGCGGTGTCTTCGAGTCTGCAAAAGAGGACGCCCAGTTAGCGGACCTGAAAAGCTATGAGGTTATACAATTTCTAAAAAGCATTGCGGAAAGGCCGCGAAAAACGATATGTGGTTTGGTAAGTATTAACAGAGTGGAGATAAGGAATTAACCTTGTGTGAAAGCTAACGTGCTAATGAAATGGTCCCATGTGTGCGTTAGCCCTAGTAGGCGGAGAAAGAGAAAAAATCTCTGACCCCGAGAGGGATCTTGGTAAGTATTACTTAGTCCATGAATCAAATGAGTCAAATGCACTGGGTGAATTCACGCCAGGTTTTGAGAACTTTTTTGATACATAATTCTGCGAACTCTACGCCAACTAACAAACCACGGTTTGGCTTCCGTCAATCAAAGTTGGGTACAGCTCTGGGTGATTTCACACATACTTTGAGAGGTTTTTTGAACCAATAAGGACTAGAAATGCCCCCTCCCCCCAAAAACATGATAAGTCTGAAGGATGTCATAATTTGCAGCCCAAAATCAGATTCACGAAACTGACTGATTAAACCATACACGAGTTGAGACATTTTTCCCTGAGTTTCCTTAGAATTCAAGGACTTGCCAGGAAGGAAATGAAAATCCAGGATATTCCAGGATTTCCAGAAGATTATCCTTTCATGATCTAAGTAGTGGTTCTCCTTAGTGAGAGCATATGACTTCTCTGAGTCCTAATATATAGATTTAGCCACTGGCTAAAAGCGGAGCTCCCGGTTACATATTTTTCTGTGTTGGGGTCTTGTTTACCTGTGTGGGGGAGCGCAGACACGGACGCGCCAGCGATACCCAAATGGGAATACCGCTGAACCATGAAAAATGAAGTCGATCGTTATACCCGAGTTCTACTTTGAGCTATTGTATTCTTCCTGCGATACCTATGGTGCTCCGCTCTAAGGAGCTCCGCTAATAATGTTATTTCTATTTTTATTCTAGGGCTAAATGATAGAAATCAAGAAAGCATCTACTCATATGTTAGTGGGGCACCAATCACAGCTTTGGACTGGAAAACTGGGGAGCCTCAAGGGAAGAACCAAAATTGCGTTGCTATTAAGTTAGCGTCCAGCACTGGCAAAATGAGTGACGTAAAGTGCTTCGACAAAAAGCCATTCATCTCCAAAAAGTCAAAGCTTGGTGAGTTTGATATGCGAAACGACGGATCATGTCAAACAATGTAAATCGAAAACTTTCGATTTTGGAGCTGTCAGCTCTCACGGTCAAAACCAATCTGGTATTGCTTTCCTTATTGGGAAGGCACTGCAGATCTTCATCTAATAATAATTTGGCAAAAACTTGCTCGAAAACAGTCATATCTTGGCGAAACTTGCAGGAATTCAAGCGATTAAAATGCTCTTTCCATCCGCCATTTTGAATTGTAACTTTGTTCTTGCCACTCGAAAATAAAACTCATATCTTCGCGCCACCGTGTAATATCCTCTATATATAACTCGTCAAACTCAACAAAGAAATAAATTAATTAAAGAAAAGAAAGTTTTTTTTGCTCATCTCGGGGTACACTAAGTGGTCTTAATACATGACAGGTTAGAAAAGGAGAGGTTGGAAGACTTGATGAACGGCTGCATAAGATGATGTGAATTGCTGCCGCGAAGTTACAATCACGAGAGCTCTTGTACAATATATATGCCTCAGAAATCTAGGCCATTGCACGGGGGGATAATCCCATATTCTTACGAAGATTGCAATGGGTTGAAGGCAAACGGAAAATGGATATATTGTCACATCCGAAAGACAAAGGAAACACAGTAGACCTTAGGGCTGGTTTCCATATAGTCTTATCTGTCGTATCAGTCAACCGTGAAACAAAAGAATAAATTCAATTTCCATTGTTTCACGGTCGACAGATACGACAGATAAGACTATATGGAAACCAGCCTTAAGTTCAACCCACAATGGGAGCAACGTTGCATCTCTTATTTTTTTTCAGGATATATTCTGTACGAATTTACACTGAAGCTAGATATGCCATTCGACAACAGTTTTACACAAGTTACCTCGCTGAAATACCAAGATTTGATCAAGAAATTGACAGATTCGGTAAGAACCACACTACGAGCCACGCTCGATAAAATGCAATGAAACAGCTTATTATACGACCGTGACGTAATTTTACCATATAATGTCAAAATTAAGTGCAGATATGGAGCCATATTACACGGCTGACAGCCGTATTGCACTGTAGTAAACCCGTTATAAACCGGTTTTGCGCGCACTTGAATGGCTTCCCGAACATGTGCTAGTCAATATATATCCGTATTGGGCAAAATTACTGGTCTTCTGAACTACTGGAAAAATATACCTGTTGTAAATTACCCTGGCCACTCCCAATAGGCCACGATCTTGAAAGTTCCTGCTAGTACTCTTCAGTCAAGAGTTTTGTACATAAATAGATCAAGAACGTTGTGACTGAAATCTTTGAAAATTTGAGAACCAAATGAAAACTATTTTCATAATCCTATAGCGAACAATAAGGAATTATCCTTTTTACATTTCATTTCGTAGTTCCAAAGATTTTCAAAGATAGCAAGGAGGCAATACTTGCAAAAATTCACTTCTTGGATATCCGGTAAGTTGCATTACTGATCCCTGCATTTTAGCAGTTGGACAATGCTTCGGTTTCCTTTTCAAATCGCTCATGCATTAGAATAGCTCAAAACTAAATATTCTGAAAGTCTGGGAGTAATACGCTAATTTGGAGCGAAGTAAAAAGGCCTCTAAAGTTGCATACTTTTATAGTGTTTGTATGGAGATTATGTCGAACTATCTGACGGCTATCTCTAAAAATACGAAACTCTAGCGGCCTATAACTTTGCCCCCAATTATTGGAATTCTCAAAAATTATCAGGATTTCTTAGTTTTGGGGTATTCTAGCTAGAGCATAGAAAATTTAGCGGAATACCCAATCAACGCTTAACTGCTAAATTGCGGGGATCGGTCAATTACATATACTATTTTCACAATCACTGAACTTTGATACAAACGCTGTTATTCCGAGCCGAAATAAAGAAAGCGCTTCTCGATTTCACGCGTTCCATTTAGTCTGGCGGTTTAGCGAAATAATTGCGCACTCTTGCCTAAAGGTTCCAAAATTTTCAGTAGTTTATTGAAGATAAGCTATGGAGCCAACGCTAAATTTTATTCGTAGCGAAAGCTAGAGTTTTAATTTTAAACCATTGTTATGCTAGTGGCAGCCATCTTTGAATCCTTTCTTATTAATGACACTCATCTAAATCCACTGTTATTCTGTAACAACAGATCAACTCCCAAAGTTCAGATAGCCGTCACACCTCTCACTAGTCCCTATAGCTCCAGCAACTACGGAACACAATACTATGGCAAGCGAGAATATGTACCCACAGGTACCCCCGGTCCTCCCACTCATCACCCAACAAGCGCCGACCCTACACCATCACCATCACCCTCCTCATCGGTAGATGATGATGAAGATGATGAGGTGATGGACGATGACATGATGTTTGGGGATAAATCAAAGAAAAAAAACAAAGCCAAGTAAGTCTTTTTCTCCCATTAATGCAATGTTCACAATTCTGTGAAGTCCACACCAGAATTCTGTGAACTCCACACCAGCTAACAAACCGCGGTTTGGCTTTCATCAATCAAACGAGTGAACAGCTCTTGGTGATTACACGCAGGCTTTGAGAGGTTTTTTGAACTAATAAGGACTATCTAGGCTTCAAAACCAAATTTTCCATCATAAACTGCAAGTGAAACTTTGCGTCGGTCTTAAAAGGTTTGATGGACGTAAGCCAAGCGAAAAAAACAAAGATTGGCGTTCGGAAATTGGAAGTTTCAAGAGTTGTGAAAATCAGAGTAATCTACCGTTGTAGCCATGCAGTATGAAGAATGAGAGGAATGCATTAAGTCAATGAGATGCTAAAGGTGGCTTTAAAAATCTCTGCATTTAAGTATCATTCTCAGTTTTAATCCTGCCCTCCAGTTTTTCCATCAAACTCTCATTCATTTGAATATCAGGGAAGACGTAGAATGAACATTTTTTCATAGAACAAAGTATTTGTTTCAGGCTTCCTGTGTCTCACGCGCGCGCGCCCAAAAAGGCGGGAAAGTTCCAGCCAATCAGAAACGTTCCTTGCAAAGACATGTCGGAAATTAATAGTATTGAAAATATTTATTTTAGGGCTCCAGCTAAGCCAAGCAAAACCTATGCGAGGGTGGTGATCAAGTGCGGTGTTAAGAATCTAAAGAATCCGACACTGCCAGCTAGCTGTCCGCATATCATCCTTGATGCACTGAAGAAGGCAAAAGGCAAACTGCCAGCTCCCGTGAACAAGAAGGCTAAGATCACAGATATCAAACTTCTACCGCCAGGTCAGAAATAGGAGGGCGCATCGCCCAACTTCGCACGAAGAAAACGTAAAACAAGAGTAAAAACCGATTTACTTTTGACACTCATCTGAAATCCGCTCTATAGTTCCTTCTTTATCTTTTATAAAATGGGAGTTGAAATAGGTAGCTAATCCCTGATATATTTTCATTTCAGGAAGCGAGCCCACCACGGAATACATCTGCCCAAGTAGCTGTGCTATGTCCCCGACCTGCGCCTCCCCGTGCCAGAGCCAATGCTGCTTCCAGACTCCATCTTACTATAATCCATACAACCCGTACTCTCCTTGCACGGGCACAGTGTGCACACAGAGCACCCCCGCCAAGCCTCCCAAGCAACCCAAGATGATGAAATTCTCAGTACAGAGAGGACCCACCCTCAAGTTCAAAGCACCAAAGTAAGTTTTTCTTTCCACCTTGTTTCAACCTTTATATCATTGGGCAGTCGCAAAAAAAAAAAAATTCCAGGTGGGTGGTGTCAAAATGGAGCTCGGAATTCCAGGGTGGGTGGTCAAAGTAGAGCTTGGAATCCCAGGGTGGGCACCCTTAAAATACGAAATTCCAGGGTGGGTGGTTCAAGTTAAAAACTCCAGGGTGGGTAGCTGTGACTGGGGTCCTCGAAAGGGGAGGGGGGGTGCGATGTTTTTTGCGACTGCCCATTCCTGCTAAGAGATTGGTAGTAAAGCTTATAGAATATTTCTAATATACACATTTTATATTTTTCTCGAATACTATTACTAATATTTATCTAGAACTTTTTCATGCGATTGTAATTTGTAAATTAAGAAAATGATTTCTCATTGTCTGTAAAATGACTTGATAGTTGTAAGTTATTTTGTTAGATGTTTGGAAACTCAATTCATAGCCGAATGGGCACTTTTGTATATAGATTGAGCCTTTCTTGTCAACTGATTTCTTGCTCTCCAATTAGCCAATCAGAAGCGTTCCAAACAATGGAAAAACAAATCTGCAATTGAGCGGAAAACCTCTTTCATCTCCCAGGAGAACCTTTCCCTTATGTCAAATGTAAACTAGGTTTGACTTGAACGATGATTAAATCTAGTTTTTGCTTCCCAAAACTGTGAAAATTCGGGGATCCCAACGTTTGGTTTCCACACACAATTCTTTGTCTTGTAAGGTGCGATCAGCTGGAGGTAATGTGAGTTTAGCTTTGAAAGATTCACATTTTTTCCAGTGACATGTCTATTTCTATTCCTGTGCATAACTAGCTGATAAGATATTTCTCTTATGCAATAGTCAATGCCCTATCATGTCATTGGTAGCTGATAGATATATTCAGAGGCAGATATTTAAGTTCAAGGAGGGCCTCTCTACATGTAACTTCTCCAAGAGGATCAAAATTGTGTGAGCCGCACGAAAGGAAATAAGGATATTACCAATAATGGTAAAACAAAAACAATTGTAGAAACAAATAAATAACAGTACCCATTATTAAAAATGTGTGAAAAACATAAACTAAGAACAGCATCAAATTAACTCCAGTGTCAAGGCGAGGTAAAACGGGCAACAAAATCGCTCAACTTGTCGCGCAATATATTGTTGCAACTCGAGTTGAAGAGCGATGCTGCGCGTTTTACCACCTGACCAGACAACTTGTCTCGCAACAAATCGGCATGTTGCAAGTTTGGAAAATACGGACGCCTGATTGGTCAATGCCACAAACTGTGACGTAATCCAATACAAACAGACTTGTCAGATCGCAAGACGAGGTAAAACGAGTACCAAAATCGCTCAACTTGTCTCGCAACATTGCTGCAAAACGAGTTGAAGAGCGATGCTGCGCGTTTTACCACCTGACCAAACAACTTGTCTCGCAACAAATCACAAATCTGTTGCAAACCAAATTTCCGAACCAAGTTGAGCGTTTTACCTCGCCTTAAGTAATAATGAGGATGCGAAGACATTGAATTTCTTCTAGGGAAATACATATTGAAGAGCACAAAAAGAAATAAGGATATTACAAATGGTGATAAAACATAAGTTGTAGAAACAAATAAATAACAGTAATTAAAAATGTGTAAAAGATAAAACATAAAATAACATAAAATTAGCTCAAACGTAAATAAGAATGAGGATGTGAAGACAGTACAATCCTGTGAACTCGAAACTCTGATTTAAGAAACTAAATTGACTCCAAATACACCGCTTGTCTGTTATTGTTCCTTTTCAACAATAAAAACAAAACATGAAACAACAACAAAACAACCGCTTGTCAATCAAGTTTGTTAACAAAATGGTACCGCGACTGAAAAAAAAAACTAGAAATAAAAAGCAAAAAATCACTAGAACAACATTTATTACAATTATTTATTTATATCCAAAGTTTATAAAAATATATATTTGTCCTACAAAGAAGGCGAGCTTCCAAGACTGTACTGTTTTGTTTTTCAATAACAAACTTTATACGTATTTTTTTGGCTGCACATGTTTTACATTTGGGAGATATATATATCTGCTTCTATTTTGAAAGTGAATAATAACTATCGAAATTTCCTTTTATTCATTTACTTTGGGTTTTGTTCTATCAGAGTGTTGAGTTTACAGTATTTTACTGTGTTCGCTTTCAGGTGGGCCCGCCTCCCAAACCAGTAAAGCCAATGCCCTGTCAACCCACCATTGCTAACCCCTGCGTGACTCCCGCCTATGGATATGGCACTAGCTACACCACGCCCTACGCCGCTACTGGCTACACCACACCTTACCACGCCACTAGCTATGGGACAGGGCACCACACAGGGTACTCTACTTACCCCACACCCTGCACTCAGAGCCCATGTCCACCACAAGCTGCAGCCAAGCCAGCTACACCAAAGAAAGGATTCTATAACGCAGTCCCTTACGGCTTCCCTCAACAATATCCACCGCAATATGGATATCATCATTCTGGATATCATCATTCTATAGGAAAGCGCTCCCTGTCACCAAAACCTGAGAAACGATGCGGTTTCCCTGGTTACCCCTGCTCATCTGGGTCATCTTATCCAATGGGTTCACCAATGAGTTATCCAAATAACTTTATGACTCAACCCATGGTGCCGATGCAGATGCCCATGGCAGGTCCTATGACTATGCCTCTGCCCATGCAAATGCCCTATCAAATGCCATACGGGCCTATGGGTCCTATACCCTGCAACCCTTTGCAGTATCCAAATCTATGTCCTCCAAAGAATCCTAAAGCGGCACCTAAAAAGGTAGCGGCTAAGAGACCCGCAGCCCCACCCAAACCATTGGTACTTCCAGGGTTCTCATACCCATTCCAAAGCATCCAACCACCTCCACCGCCTCCCCCCGTATACTACCCACAGCCTCCTACTATGTTCAGTGGACCCGCCTACAGCGGATGCAGTCCCTATGGTCCTTGTTCAAGGAGGTCACCTAAAGGGTCAAAGAGACCAAGACCCAAGAGTGACACGGCACGACCTCAGAAAAAGAAAGATGCTGCACCGTGTCATGGGAGCTCTTGCGGGACTAACTATGGAACAACTACACCGTATGGAACAGGCTACGGAACCGGTTCAAGTTATGGAACCGGTTCAAGTTATGGAACGGGTTATGGAACTGGATCAAGTTACGGAACTGGTTATGGAACTGGCTATGGAACCGGTTCAAGTTATGGAACAGGCTATGGAACCGGTTCAAGTTATGGAACAGGCTATGGAACCGGTTCAAGTTATGGAACAGGTTATGGAACTGGACCAAGTTACGGAACCGGCTATGGAACTGGCTACGGAACAAGTTATAATACTGGCTATGGAGGAATTCCAGTCAAGCACACACAATACAGCATTCAGCCTCCAGTTCAACCAATGCCCTTCAACCCTTACGGCTCCCCTTACGGCAGTGCTCTTCCGATGCCCTTTGGAGTTCCACTTATTCCTGGGTTAACTTATCCCAAATGTCTCCGTGACCCAACCAATCCTTGCAAATCAATCAAGTTCCGAACTCCGAGATTTAAGCCAATAAAGATCAAGCTGAAGGACGCGCCTATCGAGATCAGAGTGCCACAGAATCCTAACTTAGCAAGTCTGATGCAGTTTCCTCTCTCCTCAAATATCTGCTCTCCCGTGTGCACTCCAGCTACATGCGACAAAAAGAAGTGCCCTAAACGATGCTGCATATCAAGGGGGAAACGCCATGAATAAAGCAAAGGGAATAAATGGACATGACGTAAAATGGACACTAGAAACAAAATAACCAAATGCACATACTTGATAACAAATTGATCGCATTATATGGACGGGATGGCCGTCTATACTTTTATTCGCTGCATCACCATAGAATTAGTATCATAATAACTTTGGCGAGCATTGTGGTGCATTATCCGGGCTCTAATGAACATTTTGGCGGGCAAGTCGTTGATGATGGTCGCCATAAATTATTGGTTTTGCGATCAATGCACTCTAAAGTTATAATAATAGTAATTTAGTTGATGTTCTTGGGCGTAAATATGTTTTGGGCCCTTCTCAGCGCTAATTTTATCCCTCGCGCCTGAGTCGGGCCCAAAACATATTTACGCCCGCAAACAATATTGTTATGTGAGTATTAAAGACCCATCATCAACCGAGATTCTTTGCGGTCTATCGGCCAATCAGAGCACCGGAGAAACAATGGATCAATTGCAAAACAAAAGAAAACAGGGCGCAAAGCCTCCTGGTTGACGATTAAGGCCCATCAGGAACAGGGGCCTTTGCGGGCTATTGGCCAATCAGAAAATCTGAATAACAATGGACAAATTTGAGAAAAAAGAAAATGGGGCGCAAGGGTTATCGGTGATGGGCCAATTGTTGGCAAAAAGTACTACCTTTTTGGCAGACATATCATAGAAACATTTAATCAAGGTTTTTACGAAGTATTGACCAAGTCGAAAGATTTCTCAGATCTGTATTTCAGAATCTTCAGATTGAGAAAAGCAAATGAAGCTTCCTTAATTGAAGTAAAAGCTAACTATTTCTGTTGGAAAACATTCAATAATCTCCTGTCCTTAATTATAATTATACTTATTTGCAAATATGCATGTTTATATTAATTGAATAGTAAAAGTCGAGAAAATTGTACTTGATTTCCGAAATTAGCGAGATGGATGCTTTTGTCGTCTCCGCATTTTTCTTCCCGACGAAATGACGGCTTAAAGAGCCCGTGTCAGCCACTCCTCTGTTAATGTTTTCCTTCGATATTAGAAGACGAATTACGTGTAGAAATCTCTAAATCAACATCTAAAACAAACTTTCAGATTTCATTTACCAAATACAATCGAGTAAAAATTGCTCTATATTCTCTAAATCAGCCGATGGAAATGGATGCTTTCTCCGATTTGGTATGATGCTATGCTGTACAAATGGCGGCTGACACAGCCTCTTTAATAAACCTTTTGCCCGAGTATATAGCGAGTTCCAGATGCGTATCGGAACCTATTTGTATTTGCGTTTACTTTGAACTTTCATTGGTCCCTCATTTCTAAAAACCAATCAAATTTTAAAACTAAACGCAGCTGTGTATTTAATGATCACGCAGCTGTGTATTTAATGATCACGTGCTCGCCGCTCGCTTGGCTTGGTTTACAAAGAAAGCAGTCACATGCTTGGCGCGTGATAGTGGTTTACTTGGTTTACCACTGAAGAAGCCATTCAGCAGCAACTTGTATTCTCTCTCGTTCATGATCTATTTGGTCTTACTGCAGTCATCTGAAATCCACTCTAATGGAAGACTGATTTAAGTGTAAACACGACAACAGATGTCTTTGAATAAAACACTTCTAAGTCTAGGTTTGAAGCTGGCGCTTTGTTTTTGTGTCTAGAGAGACAAGACTTCCGGTTGCTTCACACTTGAACGCAGGCGCAGGATGCAAGTGCATCATAGCAACGCAAGCGACGCAAGTGCGTTAGATTGAATTACACTAATCAGACGCAAGCGTAAACGTCTCGATCTTCTTGTATTTGCGTCTGAGAGAAATGTATGAGCTAGATATCCTTGCGCAAGCATCTGCGCTTGCGTTTAAGTGTTAACCAGCCCTTACATTGTAAGGTCAAGGTTTACCACAATCATAAAGGGGAGCGATCTAATTTCAGAAAAGAAAGAAAGAGCTTATTACAAATCCTATTAACAGGCAAACAGTTTTGGGTAGTCGCGGAAAATACCCACACGCTTTTTTTGAGGCTCAGTGACCCACCCTAAAATTCGTGTTCTCGGGCTCACGCTTTTGTCTGAATTCCTTTCTCCACGGTCCGGCATGCCTTTCTAAAACTTCTCTGAAAACTGGCAATGTCTATGGAATATTGTGGAAAAAAACATCAGTTCTGCTGTTGCCCATTTAAAGTCCCTTTACTTTCATATTTGAAGATTTGTAACAGGCGAGTTATTTCGAACACATAAGCCAAGGCGGATCCTGGAACTTCAGAAAGCGGGGACCGGATAGTGAAAACATGGGACGAAAGTTTTCAAATTTTCTCCAGCAAATACAGTAAATGTATGATAAAATCTCCCGAGAAAGAGGGGAGGGGGCGGCCCCCTCGGCCCCCCTTAAATCCGCCTCTGTAAGCCCGCAGACAAAGTAATGCAGACAAAAACATGAGCCCGAGCGGACAGAATGGTAGACGGTTTTTTCGACGTGCACAACAGTGAAATGCGTAGTTTTCGTAGCTGTTACCATAAGATGTATTTTACCGCAGCATACATCATTATCAGAAAACCAGTGTATCTTTCTAACTGCATTTTGACGTTCTCCCAATTAATATTACATTTTCATGATCACTTATCACTTTTTCAGGTGGGCCCCGCCTCCAAAACCAGTGAAGCAAATTCCCTGTCAACCAACCGTCACTAACCCATGCGTGACTCCCGCCTATGGATATGGCACTAGCTACACCACGCCCTACGCCTCTACTAGTTACACCACACCTTACCACGCCACTAGCTATGGGACAGGGTACCACACAGGGTACTCTACCTACGCCACACCCTGCACTCAGAGCCCATGCCCACAACAAGCTGCAGCCAAGCCAGCTACACCAAAGAAAGGATTCTATAATAATGTGCAGGGTTATGGATACCAGTCATACCAGGGGTATGGGCATCACACCTACCACCCTTATCAGGGATATGGACAACAACCTTATAGCCATCATCTTGGCAAAAGATCATTGACACCCAACGCTAACAGAAGATGCGGAATCGGTTACTCTATGCCCTGCCCTCCTTCTTTCCCAATGTCCATGGGTATGCCCATGGCTGCACCAGTGCCTATGATGCCTCCAATGGGGATGCCGATGCAGCAACCGATGACAATGCCAATGCAGCAACCGATGGCAATGCCAATGCAGCAACCGATGACAATGCCAATGCAGCAACCGATGGCAATGCCTATGGCTCCACTCATGCAAATGCCGTACCAGATGCCTTACGGCCCCATGCCTTGCAACCCTCTACAACCCCCATACCAGTGTCCTCCGAAGAAGGCAGCGCCTAAAAAGGGAGCAGCAACGAAGCCCAAAGGTCCACCCAAACCATTGTCCATCCAAGGGTTCTCTTATCCATTCCAAAGCATTCAACCCCCTCTACCTCCTCCGCCTGTATTCTACCCTCAACCTCCTAGACTAGGACCAGTCTACAACCTGTGTAACGGGCAGCTCATCCCCAGTGGACCTTGTGCGCGACGCTCCCCTCCTAAACATCAGAAGGCGAAGGCGAAGAGTGTTACCGTTCCCAAGCCATGCGGAGGATCCATGCCTTGTAGCACCACTCAGGGCGTGTCCACTCCTATGTCCTATGGCGCATCCTATGGTACCCCGTACGGCTCCACATCCTATGGGTCATCATATGGAGCCCCCTATGGTACCTCCTATGGGTCCACAACCTATGGTTCATCATATGGATCCCCCTATGGTGCTCCATATGGGACCTCATACGGTGGATCCCCTTATGGGACCTCTTACCCGACCTCCATGGGAGCCCCTCTGTTGCCAGGAATGCACACACCCCCGTGCGGGTTCTCCCTGCAGAATCCATGTATTCCAGTTAAGTTCAAGAAACCAAAGTTCAAGAATGTCGAGATCAAGGTCAGGTCTGTTCCTATAAAGATCAGCGTACCGCAATTGCCTCCCGGGATGGGCCACCAATGTCCCCAATCCTGTACCCCTATGCCTTCTTGCCCCAGTTACTGCTCCAAGAAGTGCTGTATTGAAATGAAACGCCGAAAGCGTGAAGCTTTGAAGAAAGTGCTCAGGCAGTAAATAAAGACCCACGAAAGGACATTTTAAATTATGTAACTTAGAGTAACAGTAAGTGAGTGTGCGAATCCATGGCTCGGAAAGTAAGAACTGGACCACGGAAATGCAAATCCATGGTTCATAAAGTAAAACCTGGACCACGGACAGCTCCTGAGGGCAATGAATGCAAAGTCGTTTACTTTAATAAAGTTTGCATCTAATTATTATAAACAACCTCAAAAGGATCATGCAAAAATACTGTGAATTTAAGGGCTAAATGATTAGATATTCCTATTTCCATGAGATTATTTCTCGTGTTTTAGCTTCAGTGAAGTGTACGATAAGGCACGCCAGTGTAACAATTTTATTTGTCGCACAAATATCTACTTTAAATAGTAAAGACTAGAGTAATGTCTGCTCACTTAAAGGACGATGCAACAAGATCGAAGAAGAATAAAAGTCTGTAAATACAGTTCGTAAGTGATATAAATACGGTCAATAATGTAAATGTTAATAGTTTTAAAATATTCACAAGGCAGTGTAAACAATTGCAAATAAAGTAATTTGCTTAAACTCATTTAAATCCTTCCAGTTTTCACAATTAAGCGAATATGGATACAGCTACTTCAAATCACGTTGTTTCATGAACCATGTATCATAATGAAGTCGCTTTTTATTCGAATTTGGCAAAGCAAACTACACCAAGAACACTCAATGACGTTGTAATTACTTTGAGGCATTAACTGCTACGTTTTGAAGTCGTTTCGCTAAATTCGCGCGCAAACCCAAAGGAGTGAAGCAGGCAGTTCTGGCACCAGAGTAACGGATTGGTAAAATCAATAAAAACCTTTCAAAGTGATGGGCGGGTAACCTGGATGGGTGTCACCAGAGCCTTCCCGCGAGGAGACGAGCCGGGGAGCTCTGTGTAAGAGAATGTCGGAGAGTAGTTTTTAGGTCGAGAAACGAGAGTTTTCTTTCGCGTGGCCCTGCGAGCAGAGGCTACTTTTGATCTCCCTGCATTTTCTTTTACTTTTAATGTTTTCTACTACGCAAAAGTAGGCCTCTGCACACAAATGTCATTTCTCTGTCGCGCATGTGTCAAGAAGTGGCCTCTGCTAGCAGGGAAACATGTGAATTCCGAACGCTTCCCATTCTAATGCCACGGGAAATGGGTTTCTGCAGAAATTCCCTGTGTCTGTGTGGTTTCCTAGAAGTCTTACAGTGGTTAGCCATTAAGATCCGTTTCTCAGGACAGAAGCACGAGCTTCTAACCCTTTCGCAGCTCGAAATTTGAATGTGCACATCCCGAGATCCCGTTCATCATCGCGTACATAAGCAATGCAGGCACGTTTTATCGGTAAGCCTGACGAT
Source organism: Scolanthus callimorphus (assembly GCA_033964015.1). Taxonomy (NCBI): domain Eukaryota; kingdom Metazoa; phylum Cnidaria; class Anthozoa; order Actiniaria; family Edwardsiidae; genus Scolanthus; species Scolanthus callimorphus. The sequence goes on along the minus strand of CM066912.1, from coordinate 30,492,341 downwards.
TTTCAAACAAATTGCATGTGACTTAACTTCAAACTTTGAAAAAAAAAAAAAATGATCCAACAAGATCTCAAAAACTCATTGTTGCAATACGTTTCCATCCGCTCTGTAATCCTGTAATATGCCCACAATTGTGATCGCTTTGTGGGTAGCTATCGGATATTTTGTTTTTTGGGGTTCAGGATACCTGTGTCGCGCAAAACATCCGAAAAAAAAAAAAATCCGAAAAAACCCTGGCTCGCAGGCTACATTTTGGCTATTACCACTGTATGCATTGTTACGCGACCACAAAATTCAATATTGCGATGGGCGATTGGCGATTTTTAGCCGTCAATCAAACCAAAACGCTGGATTCGGCTGCTTTACTGGATCGATATTGATTGCAAAATCAACCAAAATGGTTTTAAGCTATCCTTGGCTTCCCTTGCCTAGAATGACTTAGAATTGATTTAAAATTTTCTTGCGTAAAATCGCCCATCGCAAAAGTGAATTTTGAAGGTCGCGTAGCAATGCATACAGTGGTAACAAACCTAGACTAGTATATTTTTGGCTATCCAATAGTTTTCTATGTTACTTTACACAAAAATTGTGCTAAAATCGTACATGGCTGTAATTTTGTTTGTAAACTTGTCGGACTGTGAAATAGAATTTGAATTTTTAACAATACTATAAAGTTTGTTTGCCGTGTTCCGACACTCATAACGATATTCAGCTGTCCGCTCACCATTCACTTTTGAATTCGGATTTTGTTTACCATAAACATTCTCGATTTTGCAAGCGATAAGCAGGAGTTATTATCTATTGTTTTTTATACAAGACAAGAAAATTATTTCTCACTAACTTTTGATCTAGCGGAGAAAACAGATAAACACAATCCCAGAAACAGTTATGAAAAAAGTTATACTACTACAAGGAATTTTTTTTAAAGAAAGAAAAACTAGATAAAATTGCAAATGTTAAAAAAAGTTTAATTTAAAATGTTACGATTTAATGCAATTACCGAAATCACTTTACAAGTTCTTATCAAACAACGCAGTTAAGTCTTTATTGCAATAAATAAAAGCAAGTATGCTTTGAAATAATTTGGTTAATTTTCTACCGAAAATGGTTCTACCGTTTCGTAGTTTGTAAGATGAAAATGCTTGATTTGGGTATAATCAGGCTGGCAAAAATGCCGCCACAACTAAACAGCTTTCCCAAAATATCGAAAATTTCACAATTGTGAAGGAATCCACGAAAAAAAAAAATAGGATGAAAGACTGAAAACGTAATTTCTTTTGCTGATTTCCGGCGATAGAAACAATTAAGAATGTCAAAAGCAATAAATACAAATAAAACGGCATCTTTATGAAAAAAGTAATAATAAATAAGGGAAAGTCTTGAGTTTATGAATTCGAATATGAAAGAAAATTTAAAGCATCAGCACGCAAATAATTTAACTGAAATATCGTTTACGTGAACTTGGCATATGAAGAGAAATTGTATCGGGAAATTTACACATAAACGATCTAAATAAGGGGTGGACCATTAGAAATTGGGGGAGGGGGGGTGGCAATTCCCAAAAAAAAATTCGAGCAAGGCCAATCCTTCCAAAAAAAAAATCTTGCAGAGATCCAAGCTAGTAAAAAACATGATATAAATTCCGAAAAAAAATTCTTGCACAACCTGATCCCCGAAAAAAAAAATTCATGCACAAAAAAATTGCCACCCCCCCTCCCCCAATATCTAATGGTCCACCCCTAATGCAAGGTCTTCAAGATCGACTGCAGTTTGTCAATGGACGGGTCTATAGAAGAATTTCACCGCTCAATGGAAATTTGATTTTGTCCGTATGGTTCCAAAAGTTAATTGGAAAATTAGAAAGGCGGACGAAATGTTAATACAGAATGTCTTCAACAACGTAATTGGTAAAGTAAAATACCCAATTTTTCTATTTAAGGAGGGAAATATAAGTGGCTAAACGAATTGAAGAGCGGGGTTTTATTGTTTTATCGAACTTGATTGGTTTGCGTGCTGCTCCGAGATCAGCGGGAGAGAGGCACACTTGCAAGTATAAAAGACCTGATTTGTAGTTTTAAGCTTCCAGAATAGAGCTTCGACGAACTGCATTAGAATATAAACTCGGTGAATTCCAACAAACAGGCGCGAAAATTTATCAGAAAAGGCGCGAAACTCAATTAAAAAGGCGGCAAAATCATGGCTGACGTCAAGGTGATAATAAGCGTTCTTCTAGTGGCTCTTATCCTCTGTCAAACTGTTCAAAGTAATCCAAGTAAGTCACAATTTTCTTGTTATTATAGATCAATTTGTTATTTCTTTCCTTCACTCTTATTTGTGGTGTGAGGTTTGAGTTTATCATCGGGTTATGGAGTTGCATAAATTTCAAAGAATAAACTTTGGTAATATATATTTGGTCAGAACAGTCTTATAAGCTAGGCAAACCTTCAGAGCAAAACCTGAGCTCGTATAATTGCATTAGCTCTACAGAAACCAAACAACAAAAGGTTGAAATTTTTGTAAAACGCCGTGTAGAACTAGTACTTTGCTGCCGTTTCGAGCGTTAGCCTTACGTCGGAGCAAAAAGAATCTTTACAGAAAGAATGGATGAAACTGTTTCATGAATCGGTCAGCTTTTTTCTTTTGCAGAGCGTATTGGGCTAGGGAAGGCTACATAATTTTTTAAAACTAGCATACTCTCACTCACTATTTAAGCATTAGAGCACAACTTTCTATGACTTTATCGGCGCAATAGAGTGTGATTTTGGGAGAGACATGAGAACGTTGTAAAATCACGAGCTGCAGCCGATAAAGTCATAGAAAGTTGTGCTCTAAAGCTTTTATGATATAGCGGGAGAGAACCATTACTTTATCGGTGTAAGAGTATAGATTTGGACCAATCAGAGCGCGCGTTATATCGTAGCTATATTACCAAAAAAATATCTGCTAGTAAATGGTACCTTTTTACAACGCCCAAGTAACTTATTAATTATGAATGCACTTAGTCTTACACACTATGTATCGTTGAAATTAGATCTTATTTATTTGGAGATTTGATGCTATTGCCTGCAATATCTATCTTTACTCTAAAAATCAACCTCAAAAGTTTTAGATTGCGAGTTCTTTTATACTAATGCGTTCAATAGATAGATCACCTATGTAACATATTTGGCTACAGAGCCCTTCCCTCAACTTCAAACCCAAAAAAAGTCTACCTTTAATATCATACTCTAAGCTTGAAATTATTAAAAACGGTTAAAAATCAGCAGGAGTTCATTTGCGGCGAATTCAGAACACCGAGAAACCGACCATGACACAGCTATTGGAAGTTTTTTGGGAAACCAGTTTACAAAACTGGTGCAAATTGTCTACGGCACCACATTGTTTCAAGTCCTAAGCAACGAAGATCTTGAGGGGTGAGTTTTGTTTCGCATTTTCAAAAAGGACTCGACATGAACGTTTTTCGATTAGTGCTAGAAAAAAAATTATAGTCGCCAAAAAGTAAATTTTGTCGCCATAAAAGAAATTTGTTTTCCATCTTTGTTCTTTTGAGAAGGGTTTTTTTAAAAGGGAGCCTGTCACGCAACCGCGAGGCTATCCTGCGCATTTAGCCTGTCACGCAACCGCGAGGCTATCCTGCGCATTCAGCCTGTCACGCAACCGCGAGGCTATCCTGCGCATTTAGCCTGTCACGCAGCCGCGAGGCTATCCTGCGCATTTAGCCTGTCACGCAACCGCGAGGCTATCCTGCGCATTTAGCCTGTCACGCAACCGCGAGGCTATCCTGCGCATTTAGCCTGTCACGCAACCGCGAGGCTATCCTGCGCATTTAGCCTGTCACGCAACCGCGAGGCTATCCTGCGCATTTAGCCTGTCACGCAACCGCGAGGCGGTACGGAACCTGTCCTGCTGTAGATACCGAACGAAATCGTGTAGTCGCGGTAAGGTCACGGTTGCGGCGCGGTACAAGTCTTTCGCGGTACTTTCAAAGTCATACGAAATCTGCTCTATCCTGCGCATTTCCCGTCCCGTAACGATGGCCGTCGAGCGCTGCTTCCTTTCAGTCTCACCTTTTTGAAAATTCAAAACAAAACTCACCCCTCAAAATCTCCATATAGTCCGGCGGATTAGAGCAAATTTTCGAAGAAATTGCGCATTTTAGGCTAAAGCCCCAATTTTTTGCCAGGTGATAGTTTCCAATGTATTTTTCAATCGTAGATATGGAGGCACGCTAGAATTCTTTCGTAGCGAAAGCTAGAGAGGTTTTAGAGTGAACTATTGTTTAGCTCAATAGCAGCCATTTTGAATGCTTTGTTATTCAAATGAGGTTTAGAACTTAGCTTTGTGAACATTCAAGTTGTTCTCTAGACTACACAGCCATAGCAGCTCAAAATTTGCTAATTCTGAACTATGGATTGAGCTGACTGACTTCGGCTGAGCGTCTCCTTAGAGTTTTTGCTGATCTATTAAATGTCACGATCAGTTTATGGTGAATGTTTATAATTTCTATTGTAAAACAATAGTGTGACTGAGGTTTGATGAAATGTTTCAAGAATGACCAACAAATTCTAAAGAAGATCGAGATAATTGGTACCTCGTGTGGCGAATGTGTAGAGAAAGCTTGCCTCTAACATTTTGGCATGATATTTCTTCCCAGTACTGTGCTATACTCTATAAACACGGACGATGGAAGATTTCACTAAGTGCCGCAGAGCTCATGAATAACAAAGGATTCAAAGATGGCTGCCAATGGCAAAACAATGGTTCACATTAAAATTGTTCTAGCTTTCGCTACGAATGAAATTTAGCGTGCCTCCATATCTTAACTTCGACAAAATACTGAAAACTATTGACATGCAAAGTATGGAGTCTTTAGCCAAAAGTGCGCAATTTTTACGCTTATCCGCCGGACTAATATGCTAACTTGAAACAATGTGGTGCTGTAGACAATTTGCACCAGTGTTTGTAAGCAGTTCAGTAATTAATGAATTACTTTTTTGGTGACAGTTGGTGACAGCCTCATTATGAAGGCAAAACACCCTAAGATCCACAGAAAGCATCCAGTGATATCAGAACGCAACATGAGGAGATTTCTGCCAATAAAGCGAAGTGAGGAATGTGGCGGAGGATGCTGTCAACATGTGGTGTAAGTCGTATAGATCCAGCCGAGACGCTGGCATTGTGAGCGGGTTCCCTGTGTTAGGACTTGCAGAGTGGAAGTGAGGGAGCTGGGTGTCGGGTGACGTAACGTCTCCTGCCCAGCCACAGGAAGCCCGACAATAATGCAAGCGACAACGCCGGCATAGATCTTTTTCGTGCTTGAACTGACTCTTTTGGAAAATTTCGATTGTGACTTCATGTATTAAAGAATAATCAGGGGATTATGAAAACATCAGGGAACTAACCAAACATGCAGTATTGGCATCGTTACCTTCGGCACGAGATTCTCTAGCCTGCTAGCCGGCTCTCCAGTGGGTTTTCTCGGATATTTGATTTGTTTGGTGCGCGGGATTCCTGTGTCGCGGGGGGAAGTAGCCTGCTAGCCGGCGCTCCAGTGGGGTTTTTTTCGGATAAAAGATTTTTTGGCGCGCGGGATTCCTGTATCACTCTTGCGCGCCTGAACAAAAGAAGCTGGAGCCTCTAGTGCCCAGGGTGAATATTTTTTGTGCATTTTTTAAATGTGCTACGCATGAGCATTAATTGTATACATCAAATTAAAAAAAAAATCTATGTAGTACATCATTTTCACCTTAAGTAATCACTCTGCGAATAGAGTCATATCAGTTGGACCGCTCTAATGCGTTAATCGTAAAACCCGAATCTTTACAACTCGAGTTCGTAGGCGCATTGCTTCTGGCCCCATAATCACGTAACCGATCACGTGCTCACCGAGTGATAGTAGTTTTACTTGTCCTGTGGTTGGCGGACAAACAAACCACTGAAGTGGTTGATAAAAGTGATAGTAGTTTTACGTGGCTCGTGATTGGCTAATAGGGAAACCATTAAGCAGCAACGTGCATTTTCTCTCGTGTGTGATTGGCTAGACTTATTTGCTTTTACTACAGCCATGTAGCGATCCCCTCTTTATGTCTCGTTTTATCTTCTTGCAGATGCTTCAGCCAACACTATGAAATGTGTGCGGAATGCTTCGGTTTAAAGTGAGACGTTTATGGCCGTGAAAATGAGCGACAGCCGTTTGCAGTCACAATACAGGATGCAGAATTGTAATATAAGCATTGATCTTTCAACTACTGTAAAAACATTATCAAGCAATCCTTAAATAAAATGCGAGTATTTGTGATGCGTATTGTTTTGATTATGGCGGCTCAAGCAATTCATATTTAGGGCGGCTTGTACGCCTGGGACTTGACATTGGGAAAAACTATGTTGTCTTCTTTCTACGTTACCCGTGTTGAGCACTCTCCGACGAAGGATAATCGCTTAATATTCGAAATAAATATTCTATATATATCATTTCCCTGGCAACCTAATTGGACTACACTATTCAATTTATATACCGTTTCCGGGAAACGTTGTCACCCCAAAAGCCTATAAGCTTGAAGCGCAAAGGGTAATGGGCGCATCTAAACTACTACTGTTTGATCAGGATTCAGATAGTTACCACAGAAAAAATCATAATTAACTCTCAGCACATTTCTAAGCATGTTTGCTTCTAATATTTTACAGAAATTCAAATAAATCTTTACCCATACTCCCTAGCGCACCAAGCTTTGTTGCTTTTTCCAGTGACAACGTATCCCGAAAACGGTATATACATTAAAATCACAAAAAATTATAAAATAAGACCAGTGATCTACATTTTAAACAACTCAGAATCCCGAGTATGATTCAACTTAGTCTAAGAAAGAAAAATGAACCGAGACTTGCATTATATAGTCATTTCTACGCAAGATATAATAGCTTTATCCGTCAAATTCAGCCTGTCAGAAATTTCAGCCTGGTAAGAAATCTAAATTAATGCCTATTCGCAATCCAATTCCATCCGTTCGATAACATACGGAAATACTTCACATTTGTGTTTATCTGGCAGTTTAACAGTTATTAAACAAACCTAGAGGTTTATTTTGCTCTTTTCTTGTAAATGTAAAGTCCTGCATTTTAAGCTTCCTAAATTAACCCTATAGTCAACTAGCACTACTCCTTCAAGATCGCGCGTAAAAACAGCCATAATACCAGAACTCGATATAACGATAAACGCTACCGTGATATGCGTTTTCAACGTTTTAGAGCATAAAGGTGACAATGAGTGGTGAAGTGCCAGCTGCCCCTGAGCTAAAACACCATAAAGGCTTATACTAATCCGAACGGTCGCCATTCGGTTTCAAGCGGGCTCCACACACTTTTACACTCATGTTGGAGCATCTTACTGCAGTTGTAAACCAAAACGCTTAAAATTTGGAAGAACGTCATCATTTTTTCCCGCCTTAGTCTTGGAGCGAAGCTGCTTGTGAACATTAGCTATCTCTGTGGTGTCCTTGTCGCTTTTCATATTTTCGGAATTTCACATTCTAGAAAATGTCTCTTTTACAAGTGACGCGATGGAACACGATGTCGGACTAAAAGTTCGTTGGTTGCATTCTTTATTCCATCCTGCCAAATTAACCTTGCTATTATCTCCTTGACTGACCATCAAACCAAGATGCATTTGCCCCGTTTGCCACATAAACCGCATTATTCGTTACCCAGAGTAACTCCTCCTTGTCAATCGTTGCCATAGCAACAAAAGTGCTTTTTCGCGCGTTACCATGGTTATCTTTACCACTATATTATGTGTCAAACCTTTCCTTGCATAGATTCTTCCCGTGCTCCTCGTACTCTGCCTTAGTAACGCACATTTTCTTTGCAAAGGTTTCGGTTTTGGCCAGCGTTATCCCGCCTTCCCAAGCATACGTTATAGGGCTGTAATAGAACAATAAACATAGAAACAAAAAAACATCAAAGCGTGGTTTATAAGGAGTTCACAACAAACCGCATGTTCACATTTCTCGGCTTCTAGACATTTTGGGGTAAGTTCGCCTGAGAGGTCCTCGCAGACCAACATGTTCCCCGTTTTCCGCTGGCATTTCTTCCTGCCCATCCAAGATGCAACTGGCGATCGCCAGTTCGTCTGCGAGGCCCTCGCAGAACAACATGGTCCCCGTTTTCCGGTGATATTTCTTCCCGCGCGTCCAAGATGCACTGGCGATCGCGCTGCAGGGAGTTTTACCCGATAAAAACAACCTCCAATGCCTGTAAGCATAGCAGAAAGCGACTGCCTATGAAGAAGTCTACAGGAAGTCCATATAGTACTTACTTCTGTGGTAAATGCACGGCGACATCAAACTCGCACGGTGCTAGAGTACCCACATCGTGAAATCTAGAAATTCAAGCGCAAAAACAATCTTGAGCAATATATTCCCATTACATTTCAATAAAAAAAACAATAGAAAACTGATGGATAGCAAAAATATTAGTCTGGATTTGTTCACTAGCCCTTTAACTACAAAGCGATCATGATTGTAAGCTTCTTGGACTTATTACAGACTCAATACAGAGCGGGTAGAAACGGATTGTAACAATAAGCTTTTGAAATCTTGCTGGGATGAAAACATAAGGGACTGAAAGCAGTCTATGAAGATGTTGTTTCTCTTGTTATTAAAAATCATTGGCCAGGTTTTATTATTGCTGCAGATTGTTTTTTTTGCCACAGTTGCTGTTATTGTACGTAGTTGTAAATGGTGGATAGTTAGATAGAAAGTATTGACGATTATCGATGTCATGCGAAAACCGAATCCAATAATTATTTTATTATTCATTATCTGACACAAATTCAATTTCTTGAGTCGAACACGTCGCAAAGCGAGCAGCCATCGTGAAAAGAAAAGATTCAAAGACACAAAATTTGCCGCGCATTTGTAATTTCACACAAAATACCGCTGAAATAACTTGCCGGATGGTCCAATAACCTGTACCGACAACTGTTTCCGCTGAAAATAGCATGGGCTGGGTCCAATAACCTCTCAACTGTTCCCGCTGAAAATATTGCAGGCGCTTGCAAACTGCCAGAATTGTGCGTAGACTTTGAGCCTATCAGAAAACGATTACTGAGTACAATGAATAATAAATCCACGGTAACTTCAGTATACGCTGATTTACAAGTTAGCCGTGCGCTAAAATCTATCATGTAAAGTAATGAAATATTACTTTGAAATACAAATTGACAAAATAGACATGACAGTATATTGTTAAAACATCATCAGGGTGTTATTGTTGCTGTTACTCACATTCTTTCTTTGAATCCTGGAAATAAACTGCTTCCTCCAGTTAATAAGATGTTCATGTAAAAGTGTGGTTGCATCTCTAAAAATAGAAGTAAAGAGGTCAGCTAACGTTGATCAAAGTCTTCAACTTGAACGTTATTGCACCATCCCAATACTTTTCCAGTTCGAGGTACTGTTTTAACAGGTTTAAAAAACCCTATAGAATAGAATAAAATAGAATGGAAGGGAATGGAATGATAGGGTCAGCATAAGAGGTGTCTTCATCTCCATTTTTTCTGCCGAATAAAAATATGTAGACAAAGCATCCAATCCCATCCAATCTGATTTAGGAATGTTCATTCAATATTTAAAGAGCTCTAGTGCCAGCTATTAGAGGACAAATCATGTGTAGAAATCTCGAAATGACCATCAACGAAGAAATGTTTGTTCTTTATTTACGGAGTTCAATAGAAAATTGGCACTACTTTTTATAATTAACAGGCAATGGAAATGGATGCTTTCTCTGACACGGCGACTGACTGAGGTTTTATTTTATATTCATGTTGAGAGATTATTCACTCTTGTGTTTACCTGGGGGTAGAGTGCCGATGGAATGAACTATAGCTTCAGGGATTCCCATTTCTTGTATCCCTGATATAACAAATAAATGTGAATGAAAAAAAAAATGAACGAAAACTAACAATGGCAAAAACCATGCTAAGATATCTGTATCCCAACAATTATCAATATCTGCATCCCTACACTAATGATCCAGGGCTCGAAATTAAGAAAGAATCATAGTCGTAATTTTATGCGTGTACCAAAATAATACATCTACTTTATTGACTGATAAAACTTGCGCATAACATCAGTATAAATCAATATATATGTATTAAAAAATATATAACAATTTCAAATATAGAGGATATTACATGGCCGCGCGGAGATACGAATTTTATCTTCGAGTGTTGAAAATTTATCTCACGAGTGAGCGCAGAGAACGAAGCGGTCATGTAATGTTCTGTTTATTATATAAACATCAATGGAATACCAAATTCAAACTTTATTTGAGTTAAGCTTAAAAATCGAGCGTCCAGCAAAGGCAAGTGTGATATTTTCACATGTGAATATCAAGTTTTCGCGCGGGAGATCACCTGGTATTTCATTGGTGTTTATATAATAAAAATGAATATTCTCAAAAATATCTAGAGAAATAGACTCTTAAAACCATTGGCCATTCTCTGTCATATGTTTGATAAGATCCTTCTTAAATTCAGTGCGGTCCTCTATATTTACAACAGAACCCGGCAGGTTATTCCAATGTTTAATCCCCCATGGAAAAAAAAACTATTTGCATGTTGGTTGCAATTTGAATGGGGTCTCAAGAACCGCTTGGAGTTACCATTCCTTGAGGGCCTGGCAAAAGGAACCAGAAAGGGCTCTCTCTCAATGTCCACAGTTGCATAGACAACTTGATGGAACATGGACATCCGAGAGAGAGTCCGCCCCCTCAAGGGATGGCCACTCCAGCTTACTCAGCATATTTGTTACAACCCCAGGTTCTCTCAAATAGTTATTATAGCAAACTCTAGCTGCACTGCGCTGTACCATATTATACAGTAGATGTAATTTAAAAAATCTAGGCATAAATCCAGTTGATAGCACAGGGCTGTAGCGCTTACTGGGGCTGGGGGGAGGGGGGGCAGTTTTTCCCCCAACAACCCTTAAAACTCCCAATTTTGCACAACCTGCATATCAAAGTTCTTCCAAACATGCAGTAATTTCACATGCTGGGCTCTAAATTTTCGGCGAGCTTTGCACGCAAAAGAGTTTCAACTTTCTTTAAAAACTGCCTTCAGTTTGTTTATATGTCGTGCTCCCCCAGTTTTAGGAGGCTTGCTACGGCCCTGTAACACAGTCATTATCTTACGCCTAACTAAAAAAAGGACATTTTTAGCCGTATTTGTGCCTGTATCTGGTGCAATTTCAAGCCCTGTATCAATATTATTTGTATCAATAATATTTACCAATATCAGACGGGTGAAAAAGCACCTCCGGTACAGCAAACCTTTCATTGTTCATTCTTAGAATCTGGAAGATCACAGATCACAAAAACAACACTCAGCTAATTGTAATTAACAGATACCACAATCTTTACTGCATCAATTCACAATGAAAACCAGATTTCTCACTTGTGATATAAAATATCTTGCTTTTCAACAGACCTGTTCTGATTCATTTTTCTTGGATGAATCATACATTTCTTCTATGGGCTGCAAAACCACAAAAAGAATGTGCTGATTGGTTAAGGTAAAGAAGAGCCTTGAGGCAAATACCAGTATGCGGGCAAGCCCAAGAGAACATAGCCAAAGAATAAATAGAGGATATTACATGGCCATGCGGAGATACGCTCACTCGTGAGATCAATTTTCAACACTCAAAGATAAAATTTGTATCTCCAAGCAGTCATGTAATGTTCTGTTTATTATATAAACATCAATGAAATACCATATTCAAATTTTATTTGAGTAAAGCTTAAAAATCGAGCATTGAGCAAAGGCAAGTGTGATATTTTCACGTGTGAAGATATCAAGTTTTCGCGTGGGAGATCACCCGGTATTTCATTGGTGTTAATATAATAAAATAAGCTTCAAAAACATTGGACTAAATGGAATCCCTTTCTGCTTCACCCCCTCCTGTTTTTTCATTTCTTGTATGTCACTGTTTTTCCTCATATTGTATTGCATTTCTACTTTGTATCCCCCTCCCCCCCTGCTTCTTGAATTCTGAGGTGGAGCCCTCAGAACAGTGTGACATCGCCTATGACAGGGGTAAAATCCACAAAGATATATTCTCTATGAAAAGTTCATAGAATTCTCAGGTTGTTCATTCACAAGCTTATACCGGATAACTGGATATCAGGGCAGGACGATACCAGGATGGAGAAGATCAGGCTGCGGTACCACAAGGGAGGTTCAATGATGATAAACTACTTTTCAGCAAAAGATCAAAAGGCTTTCATTCTGTTTTTTGTTACCTTAACATAACCACGTTTGATATGGGTGTAGTCTGGAAGAACATAATCTCGAACAATGGTGTTTTCTTTTCCTTTTAATCTAAAAGAATAAAAAGAGAAACGTTATTAATGTAAGTTGCTGAATTTGCTTTGCTGGTCACTTCATTGGGCAATTCCAGAAAATAAAGGTACCCTCCCCACGGGCGGCACTAGTTTTTGACCCCCCTATGCATCCAGAATTTCCAAATTGGTTTACCCCCCCATGCATATAGAATTCCGAGCAGGTTAAAGAAATCCAGCTTAGAAAACCCCCCTTGCAATCAGAATTCCGAGCTCTTAAACCCCCCCATCCCATCAGAATTTCCAAATGCCGCCCGTGGGGGGGTACCTTTATTTTCTGGAATTGCCCATTCTTCATAGTACCTAGCAATGTCCATATCCTTATAGAATCGGTTTGATACAAAGCAAGTGTCTTCTTTCACCTGTAGGTAGCAAAAGATGAGTTCTAATCAGGAATAATACATATATGTTATTTACCGGCTGGGAGGTCCGTATAGGGAAAAACTGTGACCGAGGGCTGGAAAATGTTGACCGAGGCCGGAGGCTGAGAACAACATTTTCCAGGCCGAGGTCACAGTTTTTGCCTATACGGATCGACCTAAAGCCGGTAAATAACTTTTTTTTTTCAACTCTAAAATTTTTCGATGGAAACAAGCACGCGCAAATGGTTACCGTGACCTAGGTCAGAGATAGGAAAATATTGCCCCCGTGCGGACGCTCTAAGAACCAATCAGAATGCAGAATTCGTTACCGTGCCCTCTAGGAAAAAAATAAAATCCTATCTACCACCTACGTCATACAGGGCTTCTGGTATTTCATGTGGTCTTGGACCCGCAGAATTTGGTTAAATTAATGAAATCTCACAATATTTACAAAAACTCATATTTTCAAACATATTTCAGCATTTTGGCCTATTCACTTGCAGCAAAATTTTTGAAATGGTATGGTAAAAGCATATATTACCCACATTTTAAAAATATCTTACCTGGTTAATAACGTATGTTTCATCCAATACATGAAGCTGCCTAATTTTGTAAATACAAATTCACACATATTATTAAAAAAAAAAAATAGTTAGGCCATTTGGTTTAATATCTACACAGTCAATAATGCAACCAGATTAAAAAATTATTGCTGGAAACATTTTCTGTTTCTCTCTGCGTTCCTTCCACCCAAAATGGAAAGTGAGATGGAAAATCTCCTTAAAAGGAGTTTTATAAAAGGCAAACCCTTTGGATTACCATCTGGATTTGGGTCAATATAAGAATAATATAAGAATTCTACTTTGAAGGAATGTTTGTAAAAGTGAACCATCCGAATTTAGGTCTGCATACTGTAAGAATTCAAGGAATTTTTGTTAAAAGCAAACTGTCTGGAATTTGGTCAACATACTGTACGAATTCTACTTCAAAGGAATATTTATTTCTGTGACATTATACAGACCTGTATGAAATGATTTCCTTCAGGTGATTGGTTAAAAGTTTCCCACCAACATTTATTCTGCAAGAGGTAAAATATAGAACTATTTACTGCGGCTTTCATAATTCTGCGAACACTCGCCATCGATTTCCAACCGTAAAACCGCCTTCTGGCTTCCGTCAATCAAACTCCCGAGTCTTCTCGCCGTTACTCTTTGTGCTTTTGATTGGCCAGCGCCTAAGCAGTGCTAAAATGGCTTCCTGTCACGCCAGCAATGGTTACGTGCTGGCCAATCAAAAAGCACAAAGAGTAACGACGAAAAGACTCGGGAGTTTGATTGACGGAAGCCTGAAGGCGGTTTTACGGTTGGAAATCGATAGCGAGAGTTCGCAGAATTATGAAAACCGCAGTAATGTATGTTATTTTATGTTTCTATAGAGCAAGGAAAAGACACTGATTGAAAAGAGATGTTTAGCCGCTTCCATGCAAAATACATCTTTAGGATGCACCATGTGTGAAAAATATTAATTAATGGTACATACCTTCTGACCGCTTTCTTTATTATCTTTCCATTAAAAACAGGCACTATATGAGTATATGAATAACCAGTATCCACCACAAGACAGACAAGGTTCTTAACTTGCTCAACTTGATGACACTTGTAAGCACTAAGCTGGGGAGCTGATGGATAACGGATAAAATTTCATCAAAAATTAAACATTGACGACAGACTGAATAGTCATAGAGTACAGTACTTAGCCCTGTGCTATCAATCATATTTCATTTGGCAAACAAAAACATGGTGCTACTGAAAGGATGTCTACCAAGTTGTCAAAGTTCACATAGATAGTCATCTAAAGGACACATGTAGCATGCAGCATTGTAGCTGGACACATGTTTCCTTGTTTAGCCAAGTCGCACACAACAAACTTTTCTAGCCAGGACACAAAGAAATGTTGCTTCACAAGACAAGAAACATTTTGTGTCCGAGACACACACGTGCAATGTTTAGCCACTTGGGGAAACATGCAGGAAACATGCAGTCCAAGTTTAGCAGTAGCTCAAGACTTGGTGGAGACATTTGAGGAGATGTCTGATTTCACCACAAGATTTACCCATCTCAGCACTGTTTTTCTTGAAGGGAGCATTGCATTGTCATGGACTCATTCACCTTCTACTGAACAAATGTGGGTGACAGTAATTACATTAAAGATCCGAAAATTTTGCTGTGAATCAGACGTCTGCTCCAAGAAAGTGAGGTACAAATGCAATTGAGAGTGAATGATGACATTCAGGTACAATAAGGTATTTTCTGTGTGATTAACAAATTTCCCATATTTACCTGTTGAACGAGAGATGGCCTTGAAATTGTATTCCTCAAACAAGATCTCATCCATTGCATCCTAATATCATATAAAATAATGTAACATGCATTAATGTAACATGTAATAATGATATTTCCAGTCAAGCAATTAGGAAATGAGAAATTAGAATCATCAATTCAATTAGGGACATAAGGAAATTCATTGGTTCCACTTCTAGCATATTTTCTTGTCAGTTTTTATCATTAATAACTATAGCCAACAAGGGCAGATTTAGGGGAGGGGGGGCATGACCCCCATTTTCAGGAGATTTTTCCAAACATTTACTGTTTGCTGAAAGAAATTTGCAAATTTTTGTCGCATTTTTTCACTATCTCTGACCCCCCTTTTTGAAATTCCTGGATCTGCCCCTGGACAACCACATCTGGATCTTGAGAATTTCATTCATATCACCTTTATTGAAGTAAAGTTGAACTGGGGTTCTGTCACCAATATAGTTGTACCTTCAAAATTCACCTGTTTAAAAAAGGGGAAAAAGCAGATAAGTTAGGAAAGCTAGGAATTTATTTTCTAGTAATGTTTGATGTTTAAATAGACATAACATATGTGGAAAAGTTGATCATAGTCAATTCAGCCCTGAAGGTGTACAGTCTGGCCGGGCACTGCATAGATGGTCAGGCAGGTTATTTCGGGGAAAGTCTGCAGGAAAAAGGGAGATCTCTAGCAGGTTTTCTAGCAGACATGTTCCTAAAGTGGTGCTCACTTGATGACTTCCTGATTGGATGTTTGCTGGTAATTAATTTTGACCTAAACTTATCTGCTTCCAGGTCATGGGCTATTAATTTATTAATAGCGCACATTAGCCCGGCACTCTACCACTGCGCTAACCAGTCGGCCGTCAAATCTGGGGTCACACTAGGGCTTTGTATGCTGTCTCCTTGATTTTGATTTCGAGGATTTTGAGAAAGTATTACCTATAGTGAGTCAATAACTGACCTACAATCATTAGTCTGATAATACACAATTTTGTTAATGCATGAAATGTCTAGTAACCATGCTCCTCAGGGAACAATAACAAAAGAATAAAATGAACAGCCTTGTATGACCATGGCTTTCTTCTTTTGTTACACGCCTTGAGGCACTCCATCCGAGGTATATTCCATGTATTATCAATGTCATGTATTTATGATAACGTAAGCCGCTCAAGTGAAGCACTCTACAGTACCTCCATTCCCTCTTTTCCAAATGTATAATCCCAGATCTGTTTTTCCACATCCCAGTTAACCAAGAAGCCCTTCTGGAAGGGAAGCACATAGAACAGTGCAGAATAGTCTTTGCACTCATCTATCTGGTCACCAATAAATGCTTTTCTCCTCTCACTTTTGGCCTTGAAAATTGCATTAGGAATAAGCCTGGTAAGATCAAGCAGAAAGAAAATCAGATGATATCAACAAAACAGGTAAAACACGATGGTATGACTAGTTTTACGGGAAAACTATGTGGTCTGCGTCGGCGGAGACGTGAACATGAACAACAACAACCAAAGGTTGAGATTTATGTTAAACGCCGTGGAAAAATGGTGTTTTGCTGACGTTTCGAGCGTTAGCCCTTCGTTGGAGCAAAAAAAAGGGTAAAACACGAATTTCATGTATAAAATACAAAGAAGAATTTTGGGGTTTCACTTAATCACTTAATGTTGCTCATTCAAGTAAAAGGCAAGATGATCGAACAAGAATGTGTGCATGCATATTTACAGTGTAGAAAGGCTGATTCTGGTGAACAAAAAGGAATTTTCATGGAACATGGTTTCACTCTTTGAGAATGTGATCGGAAGGAAATCCACATGTTTATCTGTGGTTATATAACATCGAGTCTAACGTAGATAAACAATTCATGAAGTGCTTTTGCTAAGTGTGATGCTGCATTTCCTCACAAAATGAAAAAACTGCAGAGGCAGCTATACTGAAAACTATTCCCAGTGAAAGCTACTAAGTTATGTCTAGATGTGTAACTTGAATCGTAAACCGTGTTTTCTTCGATCGCACAGTTAAGCCAACACTTAGCAACCACAACACAAGGGAACCACAAACATCACTCAGTGGTTTTCCAAATACACAGGGTCAATTAGATGTTTGGTTCAGGGAATGCTTTAAAAACACAGTAATAAGTCTGCAGAAAATATGAGAAACGAGAATGAGCAAATTGGCGCTGCATGTTGTGTTTTAGCGGGGTTGGTTTCAGTAGTTTACTGAATGTTCCTCAGGAAACCAAACTACCATGTCCTATAATACATATATTTCTTAACATCGCGTTCTATTTGAACTTACCGTGGAGTATTTGACGAAGTAAAGCCGATCTTTTGAGAAAACGCGCCACAATCCAACACCAGGGTCGCCATTTTGAATTTGTGCGGATTGCCGCGGGCCGCGAAACAGTCGGCTCGCCTTTAGGGGCCGAGTCTCCCGCCGCGCCGCGAAAAGTCATCCTCTGATCCTCACCCCGTAGGACGAATGATACGAAAAGACGAAAAGTTCCCGCTGTTCTAGCCCTGCGAAACAATAATCAAATGCTCACGCAAATTTTTGAAGACATATAATGTTTCCGTGATTCATTTTATACTGCGTGTTCGAATGCTCTCCATCCATCCAAGGACTAAAATGCCTCCGGACTGGCGCATAGGAACCCAAAAAGTTGGGACGTGCTCGCAAGTGCTCGCCACATTGCAAGCTCGGCAAACTGAGTTCTTTTTTGCCTCGGTACCCTGCTAGCACGTGTCGAGCAGGCAAATTGCGGCATGTAGCTCAGTCCATAGTTTAGCACCAGAAAGGATATTGTATTTGTCATGCGTATGTTTAGTCGGTTGCTGTATTGGCCGTTTTCACACTAGAGACGAACAAATCGTCTGGACGAACAAATCGTCTCAAGTCGAACAAATCGTCTGATGTGAAAACGAGACGAACAAATTTCAGACGAACAAATCGTCTAAATTTGTTCGTCTGTTTGACCGAAGACGATTTTTCATAGACGCTTTGTTCATGTAGACGAACAAATCGACCAAAGTCCGACCTAAATTCACATTAGACGAACAAATCGTCAGACGATGTGTCCGTCCAGACGATTTGTTCGTCTTCTAGTGTGAAAACGGCCATTATGTAGAGTGCGCATCGTTGTGGCGACTGATATCGAAACTTTCCCATAATTCTGCGAGCTCTAGGCCAACTAACAAACCGCAGTTTGGCTTCCGTCAATCAAACGAGTGAACAGCTCTGGGTAGTTTCACGCAGCTTTTTAAACTAATAACGACTACCTGGCTTCAATACCAAATTTCCCACCATAAAATGCAAACGAAACTGAAACTTATGATAGACAGAAGCCAAAATTACAGTTTGGGGTTCAGAAATGTAAATAGTACTTACTAGTGGGAGTTAATTCGCAGATTCAGTTCAGTGTTCAATGGATAGTTGGCAAAAATTTAGCTACCTGGCCAAAGTGCAACCTTTCTATTGGACTGCTTCACAAGCAGAGACCATTTTTAACTGACCACACGCGAGTAACTTTTCTCCTCTCATAGCTCCATATGTACATACTTATCATAATTTTTATCTTAATATATTGTATTATTTTTATTGTATAATGACTACGAGCGCCTATGTAAATGTCAATAAAGTTTATTATTATTTCAATATGGAATCTAAATACAGCGAGGAAGCAGTGCCCAAACGAATGGGTCCTGACACGCAGAATCTCCTAAACGAGATTGAAAAAGTACAAAGCCGCATGGAACGCTACGTAACCGGCCTATAATAACAATTCAAGTCAGTCACTTTTTTATCAATGCATATATACATTACAACCTGTGCTGATCATGCCTGCAAATAGTATTATTCAGCCATGCCACTATCTCGGTTCTGATTGGCTAAGAGTACGCAGCGAAACCTTGTTGGCGCGCAGTGCCTGACGTCATACTACAGACATTAGGATTGATGCACTCTAATGACGTCATAACGCAAGCCAATAGGTTTGGCCGCCATCTTGGTTTTCATTTCCGAATTGAAAGCCGGTTTTGCGAATATTCTCGTTGAATCTGTTATGATTTTTGCCAAGAGATCATTGCTCAGGATATCTAAACATCAACTATGGCTATCTGAATTGAATACAAAAAGGAAAATACCAATGGACGTAACATGAAGTTGAAAAACCGTGTCGCCGTGCACGGCCTCATCGTTGACTTCGTTTAGCTAGGTAAGAATTCTTGGTTGCTGAATAATAAAGCAATTATTGAATTCGGTTTTCGCATGATAGTGAGATTTGTCAACGCCTCGAGTTAGTGTTATCCGCCTCAGCTTCGCTTCGGCAGATAACACAAACCTCGGCGTTGCCAAATCTCACTATCATGCTCAACCTCATCCAATAAGTGTTAATTGTCTGTAGTTGAGACAGGCGGCATGATAAGTATGAATTATATAGAACTAGAATAGATTAAGTATTCTGGTATACCATAATTCTTCTGCTTCTATAAACTATTTAAATAACCTGCGTTTTGTCTTGTTTCCTGATTACTACCATATACGAAGCAGGCACCATCACACACTCCTAGTAATCTCGGATATGATGAGTGTCGTCTAAGGGATCGCAAACGAATACTGCGCTGTGCAAATGATATATTTCTTTTTACTAGGCACTAATAAAGCAAAGTGTAAAGCAAAGTGAAGTTGAGCGCAAAAGCCAGCTAATCGAGGAGACTGAATATATTTGCGGACACATTTTTTGCAAACGCGCAGACTTCGGAGACCTTGAAACCGTCTGACTTGCCGATATGTCAGACCGATGCCTTTGAAGCGAATGATAACCGCGCATTTTCTACCTCCTCTTACAAATGATCGCGCAGATCATTGAGTCGGTAGCTTTTGAGGAAACAAGCTAAAACATCGGTAATACTTTTGTAAGGGAGTTTTCTTAGGACTTAGAAACATACAAAGAGTGCGGCAGTGAGTAATCTTGCCCTCTATTGTCAGCGCACTAGCTTTGAACAAAACGAGCTTAAGTAAGAATGCGCATGCCTAAAGAGAGCGAACACTGAGTCGGCGCCTTTGAGCTCGCAGGCGCTGCTATAAAACAAGTAACCCGCACAAGATTCTCGCATTTAGCTCTTGCAGTGGCACGAGACAGACTACTCAGCACAAAACTTGGAATTATATACCCTGTAGCACAGCTTATCAAGGATGGATCCAATTCAGAACCGAAACCTTACAGCAAAGAAATCTTCGTTCATGATTGCGGACATCTTGAATCTCAATGATCCAAGTCCGGAGGTTCCAGTAAGTATAAGTACAGCAGAAGTGACATCAGCTATCAACGACGTGGAAGGTTACAGGACTATCGACCCTGCTTATGGCAACAAAGGTACAACTCGTAAAATATTACTATTACTACCAAAAACTCACTACTACATATTACACCTTAGTTAACTACATTTTTGAACGCCAAACTGTGTTTTGGCTTCCGTCCATCAAACCTTTTAAGGCAGGCGCATGGAATGATTCTAAGTTTAGTTTGCATTTTATGGTGGAATATTTGGTTTTGAAGTCTCTAGCTAGTCCTGTTCAAAAAACCTCTCACAGAGCTGTTCACTCGTTTGATTGACGGAAGCCAAACCGCGGTTTGTTAGTTGGCGTAGAGTTCGCAGAATTATGAAAATTGCAGTAAATGAGTTTGTTATTTAGCAAAAGTTTTGAAGAAGTTTTGTTCTCACTAGCAATGGATTGTTCTCGTCATTTTTCGCGCATGCGCCTGGGTTCTCTCGACACTTTCATTTAATGGTGTTCTTCGTTTTCTTACCTACAACCGTATTCTTAAACACGGGTTTACCAATACACAAACAGCGAAAACAGGGCAAGAAAACCGAAGAAAACACCATAATGCAAGTAAAAGGTGTAAGATAGAACCAGGCGTGCGCGAAAAGTATTAAGTTTTTGACTCCCTCCCACATGTATGTATTGTCAAACCACACAAAGCCCAACTGCGCTCACTAAAGTAACATCTTTATTCCCCGAATCTTTTGTAGCCATGGGATTCTACCTTCCACCACTGGAGACGTGTGGCCCCAAGAAGAAGAAGCACCCGACCTTCAACCCTGAGCAAATCATGGAGCTCACGATGGCATTCGAGAAACAACGATATCTGAAACCCATGGAGCGTAGGCAGTTAGCGAATCGGTTAGGCATGGAGGCGGACCAGGTAAAAACTTGGTTTCAGAACACGAGAACGAAGCAAAAGCGAAAACTCGCGGAGTCAAAGGAGAGAGAAGCAAAACTTGCTTATCTGAAGACACTTGCCAGTAAGCTGGTGTCGTCAGATCAAATCGAGCAAACGGAATTGCCCAAGAAGACAGTCCCGAGCAGTCGTCGTGGTTTTCGAACTTCATCACCGCCTGGTTACCATGGATACAGGATGGCGTCACAACCCAAAGCCACCAGAGGATTTTACGATAACCTACCGCGCCCGGTTTACCAGCAGTGCCCTGGGTACGAGTGCTGTCCTGAGTGTTCATGCCGTGGAATGACGTCACAGCCGCTACTAAAATTCCCGCCAAAAAGTGCGCGCGTTGCGCCAGTAAAGAGGTTTGTTCCATACTAAAATATGACAGGGAGTATTTACTATGATTATATAAGGATAGGTAAGGATATATTATTAAAAAAAAAATTGTCAGCAAAGGGCTACCAGCTGGCAAAGTTTCCAGCATTGTGTATTTTCTTGCAGATAGCTCAGAGTGCAAACACTCATCGCCGACATGTCACAGTGTTCCGAACACATTCACGTCAACGGACAAAAGTAAAGATATTGTGCCGAAGGAAATTTCAGGTAATATGAGTAAGTATGGGGAAAGTTTTTTTCTTGCAGTTTGTGCCTTTTCTTGCAGATAGCTCAGAATACATGCCCTCGTCACCGATGTCAAAGCGTTCAGAATTCACCTCAACGGACAAAAGTAAATATATTCCGCCGAAGCAAATTTCAGGTAAAATGAGTAAGTATGGGGAAAGTTTTCTTGCAGTTTGTGCCTTTCCTTGCAGATAGCTCAGAATACATGCCCTCGCCGCCGATGTCAAAGCGTTCCGAATTCAACTCAACGGACAAATGTAATAATAAATTGTGCAGAAGCAAACTTCAATGAAATGTCAGAGTAAGTATGGGGACATTATTTCTTGTAGTTTGTGTTTTTTTCTTGCAGATAGCTCAGAGCGCAAACCCCGATGTCAAAGCATTCCGAACCCATTCAACTCAAAGGACAAACCCAGAAGACGTGAAGAAGCGACGCCCGCGATGAGATGCATACTGAAGCTCACGAAACGAAACCCGATAAGAACAGAGTGCTGCATTTAGGACTTCAAAAGGCATTTATTTGAGTTCAACCTGCGTGGGAGACGCTAAAGAAAATATATGAAGCTAATTCAGTGAAACTTGAATGAAATGATATAGGTAAGTATGCAGTAAAGCTTTGTTTTATGTATTTTTTTGTATTTTTTCTTGCAGAAAACCCGGTGTACAAGCCCTTGGCAGCAAATTCAAAGCATTCCGAAGTCACCTCCACCGGTAGATCCAAAGGACCGACATCTTAGAAGGACGGCGTGAAGACGCAAAGAAGCGACACCCTTAATTAATCTACATATTATTGTCTAACAGAACGAAAACCGATGTGAACAGTGTACTGTATTTAAGACTTTAAAAGCCGTGTTTAGTTCAGGCTGTGAGGAAGATGTACGATGAACAATTATACGAGGCTACATGCAAATTATTATAGAATTGTAAATATTCAGAAGCAAGTATAAGCCAATATTCATTAAAGCGTAAATTCGACAAAATAATTTGATGTTCGTCCATTTTTGTTGGTAGTTTCTCAGAATGCGCGCTCTATGATGCCCGCACGAAGCTACGCTGTTTCATTTCTTCTTCTCCGAAGAAAAATCTGTATCCAAGGTGTCAAGTGTAAAAAAGTCACTGGGCTTCCTGTGGAAGCTTAACATTAGTGGCTGGAAAACCTCATTAGCGTCATTTAGTTCATTGGTTAATTAGCACAGTCGAATTTATAATTTGCATGTAATTAGCACATCATAGAAGAAACAGAGAGTGTCAACCTCACCACACTCCCTTCATTTGTCATAAAAGGACGGAGAAAGAAAAAGGTAGAAAATTCAAGTTGAGAGCCTTTTAGAGGTTCGCGTCTTTCGGCGCAAAAATGCCTAACACCGGTCAAATCAAGGGTCAGGCTTTCAAATGCGATAGATGCCGAAAAGACTTCAAGAATGTTTGGCTTCCAACAAGCACTTGCTGCAAAGTTCGAATGCGCGAGCTCGGATCGTCAACTGCAGTCTACACTTCGCAATACTCAAGGCATTTCTCGCTTAAAACAGACGGCAAAACATCTACTGAAAGTTCCAAACCCTCAAGCTCTTCTCCAAAGTCAAGGAAAAGAAGTGACGCGAGTGGAAGAATGCAGCATCTTGATCCGAGATTCAGATATGTAAACTCGCTAGCGCCTTTTTCGACTCTCGGAAAACCAACATGTGGCTTTTACTTCTCGCGCATAACAGACAACAAAAAAAGACAAACTGGAATTCCGCCATCAGATCTTGTGGCTTGGAGGTCAAACATCTCGTGATATTTAACTGAGAAGAGAGGTATATCAAGATATTGACAAGTGTGAAGGAAAACAAGGGACTCTACAGCACAGGGTTTTATGGTATTCGATCTCGTTGCTACGGGAATTACGAGGTCTTAAAGTAAACGAAACCCATTTTGATTTACGTGAACTTGTTATCTTTAAGAGCATGATACAACAGCTGAGTGAATTTAAAAATGCCAAAAATAATGCAGCAAATTCTATCTGAAATAATACAGAACACTGAAAATCGTGTGGACTCGAGCTTCAAGCTCTTCCGATCTCAGTGAACTTTGATTAAATAACTTTTCTGAGACAAAGGAATGTAAATTCTGTTATGGCCAAATTAAATCTTGTGTGTATTGTTGATTGTTCGATGTAATCTTTGGTAAATATCAACTACGGAAAACAAAATCGAACTATGTGTGTCCTATGCAGTGATATTAAAGCGGGTTAATGATTACAACATTTCCTTAGCTACATTTAATTCTCGAATGTTGACTTGAAAAGGGCAGGTGTTTTTTTTTAAATAAAATATTTTTTAGTGGACAACAAACATCTAAGGGACTGTTCGTTAATTAGGTCGCAGGGGGGGCTGGTGGTTTTATAGGGGGGGTAAATTTTGCAGAACGTCGAAAAATTGGGGGGTAAATTTTTAGAACACGCGAAACTTTTGGGGGGTGCATTTCAGTGTCATGCAAATTTTCAACAGGCTAGGATTGAGATTGAGTGCGATTGCGTGAAACGCAGAACACTGTATTGAATCCGGATGATTTCTGCTGAACTTCTCTTCTCTTTTCTTGCCATTTTAGAGCTTGTTCTACTGGTACATCCTCGTCAACAATCGTACTTACTTTAGACGCCATTTGGAAAATAGGAGACTGATACTAGCTTTGGATTAGCGTGCAGGGGGAGGGGGTAAAATTTCAAATAGCCGTTTTTCGAAGGGGGTAGAAATTGAAACTACTTTTTTGTACGGGGGTAAGTTTTCAGAAAACCTACAAGCAGAAAAAACCACCAGCCCCCCCTGCGACGTAATTAACGAACAGTCCCTAAATAGAAATAAACTGAAGTTAAGTCCCGACAAAAACGAAATGTGCCTTTTTCAAACATGGAATGAGCTGGGAGATCAATATTTGTCTTCTCTTTTTGAGAAATAAGTCTGTGACTTCCACGGCGAAAGGACAACAATGGGACATTTCACATGTACATAAATTTATATGAAAAACTTTTTACAAGGTTTTTCTTTTCTACACGTAAGAAGGATAAGTAAAGTTCACCTTAGCCTGCAAAAAATACCGCTACAACGCAGTCTAAACACACTTATTCCTTTATCAACCAGGGGGTAGCCAGGGGGGTGGGGGTCCTGGGCTGTCTGTGGCCTATTCCTTTTTAGTATAAACCAACTAATGGTCTATTACAAATCCTGCATTCTGATTGGCTGAGCTACTAATGGTCTATTAGTGATAGACCGTGCCTGGCAAAACCACCACCTTTCTTTGCAAGAAAACTTGATTTTTTCAACATAAAATAATGGAATTCATAGCCAAATCCGACCAACTAGTTGGTTTATACTAAAACAATTAGACCTCTCGTCCTCATGTGCTATGATATCAATAGACCATTCGGCCTTCGGCCTCATGGTCTATTCATCATAGCACATTCGGCCTCGAGGTCTAATTGTTAATTAGAAGAAAAATGCAGTAAACATGCAGCTGTTTCAGGTAACACGCGACCCAGCGCGTTCAAAACATCGAGAGAGCTTTTGGCAGTTGGTTTTTCCTGTGTAGTCAATCCAACCATGTGAGCCAATCACATTCTTGCCTAGTTTCGCCTAGTGCAGTGAATTGGCTTCTGTCGCGACATGTCTCGCAAGGGAAGCCAATTGAATGCACTGAGTAAGGATATGATTGGCCCACACGGACACGGATTGCATTGATGGACAGCACAGGAAACCCAACTGTCGCGTGTTACCTGAAACAGCTGTAAGAAAAAAAAATCGGAAAGCTGGAAAGGAGCACCTGGCTACACCCATGTCAACTATGAAAGAGAATCACTCTATTAACAAGCGCCAGAAACGTATAAGGCTAGTTTTAGACGTCGCACTTAATTCTTGTCGCACTAAATGTCAATGTCCCATTGTTTAGTTAGTTAGAGCTATTGTCTTGAGCTCATTTGCATTAGGAACGGCACTATCTGCCGTGCCAGCACTTTTAAAATCAGGGCTGAGATCTTCTCAATTCGCCAGACATGCTATACTAACCTCATAAAATCACTCCTATCGAAATTACTTGTTTTTACTGGCTAATGAACCTAATCTATTTAGCGCGACAGAATTACGTTCGACGTTTAAAACTGGCCTAAGTGAGTTGAAACATGCAACACACATACATTGCTTTAGTGCCGAGCTGCGGAATATTCGCAGAATAAACAATTGAACAGATTTTTAAAACAATGTTGTTGAAAGGCTTCAAGTTGTTAGATGTTATTATATTATCACTTACCACTTTTGCTCTACTTTGAAAAATGAGATATTATGAAGAAAACCTGCTTGGGCTAGCAGTCGAGAGTTCATTATTGACCAAATATGGTCATAAACTCGATACAAATAATCCACAGCTTGGTTAACCGTTACATGTTTCAACTAAGTTATATGTTTCTGCAAGCACTCAGTAACAGTTTCCTTTGCATAATAAGGCTCAGCTAGAATACAATGGTACAAAATGTACTCAAACGCTCATTGGAGGTGGCCTATTCCAAAAAAAAGATTTTTTGACACAACAACTGCTGAAATTAGAAGCAAACCCCTGAGGAAAATCCAGAATGATAGATAGATAGATAGATAGATATAGATAGATATGTTTATTAAAAATGTCATATAGCAGCCCAAGGGCTGAAGTCACACAGTCACACATGTATACCAGGCTTTAAATACAGATGCATGATTCTTTTTGTGCCATGAGGAACTTGGTTTTTCCAATGGATGGGTTTCTGCAAAAATTCCGATTTCAATTGGGAAAATGAATGCCTTCTGGAAATTTTGGGGCAACAAGAAAGGCCCTGTGGAAATTCCAGGGTTAAATACAAAAATCCAGATATCAAATGGAACAGTCCATTACCATCACATTGCTTTTGTGACCTGCCATGCTACAATGTAGATATATGTGCAAAACGCATGCTACTCTGAACTATATGTAGCTCAAAAAGAATTAGTCAACCTAATGCATTTGAACTTGAACTTGGAAGTGTGACAGTTATGTGGGTATTAATCAAGCTTGGTTCACATTACTGTAACAACCTGTTGCAGTTACAAAGTGTGTGTGTTATAATGTTGCTACTCAGTCACACATGTATACCAGGCTTTAAATACAGATGCATGATTCTTTTTGTGCCATGAGGAACTTGGTTTTTCCAATGGATGGGTTTCTGCAAAAATTCCGATTTCAATTGGGAAAATACACCCCTTTCCAAAAATGGAAAAGCTCTCCACCTCTCTTGAAAATAATTTACGAAGGAACAACTACAATTTTTTTACAGCCAAATTCATAGCATCGCAGGGATCTGTGCTTTGTTTTTGGCAATGCTGTGCTGTCAATCTATACTCTTGGAGGCAAGGATATGCAATTACAACACGAATCACATGTCTAAGAAAGTTCAAACAATCCAGGATTGTCATGTCCTATTTCCTTTCTATAACTCACTTTGGCTTTTCATAGACAGCACAGACTTGCTAAATTCTTTAGATTTTCGCTTTTACAACAAATTCAACTGCAAATGATCATACAATGACCCATATTCAGAGATGCCGACCCGATTGAATAGCAAAGTGGAAGACTTTAGCGGAAATACAACAACTGTATGAGAACAGCCCATCAAAATGTGGGAGAAATACAGTAAATGAATGAAAATAATGAAAAAAACAGGAGATAAGGCTAAAATATGTGAGTCTCATGCAAAATGTGAGAGTTGGCATCTCTGCACATGGGACTTGTGTCTGTTTCTATTTTCTAATAGCAAATAATACACTTCTAACATTTCTCCTGGATTCATGCACTTCCTTCACCTTTGAATTCGTCTTCGCTTCACACTTCTTTGTAGTCTCCTGGTAATGTTTTCTTAGTAAAAAAAAGTTTGTACTTGCAGTTTAGCCATGTTACTGGACGTAGATTTTAGTGCTGGATATTTTTAGCTTGGTGTTGCATTCATGAGTAGAGTGATATTGTCTCCCTTTATTAAGATCCTTCCTGGAACGAAAGAGATAACAAATCTTAGAGAAATTCAGGACATGGAACTACTGTGCATCAGCAGTTTACTTTATCCAAATGCTGTCTGTAAGGTCCTCCAACCTCTAGTCCAGCGGTTGTGTACCATACAGCTGTTTGCATTTGACTATTACGTTCAAAGTTAAGATCAAGCCCTGGAAAGGTATCGCTTATTAAGGTGGCTCCCGAGTATTTATTGCAGAAATAGACCTCAACTTCTAGCGTATGTTTGACCCTGAAAAAATATTCCGATTTCCATAATTGTTTTCACAGAGCTTAAGCAACCTCTGCACCCAAAACGGTTGATCACGTGGTACATAAGCAACCCATCACGTGGTACAAAAAAGTTGATCACCCGATCAATTTTAGACAGCTGCCGGCGGGCAGAAAAATCGAGAGGTGTAACGGTCTACTGGGAAGAGTAGTAAGAGCATTCACGCTCGAATTTTCAAGTTATAACAATTATTCTAAAAACACCTCCTTTGGAAAATTTAAAATACCCAAGACAGATGAGCTTAATATATCAAATGAACTACACCATTTGGTAGTGCAGAGGTTGCTTAAGCTCTGTGAGAACAATTATGGAAATCGGAAGATTTTTTCAGGGTCAAACGTACGCTAGAAGTTGAGGTCTATTTCTGAAATAAATACTCGGGAGCCACCTTAAGTAAACACTTTAGTGCACAGCATTCGTGGAAAGCAGCTTTTAATCATAGTTTGTAATTATAGTTAAAGTAGTTAGGATTAAAGTATAGTTAGTTTCTCTTTTATAATAAATAATAATTGTAACTCTTAGCTGATGAATTGTCCATGGGTAAATAAGCTTTTAATCTGGGGCATGTGTTTTGACCTGCTCCCTAAAGATGATCTATTCTCCCTAGTGGTCTACGCTCGGATGCAAACAGCTGAATTTGGTTGCTTTGAATTCCATCACAATTATGAGAAGATCCATCGTAAAGTAAAATACTAACAGGGCTCAGAATTAAAAGAAATCAACAAACATGTTGATTTCAATTTAGCCTCCCACATTTGACCAAGTTTTCATACATTTTCACTAAACTCAGCCCCCCTGCCATCCTTGTTAGTTACATACACTTTCTCACCTAATGGTCTCCTGTTCTTGGTTTTGAGGTGTACTTCTTCTGCGTCATCCAGGACTAGATTCATGTACTCATCAAATCCCTTAAACAAAATTAAGAATTTTCAAAGAAAAGTTACCTTTGTGCAATAACATAGTTTGCCTCAGTGCATCTCAACTAGAATACAGCTTAGCAACAGTAGTTAAGGTAACTCAAGGCATTGTTTTGTTGATCTGATTTCAACTTTCTCATGAGCTAGGTACAGTAGATAACAACACACAATTTTACCAAGATAGTCCACAGCAGTCCTAAGGATCTTTGAAAATTACTTCCTTTTGTTTCCCCAACTATTCAGTTATTGCTGTTACTACAGACAATACAGTCGAAGCTCTCTGTGCGACCACTCTCGTAAGCGACCAACTCCCATAACGACCATTTTCCTGAAACCCCGTTTGAAATGTCACATAAACTCTGTTATTTAAAGCTCTTGTAAGCGACCGCCTTATCAATGCGACCAGCTCCGTTAGCGACCACAATTTCAAATCACCAGCAGAGATTTTCTATTGTTTTTAAGCTCTCGTAGGCGACCACAATACTTTTTGTCTTTAAAACATCAGTCATCACCTCATAAATATCTAAACTGATACAAGCTGCACCGGTGAAATGCTATTTTCTATCTACATTTGCAGTTATCTATTCTTAATTAAAGTCGGAAAATAAATTAAACTATTTTAAGCATTAGTATCACATGATATTTTCTAGATTTATTGTACTACTAAGCTCTTGTAAGCGACCAACACCTATTTTTCAAGTAGGAAGCCACTTGGTGGTCGCTTACAAGAGCCGTTCTCGTAAGCGACCAGCTCCGTTAACAACTGCAATTTTCAGTTCCCGAGGTGGTCGCTTACGAGAGCTTCGACTGTAGCTGAAATCTAAAAAATTGCTAAAGGAAGTGATGACTTCCAAGGTTGAAAACCAATTGCTTTACTTACAATGATGTGTCCTTCAATTCTCATATTGACCTGCTCGTAAAGCCAAATCTGGACTCTTGACCTCTGCAATTTAAGTATGATTAGAATGTCAAAAACTTAAGCTGATTTTGAAACTTTGTCACAACATTCCTTGACAACATTATGAACCGGCCTTGACAACATGCTTTTTGAGACACAAAACTATTGCCATTCCACACTCAACTGAATAGGGCAGTAAATACTTACATTTTGAAGATACCTAAAAATAAGGTTCTGAAATACAAGTCAAGGAATAGGATAATTCGCACTTATGAACATCACATTTCTTTCAGGTTTGAAAATAATCTAAACATTGAGTTTTAAGAAGAAAGACTGCTCAAGTTTGGAAAAGAGCACCATTATATTAATGTAATGCAGCAAAATTATGTTGGCATCCAGACAAACACAAGGAAAACTTGAATGTCTTTCAAAGAAAGACATTCAAGAGTGACGATTTTTTGCATTTGTTTACTTTTCAAACTTGCATGTTTTGTTGAAAGTAGTCACGTTTCTTGCTCTCTGATTGGCTAAAAAAAGTGCAAAAACTGCAGCCAATCAACAAGCAAGAAAGGTGACAACTTCTCCACAAAACATCCATGTTTGAAACATAAACTAATGTATCAGTCAATTCCAGCGGTGACCATCCCCCCCGGACACCGTGGGGCATTTGCACACCAGTGCCTTCCCTGGGGTGGGGAATTTTGAAAATTTTGCTGGCCCCGGGGTCGGGAATTGTTTTTCCCCGGGGAGGGGGTGGGGAATTTTGGTTTTCTCATCTCAAGCGCGTCGGGTTTTGCGAACTACAACCCAGTTACAGAACATAACGCCACATAAAATATAATGCAGAGCATGGCCCGTATACACCACGTTTGGAGACTGACACATTTGCACATTTCACAGTTAACGTCTTCTATAGAGAAGAAACAGATTTCGCAATTCATAAAAATGAATTGACACTATAAACAGAGTTCCAATTTCGCAAAAAGTCAAGTAACATATTACTGTTAAATAGTTGCTCTGCAAATAGAATAAAGGTAAATTTCGCATTGAGAGATGCAGCTAAAAATGGCTACAACCGCGAATGGCCTAGGAATGTCACCTCTTTATTTATATTTTGTCTCACTTTCAGTGAAATGAGAACTCGTTCAAAGACGAGAAAACTAAAGCACATTTAAAAACGAATTGTAAATGCTCGGACAGTATAAATGGAGTTGAAGTTTTTGTTGTGAAGCTTTGTCACGCAGTTACCGTCTTTTTCTCGTCCCGGGGGTGGGGCATTTTTCCGTTTTTTGTGTTCCCCGCCGTGGGGTATTCTGCATTTTTGCTAGCCCGGGGGCGGGGAATTTTCAGTTTTATTTTTATGAAAGACCAAAAGCCCCGGGGGGGGGGGGGGGGGGGGGCATGGTCACCGCTGGAATTGACTGATACATAACACGAAAAAATCGCCAAACTTCATGGATGGACGCAAATGGTAGTATCTGACATAAAAGGCTGCTGGATAGTTTAGACATTTTGAAACTCCTTTTTCTCATCAAGACAATTTCGCTTTTGATCACAAAGAAATGAAAGCTCTTTAATTCAGGGTTTAATCTTGGGAGTAAAACTATGAAACTGTAACAGTTGTATGTAGATGTTCAGGCAAGCCTGTAACAGTTGTAACGTTAAACCATTCCAGAGCGATCGTCCAGAGCATTTTACTCTGACAGAGGGGTCACTAGTTTTACCCCAACAACCGCCAACTTAAGTTACTTAGGTTCTATAAAAACCACTAGTATAACACCTAATTTTCACTCGATTTTCCAGACATCAAGGACATATAAAATAAACTAACATGTATATCAATAAGTGGTAATCAACGGTATAAAAAAGCAAGTAAAATTATCAAAAATTATCTCGGACTTAAACACGTGCTCGAATGCCGAAGCGTTTGCTTTGACAATCACCCATCGAAACGTTAAAAAATCAGACAAAAGGATACAATAGGTTGAACCATAACTTTCTGAACTTTCTGCCCTTTGTATGCCGCCATATTTTCTCCTTCTTCTTCTTAAAGATACGAATTTGTTGTTAGGATTGAGCCGCTTTCTTCTTTAGAAGTTTCAAAATGGCGACTACAGTTCGCAAGGCATTGTGGGGAAACGTTTCCTTACGTTTTGCGATCGAAAAGCATGCTGGGTATTTTGTTATAACACACGGGTTTTGCAAGGGTTTATGGGTAATGCGAGTCTTTTGGGTCAGCGGAACTTTCTATTCCTAAAGTAGTCATGACAACAAGAAGTATATACTGTCCGCCATTTTGTTTTGAAAACCGAAAAGAGTGAAAACGACGTTTATTATCTGCACGGAAATCGAACATTTTTGTAGTAAATATGCCTGCTGAAGCGAAATCAGGGGTCCTATCGTCTCCTGCTATATGTATAGAGACGACTTTGGCTCTTATAAAGCCTGATGCTGTTCATAAAAGCGACGAAATTGAGGAAATTATCTTGCAACATGGGTTCACAATTTTACAGGTAAAAAACTTTCTCTTTTTACACAATTTCCTTTTTGTCACTTTTCG
Source organism: Scolanthus callimorphus (assembly GCA_033964015.1). Lineage (NCBI taxonomy): Eukaryota > Metazoa > Cnidaria > Anthozoa > Actiniaria > Edwardsiidae > Scolanthus > Scolanthus callimorphus. The sequence goes on along the minus strand of CM066912.1, from coordinate 30,459,703 downwards.
ATGGGAAGCTAGATTTATTTCACCTTACATTTTATCTATTTGAAAATATCTAGAAAAGAAGAGTTAATCTTACTCCAGAACAAACAAGTGACTTTTACGCTGAGCACTATGGCAAGATGTTTTTCCCCAGTCTGGTGGCGTACATGAGTAGTGGGCCAATCATGGCTCTTTTATTGGCAAGAGAAAATGCAATTTCTTACTGGAGGCAGCTTATAGGGCCCACAAATACACAGAAAGCAAGAGACCAAGCACCAGAAAGGTGAGCAACATGGTTTTAATGGCACATGCATATATGTGGTTCCAGATATTATCCATACCCCCCTACGGAAGGGCATTGCAAATTCCGGAGGGGTGGGGGAGTCAATTTACCTGATCATTTCCATACAAATACTGTATTTTTCCTTGGAAATTCCAGAGGGGTGGGGGGGGGGGGTCACTTTTCAACACCTTTCCGTGGTGGGGGTATGGATATTTTCTGGAACCACACAATACCTGAGTATGTAAGCTGCATAGTTAGGGCCAAAGGCTAACTTGTATTGTGTGATTCCAACTTATAGTTTCTGTTCTTGCTTCCTGTGATAGTTTACGAGCTATATATGGTACAGACAGTACACGGAATGCACTACATGGCAGTGATGGGACAACAAGTGCTGAAAGGGAGATACATTTCTTCTTCCCTGATAGTAAGTGAAGCGACAATGATAATTTACTGGTAATGTAATGTGGTTTGCAGAATAGGTTGGTGCTAGGAAGGACATCCAACCATAAAACCTTTGCTTACATACAAAATCACCATAGTTTTCAGCTTGGTCACACCTTTTAGGTATTATAAAATGTTAACGAGGTAGTGAGCAAGTGAGAACATATTCCACCTTCAGATATCTTTCTCAAAGTCCCAGAAATGAGGTCCCTTCAGCAAGAGAACTTGAAACTCAGAAAGGTCACTTATCCCAGGGTTTAGTTTTCTAGTATCCAGTTCAAGCTAAAAAAAAAACCGACTGAAAGGCATCTTAGAAAACATGTGACCCTACCCAAATTTCTGGATATACACGGGCAGCTATTTAAGATTTAATGAATACTTTTTGTTTGCAGCTGTAGTAGAACCTGTGTCATCTGGACAAGCTGCCAAAGACTACCTGACCAAAACTGTTAACCCAACACTCCTAAAAGGACTGACTGAGCTATGCAAGAAAAAGCCTGCAGATCCAGTTGTAAGTATTTTAATTAACAAAATCTTACCTGTTTGATGTTGGTTATACTGGTGCATTAGATGGGAAGTAGCAAGCTTTCCCACCAAGTTTAAAGGGGCTCTTGCATGCTTGCTGGTCACTTCTCTGACAAGAAAATAGCTCAAATCCCAATCCAATTCCATCCTCTTGATAACAGGTCAAAACAACCTAGAATTTCATTTGTCTAACACTTGAAACGTTTTCCTATTACTCTTGAGGATTATTTTGATTACTACGGGCAAATGTATGTGTGTTTTCACGGTTACAATTTTACTTATTTTATGTCCACGGTGGAAGAATATTAAGCGTGCGAGAGGCCCTTTAAGAGCAAAGAAACCCAAGGAAAGTGACAGGACTCCATATACAAAAGTGGGGATAAGTTTTAAATAGGAGGGGAACTTTGCTTCTCAAGGTCCTGAAAATCACACAATTTTTAGTCACGTTTTTGGAAGTCAGTGTTAGTCGTTTTTTCTCGGACTGTAACATGATTTGGTGTGTAGGGAGATGACAGCTTTTATTCAGGCTAATTAATATTCAGATTGTTTCTTTGTATTTTTTTCAGCTCTGGCTAGCAGACTGGCTAATTGAGAATAATCCCAATAAGCCACGTATTAATGAGGAAGCCTATTTGGTCGAAGAGCCACAAGACTAACACAAATATCAATCTAAACTTAGCTAAAGAGTATTATATTTGATGTACATAGAACATTTTTCTGTAGTAGTGTATGCTCAGTGAAATATGGTTTTGTAAAATAGTCTTTGATGTTGATGTAAAATATCAGGGTTGGATGTTGTCAAAATTGAAAACTGTCTCTAGAATGTTCCATGTTTTATTAAGTGCTGTGTAATCACTCGGGCTTCACAAGCACTCATCTATGTGACACAACATGGGCAGTAGAAATTGGGGGGGGGGGGGGGGGTGCACTAGCCCCCACAATAAGTTGTTCTATGGCTAACAACAAACTCAGTAACTTCTTAGTAAACGTCTCTGATATTTTGGTACCGTGCCCCCCCATGTTTTTTGCTTCTGTTGCCTATGCATGAAGGATGTTGATTGTTTACCACCTCCCATTGAAAAAATGTACACAACCTTAGTAGGTGGTCAAAATACTTTTTTTATTTGAATGCGAATAGGTATAATAAATTACTTTTTAATCATCAAATAAATATAGTTGGATTCTATCAATTCTTTCTTTTTTCAATATGAAGCAGATAGCAGGATTTTATGAAAATAATTAGTTTTATAGAATGATAAATTCATCACATGACAAGTGAATTCCACAGCAAATTCCACATGAAAATTGATATCACATGAGTCACGAAGCGACAAATGAAATTTAAGTGATGAATTGTTCTTGAATCCCATAGCAAAGACTTGATATTTTAGTGAAATGATTCGAGCGCAGGTGTAAACTGTGTTTTTATCGAATTCAGCTTTCAGTCATTGAATTCCACGTTAATTAGAAACCTAATATATGGCAAACTTTCTAACACCATCCACAAATCGCCTGCAAGCAGGCCTGTATCTAACACAAGGGCAGGGACAACAACCCCAATGATTTCAAAAATCTGGAGACAACCTTGAAATTTTTACATGACCCAGGCTGGCCTGGTTATAACCGGGCTAAACTTCTTTTTTCTGAGGAAAACTGAACAAAAGACATCTTCCGTTTAACCAGGCTCATAAACAGGCCCTATAGACTTTCCTTGTCCATTTCTCGCTCTCTGAAAATTGCACAAAATCCGAAAAATCACAGAGGACCATTCTCGAACCAAGTGGTGACAGCCACTGACGCATGCGCGAGAATTAATACAGAGCCACAGAGAGAAAGACCTTTCAGCGCATACTCCTACAGGGGAGGCTCACCACCTGGGTCATTCTCGTACCCAGAGCTCCTTGGCTTGCACTTCGCAGGGGAGGCTCTGATGGCGGCCATTTGAGGGCCCTCGCTGATTGGCTGATTTTGAACGTTGGAGCATGCGCTGAAAGGTCTTCTCTCTGCGGCTCTCAATCTCGTACCCAGAGCCCGTCATCTTTTGGCCAGCGGCAAGATTCAGGGCTCTGGGGAATCGATTTTTTTAAAACCCAGATTCTGGGTTTCCGGTTTGATTGTTGTATGAGAGTTCGTTACGTTTTTGACCTACCACGCATGCTCACAAATCGGATTCCCCAAGGGCCCTGAATCTTGCCGCTGGCCAAAAGATGACGGGCTCTGGGTACGAGGTTGTGCGGCTCTGTATTAAATCTCGCGCATGCGTCAGTGGCTGTCACCAGAGCCTCCCCTGCGAGGAAAAGAGCCGGGGAGCTCTGGGTTTGAGAATGCACCTGGGTGCGAGAATGACAGAAGATGACTTGGGGTAAGTGTTAGAATGAAGATGATACAAAACATCCACAAAAATCTTAATATGTATTTCTCTTATTAGTAAATAAGCTCTTATGTTCAAATTTGTACATTGTGATCATACAATCAGCAATACTTCACTACACTGGACTCCCACGTATAGCTATAATATGTTCTCTCTATTTACAGTAGCTATATAGCTAAGGCTATGGATGCAACATTGTTAATTAAATACGGGCATACTCAGCTATGCAGGGAACGAGGGGTGTCCAAAAACGGCTCAAGCACCTCGCGAAGCCAACGTGGGACCTTGAAATACAAAATAAATAAACAATAGTAAATATTTTGAATTAGGCCTTCTAGGGATGTAGCTGGAAATATCCAGTGCTGTGAAACGCTTTGAGGCTTTAGTGTGAGAAATAAAAGCAGAGCTCCTTAGAGCGGAGCACCATAGGTTCGCAAAGAATACAATAGCTCAAAGTAGAACTCAGGTATAACGATCGACTTCATTTTTCATGGTTCAGCGGTATTCCCATTTGGGTATCGCTGGCGCGTCCGTGTCTGCGCGCCCCCACACAGGTAAACCAAGACCCCAACACAGAAAAATATGTAACCGGGAGCTCCGCTTTTAGCCAGTGGCTAAGTCTATATTAATCCTACCTGATCACGGTGAATCTTGTAGGCAGTGAACTCGTTAAGATACGCCACGCAACCAAGGAAGATGAAAACCAGAAGGACCATGGCGACGGTAAAACGGAACATAGTCAGGCATACACGTGTACACAGACTACGCCTTTTCGGCCTGTAAGGAAAAAACAGTCATTGCTTGTGAGTGAGTGACAGAACATATGTGAGTGAGTGATAGAGTCGAAAGTAAACCTGACTTGCGTTAAGTCAGAGTTTTTATTGGTCGAGAGCAAAGTCTTTCGTCTTGCTCATGTCATGACTAAACGCAAGTCTGACTTACTTCGACTCCTGATTGGTTTGTTGTTGAATGGTTTCCACTCCTGATTGGCTAGTGGTTTTGTATTGCGTTTAGTTTTCGACACTCATCTGAGATCCGCTCGAACTCCGGACCCAAACTTGGCCCAGTTTACACTGAGGCAAGCCATCCTGGCTAGACAATTATAACACGCTGTCTGGCCCGTTTGCCGTGATGGCTTGCGCCACGACCGTAATCCTGATAAAATCTTGTGTTGTGTATATATACCGGGATCCCGTTTCCAGCAGCCTACAATCTTACTAACCGGCCCTGGAAGGGGTATCATACCTTTGTTCAATTCTCTCAGATGTAGATTCCATCTCGCCCACACCATAATCCTCCTCATCCTCGTTGTGAGTGTTTCCTTCTCCATCCTCCTCACCCTGGGTGGCCTCTATCAGCCCTTGCTCGCCTTCCTCTGCTTGTCCCCGACTCCCCTCGTCTGGTGCTTGCAGCAGGGTACCCGCGTCAATGGTACGACGACGGAAATTGTGTAGGACTTCTTTAGCGCGCACGGAGGTGTTGTGGATTGCCATCATAAAGTTGGCGAGGCTATTTTGCCGCGTGTCTTCCGAGGTGGACTAGATTAATGAACAAATAGAGCAAATTTCAAACGACTGCGGTATTTCGTGTGGTGTTTGGAAAGCTAAATTACTAGACATCAAGTAGCCTTGTGTTTGGGCAAATTGGCAGTTTATTACAATCATCAATAATATTATACAATATTTATCACTAATTACATTTCCATTTAAACTGACAACTGAACCCCGGAGGAGTTCTATAATCACAACTGCCATACGCGATATAACATGGGTGGGCGTGGCGGGTAGAAAATACCCAAGCAAATACGAAAGCGAGCACCTTGCTAACGCGATGACGGCAAGATTGCACTAGTTACTATTGAACACGTGGCCGATATTGTATATTTAGACAAATATTAATCATTAACCTAATTTAATATTACACCTAAATTACTAGACATCAAGTAGCCTTGTGTTTGGGCAAATTGGCAGTTTATTACAATCATCAATAATATTATACAATATTTATCACTAATTACATTTCCATTTAAACTGACAACTGAACCCCAAATAGCCCAAACACAAGGGAAAGGTGGAAAAAAAAAAATAATAATAATAAGATAATAATTGAAACTAAACCCAAAGAACAAAGAAAAAGATAAATTAGAATGATGGATGTGCAATGGGGCACTACATAGCACTAGGAAGAGAGATGAGCTTGCGCGACACTAGAATGGTGGCCTGTAGGCGCGAGCGTAGTGGGACTGTGAGGTATTGACGGTAGGAGTCAGACGACCAGTCTCCCATAAGGCGGATGAGATCCACTGAAACACCGGAGAGAAAGGCAAACGATGCCCCACCTCGGCGAAGGGAATGCCCCGCATAGCACCCGGGTGGAATGCCGCAGGCTGTGAGCGAAGTCCTCAGTTTGCGCAAGAACATAGAATATGTGATAGGTATGGTGCCACCTGAGGGGGAGGCAAAGACAAAGGCAGGGCCATCAGGTGGGGCAGCGGGGACAAGGGCAAGGGCGTGTACAAGCGCCGCTACAGGGCAAAGTGGAGAATTAGCAATGCGCGGTAAGGGAAACGAGAGGGTGCGTTCGCGAAACTGGATGGTCTTAGAATGACGGATAGACACGATTACCCCCCACGAGAGGAAGGAGAGATCGTTGCGGCGGAGAGCTGAGGAACGACGACGATTCGTGGAGTCGACAAAGAGGTTCGATTTGCGGAGGAAACAAAAGAAGCCAACCAGGCAAGCCGCCCAGAAGGAAGCGTCAAATGATTTAGAGAGATCAAGATGTGCTCGAATACGCAGCAGAATGGCGGGAGTAAGCGGGAGTTTTTGACGAACCGAATCGCCTTTGAGTCGCCGAATACCGCGCAGCACAGAGGAAACCATCCAGTTGTCCACCAGAGGACTCCGTAGACCATTTTCTTTATGCAGTAAGGAAATAATGTTAAGGTATTGCCGAATAGAGTTAAACTTTAAGGAGCGCGAAAGAAAGGCGGCGTAACGACAAATGACAATCGACGAGGCTGGTACTGGCATATATCCGAAGGATGAACAAAACGCGAGGTATACCCGACGGTGCGTTTTATAAGTGGCTTTAGTGGACTCCGCCAATGAGAGAGCTCTAAACTTCGCAACCATGGTGTCGAGATTCCTCTCCCTCTGCGCGATAGCATCTGGGGAACAAAGAAAGGAGGGCGGCGTCAGACAGGTGTCCGGAAAACCATGGGACTCCCTGTGGAGTACAGGGAACGACATCGGCGAAAAAGCGGCCATGATACGAGGGGTCATGAAGGCGCGAGATGCAGTCTGCTAAAACATTGTCGCGACCCGGTACAAACGAGGCTGTAAGTCGAAAATTGTACGTCGCCGAGAGCCAAAACGCACGACGAAGGGCGGCCTGTATGAAGGGATCCCGGCTAGACCCCTTGTTAATGATAGCGCGCGCCGTCTGATTATCGAGATAGAGAATAACATGCTTATCCTTCCAGATTGGGGCCCAACGCTCTACCGCGAGAAGGGCGGCCAACACCTCCTTGTAGTTAATATGTAGGCGGGTTGCAATAGGGAGGTCGAGCTGCCAGTGCGTATAAAACCAGTCGCCCTGAAAAAACGCGCCAGCCCCTGACGAACTCGCATCAGTATACAAGTCAGTGACCGGGAGATCATCAATAAAGAAACGAACACCGTTGAACGTCGACAGGAAATGATGCCACCAAAATATATCGTCGCGAAAGGTTTGAGGAAGGCGACGCATTCCGCGACGAGACCCGAACGAGTTCATAAAGTCTAAAATCCGACGCAAGAAGACGCGACCCCCGTACACAACGCGACAAGCCCAATTAAGCTTGCCCGCCAGCGACTGAATTTGCTTAAGCGAGGCACGGCGACGAGAGAGGAAAGACGAGATGAGTGCCGAAAATTCCGCGAGTTTGTCCGAGGGAAGCGACAGTTGCCTAGCGACGCTGTCTAGCTGCACGCCTAGAAAGGTGAGTTGCTGGGTGGGATAGACCACCTTCGACCAGTTAATACGAAAACCAAGCTCGGATAGAAGGCGAATTAACGAATCAAAAGCGTCACGGCAAGACGTTTCCGACTCGCCAATGACCAAAAAATCATCGAGATAAACTATAATGCCAGGAAAGCCGCGCCGCAACATCATGCGCTTAACGGATTGCGTAAGACGATGGAAAATCGAGGGCGATAATTTTGCTCCAAACGGGAGGCGCGTGTCACGAAGATAAGTGGGGTTGACGTCCCCACTAAAGAGCCATTTACAACCTAAAATAGTCGTGTCTTCCGGGTGGACATTTACCGAACGATAGGCTTGTTTTAGATCCACCTTTGCCATAAAATAGCCCGGACCGATTAACCGTAATGCCTGGTCAACGGTGTCATATTGAATAGAAACGTCAAGCTCGGCGAAATCGTTAATGGCGTTGCCCGCCGGCTGCGAGCAATCGTGAATTATGCGAAACTCGGACGAATTTTGTTTGGGCACGGCCCCGAGAGCGCTAATAACGCGAGGACGAGTAGAGGAAATGACGTAATGCCCGGCGGCAATAGCGTCACGCAATTGCTTTTCGACTTGCGGTTTTGCCGAAGGGTGAGTAGCCGATTTGTAGTTGTGCATTTCCGCTGGAGGGATGCTGGATGGGCTGCACGAAACTATGCGAAAACCGTCACGAACGCCAGTTAAAAGAAAATCCGAATCGGGATGCGCGTCTTGAGACAATTCGCGCTGCCATGTAGAGAAAATGAGAGAGTCGTTTGACGTGACAGAATGTAGTCATTGTGTGGAAGAGGTGCTAGGATGATTGACAGCGGAATGGAGCGCCCCGCAGCCAGGCTTAGAGCAAACATGAGCGTATTTACACGAAGGAAATTTGCATGCAGCGTTAGAGTTAAATTTGCGACAGATTTCCTTGCCATCCGATGAAAACTGCGGGCTAGGGCTGGGACCAGGGTTAGAGAAGCGACGAGGGCTTAGTGGAAATAAGGTAACAGAGTGGAGGTGTTGCGAGTCACTCCCCCAGCGAAACTGATACGCAGACTGAAGATAACGATATTCATCGTCATAGCGCAAAACCGAACGCCATTCAAAGCGCTGCGCAAGCTCCATAACCTTCACGTTATAAGCGAGGTAGTCAGACACGGCGCTATTCGAGAGTTTTCCCGTTGTAACTAATTTAAACAAGATGCGATTACTAGCGATTACCCACTGGGGCATGGTAACACTATCTAGTCTAACCTTCCTATTTGTTGTCGTTAACACGAGTCGTGTGTCCCCATATGAATTAACTAGCTGCTCCTCTTGACGGGGTACGGTATTGAAAATAAAGTCAACAACTTTGAAATAAGTCTCACCAGATTGTTGAGGCTGCCGAAGAAAAACAACGGGATCACTGTCGAGCCGTTGGAGTGGGGCGCACGAGGCGGCTTGCGTGGGCGGCGTGTCCTCAACACTGCATTGCCTTAGGATGTTATCCAGGTCTACCATATCCGTATTGATAGCCGGATCCTGTGAAAGGGAGGCGAAACGATTGCCAGGGACTGTGGGGGCCAAAGTAGGGATCTGTACAGGGGCAGCAGGCTGGGAGGGTTCAACACAATGTCTGTCCGCGCGGAGACGCTCCACGTTCCGGCGTTTCTCGGCGATCTTCGACCGCAAATTGTCTCGCCGGCGCTGTCGCTGTAGTTCCTCTTCCTCTTCTTGTAATCTCCCCAGCTCCTCTTCTAGGGAGAGCAGATCCTGATCAGCAGGAGTTGTAGCCACAACAGGAGAGGCCACAACAGGCGAGTCCACAACAGGCGCAGGCATAGGTAGGGTTTGCGGTGCCGCTAGTACAGGGTCTGAAGTTGAATCGCTGTCTCCCGGGCCCGTACATGACTTTGAAGCGGAACCAAATAAATGTCTATCCCCTCCTGTGGGTTCCCCACAACCAGGGCACTTCTTGTTACGTTTTGATGAACGAACCATGTTGTAAAATGGCAGAAAATACCCAAGCAAATACGAAAGCGAGCACCTTGCTAACGCGATGACGGCAAGATTGCACTAGTTACTATTGAACACGTGGCCGATATTGTATATTTAGACAAATATTAATCATTAACCTAATTTAATATTACACATAAATGTTTCTGCTAGTACAATAAAGTCTGAGAAAAGGTAGCAACTAACCGTTCTCTCTGTTCTCTCTGTTTCCTGATCAAGACCATAGCCACCTGAAGTTTAATAATCAGACAAATAAGACTGAAGATTAAATAAAAATAAAATAAATGTATGTGCTTATATAGCGCTTGATTCCATAGGCTCTAAGTGCTTTACACGTTGCTTTACAAGATCTGGACTGCAGTTTTACAGTGCAGTTTACAATCATGAGTGGGGTTACATATCATATATTGTAGGGAGTTCTGTCACTGAGCAAGCCCAGTGGTTCTTTAACGTCCCTCATGATCCGCTTTGGTGAAGTGTATTGAGAGACGGGACCTCGGTTTATTGCCTCATCCGAAAGACAAAGCTGCAATGGTCCCTTGGTTGACAGATCCGCCTTTGGATCCAGCCTCAGCGTATACTTACGTATACAGGCATTTTCATGCAATTTCTTCGACGTTTTACCCTATACAAGATTTACTAGCGAACACCGCTTTCCACGACAAAGATAAACTCAGCCTCGAAATACATACAGAAGCGTACAAATTTGTACTCAGTTGTTTGAATGTTTGCTAATTGAAACTTGAAAATGGCTTAAAGTGAGAAAGAATCATTGATATATAGATTTAGCCACTGGCTAAAAGCGGAGCTCCTGGTTATAAAATTTTATGTGCGAATGAAAGGGATTCCCATGTGTACATGGTTTACATGGTTGCTTTAGAGTCTTCCCCTCACGAGATATTAATTTTTCAAGCATAGATGACGTCATCGATGACGTCACATCACGTGACCACCTCATTTCGCTCATCTGGTGACCTAGACTACACTACCCAAGTGTGGTTGCTTTAGAGTCTTCCCTTCACGAGATATTGATTTTTTAAGCATAGATGACGTCATCGATGACGTCACATCACGTGACCACTTCATTTCGCTCATCTGGTGACCTGGATTGCATTACCCAAGTTTGGTTGGTTTAGAGTCTTCCTTTCATGAGATATTGATTTTTCAAGCATTGATGACGTCATCGATGACGTCATATCACGTGACCACCTCGTTTCGCTCATCTGGTGGCCTAGACTACACTACCCAAGTTTTGTTGTCTTAGAGTCTTCCCTTCACAAGATATTGATTTTTCAAGCATAGATGACGTCATCGATGACGTCATATCACGTGACCACCTCATTTCGCTCATCTGGTGGCCTAGACTACACTACCCAAGTTTGGTTGTTTTAGAGTCTTCCCTTCACGAGATATTGATTTTTCAAGCATAGATGACGTCATCGATGACGTCACATCACGTGTCCGTGTTACAGCACCCCCCTTGAAACATAGACAAAATATCCCAAGTATGGTTGTCTTAGCATGTTCCCTTGAGGAGATATATTTTTTTCTTTGCATACCACAGGGTTCCCATGTGTACACGGACGGACGGACGACGGACGACGGACGGACGGACGGACGGCGTACGCTATAGGTTTAATACCAGAAAAATAAAGAAAAAATAATATCTCCCGAAGGGTAGCTTCTATAGAAGCCAAACTTTGACAAAGTTTCAAAGACCATAAGAGGAACTCTACACCAAAGTCACGTGCCCTTACGTCATCAATGACGTCATCAAAATGATCCATAATGCCCGTGACGTTCAAAAATCAACTCGATAGTATACTATACGTTTTTCCCTTAGGTATGGTGCTCCGCTTGCGCGGGCCTTCTGCCCGTGCAGGAGCTCCGCTATTATACTTACGTAAGCTGCTAGGCCCATTTACAGTCGAGTGGACAACGGCCGTGTCTGAATCTTCAGATTGCAGGAACTCTTTTTTCCTAAATTTTAAAGACAAATCATTTCATCAGAGCATTAAGCGATGAATAGTTTATTTCTTCAATTTGATACAAAATATTTTTTAGGGAGCTTCACGCACGCGGATTCACGACGCTTTTGTTCTTTAACAACATTTTACCATGGGCTTAGATGTGTTCTAAAAAACCGTGTTGGGGATTTTTTAATTTTTAAAAAGAGCCGATTTTAGAGTGTGTCCGCTACGTTTTTTTTATAAAAAATGTAAATGACTTTTTCGGTGCCGTACTTTCCGTGGATTGTTTTAAAGCAGGGTTCTACGCCTAGACAATTTAAGAAATCCAGGAGTTACAAGGAGATTTCTCAGCACTTTTCCAGGATATTTCCAGGAATTTTTCATAAATCAGACTCGCCTTCGAAACGTTTTTGCTCCTCTTTAAACAGTTTTTTAAATAGCATTTTTCGTGGCCAGCATTAACAGGTATTGAAAGCGGAGTAGTTACTTCAATGAAGCATGTCTTTTTGATACTTCGTGGGCTTTGATTTTACTATCCCTTCTTACGACGATTTACTATCGCTTGTACAACAAAATACCTTTTTTAATGAGTTTGGGGCAAATTTCCAGGATATTCAAGGACTTTCCAGGACAGGAAATAAAACAAAGGAGTTCCCAGGGGGCGTACGAAAGAACAAAAAGGACTCTTCCTGAAAACGGGAGTTTCTCAAATCAAATCATGTGTGATTTGAAACTCCAAGCGGAAAACAATGATTTTGTCTAAAACCATACGTGGTTTCATACTGTGGGATCTTACCTGAATTCCTTGAGATCTTCTTGTGCTCGCTCCAGATGTCTGATAACGTTTTCGGCGTGACAAATCATCACCTCAAGACCAGATGCCATGCGCGCTTCCTGGAATCATTACATTCATTAAGTCATTCATCTACACTTTTACATCTATTTAACAATTAGACCTCGAGGCCGAATGTGCTATGATGAATAGACCATGAGGCCGAAGGCCGAATGGTCTATTGATATCATAGCACATGAGGACGAGAGGTCTAATTGTTTTAGTATAAACCAACTAGTTGGTCGGTTTTGCAATGAATGCCATTATTTTACGTTGAAAAAATCAAGTTTTCTTGCAAAGAAAGGTGGTGGTTTTGCCAGGCACGGTCTATCACTAATAGACCATTAGTAGCTCAGCCAATCAGAATGCAGGATTTGTAATAGACCATTAGTTGGTTTATACTAAATAGAAATAGGCCAGTTTCGAATTCTCTAATCTACCGCTGAATAGGCATCAACGGCGCATAAATACAGTGGGCCTCGATTTGAACCCGAAAGTTGCGAATACCAACGAGTCCAAAAAGTTTTGTCTATTGTCTCCATTCAAGCTTCATCAGTTTCTCGTCGGTATTCACAACTTTTTCTACTTCAAACTGAGGCTCCCACTGTATTTATGCTCCGTCGATGCCTATTCAGCGGTAGATTAGAGAATTCGAAACCGGACTATTGCCTAAAAAATTATCGTGGTTAATATTAATACATTTTAATGTTAAAATATACAATCTTCGTTCACTGTCTAAAATCCGCTTGCCTCATTGGCAAAATAAAGGCTCATCGAAACTCTCGCGCTTTTCTAAGCGACAACGATATTCGTCATCAAAGTGGTCGAAATATCAGAAAAACAAAGAAACCATGCAGCCCATTTCGCTCAATAATCCGTGAACACTAAAACGTACCTGTTGAACGCTTCCGTGCTGTTGAGCTAACGTAGAAACCCTCTGACAAGAGCTCCGTAGAACCTCCATCTGGGATCCTAACGCCGTAGCAACGTGCTAAATAATAAAAAACAAGGTAAGCTCGGAAAAAACTGTTTCGTTTTCATCACCCTATATACCTATTTCAAAAACGATTGCACCGTCGTAACTGTTCGTTGCAACCCGCGATGAGTCATGGGAGAAATTAAGTGCGAAATTCTCGAGTTTACAAGTTGCAAGATTTCTCGCTAGCGATCTATTATTATAGTTATATGTGCTATACGTAAGACTAGTTTTATTTCAATAACCAATAGAACGGATTTCAGATGACTGTCAAGACTTGTTATGTAATTGCAATGGCTTTGCGTTCTCATTGGCTACTCATTTTTTCTCAGCCAATCAAATTGGGAAGTAAATACAATTGTGTAATCACTTAGTAATTGATTCGGCTTGCAATTGGCTGAGAAAAAAGCCATTTAGGAGCAAGTCGTGATTTCTCTTGATTCTGATTGGCTAGTGATTGCTCAATTGCAATTGTTTTGACGATGGTCATGTGAAATCCGCTCTATTCACTATTGGTTCTCGTTAATCTAGTTGCTCCCACGACGCACTGTGAGCGACAACAGACACAGTTGGGTCAGTGTAACCTTTTTGATAGAGGTGTATAGAGAGTAGGTGTGGTACATTGAGAGATTCTGATACAAGAGAATTGACGAATCATTTCCACCTACAATGAACAAGGTTCGAGACACGACCCATGGGCGGAAAAAATCTCTAGCAGACCACGCAAGGAATCGAAACCAAAACACAGGGATGAGAGGCAACGGCTTAGACCGTTCGAACACCTGTAATTCCTAAACTTCACCCGAGAAGAAGAGTCAAGTATAAATCGCGAGGCGAACCTGAAGCTCCTTCGTTCGAATATATCGCTCTTCGTAATCCTGAAATAAGCAGAACCAATGTACAATTTTTAGACAGGATTCAAGATGTCACATCAGCATGCATAATTGATTTAGGCCTACTCGCCGTGAGTTTATGAGAGATAAGGAGAGTTAGTATAAACCAACTAATGGTCTATTACAAATCCTGCATTCTGATTGGCTGAGCTACTAATGGTCTATTAGTGATAGACCGTGCCTGGCAAAACCACCACCTTTCTTTGCAAGAAAACTTGATTTTTTCAACATAAAATAATGGAATCTTTGCCAAATCCGACCAACTAGTTGGTTTATACTAAAACAATTAGACCTCTCGTCCTCATGTGGTATGATATCAATAGATCATTCGGCCTTCGGCCTCATAGTCTATTCATCATAGCACATTCGGCCTTGAGGTCTAATTGTTAAATAGGGCGAGATAAGGCAAATAAGGGGGAAATGGTCCAATTAAAAGGCGAGATAAGGCGAGATAAGTCGAGATAAGGCGAGATAAGGCAAATAAGGGGAAAATGGTCCAAGTGAAAGGCGGCGACGCGCGCGATGTTGGTGACCAATTTCAAACGGCACCAAAATAAGCGTTTTTCATCAAAAATAAATTGATCGCAACAATATTATGTTTTCATAATTGACATACCAATAAAGGTACTGCCAAAGCATGAGGACGTAGCAATAAACTCAAAGATCTTACAAAATTACTACGGAAAAAATGTCAATAAAGTCACGAAAATTGAAAACCGTGCGTAACATTTTCCGTATCTAAATTCAATTAATATAGATTATAGAATGATCTAAGTTCCGTTTTGAAAAACAAAAACATGAAATCAGATGCACATGAGCTATAGATTGTCATACAATAATTTATTATCTATTTTATTATCAACTTCCACATGAAAATATATCAAATTTAGCGTCTAAACAATGTCAGGATTGTACTTCCGGTAGATGTACACAAAAAATGATATTGCTAAAAAAAGTGTGTATTTTCTGGTTAAAACGACTGCCTCTTTGTCAACATGATGCACATTAAGTATACTTTAACCTGCTGTGAATTATGTTTTTGAAACGTCTTTAGTTTTTTCACGCGAAATACAAATCCAGCGTCTGAACAAGTTTCCAAACGTCTCTTACAATTTTACCCTAGTCCGGTGCGTTTTGCGATGCCTTTTCGCGGTGCGTTTTGCGATGCCTTTTCACGTTGCATTTTGCGATGCCTTTTAGCGGTGCGTTTTGCGATGCCATTTAGCGGTGCGTTTTGCGATGCCTTTTAGCGGTGCGTTTTGCGATGCCATTTAGCGGTGCCTTTTAGCGGTGCGTTTTGCGATGCCATTTAGCGGTGCGTTTTGCGATGCCTTGTAGCGGTGCGTTTTAGAGTTGTGTTTGGAATACGATCTCTAGCAATAGATTTTATCGTCGTCCTCACCTTGTCTCTTCATTAGTATATTTTTAACCGAATTAACTGCTCAATTATGTTCAAAACTGGTGCAGAACGCCTGTTGAAATCAAAACAACGAAGCCTCAAGCAAAAGTCGGAAAGAAATAGGCGCTATTACGACCGTAAACGGGAAGACATCTTAGCGAAAAAAAAACCTCGAGAACAAAAGAAACAGGGTCCTAGTTCGAAATCGACGGAAGAACAGAGGGCATCATGGCGAGTATACAAATCCGCAGAACATTTTTATGTCCTTCTGGCCCATCCTCGATTTTACAAACGGGAGAACCCTGGCCACGTTCTGCACCTTCTCCTCCAATTTTGCTGAAGCAGTCTTTATATATTGCAACTCATCCAGTAAGTAAAGACGGTATTCTGAACGTGTTGACATTGCGAGAACAATAAAAAGAACAAGACCAAGTACCAGCACCTCCAAAGAGGCATCGCATAACGCACTGCTAAAAGGCATCGCAAAACGCAGCGCTAAAAGGCATCGCATAACGCACCGCTAAAAGGCATCGCAAAACGCACCGCTAAAAGGCATCGCAAAACGCACCGCTAAAAGGCATCGCAAAACGCACCGCTAAAAGGCATCACATAACGCACCGCTAACCAAGCAAAACGCACCGCTGAGAGTCACGTGTGACAAAACGCACCGCTAGCGGTGCGTTTTCTTCGTGTAACGCAATTGGGCACCAACTCTGTGCACATAGCCGCGAGATAGGAAAAATTGTGCCGAATAGGAGCTGCGAGATAAGACGAGATACGGTCCCAGAGTAGGCCTTGATTTAGTGTCAAAGTAAACTACTTAGAATAGTTATCAGAACACAAGAGCAGTCAAGAACACTAGTAAGAGCTATATGACAGTGGAAAGGTTACGGCACGTAACGGTATAGGCCTTTCTCACGTTAATATTGATTAATAATATCTAACAGTTATCAGGAAATGAAACAAGGTATTCAATTCTACACATTCATATGACCAAAATTGCAAAATTTGGTGAAGATTCTATCAAAATACCTTGAGCAAGTTTATCATGTTCTGAAACTCTCTTTCCATTCCACTCTCTGCGACTCGTCGGTTACGCTCCTAAAATAGGACAGACGACGAAGTTGGTGACCAAACAATTTGGTACCCTTTTCAAACTTGACGCCACCTGGCGACCAAAAGTTTTGTTCAGGGGACCATTGTTAGGCACTTGGTCTTCAGTTGGCGACTAGGAAAAAGCCCTGGACAATTCCCTGACCTTCAACAATTTCAGATTTCTCTGACGTTTCAAGTAGAGTGGGAATCCTGTCTTGCTAGGAAGACGGCCTACCCAATCATTCTTCCGTGTAAAGGCCCGTTTACACTAGCAATTTTTGTCGCGGCGATTTTTCTCGCACGTACGCGTCAACTCAAAATCACTAATGTAAACTATGTGCAACCCGGCGCGATCTGCCGCGATTTTTTTTTTCGAAAGTCTTTGCAACTTCATGCGATTTGAAAAAAAAGAAAGCACAGAAATCGCACCGGATTTGCATCTCGTTTACACTAGAGAGTTGGAATTGCAACTCGCGCGAGAAAAATCGCCGCGACAAATGCAACAAAAAGCGCAAGTGTAAACCGGCCTTTACTTTCCTACCTGAATTTCTAGCCGCTTGGCTAACGTCATTTGGTCAGTATTAAAAGCGACGACGAGAGTTCGAAAATGTTTCTGTAATGAAAGAAAACAAACGGCGTTAAATCACCCATAGAACGAAAGATATATTAGATCAAACGACAGAATACAAGATGTTTCATTAGTAGTGCTGCTAGCCTATTTCGTTCCACGCTTCACATGCTAAAAACGTTAAAGGATTTTTGCGATGCTAAAAAAATCTTTTCTGGCAAAACGCCAGTTTTTACTCTGGTCTTTGGTCAGAAAAGGTTAACTTTGACATCCCTACAAATAGACCGATCCCTATTTGACGATAGCTCCGCCCACTCATAACAAACAATAGGAAGTTTTCCCTACGGAATTCAAAATGTCCGAGCAACAAACTTGAATATCGATTAAAATCCATCGACTGATGGGTTTGGGGTTAGGTACCCGGAGGCAAGCCGGTGGAGGCCTCCGTCAAGTCTCACAGCGTCTCCATGGCAACGGGGCCACGCCCACCACCCGGTACCTGTCACACTGAAACTAGTTCTCAGTGGAGTATACCTACCAGCTACCTCTCAACCCACGAGGGAAGGGAGGGTGGGACACTTTGAACCGCTGCTAATGTTGGCACCCTAACGCGCTCAGTGCCAAGCATACTAAAGCCCCTCGGGTTGCTGTCAAGCCTAAGCGCCGATGACATATGATACACCCACATGGGTCGCCCCTTAAAACCCCAAGGTCCACCCGGCGGCCAGTGTCACGCAACACTATACTGAGCGCATGCACCGTCTCGGTTTCTAACTTCGCCTAAATTGCATTTAGCCACATAGATTTTTCAATAATTATTCAGTTTTTCAAGATAAAAATCCAAATTGCATGCAACAACTTCTAACACCTCCCTGCAATCGGTGTCTTTTCCGCGCTCTATGCCAAATATAAAATTTGGCTTGTCCGACGTAGCAACAGTAACTAGGGGTATAACAATGAATGCGGGATCGGTGAATTGCAGCCATTTCTATACAGAAATTTAAAAGAAAGAAAACAAAGAAAATGCACTTACCTCTACTTCCTTTTCATTAGGCGCCGGTCTGCAAATAGAGACAATCATAATGTGACAATTTAGAGGTAACAATCAACAAGAACAACAAATGATCACTTGCTATGCAGAGATTAGGCCTAGGGCATACGTCGAATTAACGTCGTGTCGAATACATTTAAATAGATAATTTATTTTTGAAAGTGTAATGAGTCGGTATCTTTTGAAAAAAAAATGCAATCGACGCGACCCTAATTCGACGTATGCCCTAGGCCCTAGTCTATAAATATACCGGACATGTAGAGAGACCCCATCCACAAAGTTACTACTGTTTAACGAACTGTCCATGTCTTCGCCAGTTTCACTAGTTGTTCTAAAGTTGACACCAGGTTTGCGCTTCCAACGACTCGCCGGTCTGGTTCGTCTAGAGTCATCACTGGATTCTCCTGGAACGTCCTCGCGTCCGGTAATTTCCTCTAAGGTCTACACAACGCAAGGGTGTCAACAATCAGCATTGGCATCATACCAAATCGGCTAACGGTGCTTACATCTTGTTGCAACCCAATTCAGGTGATGATTCCTTTTGTTAGTTCTGCACATATACTCGTGCACTCGTTAAAGTGAGAAAACATTGACAACTGTAACCACCCCGAGGAATCATCCCATGACATACAACAAGGTCCAATAGCTCGGAAGCAAGAATTCGTCTTACCTTCAAGTATTCCGATGTTAAATCTGTTTGTGACCCTGTAGACGCCGTATACTTAAAGACGCTGTCTGGCGTCTCGCCTAGCGACGCCGCCGTCTGACCCCTCACCAGGTCAGGGCTCTGGGCCGACCTGCCAGGGCTTTGTGATGACACAGACGAGAGAGGGGAGAGGGGAAGCCTCGAGAAGCGCGCCCGAGGGGGCTAGGGTGAGGAACACTACTTGTGGACTTGGAATCTTGTGAACTCTCATCCAGTTCACTTCGCGGCTTTCCATCGGGAGAATCTCGAACGGCACCCTAGAGAAGTACAAGCTTGAGGTTAAAGGGGAAAGTCACAAATTGTTTATCTGTCTGGATTTGTTAATTAACCTTTCAACGACAGTTTGGCTGACAAGCTTTCCATGACACACATCGGTATTCCGCAAGGGTCAAGTATAAAAGCCTCCCCCGGGGGAGGATGGACTCCCACATTTTTAGGGCAGGTTCCTCGTCGGGAACTTTCGATTTTACCCCTAAAAGTTACCAAAAAGAGCGTGGCATAGTTGATTTTGACCCCTCATAGGTACCTACAAGAGTGATATTGATAAAAACATTGTTGCTTGATTTCCTAGAGCGGACCCCTAAAATGGTACCTATCTGGAAAAAAATGCAAATTTTAGATTTTTACCCTCTAAAAGTGACCAGAGGCCTAAATTTTAAGCCCTAAAAATTACGACGAGCACCCACACCCCGCCTCAAAAAAGGGGGTCCCCCCGGGATAGTTGCCAGAAGAGACTATTTGGTTGCCCAATTTCATATTTTACCCCAGAAATATGCAAATGTTTAGTTCCCTAACACTAAAAACGTTGTTACCACAGTTCTTTTCACAACTTTAAATACTATCTCTGGCCATATCCGGGTAGGAAGAGGGACTGCATCGTTTTACAATGGTGGCATTGTTATTATTTAGTCCCGCTCCTCCACAACAACGCAGGTGTAGAGAAATGGTTTGCCATGCTAGGGCCTCACAAAATACTATGCTGGCTCAATCATTGCGGGGCTAAGCTATGGAATAGTCTCACCCCTCAAATCAAGGAATCGAAGACATTGTCTTCATTCAACAAGGAGCTAACCACTCACAGATACCTTTAGTGTATATTTTTATTCTCATTTTTTACACTGACTATTTTTATGTATGGACGCCCTCGGTAGAAATCATCTAACGAGCTGTCAGAGTTAGCGTCTAGAAATAAGTACTATTTACAATATGAGTGGCTATGTTGTATACAACATAGACACGAATATTGTAAAGTACTTATGATATTCTAACTTTTGTACTTATATTAAATTGAATGTGCATTGAAAATGATAGAATTTTCGGGTGTTTACAAAAAACGCCAATCATTTTGCAGAAAGCATGCGCAGAAGGCATGATTCCTGTCCCACATGGAACTAGCCGGACTAAAACAACATATAGTTTCTGAGATGAATTTTTTTTAGGTACTGCTCTACCAGAGAAGACCATACTTGGACTTCACTAGAGTGGTCCCCTTCAGCCTTTGAACAGTAGAGGATATGTGTTATTTGAAACAAATATCCAACTGTTCAAAGACTGAGTGCTGCACTGGAAGGTGTCCTATACAGAATACTAATTGGTCTAATTAGTATTCTGTATCAGATACAGAATACTAATTAGATGAATTAGTATTTTGTATCAGACACCTAGCCATGTGGTATCGGGGATTACAAGTAGTGTCGCCTGATCCGAATCCAGTGCAGAGATTGGATGAGCATCCTATGAATAATGGATGAATATTATAAAGGTACCATACCATATCTCACAAACTGTTTTCTCGTCATGTCTTACCTGTAGTGGTGCCATAATCTGCATGGTATTAATGTAGTCTTGTAGTCGTGTCCGTAAGGTGTGGGCAGTAATGCGAGGGGACGAAGAACGTGGGGACTAGAAGACACAAATACAACATTGAGATCACTTGGTATAATTGAATACTACCAGAAACATATAAGTGAGTTGAAACGTGTAACAAACATGCATTATTTTAGTGCCAAGCTGCGGAATATTCGCAGAATAAAGAATTGAACAGATTTTGAAAATAATGTTGTTGCAAGACTTCAAGATGTTAAATGTTAGTATATTATCACTTACCACTGTTGCTCTACTTTATATGAGCGAAAAATGAAACATTATGAAGAGGAAACCTGCTTGGGTTAGCAGTCGAGAGTTCATTATTGACCAAATATGGTCATAAATTCATCTCGAATAATCCACAGCTTGGTTCGCCGTTACATGTTTCAACTAAGTTATATGTTTCTGATACTACTATTTAAAGGCTAGCCTGAGTTAACAGACGCCCGCTCAAAATCAAACGATTTGAGCGAGACGTCTGAGCAATATAGTCAAATGCAACGTACTGGGTGGCGTGACACTGCACAGATCTGGGTAGTGATTCTGATTGGTCGGCGGGTTATGCCTGTGTTGCGTTTTATCTTTGTGAGTTCAAGATGGCTTCGACATCAATCAAAGCTGTAGGTCGGTCGATTTGAATTCTCTCAAGTGTTTTTATCTCATTGCAAGCGCTCATAAAGTTGAGAATTTATATGAAGACCAGTCGCAAGCACTGTACAGAAGTGTTTGTTGGTCAACTTTGCCACTCAGGCCCATAAGCACCCAAGTCGCATTGCAAGCTCACAAGGATAAAACGCAGTTGAAAACTCGATGCAAATTGTCAGTTTGAACTTGTGAAATGCGAAGAATAATAGGAACCCCTTTGGGATCTATGGGCCTTTAAAATTACTCTGTAGGGCAGACACCAGCTTTGTTGGTGGCCAAATCTTTGTCCGAGGGAGGTTCTTCTATTAAATTAAAGGGGTAGGGGAAGGGGGCTAGGGGACTAGGGGAAGGTGGCTAGGGGACTAGGTCACAGGGAAGGGGCTAGGGGACTAGGGGAAGGGGGCTAGGGGACTAGTAGAAGGGGAATAGGGGAAGAGGAAGGTGCTTACCTGTTTATTTCTGTTGAGCAGTTCAGTGTCATGGGTGTAGGGTATCATGTCCATGATCTCTTGCATCTCATTACTGTGTTTACTGACAGACAAGTGGAGCGATTCCTGCACACACACACACAAAAAAAAACGATGAGACGTCGATCTACCCGCCTGGCTATCCTTCCATTCGTCGGTCATTCTTACTCGATGCAGCCCCGGTGAAACACCATAACAGGACCATATACAATCATACAGAACCCTATAGAATCATACAGGATCCTTTAGGATCATACAGGATCCCATAGGATCATACAGTATCCCATTGGATCATACAGTAAGTATCCTTTAAGATCATACAGGATCCTATTGGATCATACAGTATCCTTTAGGATCATACAGTATCCTATAGGATCATACAGGATCCCATTGGATCATACAGTATCCTTTAAGATCATACAGGATCCTATTGGATCATACAGTATCCTTTAGGATCAGGCCCAAATCAGGGTTGACCTCGCACTGCCTCAACTACTTTTCGCGGAATATTGAAAATCTACAACCGAAAAATAGATGGATCTTCTCCTGTGCTTCGGACGCCAACCAAGGTGATGGAGACCCCTGGTGATGGGCTCCCTGTGCATTGCCGCACACTACGTGATGGAGGCTGCTGTTGATGGACTCCCTGTGTTTCGGACGCCCACCACTAGGTGATGGATACCCCTGGTGATGGGCTCCCTGTGCATTGCCGCACATTAGGTGATGGAGGCTGCTGTTGGTGGGCTCCCTGTGTTTCGGACGCACACCACTAGGTGATGGAGGCTCCTGTGGTGGTGTTCATTGTTACCTCTAGAGCTGCGGTACGTTGTTTCTCCATAGTAAGTTGTGTCATTAGTTTCGAGTGTTCGTCCTCGAGCTCTTTGACCCTCACTGTAATAAGAAAAAAGCGTTTCATCTTAGGCTTTTATTTCATGGTGATTACATCAGGGGTTTCTGGACTCAATGGTTTTCTTCGTGTACAATAGACGAGTTCGCACTCTCATAGTGTTCACACTAGGGTTGAAACATGTTTACACTAAACATGTCTTAAAATCATCTCGTCCATTTGTAGCTCTCGTGAAACATCACAAAAGCCAATGTGTTGTTTGCCTCTTAAAATATCTACTGTGGAGATATCCGTACCAAGAATTGAAAACAGGGTTCGTTAGCGTTCTGGGTAACACAAATCCAGGATTTTTCAGGAAGTCAGACAGACAGACTTTATTTATACACGGACAAAACACTCAGTCAAACACTTGAGTTTTCCAGGAGGGTAGAAATGTCCCTCCCCTCGGAAAAACATCGTAAGTCTGGATGTCATAGTTTGCAGCCTAAAATCAGATTCACGAAACTGACTGATCCAACCACATTTGATTTGAAACCTTTTTCCATGAGTTTTCCAGGATTTTCCTTAAAATTCCAGGACAGGACTTTCCAGGAAGTAAATGAAAACCTAGGATATTCCAGGATTTCCAGGACGCTTACGAACCCTCTGAAAAACTTACAAATTTGATGAGCTTGTTGGATGTCGAGTTCACTTTGTGACCTGGAAAACAAAAGAAAGCATACAGGTTTTTCGACAACAAGTTCCAGGAACAAATAACTACACTGGTCAGGGCTTTCAAAAGTGAGCCAGATGACAACAATAAATGACCGCCTACTTTCTCGTTTTATCTCGCTTCTACCTGCAAACTTGTGTAAAACTCCAAGAATTAACAGCCCACTATAAATACGCGTCTGTTACGGAGAGTATTCAAACTACTGCGACGCATAAACAAGATGATTTAAACGCTTTAGAAGATTATTATCACATTTCTTCGACAATTGAATTGCAATACATAATTAAATAATACAAAAGAGGGATTTAACTCTATACAATGCATAAATGCCTACTGAGACAAACGACAGGAAGCCATCCATCTTACCTATGAGCATCTATCAACTTTCTTTCAAGTTCTTGTCTCTCTTCACACTACAACAATAAAAGTTGAAAAACATGACCCTTTGTTAAAGAATAATACATGGGCGCACGCGGATATGGAATTTATCTTCGAGTGTTCAAATTTGGATATCTCACGAGTGAGCGCAGGGAACGAATGAGATATCAAATTTGAACACGAGAAGATAAACTTCATATCTCCTAGCGTCCATGTATTATTCTGCTTATTATATAAACGTTTTTTTTTTGTGAAAACTGTTTGATTTGATGAATTCGCGATAGTGGACATTATCGTAATGTTTCACACGTGTGAATTATTTCTCAGTGGCCGAAATCCTGATAAAACACGATAGTTTATACAATAATTAGAGTGCGCTCATTCGTAAAATATTGTTCTTGCCACTCCAAATATTCCAAATTGATTTCCACGCACTTTTGTTTTGAAAATATGCCACTCAGGTCCCGGATGAAGCTTCGTATGAGATCTACGAGTGGCGTATTTCCCAGTAAAACACTCGTGTCTATATAATAAAAGGTAAAATGTAAATAAAGTATTTGTATTTCTCAAACTCATTAATAATTCGTCAGGATTTTACAAAGAAAATCATCCGCGTTGAAGGAGGTTTGGATTTGCGATCTCAATTTGCACGGATTTTTGAGAATTTATTCCTTCCTTTTCTCGATAAAAAATGATTCGTTTGAGATGTATGGCAACACTTTAGAAGAAAACATGTGAACTTGATATTAGGAATGACAAGGAAACAAAGGTCGAGAAGAGCAGCTGATCAAATGTGAAACCCACCTTTATACCGAGGGACTTCGCTAAACTTTCCCTTTCTTCTCTGTAAGATCAAAGTTAATGGAGTGGAATGGTTAGAAAGCCCTGCAAACTTCAAAGTCAGCACAATAGCACAAATGCTGGATGTTGAGAGAGGATATCAAGTGACATTGACAGTGCATAACCTTTTATTTCCAGATTATATAATGTCTGTAGGTGAACGTACACGTACACTTGCATCTTATTGGATGTAGTTTGGTACTTATGTACCCGACACACGCGTGAGATTTGATACAGCAAAAGAGCTTTCTGCGCATGCCCAAACGTTCAATTCAACCAATCAGCAAAGGCCCTCAAATAGCTGTCACCAGAGCCTCCGCCGCGAGGTCACAAGCCGCGGAATTCCTGGTACGAGAATGGTTGGAACAAGAATGACCAGTGAGATCAGTAATACCTTGTTGACATTAATTCCTTGTTAATATTTGCGAGCTGTTCCTGTAAGCTTCGTATGGTCTCTTCGTTTTCTTTAGCTTTCTCTTTCTCTTTTGAAAGTTCACTTTTGACGTTGACAATCCTTGGAAGGAAAACGAAGAATGCATTAAAGAGCCTCTGTCAGCCTCCATTTTGTCAGCCTAGCAACATACCGAGACAGAGAAAGCATCCATTTCCATCGGCTGATTTAGGGAATATAGTGCAATATTTGCGATTGAATTCGATAAATGAATAATAAAACTTTGTTTTTAGAATACTTATTTCAAGATTTCTACACGTACTTCGTTGTCTGATATCGAACGAAAACAATAACAAAGGAGTGGCTGACTAGGGCTCTTTAAAGAGCCTGCGTCCGCCATTTTGATAGCATAGCAACATACGTTTTAAAATTTCGTGACACATGCAAACAATGACGTCGCCAAGGATCGGCCTAGGAGCCGACCTTTTAACTTTTGAGGGGGGGGGGGGGGGGCTTTTTTGCCAGTGCAAGATTTTTTTTATACCTCTGTTATGCGGTGATAATTTTTTTTCCAAAAAAGCCCCCCCCCCCCCTCAAGAGTTAAATGGTCGGCCCCTTACCTACTATCCAGATCGTCCGAGCTCAATGACAGGTTGCCTAGTTTCTGATAGGCCTTGTCTCGCTCTTCCTGCATCTGCCTACTCTCCTCTGTAGAACATAGAAAAGTGTCATCCTTTCTACTTAGACAAATTAAAAAGGATGGAAATTTCCTGTTCATAAGTCATACAAAAAGCAGGGCTCGAAATTGCGCCGGATACAATTTACGCCTAGATTTTTGATGAATTACGCCTATAATGTTGGTAGAAGGCGTAAAATAACGACTATGAATATTTCTTAATTTCCGTGCCCATAATGTACTGCTGTGTTATTGTAAACGTGATTAATTGCATCAGAAACTCTGACTTAATGCAAGGGAAATCTACTGTTGGGCTGTTCCATAGTATATCCGTTACACCCCTATCGAGGAACCCCTATCGAGGAAATGCCACAGGGGTCGCTGTGTTTTACCCTAGAATTTCCACAGGGTTTGCTGATTTTGACCCCGGAATTTCCACAGAGTCTGTGATTTTGACCCTGCAGCGGCGTAGCCAGGAATTTCTGAAGGGGGGGGGGGGGGGGGGGGGCGGATAGTGAAAACATGGGACGAAAATGTTCAAATTTCCTTCAGCAAATACAGTAAATATATGGGAAATCTCCCGAGAAAGAGGGGGCCCTGCCCCCCCCCCCCCCCCCCTGGCTACGCCCCTACCCTGGAATTTCCACAGGGTCATTCATTTTACCCTGGAATTTCTACAGGATATTCATTTGCACCTGCGCAATGTTCACAGGCCCACAAGAGAATGAGGAATTTCCACAGGGGTTGCTTCAAATTTCCACAGGGGTTGTACAGGAGTCTGGAATTTCTACAGGGGTAGTGCAATTTTTGAAAATTTGAGTTCTCTATAGGGAGGGGGCTCTCTATAGGTGTTTCTTCGGTAAAATGCGCTAAACTGTGTAATGGAAGTAATAGATGTACAGATACGTCATAGCGTGTTATGAGCAAAAAAGTACACCACAAGGCATTTCACATACTTTGAAATAACATGTGGGGGGGGGGGGGCGGATAGTGAAAACATGGGACGAAAATGTTCAAATTTCCTTCAGCAAATACAGTAAATATATGGGAAATCTCCCGAGAAAGAGGGGGCCCTGCCCCCCCCCCCCCCCCCCCTGGCTACGCCCCTACCCTGGAATTTCCACAGGGTCATTCATTTTACCCTGGAATTTCTACAGGATATTCATTTGCACCTGCGCAATGTTCACAGGCCCACAAGAGAATGAGGAATTTCCACAGGGGTTGCTTCAAATTTCCACAGGGGTTGTACAGGAGTCTGGAATTTCTACAGGGGTAGTGCAATTTTTGAAAATTTGAGTTCTCTATAGGGGAGGGGGCTCTCTATAGGTGTTTCTTCGGTAAAATGCGCTAAACTGTGTAATGGAAGTAATAGATGTACAGATACGTCATAGCGTGTTATGAGCAAAAAAGTACACCACAAGGCATTTCACATACTTTGAAATAACTTGTTCATACTCTCAGCTAAAGTACTATATTTCTCACCTTTAAGTTTCTTTACAGCAACCAGTAGTTTTGCAGACCTGAGAAGATATGACAAAAACTGTTTTATAACGAAAAGATTTATCTCCGACAGTTGCCCCGTCCCCCACGTCATTCTGCCCCCTCCGTCCCTTATGTGCGATAGCTTGCCAATTTTATTTACCTCTTTTCTGCTGTTTTCTTTTTAAGACAAAGCAAATTGATCTTTTCAGCCACCTGATCCATCTCTTGGAAGAGTTGCATCTTGATAACCTGAATAAAAGGTTTACATGGTGAAAACGTTATACTCCGTTGAACAGGGTTCCCACGCTTTCAGGCTTTCAAGGGCATTTTCAAGGACGTTTAAAAAAAAGACCTTTCATAATGAAAAATGCGGGTTTTCGCGCACTTATAGGAACAACATGGGTATCCTTTGTTTCAAAGATAGCATGTGAAAGTTTTTATTCAGGTTCCTTTACTTTGTTCGGGTGTCAAGTCACGCTGAGTGCCCCAAGGGGGAGGTGACTGAAAGCGCGCTTCACCTACGCGCCTTGTTTAGGTGTCAAGTCACGCTGAGTGCCCCATGGGGGAGGTGACTGAAAGCGCGCTTCACCTACGCGCCTTGTTTAGGTGTCAAGTCACGCTGAGTGCCCATGGGGGAGGTGACTGAAAGCGCGCTTCACCTACGCGCCTTGTTTAGGTGTCAAGTCACGCTGAGTGCCCATGGGGGAGGTGACTGAAAGCGCGCTTCACCTACGCGCCTTGTTTAGGTGTCAAGTCACGCTGAGTGCCCCATGGGGGAGGTGACTGAAAGCGCGCTTCACCTACGCGCCTTGTTTAGGTGTCAAGTCACGCTCAGTGCCCATGGGGGAGGTGACTGAAAGCGCGCTTCACCTACGCGTCTTGTTCGGGTGTCAAGTCACGCTCAGTGCCCATGGGGGAGGTGACTGAAAGCGCGCTTCACCTACGCGTCTTGTTCGGGTGTCAAGTCACGCTCAGTGCCCATGGGGAAGGTGACTGAAAGCGCGCTTCACCTACGCGCCTTGTTTAGGTGTCAAGTCACGCTCAGTGCCCCATGGGGGAGGTGACTGAATGCGTGCTTCACCTACGCGCCTTGTTCGGGTGTCAAGTCACGATCAGTGCTCATGGGGGAGGCACCCGAAAGTGCGCTTCACCTACGCGCCTTGTTCGGGTGTCAAGCCACGCTCAGTGCCCCATGGGGGAGGTGACTGAAAGCGCGCTTCACCTACGCGCCTTGTTTAGGTGTCAAGTCACGCTGAGTGCCCCATGGGGGAGGTGACTGAAAGCGCGCTTCACCTACGCGCCTTGTTCGGGTGTCAAGTCACGCTGAGTGCCCCATGGGGGAGGTGACTGAAAGCGCGCTTCACCTACGCGCCTTGTTCGGGTGTCAAGTCACGCTCAGTGCCCATGGGGGAGGCGACTGAAAGCGTGCTTCACCTACGCGCCTTGTTTAGGTGTCAAGTCACGCTCAGTGTCCATGGGGGAGGTGACTGAAAGCGCGCTTAACAAAGGCTTTTCTATTTTGTTCAAGGACGTTCGCCAAGGGACTGCAAGCAGTCAGTTCATACATTGCCTGTATCAACTCAAAAGGGAGTGCACGGCACCAAGTGCACGCTCTTATAAATTCCGCCAATGTGCCGTGCGGCACGGCTGAGGATTCGAATCGAACTAATTCGGATTCCGACGTGGCAATCTTCAGGTGAAAAAAAATATATATTTAGTTCGACACGACGTTTCCGCGACGTATGAATTGAGCCAAAGCCATGTGCTACGTTTCAAGTCAGTTGTTCCTCATGCTGCGCTAAAGAAACGCTAAAAGATGATCTCTATTGATTGTCGACGGAGCATTACCTCGGTATATGCTTCATCATCGCTGAATGTCACAATAGCCGCCTTATTTGAATATGAATGGTCCTTTTGTTTGATTATGCCTCGTTCTATTAGAAGACGACAATATGGCATTCAGCGATGAAGTAGATACCATTACCTCTTGTTTCTCTTTCACCGCAGGGCTCTTATCAAGGCTGGCCAGCTCGTTTATCTGCTGAAGCGCCTTGTCTCTCTTTTCTATGAACTCATTGGCCTAGAAAACATAACTTTACATTATAGCCAACACTATTGTTTTACAATCTGAATTTTCAAAACGTGGTTTGATTTTGATCGTGTCAGTCATACCATCTAAGCCAATCAGGGGATTGTCTTATTTTACCTAGTCCCGTCACCTAGTGAAGTCGACTGGCTTTTCATCGTGACAGAAAGCCAGCGCGCAACGAAGACTTTCGCTGAAATGGTAGATTTCGCAAATTACCAGGAGTACAGTACATCGACACTTTCGGGGAAAAGAGACGGGCACTATTAGAGTACAGCCATGGACCCGCCCAGGGACCAAATTATGAAGCCAACGATAAAACCAAGTTTTCGTATTTGACATAGAAGGAAATTATTGCTTTTAATAAGGAGAATTTCTAGTCAGATCATAGGTGTGAAAAGGTGTGATATGGGATTAGCCATGGACCCGCCCAGGGACCAAATTAAAAGAGACACGGATAAAGGACTGATCTAAAACCAATTTCTCATATCTAAAATTGTGGGTAATGCATTGCTTTAGGTAAGGAGAAGTTATAATATGTACATAGGAGTGAAAAGATTTAAACGTACCACCTGAGTAGCGATCATGCTGTATCGGTCCATAGAGGTATTGGCTGCTACGGAATCGTGCGTGACAGAAGAGACGCGTGATTGGTCGAGAGAAGCAGCTGTGACGTCAAACACGTTACTTTCGAGACTGTCATTGCATATGCTGTTGCCGACCATAGGGGAAGGGAGGTCCTTTGGCTCGCTTGACTGTAGAGCAAAAGGGTTAACCAACACTTTCAAGAAAGATACAATAAATGTTTTACCACCGTATACATAGAGTAGTCAAGTGATGACGTCAGAAAAAACAAATTTTCGATTTAGCAATATTTGTCCTTGGATTTGGAAAGAGCATAATAAATGAATGCTACACACCAAAATTGAGGCAAATCGGTTGAAACGCGACCGAGATATGGCCCCCTGAATACATAATTTTTTTTAAAAGAAATCACTGTATTTATGGTTGCGTTCATAAAGTTTTGAACGCAGTCCAAAATACAGTGATTTGTTAAAGAAAATTATGTATTCAGGTGGCCATATCTTGGTCGCGTTTCAACCGATTTGCCTAATTTTTTGCATCCGATTCTCTTTCCACTTTGTCTTTCATTATTCGTGGACTAAAATCGGAAATTCAAGATGTCTCAAATTTATGACGTCACACTTGAGTACTCTATTGCTACGCGACCTCAAAATTCACTGTTGGGCGATTGGCGGTTTTACGCAAGATGATTGTTGTCAATTTTCTTGAACCAAAAAGTTAAAAATTCGAGACGAGGAAGCCAAAGGATAGCTCAAAACCACTTTGGTTGATTTTGCAATCAATGTCGACCCATTGAAGTAGCCGAATCCAGCGTTTCGGTTTGATTAACGGCTAAAAATCGCCAATCGCCCATTGTAACATCGAATTTTGAGGTCGCGTAGCAATGCATACAGTGGTAACTAACACTAACACAATCAAGTGCAATTTAGTACTGAGATGAAGATGGTGGATACTAGATAAAAATCAAATGCGTACCAGCTGAGCTTGTAGCTCTTGTTTTAGCGAGAACGGCCTGCGGGCGTTTAGTGGCGTACTGGTGGTGTAGGGACTCGGTACAGGTAAGGGAGAGCCGGGAGAATCGTGTTGTCGTATTCTGTAAGAACACAAAATCACAATGTAACCACAATGTAAGGCCGAGAATAGTAATCATCGTAGATTGATATCAATGTTTTGGATTGAAGCCCATATTTTTTGGGCGGGGGTGCTCGTCGGGAACTTTCGTTTTGACCCCTAAAAGGTACCAAACATGGCGTCGCTTAGTTGATTTTGACCCCTAAAAGGTACCAAACATGGCGTCGCTTAGTTTATTTTCCCTCGTAATTTTCTCGCGTATTTTTTTTACGAGGGAAAATACGTCTGAAATTCAGGCTACCAACAAGTGCGATTTGCTTGATTTACTAGAACGGACCTCTAACAGGTACCTATCTGGAAAAAAATACACATTTTCGAATTTTACCCCCTAAAAGGTACCAGAGGCCTGATTTTAAACCCTAAAAGGTACGACGAGCACCCCCGCCCAAAAAATATGGGAGTCCCCCCGGGATTGAAGCACGACGAGTTTGTAATACAATATTTCGACTTTATTAGAAAGACATATTCATGTTATTGCCAAAAGAAATCTTGTTTTATTATTTCAGCGGTCCAGAATCCATCAAATCGCGCGCTCTGATTGGCTCGTGAGCTGTCCGTAATCCTACGATCCGGATGGGTCGCGCACGCGCTGAATTCCGATGCGAAGTTTTATGTTGTTTCAGTGAAAGCGGAAAAATAAATACATAATTTACCGGTTTGGGGTCGGTCCAGATCGTGAAATACAGTGACCTTGGTCTTGAAAATATTGAGAAAATACCGCGGTCACGCTATTTCACAATCCGGACCTCCCAGCCGGTAAATAATATATATCTATTTCTGTGACAAAATGCTGCGTCGCAATTTCCAGCGTTTGGTTACTAACAGGCTCCGACATTGTTAGCCTGCTTGCAGGCGGTAGATAGTGTTTTTTTCCGCGAAGAAAGCCGAGTCAGATCGCCGGGCGCCATCTTGGATATTTTGGTCGCGCGGCCTGGGATCGAACCAAAAAATACGAAGGAGTTTGTCAACTCTCGCCCCGTTCTCCCGCGTCGCGTTTTCCAATATGGCGGCCAAGATGGCGAACTCGAGCGAACTCCGGGTTTTCTCGCTAAAAAAAAAAAAACACTCCAACGCCTACAGGTAGGCTACGACATTGTTAGTGGTAAATATATTCTTATGGATCCGATTTTGTAAGAAGATTTCGTTCCCCGTGCAATATGTTTGATACCGCAGTGCCCGACATATTTTTTTTTTAAATAAATATTTCTAGTCGCAAAATATTGAAGTTTGCTCGCCATAATATAAATCTGGCCCCGATCTTTCTCTCCCGAATTATGCCGTTGACAGCAAATTTTGAGAAGTTTTTTTAAACCTAAAGCCTGGAAAGGTAAGTCGCCATTTGGCGACAAGGCTGAAATATTTGGTCGCCAAACCCTAAATGTAGACGTACCGGCGACTTCATGGCGGCTCTTTACTAACCTTGCAAGTTCATTATTCAAATAAAATACATCTTCTTCTAATTTACTTTTTTCTACTTTTAATTCCTGGAAGAAGAAATAAGGTTTAATACTGTAAACTTCTCTGTCTCGTAATGATTAGAAAAAAATATAATATAAAATGAAATAAATAATTCAGTCAGATAGAGTGGATTTCAGAGTGTCGAAACCTAAACGCAAAGTAAATGTACTAAGCTGACGAGAAACGAAACAAATGGACGATTCCAGCCGAAACGCACGCGCGCGCAGTATGTCGGTAGAGATGTGGGACATGTGTCGAACAAACTGCTAAAAAAGCGCGCGCTGCATTCTGGTAGTTGTGGGGCACGGTTAAGGCATTTCCATTCTCCTAACCAGAGCTTGTCTGCTCGCAGGGGAGGCTCTGGGGACATCCATTTGAGGGCCGTCGCTGATCATTCTCGAACCCAGAGCTCGCCGGCTCGTAACCTCGCGGGGGAGGCTCTGGTAACAGCCACTGACGCATGCGTGAGATTTAATTCATTCATTCATATTTATTAATCCTAGAGTCATCGGACTATACAGGATGTTAAAGAAAAATGGTACAATAGGGCGAAAACAAGCGGACAGAAACGATGACAATAATGAAATAAATAACTCAAAAGCTAATTTCTGAAATGTTGCCTGATGGGAGCAAGGCATTGTTCTGGAAGGCCACAGGTGTAGTGGCAGCGACGGCAGTGGCTGGTAGGGCATTCCATAGGGAATGCTCCTAGGAAAAAAAGAAAACTTGTATTGATTTGAATTGGTGCCGATATGCTTAAATTTATAGTCATGCGAGGAACGGGTTCTAGGGTCAGATCTAACAACTGAGGGAGGGAGGGATACATTAATTAATCCATTTACATATTTGTAGAAAAGAGTCATTGAGTCCATAGATCTTCTAACTTCGAGAGTGTCCCAGCCTAATTTGGTATACATTTGAGATACACTAGATTAATAAGATTAGTCGTTGAAAATAAACCTAGCTGCTCGTCGCTGGACGGCCTCGATAGCATTAACGTGCTGTTTCTCGTAAGGGTATTCAATCCTTGATCTAACTAGGGACTTCTAAGCATGCTCTTTGACTGAGGGGCTACAACTATAAAGATTTCTCCTGAGCAGTCCCAATATTTTCATTGCTTTAGAACGAGCTTCCTTAACTTGAGTGTCCCATTGGAGATCCTCTTATGAATGAAGATCCCAAGGTACTTGTGGCATGACACACGCTCTAGTAGTTTGCCTAACACGCTCCATTTAATACAGAGCCGCTGAGAGAAAGACCTTTCAGCGCATGCTCCAACGCTCAAAATCAACCAATCAGCGACGGCCCCCAAATGGATGTCCCCCAGAGCCTCCCCTGCGAGCAGACGAGCCGGGAGCTCTGGGTACGAGATTGGTCCCAGATTAAGGAGGATTGGAATGCCTTCCCAGAATGCATCAGTATGGTTTATATTATTAAGCGGCGTCCTTGATGTCTCAGTGTCATTTCTCACTTGCTTCCTTGGTCCCAGATTGTCTGATTTTGAACGTTGGGGCACGCGCAGAAATATGTTTCTCTCAACGGCTCTGTCAACCTCGTACCCAGAGCCCGTCATCTTTTGGCCAGCGGCAAGATTCAGGGCCCTGGGGGAATCCGATTTGTGAGCATGCGTGGTAGGTCAAAAACGTAACGAACTTTCATACAACAATCAAACCGGAAACCCAGAATCTGGGTTTTAAAAAAATCGATTCCCCCAGAGCCCTGAATCTTTGCCGCTGGCCAAAAGATGACGAGCTCTGGGTACGAGATTGCGGCTCTGTATCAAATCACGCGCATGCGTCAGTGCATGGTTGTCACCAGAGCCTCCCGCGAGGCAACGAGCCGGGGAGCTCTGGGTTCGAGAATTTCTGAATAAAGAAAAACGCGCGCGCTTATAGCTGGAATCCTTTATTCAACAACTGACCAATTAGAGTAACGGCTTGCGTTTAGGCCCTGACCCAATAAAAGGAGAGATCCCTGATCTCAACCAATAGGAACGCGTAGAAAACGCAAGTCTGATTAACTTTAGACAGTCATCTGAAATCCGCTCTGAGTCACATACCTCGTTTGCTAATGATAGTTCTGCTATAACATTTGATAAATAATCTGCTTTTGACGTAGATTCCTAAACCAACAACAACAAAAATAACAACAAGAGTTCAGAAAATATATTCTTAATAGGCCTCTTTCATGTACTGTTACCACTGTATGCATTGCTACGCGACCTGAAAATTCACTGTTGCGATGGGCGATTGGCGATTTTTAGCCGTCAATCAAAACCAAAACGTTGGATTCGGCTACATCAGTGGGTCGACATTGATTGCAAAATC
Organism: Scolanthus callimorphus; assembly: GCA_033964015.1. Taxonomy (NCBI): domain Eukaryota; kingdom Metazoa; phylum Cnidaria; class Anthozoa; order Actiniaria; family Edwardsiidae; genus Scolanthus; species Scolanthus callimorphus. The sequence goes on along the minus strand of CM066912.1, from coordinate 30,424,738 downwards.
AACTAAAATTATTGTAAGCTACCGTGTGGCTTTCTGCACTAGAATTATTAGCTTTCTGGCGAAAAAAATTGAAATTGTAATTCCTTTGCTGAGAATCGCCAATCGCAAAAGTGAATTTTGAGGTCGCGTAGCAATGCATACAGTGGTAACTAACTACTGGAAAGTACATTATGACGTGCTGTCTGACGCGCTGACAAAACAAAAGAGAAGTCCCGGAAGTCAAGCCAGTTAAATTTGAGAAGCGTGTCTCAGGGTCCAACATTTAGTACCCGCGACCGACGTTTTGACGTCAAATAGATAAATACACGTCATTATTGGTTAGGTTTGTCCAGTACGGTTACCTCTGCTAGTTCTTCTCTGACATTCTGTAGCTCTTCATAAGCGACATTTACTTTCTACAAAGAGAAGGAATAGAATTCAAAGAAAGCACTTCAACCTGCAATTACTCAACAATTAATGCTCGGCGACCGCGAAGGCCAAGTCGGCTATCAGTTCATAAGAGATCACGTCAGAGGCCATTGGGACAAGCGTAATAACTGTTTATTATAAGTCAAATCCAATTTGGGTAATGTTTCTAGTCAAAACCTAGTTCAATTCAAAACAGTTCATTTTAATTTTTTTAGTCTTCAAACTCGACACTTTCCGCTACTACGAGGCAGCATTGATAAATATGCCACTAGTGGGATTTGACTATGCGTAAAGAGGAGGAATGCGTACTCATCTCATCTCATCTCATTTTTATTTTAAAATCCGTTGAGTCTTGCGTGATTATACAGGATGTCAAAATACTAAAGACATGAAATTACTAATTAAGACAGATTATTTTAGAACTTCGAGCAATTTTGCCATAAAGCGGCAAAAAATCTTGTTAGTCGAAATAAAAAAAGTTGCTTTGAATTTAGTCTCATTTCAAAGGTCTTCATGGTAGTGTTTCTGTATTATCGCGCCGGTAAAAAATTTCCAGAGGAAGCTGAGAAAATAAATTTTAGGTTTTACAGATAGACGTATTTTACGCAACTAAAATGGTGATGTCAATCACAGCCTATATAGATTCTATAGAATTTTTCCATTTTTGAACGCTTATTTTTGTGGCGGCGCGAATCCAGTCCTCTGCCTTTTGTGATATTTCGAAATGTGGACCACAAATCTAGAAATTAGGATAGAAATCATTGAGTAACAGTATTTTTGGCCAAACGTTGCTCGAAGTTGTAAAATAACCTGTCTTAATACACGTACAGACGGGAGGCATAGGGGGATGCCCTGAAGTTCGGGGATTTGCCACGGAGCCTTTTCAAAAATGAGAAATTTGAGAATTGTGCCTACTTACTTTTTGCAAACCTATAGACTCTGTTAATTCTTTCTGTTGTTGACGTAAAAAATCTATTTGTCCTTGGGACTCTGTAAGCTGAAGAAGAAAGACATGAATGAAACAGGAGCGAGCGGGTCAACAGTGACTTTATGGAAATGCTCAGGGACATATTTGTCCCTTAGTCCCTTGCACTAAGATATGCCCTTGCTGGGGACACTCCGAAAATGTTTGACTAGTTCCATGGAATAAGTGGCACTAATCTTTACTGATTATTTGATTATAATTCTGTCTTTCTTTCATTTTCAAAAACCTTTTACTAGTTCCATGGAACAATATTTTTAATGAAAACCAGCCTAGTGGCTGTTTTAGTTTTATTCGTGAATCAATAAAGGATGATTGAGTGGCAGTAGCCTGGATCCACTCATGGTGGCACTGTGTTGAGCAATAAGACAGATATGTTACCTTTATATTCAAGATGTCTGTATTTTCTTCTAATGTGTGCTTTTCTTTTTCCTGCATGTTAAAAGAAGTTAAAAATAGAAAGACATCTTAGAAATACTTTCTTGCATGTTGCTTAGCGTGCACGAAATGTTTTTCATGTTCATAGGAGTTTACAAAACCAATAAATACTCTCAAAGTGTGACTTATGCTTTTGGGCTTATTTTCTATATATTCTATATGTTTTTCTATATATATTGTTTTTAGAAAAGGAATTACATGTAGAAATCTCGAAATAAGCAAATTCACATGTCTTAAAATTAAACTTACTGAAAATCAAATACTGGCACTAGAAAGAGCATCAGCACATTTAGTAATCCTTTAAATTTTCGTTATCCCAAATGCCATGTCGGCTGAGAAAACAGAGTCTGAAAATTGAAACTTTTACAGAGATTTGTATGACTGGGGGTATGACGCATACCCCCAGTCATACAAACGTCTGTAAATTTTCACATTTTTAACTTTCGTTTTCTAGGAAGATATTGGATATAATGCAGCGAAATTTTGTAGTTTTACTAAAGTGGTAGTGATGTGTGTTCTAGTGATGGCGTTCATTTTAAACAAAAATCGATTTTAATTTTCGGCGGCCATTTTGGAAAAAAGGTCTATTCGTCACTTACAGAATTCAGCCGATGGAAATCGATGTTGTTTTTTTCTACATGTAATTCTTTTTTTAACAATACATTAAACATTTGTCCCAAGAGCTCAAATGACTCATCTTTGGGACTCATCTTCCAATATCGAATCAAAACAATAACTAAGGAGTAGCTGACTTGAGCATTTTAAATACTCGTCATAACATTTCCAAAATACCTACCAGCATAGTATTTCTATTCTGTAAACCTTTTTCTGTTTCTTGCACCTCAGTGACTGAAAAAGAACATACCACAAGCTCAACATCAAGTAAATTGTCAACATGGTTACTTTACTACCATTTTCGTTCAACCCTGAAGCTTGACGATTTTCACGCGTAGGTTTACGTTTCAAACGTGCACGCTTTGTCCAGAAGTTGTCGTGTTTCTCGCACTCTGATTGGCTGAAAAATAACGGTCAAAACAGCAGCCAATCAGCGAGCGAGAAACACGAAAATTCTCGACAAAACGTGCACGTTTGAAACGTAAACCTACGCGAATAAATAGTCAAGTTTCAGGGTTGCACGCAAATGGTAGTATCTTCGTGCCAAGACATTGCGTGCATATCATAAACCGGGGGTGGGAGTAGGGGTGACGCAGGCCACCCAAGCTTACATTGTTGCGCGCGACAAAATTTGTAGCCGGGACACAAATGTTTCTTCAGCTCGCTAGGCGCTGTATCATCGAGCATGGTAACAAATGACCTTCATCTTAAGCCCGGTGCACACTAGCGACATAATGACGTTATTTTGCAACGAAAAAAGCATCGAAAATATAGGAAATAATCAATATTTTCCATGGATCATCAATAGATTACTTCACCAAAGCAATCTTATGTTTTTTTGTGGCCTTCAACGTTTTGAAACCACTAAATTTGGTTCGCGTGATATTTTTCTTATGTCGTTATGTTGCAAGTGTGCACCAGGCTTTAGAGTTACCTGTTTGTCTAAGTTCGCTATTCTCCTTTTCCAGCTCCTTGTACTTGGAAGCCATGTGCTGAAGACTGGAATAAAGAACATTTAAAGTAAAGTAAAGTAACCGTGCTTATATAGCGCTTATCCTCGCGGCTCAAAGCGCTTTACATTAACGGATAACTCATCCTAAAGAAACCAGCTTTATAAACATGAGTGTGTGTTAGCATTCTGAGTTTGTGACACAGAGGTTGGGTAACTTCCGACGTTCCTCGTGGTTCTTTAACGTCCCTCTGGTTCCGGTTAGGGTAGTGTATGTGAGAGACGGGACCTACGGTTTAACGTCTTTATCCGAGAAGACGCGAAGGTCTAACCATTTGTAGATATTAAAGCAAAGGCAGCACCCAGCACCTTCTCCTCAATTATTTAGAAAAGACCCTGATTGTTGGTCCGGCCTGTGTCAGTCAATCCTTTATTATTATGTTTTCGGCGTTCAATATTGGCTGATTGCACTTTTAAACTGTGTGTGTGTGTGTGTGTGTGGGGGGGGGGGGGGGGGGGGGGCAATACCAGAGTAAAATACAACCCGCCCTGGAAAATTTTCCATAGGTACCCGGGGAAATACGAGGTACAAAATCGCTAACTTGTCGCGCAACATTGCTGCGTTGCAAGTCTAATGTTTGTTGCTCGCGTTTCATCAAATTCACAACTTGTCGCGCAACATTTCATTTTGATAATCACACACGCGAGCCCAAAGCAGATTTTGCCCCATAGCACCTCATTTTATTGACTAGAATTGTAAGCAAACTGTTGCGCGACAAGTTGTGTGTTTGATGAAAAACGAGCAACAAAGCCAGAATTTGTGGCTCAAAGTACACCCGCGCTCTAATTCGCGCAACAAATTTTTACAACTTCGACAAACGCTTTTGTTGCTTGACGATTAGCAGATTAGTGGCGGGAGATGAAAAACACGCAACATCGATCATCAACTTGCAACGCCACAATGTTGCGCGACAAGTTGAGGGATTTTTGCCTCGTATTTCCCTGGCTTTATAGAAAAATACTCAAGCCGTCTCCCACGACTTGCCACGCGCGCTTTTTAAACAGTTTGTTCGACAAATATCCCTCAGCGCGCGCGTGCATTATAGCCGCTGGAATGTCCTATTGTCCACTTCTCTACAAGAGGCAACTGCAATACTTACTTTTGATTCTGTTTCTTTAGCGCGTCCACCTCATTACAGAGCAGGGCGTTGAGCTCTTCAGTTGTTCCATCTGAAACAAACATCAACGTCAGCTTAGTCATTCGCGTTATGAGTGGGTTCCCTGTGTGCCCGGAGAATCGTGAGGAAGCACGACGGAACTAGCTAAACGAATGACCTTGCGGGGAGGCTCTGGCTACAGCCATGTGAGGGCCTTTGCTGATTGGCTGATTTTGAGCGTTCTTCTCAAATCTCGCGCATGTGACAGTAGCTCCTACATGAGCCTCCACAACGAGAATGATCTCCTCGTTTGGCAAGTCTTCATCGAGACTTCATCTCTTGTGTGTATATGGCAGGTCAGAAACAAGGTGTGGCCGAACTTATTTGGACGCTCTCGTGTCCACTGACGGTAAAACACCACAGAAACGCAATCCCCCCTTCTTACCTGAGTCTGTACAGCTGTATATTGCTCCAACAGTCTCTTGTTGTTGGCCTGAAGACTTTCTATGGTTGATAACATTTCTTGTGCTCTGTCCCTGAAGCAGAATAATGAGTGAACACATTACATACAAATTTCTTGGAGAGGGTAACATGATCAGAGCTGGAAATTAATGGCCGGGCATCGGACATTGTCCGATGAAAATTTGCGTTCGATCAATTTTAAGATATGTCCGGCTAATTTCCAGTAGACAACCAAGAAAAACATTTTAATTACTTCCAGCTCTTCAGATGGTGTTACGCTATTTCGCAAAGTATTGATTTCCAAGAAAACAAGATCCTTTGAGAGTCTGAGTACTCTAGTTAGTGGAATTCCAAGAAAAGTGGTAAAGAAATCTGAGGAATCTCGACTTAAGGAAAATTAGGAAAATGTTCTCAATCTACCAGCGTTGATTTCCAAGAAAACAGGGTACCGAGAATCCTGTAAAAATACAACATTTACAAGAAAACACAGGCTGGTTTGAAAATCTGAAAAATCTAGTTAGGGGGTCAAAGAGAGTGATGTTCTCAGCTCACCAACGTTGATTTCCAAGAAAACAGGCTGTTTGAGAATCTAAGAAATATAGTGGAAGAAAACAGGCTTTGCAAATCTGAGAACTGTGTTAAATTTCGAGGAAGCAGCACCTTTGAGAGCCTAAGAATTCTAGTCGGCTGGGGACCAGTGGCTTAATTAGTTTAAAATATTTCTTTGGTAGAAACAAGAGATTACTTCTTACCAGTCATTCTTTTTGGGCGACTCTCCTCCTATCCCTTCCACACTCTCGGAGCTAATATTTGGAGTGCTTGTAACTTAAAATTGAAAGGCAGTATTGTAAATAAACAATTTAAATATATCAGTAAATAGATCAGAGCCCAGCCAACACGTTAAAGAGTTTTTAAGAATGGCTATTTGCAATCCTGGCAATGTCCAGAATAACCTGCACATTGAACACCAAATCAAGTGCAAATGCTGACCTGGAATATGTGATGCATGAATGGTCCTCTTTGTCAAAAAATCACAAAATCAAGGACTTCTCTATAGTTTTGTTATTTATATGCCTATGAAAAAGCATTTTAACGAGGTACCATTATCTGAATGAGGTTCTACTAGATGTTATTTCTAAAATTATTTCTGGAAATTCCAGAGTGGTAGGGGACACTTTTGAACACCCTTCCGTGGGGGGGGGGGGGGGATATGGATATTTTCTGGAACCACACAATGTAATGTCTTCTGGATATTGCCAGGAAGGTGAATTAGAGGCTTTACCATGATCAATTCCATTCTGGTGTAGTGGCTCAAATGCTGGAGACTAAGGAAAAAAAGATAAAAATAACAGGTTAACTAAAAATTCCATTGCCATCAGTTAAATTAAGAACACAGTATTTTTACTGCTATCATTTAATTAAAAAATTCATTTCCAAGAGCATTTGCATAAAGCATTAGAATACACTCCAATATTTAACAATTAATCATCAAACTAAGGTGATTTCATCATCAGCAAATGGATTATTAATTTGCTGATAATCAGTTATACTGAAGGCGACTAATGTTGTCCTGTCTTTTCTAGCGAGCATTTTTTAGCCTTTTTAAATGGAGCAAGTGTGTGAACTAGTGAGCAAAATTGAAAACATAATCAAAAAATCAATTTCCATTTAAAAGTTATGAACTTCTGAAGTTTGAATTTCACGCCATTTTTCACCACCAAAGTAGCCTGCTTGCTGGCGTTGGTTTTTATCGTGAAAACCCCAGAGATCGTAGTCGTGGCCGCCATCTTGGACGCGCGCCAGAAATGCCTGGAGCGAGTGACAAAGTGAGGGAGAGGGGCTCGAGGCATTTCCGGCGCGCGTCCAAGATGGCGGCCACGACTACGAACTCTTGGATTTTCGCGATAAAAACCAACGCCTGCAAGCAGGCAACCACCAAAGAGCAGAAAATTCAAACTTCAGAAGTTCATAACTTTTGAATGGAAAGTGATTTTTTGATTATGTTTTCAATTTTGCTCACTAGTTCACACACTTGCTCCATTTAAAAAGGCTAAAAAATGCTCGCGAGAAAAGACAGGACAACATTAATGCACCACCCCTCTCCACCTGTGCAATGTTGGAATCCCAACTGCACCGTACAAACCCTGATGATATCCCTACAGAAACAATTACATTGATTGGTGGGGAAGCGGGGAGAAAAGAGCTTGTGGGTGGGAGACTCCTAAGGACAGGGCATCTGACAGGGTGCGGAAATTTTTTTGGAAATTGTGCGGAAATTTCAGTGCAAAATGTGCGGAAGAAAAGGCAAATTGTGCGGAAAAAAATACAAATTGTGCGGAAATTTAAATGCCTAAAACAATTTATACATACTGAAAGTTGCACCTCCATCAACAGGATATTTTTGTACTCAAAAGGGCAAGTTTTTGGATAGAAATTCGATGAGAAACTCTCAGCAAGCTCTCGTTTTCCAAGGAAAGTGAAAACTAGGACCCAGGCTATTTTGGTTACCAGGAACGTCTGGGCATAAATTTCAGCAAGGAAGCGATATGCAATTTTTAGAGTCAAGTTTTCTAGAGATTTTCGTTCTTTTATCATCCAAATCCCTCAGAAAATGCTAGAAATTGATGAGAAATATATAACTGTAAAGACGATCTGAGGTCTTGAAGAAGTGAATTTCCAAGAATTTTTTCAAATTGTGCAGAAAAAGCTCTCAAGGTGCGGAAGGTGCGGAAATGGCCAAATTGTGCGGATCCGCACCACCGCACCCTGTCAGATGCCCTGTAAGGAACCAAATTTTAAGAATAGCGGTTCAAACGTTGAGAAGGGCAACAGTTTTGGCGGGGATTGTAGATACAGGCCTTTCCCTTCCGTTATATGCTGTTTGTACTTACTGTGCAATTCACAGTCACAGGAGAAAAACGAAGATCCTGACCTTCAGTACTGATCATACTATAAAAATGTAAAGCGAGATTATTTGGAATAGTCAAGAATACTTCAGACCAAGGAAACAGAATATTGTTTTCAGCTCTCCAATGAACGTATGGACAGCACATAGCAGCACTCTTATGGGTTCCTTTTTTGCGTGCATTTCTGCATGTCCTGATTGATGTACACTAAACTAACCTTAGAGACAGCCACAGAAAGTGGATGCGATACTCTGAAGAAAACTGATTTTTAATCTGATTTGGCATGACAATCAATCCTGACAAAATTTGTACTTTACCAATAAAATTGTTTTTACTGTAGGTGCACTCTAATTGGTTGGAGCAGATTTTGTACATCCATCCATGAAGTGTGACGATTTTTTGCATCAGTTTATGTTTCAAGCGTGCACGCTTTGTTGAGAAGTCACGTTTCCACGAGTCCCCACTAGTGCAGTTTTGATCTGCAATATTTTTTTAGCCAAACAGAGTGCAAGAACTGGACTACTTTTCAACAAAACGTGTAGGTTTGAACAGTAAAACCTATGTGAAAAAAGCGTCACACTTCATGGATGGATGCAATTGCCTTTGTCACACAAGCACCATCTTGAATTTTTCAGTCGATTTATTCAGCATGGAAATGAGGCCAAGCAGCATGCGGGTTTGCTCATGTTGAAAAGCGAAGCCTGATGCTGGGATTTGTGGTACAAAAGTTGATCAAGCTACCAAAGAGTACTCTTACTTTTTTAGAACCAAAAAGTTGATTGGCTCATTGCTTTTTTCTGTTTGCCAGGTCATTCTGGAAACAAAATGGCAGCACCATGTCAAAGGCAAATAGTGTTGTAGATTGTTTTCACACCAAATCTGATTGATCAGTTTTGTTCAGTATTCCTGCTTTCTGTGTCCACTCTGTAAAAATGGTCTTTTTGAATGTCTTCCTTTAATATATACAGACCTTCCCTTTCTTATGTCATCAATCCATTCAGTTATGCCTGCCTGATAACTCATAAGACTTATATGTACATCCTTGCCATCTGGATCTAGTATCAGTGATAAGTCATCCAGCTTGTCTGCAAACTACATCAAATAAAACATGAGTAAAAAATCATTACTTCAGGACGACATAGGAATGAGAACAAACATTTTCAATTATGCCAAATTTGTCAATCAGGGGTGTCAATATGCCGAAGCAACTGGTTTGTGTAACCCTTTACTTCACTATTGGCTACTTCAGGAATTTACTTCCTTGAAAAAAAGAAAGTATGAACACATGAATCTTCAATGAGCTCTCAAAACGTAGGTAAACGTTCATGCACACAGAATTTCAAATATTCTCACCTCTTTAGCCAGACTCTGCCTCGCACACCTTACAGCTGCTAACTGATAGCGCTATTCACTGTTTATCAACATTGTCATTGTAATGCTAATATGCCAAACGTAGATTGAATAGCGCCCTTTGTTCTGTGAACCAATCGATCTCTGGTTGGCACATTACTAACAAAGGATGACGTCAGGGTGAGCAGCGCTATAGACAGCAGTTTGGCTTTCTACTTAAGAAATCAATTGACACCCTGGCCACTGGTTAAAGTATATTTTTCAAAATTATAAAAAAGTGATTTACATATTCTAAACTGGCAAGTCAAGATGTATTTTACAGTACCTGCCCACACTGTAAGGGGAAGGGGATTTTCTACATTTAACAATAAACGTCAAGTGATCAGTATATCAACATGTTATTTACATAGAGTGGATTTACATGACTGTCGTGAGTAATTTGCAATTACTTGTAATTACTCCTATAGGCTTTGTTCAGAATTGGTGTTTAATAACTTTGCGATTCACTGTTTCATGACAGTCATGTGAAAACCGCTCTATTGGATACATCAGGATTGGGATAAAAAAAAATTGCTTTTCTAAATTTCAATCTGTCTCTCATCCCTGCTGTTTAATCTCTAAGGAGTGAAGCCATTCAATGGCAATAAGGGGTCGGCTTGGAGCCAAAAAGCCATCAAAGAGACAAAATTACTAGCAGTCATCAGACTGGAATATGATTTAACCAGTGAAAAAAAGGTTTGGTCTCTTTTAAAGCCCTTCTGGTTGCAGGGCTCAAAAATATGCCTCATAGAGGTGTCATGCTTCCTTTTATGATTTTGTAATTATATTTAATTCAATATTGTATTGCCGCATTTGATCAAATTATTTGTTAATCTGCGCAATAATCATTAAATTATTATTCAGAAATCAGCTGATTTCTTGCTCTCAAAGAGGTTTTTTGCAGATTCTAAAAAATATCTCAATTGGGCATAAAAATCCTGTCTTATGCTGGGTTTAACTACTGGTATGGTGATTTAATATAGTTTTTGTTTCCCAAAACTGCTAAAATATCTCGCTAGATGTAGGAAGAATTTGTTTGACAAACAATCCTTTTTTATATTATATAGCTTGTGTTTAATATTTGATCAAAGTAAAGTTAGTACAAACTCAAATGTAGCCCGCGTGGGCTACAATTATTAATTTTTATTAATTTTATTTTATTAATTATGAATTTTTAATTATTAAAAAATAGTTGCCCGCACGGGCACCATCACTAGAGCTGGAAATTTCGGTGGGAAAGTTGCTTGTTATTTTTACCGTAAATTTCTTTTTATAATAAAACACTTTTTATAATAAAACACTTAATGACTGAACCCTCTGGAAATCCTCTCGACTTCGTCTCAGGATACATTTGAGGGAAAACAAAACTCGCTGTTTCCCTCAAGAGCAATCATTAAGTGTATAGTGTACCATAAGGTGAGATCACCTTGAATACTAGAGCAAGTGATCTGAGGTTTGATAATGATAGATACAAACTGTATTATAAGAGTTGAAAGCTGCCTACTGGTAGCTTAGGGTAAGATGGTAAGATTAAGTAAATTAAAATCCAAATAGAACGTATGTATAAAAGACAAAATTACAAGCATTTTAATACAAATTTTAGTTGCACAATTACAATTTGAGAGAGCTGTATACAGTTGAAGCTCTCTGTTCGACCGCTCTCGTAAGCGACCAGCTCCCATAATGAGCATTTTCTCGAAACCCGTTTGAAGTCACATAAACTCTGTTATTTCAAGCTCTCGTGAGCGACCACCTTATCGATGCGACCAGCTCCGTTAGCGACCACAATTTCAAATCACCAACAGAGATTTTCTATTGTTTTTAAGCTCTGGTAAGCAACCGTAGTACTTTTGTCTTTAAAACATCAGTCATCACCTCATAAATATCTAAACTGATACAAGCTGCACCGGTGAAATGTTATTTTCTATGTACATATTTGCGGTATCTATTCTTAATTAAAGTCGGAAATAAATGAATTTAAGCATTAGTATATCACATGGTTTTTTCTAGATTTATTGTACTAAGCTCTCGTAAGTGACCAACACCTATTGTTCAAGTAGGAAGCCGCTTGGTGGTCGCTTACGAGAGCCATTCTCGTAAGCAACCAGCTCTGTTAATGACCGCAATTTTCAGTTCCCGAGGTGGTCGCTTACGAGAGCTTCGACTGTATAAGCTTTCTGTCTTATAGGCTGTTGATAACTGGCTTTGACAGACCTTCAGGACATTTTGGTGAGAAATTAAGTTACTCTGGCATTTTAAGGTTCAATGTGCAAAACTTTTTAATGCTGTTTCTTTATTATTTCCAAATGGCATTTATATATGGCACTTGTTTAAAACCTGTTAATAAATAATTTGCAATTCTTATTAACAAAATTTGATATTCAGTTGATTATTAATTGATTACATAGATAAGGGAATACTAAAAGAAATCCATACAAAATTTGATATGTTTGTTACATTTTATTATCATTTAGATATGTTACAATAAAAAAATTAATAAATTTAGATCAAATTTGTGTTAGCCAAAAATCGGGTGCTATAAATTTGAATATAAATTTGATTAAATACAAAAAAACAGATTTGAAATAGATTTCCAGTACACTCCTGATCTAGTAAAAATAAAAAAATAATAGAAAAATAACACTCAAGAAAATTATGTCATGATCACTTTTTTTGTGAAAAATGGAAAAGAACGACATCAATTAAAAGTGATGAGTTTGAGAGGACTTGAACTTGAAAGGCACATGTAAATGATTGAAAGAATATTAATTAAGATAACTTGGCATAAATTTACTCAATTTTCAATATCAAAATAAAATGCTGAAGGGACTGGTGGTCCACAATATATGCAGTTTTCGAAAATGCTTTGTATTTTTTTCTTTTTCAAGGTTTTTCCCGGTGAATACTTGATCGGTTCACACACATATCTCAATATCTATGACGGCTTTTCGACAAAATATAAACAATTTACCGAAAGTAAACATTTCATCCAGACTTCCCTCCAAATGACATGACTTTAGAAAAGCAAATTTATACCAAGTGTCAACGAAAATCGGTTTATCGATTACAAATCTTCACCTAAACCCCACATTGCATTGTAACAAAAGATTCGTTAATTCTTCATAATAACGGAGACATTTTAGAGCTAAATACAAATAAAAAACTCCCTAAATAGTGCGAATAACTCGTCTTTTTTAGACATTTTTGCAACAGCAAGGCGCGAGGTGGTTTTATTATTTTTTGCAGGCTTCAAAAGTAAACGTATATATTTGAACGTTGGGAAAGCAAAATAACTGAGTGTGATTTATGTGTTGAGGAAAACATATCTGTTGTTCTTACCTCTGAGGGATTATCATTGGAGTCTTTAGCTACAGCATTTCGTAAGTAGTTTATGAGACGAGAGACTGGAACTTTACCGGACTCGTCAACATCGCATGCATAAAACAACCCGTCGAGAATTGCTTCCTCCTTAACATGGGATATATCTTGGTTTTCCGCTGATAATTCCAGACTTTCCACACCCTAGTAATAACAATTAAACACGGATATCAGTTAGAACTAGGCCAGAGGGACTGTAAACAGAGAACTAAGCTGGCCATTTGAAGTTGAAGATTGGAATCGCGATGAGAACCGCCGTTGACTTTAGGTTCAAAGATTGGGAGATTTGCGGCACACCGCATCGCCTCTGCGACAGTTAAATATAACATTAGCGTGACTTCTCGACTTACCGACAAATTCATGACGTTTTCCTGTAACTATTAACAATTTCAGGAACTTTCAAGGCCAGATTTCAGGTCAGCAACCGTCGATTTCTCAGTGTTTACATGTGCGACCTCGCGCTAAGTTTTCCATGATTTCCATAGCTCGCACCATGCATTCTCATTAAATTCTCCCAGAAAAAGAACTAAACTCTTCATGGACTTCTTAAGTTAACTAAGTGATGAAATCACTCAGAGAAATGAATTTTCGAGCATTTTCCCTCTCAAATGTTATGAATAAATCATATTTTGAGCTGCATATTTTGGTTGAGACCGGTGCTATCGATTTGTTCAAAGTGGAGTCTTTTGTCCGCGCGTGCCATATTTGGAAAATCATTGTCTACATCACCAAATATGGATAGCAATGGGCGTCACTTTATCACTTGGCAACACAAAAATGGCGGGAAATTTTTGACAAAAACCGTAAACAGCGTAAAGAAACTACATTGAATGTGAGGTTTCCCTGAAGAAACTGTTTTAATAGTTAAAACTTATAGTCCAGTCAATCTACGGTTTGACCGGGAACTAATTGCAACAAAAGCTTTTTCGACGCTTTTGTGCTACATTTATGCACCAGTCAATTGACAGCCCCGCACCCCCCCATTCGCGCATTAGCGGGGTACTAGCGGGGCTTTCGTACAGAATTCACACTACATTACTGCCCCGTTGGTCGGGAGATGCACTTTCTTTCACGGCTTCCACACAGTACATCGAGCGGGGAATCACTCTCTTGCCCGGGACACAACACAACAGAAACCAGCCCGCTTTCCGGGCTGCTTCACCTCCATATGAACACCCCTTTACTTCACAAAAGAAACGACAAATACAGATTTTTGTTACTTGAATTAAACGTATTACATTTTAATCTACACTAGCGAAAGTACATGCAAGTAGAAAAATATGGTTTTATTACGCTTTGCGATCGGCTGCGGCTGCATTGAAAACTGGGCACCATTGACATGACTCTTTTCAGTGAGTAAAAATCCTTTGTGTTATCTTCTAAATTCATTGGGCAAGGAGTGCATTCACTCTTAATTATTACCCTGGGGACGGTGCATTCACCTCTCAGATTGTTCCCGCAAACCGAGGCGCTACTGCCTTTCATTTGCCAAAAAGTGAATGCCCCGCTAATGCGCGAATGGGGGGGTGCGGGGCTGTCAATTGACTGGTGCATTAGTCCCCAAATGAACATACTAAAAGTCCCAAAAAACTCGGAGTACAGGAACACGCCGAAAATCCCATACAAAGCTTGTATGAAAAACCACAGGGAGCCCAAATCTCGAAAAATGCAGAACATTAAAATAGAGTCATTTGATGAAACTTTGACAATGCAAATGATTCGAATTATTCTGAAACACAATTTTGAACATAAATAGTACAGGTTTTAGTTGTATTTTCGTACTTTTTTATTAAATAATCACTCAATTCTATTTCCTCAGAGTTTTGATATCTGGAATAGGAGGCGCCAGCTAGTGACGCTTTTGTTCGATAAATTATCTCCGTTGATAGCCATACTATCTCAGATTAACAAATATTTGATGTTAACATGGATTACGCAGACATTTAAGACAATAACAAGAGAAAAATAAAAATAATTGGGATCGAGATGTCCGCACGAGATCGTTTAGCTAACACATTAACTGGTTCCTGAAACCCTCAAAGTCAAAGTCAAGGCAAGTTGGCTTCTTATTTCTAGCGTATGTTGATATAGATTATATATTATTAGATGACCTTGAATTCATATTCAGTGTTATTAATAGCCACCAAAGAGGAGGCCAAGTTTGCCAGTTGACCTTGGTCTCAGTCCGTGTCCTCAGGACTCTCATCAAAGACGCCATATAGTAGAGTTGGTGCACGCGGGTCCCTTACATTGTCCTCAATGACAATTTAAATCTCAAGGTCGTGCTTTCGCAAGAGCACCGGAGAATACTGCAGTCCTGAATGCAGTTGTAGCGTCCAATATGGAGACGTTACTGTGGAGCCGCTGGTCGGTCAGAGTGAGGAGGGGCGATACGATCAGGCCCGTAGGTGGGATGTTTCAGAGATTCGAACGAATCCCCTTCGGCTTCATTCCAGTAAAATCAGGCTTTTGGTCACAAAACAGGAAGGAAACACGACAAAATGCTATACACTTGGTTTGTACAATATTTCTTTTTCTGTAAAACTGAGGACAACGAACCCCTCTCCAAGAATGCGAGCTACGGGCCTGACGAGGATGTCACCGCGCAATTTCCATCCCCAATCTTCACACCTTGATCTCACTGACTGGTTTCGCTGTCTGACTTATAAATACACTTTTCAGCAACAATGGATGTTGGAAGGCGATTCTGTGGTTCGGGGGACGAGGTCTCGCCTGTCCGTTTTAAGACCGCACTGGTACCTTAAATCATGTCCAGCTTAGCCAGGTTTGCTATTATAGATACAGACAAGAACATTTCCCCTTTCGAGATTGAGATATTTCCTTTTTGTTTACTGTGCTTTAGGGACCGGTCATTATTTATGTCGGAGAGGGGGGTGGAGGAGAAAATACTTGTGATCCAAAAAAAATTCAAGAACCCCACCTGATAGCATTGATTGTTTTCGGGAGCCCCCCTCTGATAGATTGAAACATTTCAGGACCCCCCTTCCCCTCCATCCATGTCAGTCAAAATGATTCAAACATATCCTGAAGGGGGTCCAAATCCCATTTCTCAGTGCAAAAGTTTCGCAAGATCCCAGTCCTGAAGTTTTCCCAGTCAAAGTTTTCAAAATCCTAGCGTTAAAAAGTGACTTTTAGACATGTGTACAGAGTGTTTGTGTATTGCAGTCGTAGGGCAATTTTAAAAGCAGTTCACAAATTTTTAAAGCCACTCTTTACAGACATTGATATTTCATTGTTGGTTCAGTTAAAAGCAAATTGACCCATTTCTAGTTCTATTGGCCAAATCCCAGTGACTCCAATCCCATTTCCAAGCCTAACATAAGGTCTCCCACAATGGCTATCATGGCAAGTCACTAAAACCTCCCCCTCTTTTCTGAAGGCAGTATCTGGGTCTCCAGGAGTGTTAAGATCAGGAGTGTTAAGATTGAGTAGATGGCGAGCGCGTAGCGCGAGCCGAAATTTTTTTAGACTTTTTGCTGATATAGACAAAATAATTGTTTCTCAAGACCCCCCTTAACTGCCATTTTCGCCTTTCAAGACCCCCCTTCTGTTCGCTTAAAAAAAATCAGGGCCCCCCATTTTCTCCTCCACCCCCCTCTCCGACCGGTCCCTTAGGGAGTCGATTTTACTTGCGAAGCAAGTATCGAGAGCGAATCGAGAGCTGGCATGCTTCTTGAAGGCCGCGCGTGCCCTTATCTATCCCGTAGGGGCGCGAAAGTCGGGCCGAGAACATGGACCGACACCATGCGGGAAGGCAAGCTAAGCTCGCACTAAAACTGGCCACCTCTTTCAAACTATTGTTCATTGTGGCTATGAACTGAAGAGATATTCAGGGACATTCACATCTAAGAATGAATTTAAAATATATCAACATTACGCAGGAAATAAAAATCTAACTTGCTTGACTTTGAAGTACTTTGAGGGTTTCAGGAAACCAGTCAAACGTTGTGAACGATCTCGATCCCAATTATTTTAAAAAATTTTTCTCGGGTAATCCATGTTGTCATCAAATATTTGTTAATCTGAGATTTGTATGGTTGTTATCAACGAACAAAAGTGTTCCTTGCCGGCGCCTCCTATTCCATACTCTTGCGCCAAATAGAATTGAGTGATTATTTATTAAACAATACCATAAAACAACTAAACGTGTGCCATTTATGTTCAAAATTATGACAAGTCTATTAAATATTGTGCACTTTTCGAGATTTGGGCTCCCTGTAGTTTTTCATACAAGCCTTGTATGGGAATTTTCAATCGCCGTTTTCGGCGTGTTCCTACACTCCGATTTTTGGGACTTTTAGTATGTTCATTTGGGGACTAAATGTAGCACAAAACCGTCGAAAAAGCTTTTGTTGCAATTAGTTCCCGGTTGACCCCTTTTAATTTTTTTGAGCATAGATTGACTGGACTATTATTACAAGCTCTTTTATTACCAATTAACTTTATCGATACCATTAATACTTTAAATCAAGAGCTTGTTTAAATATAGTTCCTTCCCGTACTGCACTCGGCAGGCCTCTACTGAAGAAGGTCGGGTACTGGCTGACCGAAATATATTTGTTTATTACATGGATGCCAGTGTTTTACCGGAAACTAAAACACTCGTATTTTCCATATCTTCACTAGTGAAAATATGAAAAAGTTATGTACCGAATGTCCCGGATGTGCACGTTTGCAGTGTTGTTTTCCTGACTTCGTCTGCAGTGAAATCTCGTTCGCTCGGTCACACGAGTTTTAAGCAACAAAACTAAGTTTTGTTCTAGTTCTAAAGAGAAAAACCTTATTTCAACTAAGGCAGAGAAAGCTACAGCAACACAAAAAGGGAAATTAGTTCTTAACGACACTGGGAACCAGAAAGATTGAGGGAGCATTTCACAAATAAACACTTTCGACTTTACCAAGTGAGTTGTTCAATTTGTAATATTTTGCCGCTATGTCAATTCTAATCCATACAATAAAAAGAACATTACACGGTGGCTTGAAGATATGGATTTCATTTTCTCGTGTCAAAAACAATATTTTACTCACTCGCTGCGCTCGTTCGTAAAATATTGTTCTTGCCACTCGAAAATAAAATTCATATCTTCGCGCCACCGTGTAATATCCTCTATATATTTTTACTCATTCATGCGCGCGCAGCGCAAATGAAGGAGTATTGGTATGATGTGGGACTTCTGCACGATTCTGCGTTAGCACAATTTCGATTCGATTAGCGCCATTCGATTATCGCCAATAATCGTTCCACTTTCTTTCAACCTTTCCACTTATCGTCTCTCCAGTTTGACTACTTACAACAGTTGCGATTTCGCAGTGGTAACCCATCCACTTTCTAACCTCGCCCGATCGGGCTTAACTTTGGCCTATCAGCGTTCAAGTGCTACACACGGCTTGCCATCTTGCCTTGCCATGCTAACTTCCGGTACAAAAATAATTTTATAGTCGACCATGCCAGCAGATCTCGCAAACGTCACTTCCGATCCTTTGCTCGGAGAGTTAGCGACGCCACAACCTCGTTCCCAGGGTCTTCTGGGTAATTTCCAAGATGGCGGGTCATCCGAATGACCCGCCATCTTGGAAATTACCCAGAAGACCCTGGGAACGAGGTTGGCGACGCCATTCTTGTCAAGATGGAAAACATTCACGATTTGTCGATCGGTTTACAGAAATTGTTGTTTAAATTCGGAGATTATCGGTAAGTAACAGTCATATGCCTTGTCAGTCGTGATTGCATATTTGTAGATGTTTTTGAAGCGTATTTTGACAACAATTTCACGAACAATTTGCCGACTGCAGAGGGACTAATATTCTTTGGTGGATTTCTTTAAAGCTACTTGGCCCTAGAGAGGGGAATTCTCCAAATACATAGGTTTTTTTAGCTTAGCTGATATTAATCTTACACAGTTTACAAGTAGTTGAAAAATGTTATTGTTTCAATATGCAATTTCCCCTAAACAAGCTGACGACTTTTTGTGGCTAATTGGGCTTTGGGTTAACTTCCATTACAATTGTAAACAGATGAAAATATGTAATTAATATATTCATTTCCTATAAACAGTGTATTAATCATAAATAAACTTGACTGATTGAGTGATATTTTTTGTGTGCTTACTTTTGGATTCTTTTCTTTTCTTTTTGTGGACTCGGCACAAGAATAAATTCCAGTGATGTTACTTAGAAAATTTTTTAATAGCCAGCCAAAAAACTGATTACAATTGCACACACATTATTCGGGAATAATTTACAAGAAAATCTGATGGATAAATCCAACAATATTACTGGTAGGGATCTGTTTTAATCTGAGAGATGAAAAATTTAATTAAAAGCTATTTCTGAAATTAAAAATAATTGTTTTTATTTTTTTTCGATATTCTTACATTTTGTTATTTTGATGGTCTAAATTTCTGGCAAATATACTGTTGTTTTATAACACACCAAGTGAATATTTATCTCACATTCAGTCTACACCTCATAAGCTGCATGCATACCAGACAATATTACATGGCCATATGGAGATACAAATTTTATCTTTGAGTGTTAAAATTGAACACAATAAGATTTGTATCACCCTTAGTGAAGCCTAAAACTCAAGCATGGAGCACAGGCAAGTGTGATAAACAAGATGAAGATGCAAGAAATCCTTTGCCTTGGATATTGCTCTTCTGGCGATTTCTATTGGTTGTTTAGCACCATGCAGAGGAGGCGCATTGTCTGCTGCTGCGAGCACTTCACTTTCTATTAGAAACTTCTAGTTAGTCATGTAGAGACGTCTCAACGATTAGCAGCTCTGCAAAAGTTCGCATATTGGGAAGCATTTCTTCTGTATTCATGCACTCCCAGGCAGCTTCAAATTTGCACAGTGGAGTATTTAGGTGATTCCCGTGAATCTGTGGTGGAGAGAAACTATCTTCTGTTTTTCGTTAAGACATTCGTGAAAGAAATGGACGACAAAGTGGAGGTGGTTATTTGATCTTGGACTTTCCCGGGGGTCGGGCTCTTTGGTCATTAGTCTGGTAACTATCTCGTAGGTTCATTGCCATAAGTCACACGACTGACAAATTTTATGAAATCATACAGCCTGGGGTAGGAATATTGACCAAGATTTGACACTGTATTTTGGCCCAATGGTGGGGAATTTTTTCTGTAAAAATTTAAAAAATGTCAAATCCCCACCCCTTGCTGCTTGCTGCTTGCTGCACCTCCCCCCCCCCCCCCCCCCAGCGGCTTGACATTGTGTGGGGGGGTGGCTTGTGAAAATGTATCACAAAATAGGGTCTGTATACAAAGTCGTACAGTTTACATAACAGGAGTACTATGAGTATTATATATTGGACTCCATGCTTTACTATTAAGAAAAAAATTCAGTGAAAATTCAGTAGGCCAGATCCAGTTTGGTGTTCCTGAGAAATTTTGAATTCATTTTTTTCATTGAACAAGTATGGAGCCCTGTTATTCATTAATAATATAGCATTCATACATAGACTTAAACTATCCAATTTCAAAATAATTGGACACAAGAAAAATCAATCTGCCAGCACTATTGGATTTTGTGCCTGTATATATGCTTACCACATACCACATGCCTGTATCCAGTATTTTCCCAGTGGGGGCTCCCCTATTCTTGGGATGGGGGTGCTCATTGGGAAATTTCGATTTTACCCCTAAAAGGTACCAAACATGGTGTTGCTTAGTTGATTTTGACCCCTAAAAGGTACCAACAAGACATATTTTCCTGATGTAAATTCATGTCCAAGTACACCAATATAGATTCACCCAACAAACCACCTATACCAGTCTATCACTATCTATCATCCAGGGTTAGGTTAGGGTCAGGTTTAGGGTAGGGTTAAGTTAGGGTTATCCCTAAAAGCTACCAGAGGCCTGATTTTTAACCCTAAAAGGTATGACATGCACCCCACCCAAGATAGGGCAGTCTCCTCCCAAAGTATTTTCAATATCTGAAAAATTCACTAATTCCAAATTCATGAATGAGTTTGCTCATAGAGCCCTTTGATTTATTATACTGATGTGATACCGGAATTGGTTTTATCAATAAATTAGATGTAGATGTCTGCAAATTCGCGTCCCTTGCATGCACGGACGACAGCCGTATCCGGAAAGAAAAAGTTGCGGAAATCTATCCGGATACTCGTGGACGGACGCGGGCTTCCTGTGTAGGTATTTCCGGGAACCTGGGAACCAAAACAAAGATGGCGCCCTCGCGGCCTACCTACACACAAACAGACAGCGTTTCTCTCCCAAATCTGCAAGTTTTGACGACTTTTTGACAATTTAGGGTAAGAAATAGGCTAGAAAAACATATGGTAAGTAGAAATTATCACCTTATTTATTGTGAATTGATATATCTTTAAGCAATAAAAGTACTTTCCGCGTGCTCTCTGCTTTCTTACAAACACGAGCCGAAGGCGAGTGTCTTTCAATTTTATACTATTAATACTATTAGAAAATAACACCTATTTTGTATTGTGAATGTGCGCATTCTGATTGGTTAAAAAGCGTGTTTGTAAGAGACCTGAGAAACACGATTGTCACGCAACGCTGTCGCGCGTGTGTATGTTATTTTCTAAAAGCAATAAAAATACTTTCTGTGTGCTCTCTGGTTCTTACAAACGCTCGGGGAATGTTGGTCGAACTGATAAAACTTGAAAGACACTCGCCTTCGGCTCTTGTCTTTCAAGTTTTGATCAGTTCTCCCAACATCCCCCTCGTGTTTTTAAGAAAGCAGAGAGCACGCGGAAAGTACTTTTATTGCTTAATTATAATCGGGTTGTCTGCGCAAACGTTTCTGATTGGCTAAATCGTTCGCACTCACTCCGCTTAGGCCTGAAGCTTTGCCGCCAAAAAAAGTTCACAAGGCTAAGTTCTAGTTCAAGCGATTTCTTAAAGCGAGGGACAAAACTGCCATCGCCGCCATTTTCAATCTCCCACAGAAACTAAAAAAGAACTCAGTTCGCACAGCCGAAAGCACCATAGTCATTCTGACCTAAATGTTTCTGTCACAGATTACTTGCAGGAATGTGCAGGGACAATTCTTATCCGAAAGCTTTAAGGTGAGAAAATTTCATTCAGCTTAAACAAATTGCTTACTGCGGTTTTCATAATTCTGCGAACTCTTGCTAACGATTTCCAACCGTCAAATCGCCTTCTGGCTTCCGTCAATCAAACTCCCGAGTCTTCTCGTCGTTACTCTTTGTGCTTTTTGATTGGTCAGCACGTAACCGTTGCTGTCGCGACAAGAAGCCATTTAAGCACTGCTTGGGCGCTGGCCAATCAAAAAGCACAGAGTAACGACAAAAAGACTCGGGAGTTTGATTGACGGAAGCCAGAAGGCGGTTTTACGATTGGAAATCAATAGCGAGAGTTTGCAGAATTATGAAAACCGCAGTAAGGCGAAATGAGTGACATATTTACACAAAGCAAAGCCATGAATAATATTCTCTAAGTATAAATCCTGACACTGTATCGCAAAACGAAGGACACAAACCCGAAGAGAAGAAGGAAATCTCTTTAGTGGGCGTGTTTTGTTGGAAAAGATGGTAAGATTCACCTTTGGCTAAGTTCTAATTCAAGCGATTTTTTTCAGCGAGGGACAAAGCCGCCATCGCGGTCATGTTGAAATCTCCCACATAAACTATAAAAGAACTCATTTCCCTCAGCCGAAAGTACCATAGACATCCAACCCTAAATGGTTCTATTACAGTTTACTTACTGATTTGTGCAGGGATAATTTTAATTCGAAAGATTTGAGCTGAGAACAACTTTCATTCAAGTTTGAACAAACTTACACCACTGGCACTGCCAACAGAGCGCACGCTAAGCCATGAATGAAATTCTCAAAAAAAATCCTATGATAAACTAAAAATTTCTTAGAACAATTTTACTTTACCTGTTTCTTCTCTTCCCTTTACTGAGATATGATAAGCTGATAAGCATACAAACAATTCCGAAGTCAAATGGTTTTTCTGTGTAATAGGCTTGGCGTTTTCAATTTTAGCGGGTTCTTCGGACTTAGACAGATTTGAGAGCCGGATTGACTCACACGACACACGGCGTCATTTTCTCCACCAAAGTCAGGGAGACCAGTGCAAAACATACAAGAAAGGCTCTGGGGCTCACTTCATTTATTTCGGCATGGGGCAGGTGGTCTTTCCTGAAGGGAGGTCATTACTCGGGCTTCCTGCGTTAGCAGGGCGGCCGAGTTATAAAATGCCCCGTGTTTTCCAGACGCAAAAAGCAGATTCAAAATGGCGGAGCCAATCAATGTGCAGAAAACCATGTGATCAATCCCATGAGCATTGCGCGCCCAGTCGCGCAGATTCAAAATGGCGCAGCCAATCAGTGTGCAGTTCATGCTCTTTACGGCGCATCAAATTTTAGCCAATCAGCGCGCAGAATCTATTTAATATAAGTTTTTGCCTTAAGTCCAGTTCGTGGAAAGAAAAACCTTCGATCCTAGCCGATTTAAAACCTTGAAACATGGCTACATTCAATAGATATGGACTCCTGATAGAATAAATTCAGGTCTGACTTGACCAATGCCATTTATTTACGAATGATCTAAGAGATTTCCCTCTACTTCATCTTCGACACAGGGCCGCATAAAGAACTGCACTAAACAATGGATTCATCATTTGAGAGACAGGGAAAATTCAACTCACAATGGACTTCCAAACTGGGAATTGCAATTGGATTTATCAGTATAAAACTTTCGAGGGAAAACACCAGAAGTCTATCTCTTCGAGAAACACACAATGGAAGGACGAAAGTTAGGTAATCGCAGTTTGTAATAACAGGCGAATTTTTTTAAATAAACTTGACAAGATACTATGGTATGGAAGGAGGAGCGAGTGAAATGTTTTACGAACTGTGGGAAGGCTGGAACCAGCTCGGAAATCCCCAAGACACAACTCAGGAGTCATAAAAGGTAATAATGCAACTACTGTAAACAGACCCAAGGCAACACTACAATGCGGATGGAATTTATTTGGTAAAAACTGAATGGATGTTAATAATAATTGTGACAATTGAATGAAAATTTTGCTAATGTTGAATGTGACATTTTATGGAAATTCAGTAAACTGAAATTCAGTAAATACTGAATTTTTTAAAAAGTTGATTTTCTTAACAATGTTGTACTTTCAAAATTGCAATAAGCTAGAAAACGTATTTTACTGAATGCATGTTCTAATTCAAACCATCCAATTACAGTTTGTTTATTTGCAACCATTTGTTTCTCGTTGAAAAGTTAGTTTAGGAAGGGGTTGTGGGGCAACTGTTAGAGAAGGCATTTTAGTCAGGTTGCTTAGCAAGAAATTGAGGCTTGATCGTGACAAGAGTGATAAAAGCATGAAACTTGGCACATAAATTCCTTAGGTCATACCAAATGATCTTAGAAGGGGTGCCCAAGTCAATGTCTCCATGTTCTCCTTTTAGCGGGATTTTGAATTCGACTGGAAACTAGATTTGGGCTTCCTGTGGTGTAAGTTCATATTATCGGCCAAGCGCTAAGATAAGGTTCTAATTAACCATTTTAGCGGTCGCGTTTGTTTTAAATGCTATTTGCCACCTCCTGGATGCTTTTGTTTTTCACAAAAAGCGACCGCTTAAACGAGAAAAAGAAAAAAAAGCTCGGCCCCAGGCCCCAATCGGTCATCCAAGATGGCGGCCATCATACTGGTTTGTTGTGCTGGTAAGTACCTGCAAAAAATCTGAAAATTTCTTTGCAATAATAGTGTTTGTGGTGGAAATATGCATCGATCTTACATTAATATGTATTTATCTGTTCCTTAGAAATATTTCCAGCGAATTTTGAGATGAATTCGGGCTGAATTTGAGTTGAATTTTGTTCGTGATTTCTCTTCGAGAATTCGACATGGATCGCAAGTAACTTACAGTTCACAACATTGTCCACTCCATTGTGACAATAGTTGAAAATTAGCTGTAAGTATAACCTACTTATTAAGTGCTTGTTTGTTTTTTCCCTAAGAAACTGTTTGTTTAAAAAGAAAGTATGCCGTTTGGAGAAACTTAAAATCAAAATTCCTGAATAAATGTATATTGCTTTAAGAGCTACTTCGATATTTCAATTACTATTCCAGTAATTTGACGATAATATTCAATAAAATTCAAGTAATTTGACGATTAGAAATTAGGTATAAATCAATTAGTTCAGTTTAGTTCAATTCATTTATTCGCTATTATAATTTTTCACAATTTACAATCGCAAATATAATAATCTATAAAAAAAACTCATAGTAAACAAAACTTCCTCTTTCACTTTCCTTGTAGGAGTGGTTACATGTAATGGCATCCGAGCTAGACGGGAAAAAGTGTATCATTTGCCAGCAGTCGACAAAGGAGGCCTTGAAGTGTCCCTTAACAGCCATGGTGAAAATAGTACAAAACAAGAGTCTTATTGTACTTTTCTGGAGAACGTGAGCCACTATCAGGACGCTAACGTGCTGCCGGTGGAGATCAAGTTCGGGGATGATGTGAGTGTGGATAGCCTTATTGCAACAAAGCTTCTTGGCACAAGTCTTGTCGATTGAAATTTAGTTGTTCCAAACTCAAGAAGGCCCAAAAACGAGTGAGCCGGAATGATAACGATAATGAAGAACCACCACCATTTCCCAAATGCAGAAAACGCATGCCTTTTGCTGCTGAGGCCGAGAGATCTCAATGCCTATTTTGTAGAGGGGAAGAAAAGGATAAGCTGGATAAGCTCCACTGTTTCTCGACGCTAGAGACAGACAGACGCGTGCGACAAATAGCCTACGAGCTTGGAGACTTTGAACTATTAGGGCGCATGTCAGATGGGGATCTGGTAGCTATTGAGGCGAAGTATCATTTGAAATGTCTGATTGCATTAAAGAATCGTCACAGATCGTTCATGACGCAGAATGCCAAAGATTACAGTGACGACGCAGTGGATGAGCTAATGGACGAATCAGTAGCATTCGTAGAACTTGTAGAATACATAGAGGACTGTGCAGATAATGGAACTTCTGTATTTAAACTGTCTGAACTGTCATCACTGTACATTGCACGACTTGAAGATCTAGGCACAAAAAAAGCCATAAACAAGACAAGGCTTAAAAATGCCATTTTGCAACATTTCCAAGGAAATCTCCAAGAACAAACCGATGGGAAAAACACTATATTAGCTTTTCCGGAGGCAATCAGCCATTTACTTAAACAGTCTTTCAAACAAAGGGACTATAAAGAGGATGCCCAGGCTCTTGCAAAAGTTGCAAGTATTATAAGGCGCGACATTTTTGACCACAAAGGCTTCGTTTTCTCTGGCTGCTTTCCATTAGATTGTCAGTCCAAATGTTTGCCTTCAAGTTTGAAGTCCCTCATATCCATGATCCTCAATGGAATAGATATTAAAGATCAAGAAAAGGCCGATAGCCAAGCTTGCTTAACTGTCTGTCAAGCACTCGTATTTAATGCAAAGAAGAAGTGTTACAACAAGAAGAAAACAGCTTTAACTCGCCACTCGTCCTCCAGAGAACCTCCTCTACCGCTATACGTTGGACTGAGCATTCATAGCTCTCTCAGAAGTAAGACATTGATAGAGAAGTTTTACGAAATGGGCTTGTCAGTGTCATATGATCGAGTAATGCAAATTGAAGAATCTCTGGCCAAAGCTCTTTGTGCCCAGTTCAAGGAAGACGGATGTGTGTCACCTGCCTGTTTGAAGAAAGGCATCTTTTCCGTGGGAGCCCTGGACAACATCGACCATAACCCGAGCTCAACAACCTCTGTTTCGTCTTTTCACGGAACCGGAATAAGTGTCTTCCAATTTCCAACAGAGAACAATCCTGGTGAAGCCAGACGACCCCTGCTAGCCCCTCCATCTGGAACTGAACATGGGCTGCCAGAGAGCTACTCAAACGTGCCCCCTGTCGCATTGGACACAAAGTCGGTAACAGTCGCTGCAAGAAACACTGAACCCCTTGGCACCAACGCGAACCTAACTCACGCCATCGTGCAAGAGAACCGGTGGGTCGACCACGTACTCACAAAACTAACATGTGACAACGTGACTGAGGACGACACAATTGCATGGGCTGCCTACCATTCGAAGAACCTGCTTCCCACAAACCAACCTCCAGCCATAACTGCGCTACTCCCCCTCTTTTATGAGAAGGCAGATAGTCCATCCATGGTGAAGCATGGGATGGACGTGTTAAAGGAGGTCACCACCTTCCTCAATCCCGGACAGATTCCGGTCATCGCCGTTGATCAGCCCCTATTTGCCCTTGCTAAGTCAATCCAATGGAAGTGGCCACAAGAGTATGGTGAGGACAAGTACGTGATCATGTTTGGTGGGCTACATCTAGAGATGGCCCTCTGGAACACCATCGGTGACCTCCTTGATGGCAGTGGTTGGACCACCCTCATCGCAGAAGCAGAGGTAGCGTCTTCCGGTGTTGCCCAAGGTTTCATTGTTCACAGTGCCATTGGTTCTCATTTTCGCATTAAAGTGAATAAGTGTTACTATTGATGAAAGCCCGCCCGAAATATCCGAAGTAGAGAGTTGTTTGTCAATGTTCAAGAATGGCAAGTGTCAAGGGACTGACGGTATTTACGGTGAGCAGTTGAAATACTCCCACTCCAAGCAACTGCTTGTCTACCTGGTGCTGCTGTTAGGAATCATCTGGAAGTACATCAATGTGCCAAGTACATGGCTAGTCTCATTTATAACATGCCTGTACAAGAAAGGATCAAGATCCCTAGCAGAGAACTATCGTGGCCTGTCAATTATTGCTACCCTATCTAAGCTTGCATCCATGATCATCACACAAAGAGTACGGACAATCTATGAGTCCATCCTGATGTTAACACAATTTGGATTTAGAAAGAATAAGTCCACCTGTGATGCTATCTTCATTGTGCGGCACATATTGACCAAAGAACGAAAGCCTCTCTTTCTATGCTTCATTGACCTGAAAGCGGCGTACGATTGGGTTCCACGCGAAGCCCTTTTTCGCGTCCTAGAAATCCGTCTAAAATGTCCTACATTAATCTCAATCCTAAGAGCCTTGTATACTGGCACTAAGGCCTGTATCAAACACTCGGCAAGATATTTTGACACATTTGTGGGATGCAGGCAAGGAGCCCTCGAGAGCCCGTGCCTCTTTAATATCTACCTGGACTTTGTGATGAGATGTGCTAAACATGAAATCCTTACCCAATTTCCTGAGACCGGAGTCCCCATTGAGTTTGCAATACCTAATGAAGTGTCCCCTCGAGCACTCCGTACCAATAAAGCACATGGTACCATTAGAATCACTGAACTCTTATATGCGGACGATGTAGTGCTCTTCGCAGAAAGTATCGATGAGCTCAAAAAGATCATTGAGATCTATGACAACACCTTCAAACGGTATGGGCTATGCATGTCATACAAGAAAACGGAGACCATGGCATTTAATGTCGATGAAAGCATAAAAGAGGAGAAGAGTTTAGTGACTGTCAATGGTGTTATGTTGAAGAATGTGAGACAATTCCGCTACCTCGGATACCTGGTGACCAATACTGGCAATACATCAGCCTTCCTTCACCTCAGAATTGCTTCTGCTTTTGAGAAGTGGAATGAGCTAAAACACATCCTGACTGATCGTGAAATCTACCTGAGTACACGAATGAAGATTCTGACCTCATGTGTCCGCTCAAGGTTGCTTTATAGTGTCCAGGCGTGGGAACTTACATCAGCAGAGATCCAAAAGTTAGAAGTGGTATGGAACGGTTTCCTGAGAAAGATGATTGCTGGGGGCCATGCTCGCAAGAATGTTCCGCCTAAGAAAGATCGGAAAAAGGTGCGGACCTTGCTTCCCTTGTGGAAGGTGAACTAGACTGGTCGTATAAGATAACAAACAATAAACTACATAGCATCACTAATTCTCAACCAGTCCAAGACTTCTACTATACACAACACTTGAAGTACCTTGCACATATATGCAGAATGGAGAACAACTCGTTGTTGAAGCAAGTTCTGTTCGATAAGAGGAGTAACTGGAAGAAAACTGAAAATGTCCTTGGAATTGACAAGGGGCAAATCCTAAGAACAATGACCGTGAAAAAAGACTTCACGCAGCTGTTGGTCACTCAATTTCCATCCGCCAAGCAGCTGCACCCCAAGGCCGACCTCGTGCCACGAGGGCAAATACGATGATGATGAACAGCCCATAAACACTTAATGAACGTTTCACGGATGTTTAAAACCGCTCTGTCTTTATGCTTTATGCACTCACACGCCTTTTTTAAAGAAAACGTAACTAAACACTTCAGTGACAAATGACTGCTGCTCGTTTCAGACGATGGATGTTATCTGGCCCAGAACTATCAAGAATCATAGCTGAATTCGAAGATCAGTTTCTTGAAGGCCACGATGACATTGATGCAAAGAATCTCCGCAACCACGAGTCAGGCAGAGCAGCCCAAATTACCTATCAACGCCAAGTAAACAATCTCTCGGATGTTATGAGACGAATTGGCAATCCTTTCCTAGACGATTTTGCTGAGCTGGTACGGATTGACAGTAGAGATTGTGCAGACACAAGTGTGGTGGAATCCATGCAGAAACTAGAATCGGTTGGCCAAGCGCAATACAAGTCTTACGTTACTGACGTCCTCGAAAACCGATCAAAGTCTATCCATCTCCCACTAAAAAAGAATGCCCTGCCCCTCTTCCGGACGCATCATGGAAAGTCAAGTTCTAAACAACGGAAGCAGATTGCAGTTCTACAGAGTAACCTTAACCTTTTTGCGCAGTTATATATAGCATTACAGTGTCGTGAGGGTGACATGACAGAGTTCTTCAGTCATGAAGTTCAAGCCTTCCCGCCTTCCATATCAGAGTATGGAAATCTCCGTCTCCCAAACGCCAAGTCTGATCTCCTCAAATGTCTGCCACAAGCCAGTAACCTCGACCCACCAGCTCAGTTTGATTGCAAGGTGCTAGATGGAGCCGTGATCGTACACTGCCTCCCAGTCATACAAGCTACAACGTTCGACGACTACGCGGTCGTTTTCTTATCCCATCTCGAGCAACAGCTTCAACGCAGCAAACGACTGGATGTTGTATGGGACGAATACCTCCCAGACAGTCTGAAAGAAGCAACAAGAGAGAAAAGGGGCGAAGGTACCAGGCGCAAAGTATCAGGGCAAACAAAGCTACCAAAGAATTGGATGCTCTTTCTGAGGGATCCTTCGAACAAGTCTGAGCTCTTTTCATTTCTGTCAATGAAGGTTGCAAGCTTCGGTTGGCCTAGTGACAAATCAGTGTTCATCACATCTGGTTAGTAAAACTGTTAAAATACATGCATATCATGTACATCAGCGTATGTTTTCCTTTAGTACAGGATTGTAATGACATGTTTTTATGTATTTTTTTTACCTTTCAGGTCCTCGTGTCATCTCGCATGGTTCAACCCGAGTAATGGGTCAGTGCAACCACGAGGAAGCCGATACGCGTATTGTAGTCCACGTTCGACATGCTCTTGAAAGTGGAGCGGCGACGGTGCTTGTCAGGACTGTCGACACCGATGTCATCATTATCCTCGTTGGTAAATTGCAGGATCTCCTGGCATACAACTCAAGGGCGCAAATTTCTGTTGCATTTGGAATGGGACGAAACTATTCCATCATCAACATCAATAGGATATGTGCTGCGCTTGGGGAGTCAAAGTCTCGGGCGTTACCTGTTTTCCATGCATTTACAGGGTGTGATACCACTTCCTCTTTTTGCAACATCGGGAAGCCAACTGCATGGCAAGCATGGGAGTCCTTTCCTGATTTGACCCCAGTCCTCGAGCGTCTTGCCATGCAGCCATTCCGGCAGCTAACCATCTCCTCTGAAGCTTTTAAGACCATCGAGAGAATGACGGTGCTAATGTATGACAAGTCAAGCCCATTGGAGTCCGTCAACGAGGCGAGGCTAGCCCTATTTCCTAAACGAACCGTCAGGAACTTGGATAATATCCCACCAACTCAGGTGAGTTCCATGAACAGTGCTTTTACAGTGGGACCCTGATTTCACAATTGGCCACGGAGGCAGCAAAAATGCATCGTAAGATCAGGGTATCGTTGTACAGGGGTTCCATTGTACAAGGTTTCAAAGGAGAAGTTTTGTTGCCGCGGGAACCAGGGAAGTCATAGCAAAAAATCGGGATATCGTTAGATCCAGAATCGTAAAATCGAGCTTTTACTGTAACAAAATCACCACTACAACGTAAATTAGTTAAAGCCAAGTTGTATTTTTTTTTCAGGATGCACTCCTACAGCACACAAGGAGAGCAATTTACCAGGCAGGCATTTGGTGCTCTGCCACACAGGCCATCGTAGAAATCCCATCCCCCTCAGAGTTTTCTTGGGTCAAAGTGGATGGTTCCTGGAAACCGATGTGGATGTCCATCCCTAAAGTATCCCAAGTGTGCAGAGAGCTAATTAAATGTGCCTGCACTCGTCCCTGCTCCCGGTGCAAATGTGCAAAAGAGAACTTGGCATGTACTCCCTTGTGCAAATGCCGCTGTGCCAGTGCCACAAATGTAACTGTCTAGAGAGAGGAGATATATCATGTATAGGACCGTGCATAAACGTCTGGGAGACGTAGTTAGCTTGCTTGCAGGAAGTACTGGTTGTTTTATCACGGAAAACCCGATTGGTCCGCTGATAGGGCGTAAAAACACCCAGTACTCAATGCAAGCAGGCTAGGTCGTAGTAAATGAAATTTTCTTTAGACTATTGCCAAAGAGCCGTGTGTTTTTGGCCGAGTAGGGGACTGGAAACTAGCACCCTTGAAAGCCTTATAGGTTCCCGTTTAGGACATGGTTGCAAGACATATCGGTCTTTTCCATTTTTGTGCCTATTTTTTCACTAACGAATATTTTGATTTGAATATAGATTAAATATTACTCGTAACGTAAAATCGCGCACTGCGCATGCGCAGTAGCAGTTTTTAATGCCCAACCGCAAACAGCAGTTATGCTTATGCAGAATAAATACTTTTGTGAGATTTGGTTTACTTTTGTCCACTTTATTTCGCAGTAATGATTTTTTATTTAAAAACAAAACTCGGGCACCCTGTGGTTTTTGGGCTAAAAATAACATATCCCCATAAAAGGAGAATCTGAGCCGATTTTTTGGGGCACCCCTTCTGATATCAATAAGTATGTCTTAAGGAATCTGTGTACCAAATTCCATGCTTTTATCACTCTTGTCACGATCCACGCGCTAAGCGACCTGACTATTTTACCCAGGGGGTGCTTATCAGATGGGATTTGCAGTATTATGATAGAGGATATTACATGGGTGTGCGAAGATACAAGTTTTATCTTCAAATGTTGACGAGCCCGGCGTAATCAATCGAACAAATCCAAACAAAAAATAAATCGAACTCAATGGAACACCAATCGTTCGTTTTGTTTGGCAATCGAACAAAATGGAATGCGAGCTTTGCTGTGAGTTCGATTTTAGAACAATCGAACACAAACCAATCGAACAGATTTGATTGTTCGATTTTGTTCGGTAATTATGAAT
This sequence comes from Scolanthus callimorphus, assembly GCA_033964015.1. Classification (NCBI taxonomy): domain Eukaryota; kingdom Metazoa; phylum Cnidaria; class Anthozoa; order Actiniaria; family Edwardsiidae; genus Scolanthus; species Scolanthus callimorphus. The sequence continues at coordinate 30,392,470 of CM066912.1, read as the reverse complement.
GTGTGACAGGATTTCTACCTCTATATCTACCTCTAAATTTCATACATGTAAAGGTTGCACTTCCATGAGCATATGAACAAGCTAAATCATTATGATATCTAGCAATGATTGTGTCAGGAGAAAGACGGGGACTCCTAAACCTTTTGGGTGGGGATGCTTTTGGTTCATATAATTTTTAGGGGATCGATAAAATCGGCCCTCTGGTACCTTTTGGGGGGTAAAAAAGAAACATGTTTTACCACTTGTAACCTGCGAGCAGTGCTTTCTTCTGTCAGTCTTTTAAAATTTTACGAAGTTAGTCACGTGTCATACATTCGTGTAGTTGGGGCGAGATAACCAATTAACAAACGACAGCAAAACCGTGTGGGCTAGCAACAAAACGAGAGAGCGAATTACTGAGGAAAAGCCTCTGCTAGGGTGGCATTAATTTTCGAGTGAAACATTTGGTTTATTGTCTCAGCACAGAATCTTTTACAAGCTATTGTACCTTAAAACTTCTAGTAGCTCAGGTCTGTTAAAAATTCCGATTTCCTAACGTTCGATTTTGTTCGATTGTGAAGATTTTGCTGTGGGTTCGATTGTGTTTGATTGCCGAACAAGTCGAAAATCGATCGAACGATTGGTATTCGATTGAGTTTGATTACCAAACGTTCGATTGATTACGCCGGGCATGAGTGAGTGCAGGGAATGACTGAGAGATTGAGATTGAACACAAGAAGGTAAAATTCATATCTCCAAGTGCCCATAATGTTTTGTTTATTGTGTGGTTCCAGAAATTATCCATACCCCCCCCCCCCCCCCCCCCCCCCCTACAGAAGGGCATTGCAAATTCTGGAGGGGTGGGGATCAATTTACCTGATCATTTCCATACAAATACTGTATTTTTCCTTGGAAATTCCAGAGGGGTGGGCGAATCACTTTCCAACACCCTTCTGTGTGGAGGGGGTATGGATATTTTCTGGAACCACACATTATATAGATATTGATGAGATAAATTTGAAAACAAATGCAAAGCATTTGTGTTAAAACCAAATCGGCAGACCGGCAAACCACTTCTGGCACTGAAACTCTCTATAAGCAAAGTTTGATGTAAGCTTAATTAATTTTGTACCCTGGTCCCAGGGTGAAGTTTCTGTGTGTTTTCAATCCAAGTTTGAAGTCGTATTTCACTGTAGTTTGTTTTGCTTCAGTATTTCTTGCTGGGACATCACGTACCCTGGGGACACTCACTAGGATTCTCAGTTCTATCAATCAAAAACGTCACTCCCAAAGGCAGAGCTTCGGGGCCTCCTATCATTGGATGGTGAATTTAGTGGCTTCTCATTGGCAGCAGGATTAGTTCCGGATTGAACAAAATCGTGTTATTCACAGGGAAGGGAGGTTAAACCAGGGCTCTGTCGTCCAACAATTCACCAGGGCTCTTGAGAGTTCGCAGAATTAACACTTATTGGATAAGCTTGAGCATGATAGTGAGATTTTTCAACGCCGAGGTTTTTGTTATCTGCCAAAGGAAAGCTGAGGCGGATAACACTAACTCGAGGCGTTGACGAATCTCACTCTCATGCGAAAACGGAATTCAATAATTATTTTATTATTCAGCAACAAGGAATTCTTACCTAGCTAAACGAAGTCGACGATGAGACCTTGCAAGGTGAAACAGTTTTTCAACTTCAGTTTACTTCCATTAGTAATTTCCTCTTCGTACTCAATTCAAATAGCCATTGCTGATTTCTAGATATCCTGAGCAATGATCTCTCGGCAAAAAGCACAGCAGATTCATCTAGAATATTGGCTAAATTGGCTTTCGCCTTCGAAATGAAAACCAAGGTGGCCTCCAAACCTATTGGTTTGCGTTATGACGTCATTAGAGTGCATCAATCCTAATATCTGGAGTTTGACGTCACGAACTGCGTGCCAACATGCTTTCGCTGTGTACTCTTAGCCAATCAGAATCGATATAGTAGCATGGCTGAATAATAATACTCAGCAGCTGTAACTGAGGGGGGGGGGGGGGGGGGGGGGGCACTTATCAGATGCGATTTACAGTATATGTTTTGAGAAAACTGTGGTGTGAAGATGGTTAGTGCTCATCAGACTGCAGTGTACATGTGGGCATTGTCATGTGGGCCCTGACAAGATGCAGGAAAAATGTTGGCCCTCCCAAATGCGGTGACATCATTCACTGGATCTAGATATTACTAAAAAATACATTACATATTACTAAAAAATACATTTTTCAATCTATTTTTATGTTATAATAGCAGTTCAACATACTAGTTCAATACTCTGACAAATTTATGCATGGTATTGTTCTCCCCCATTGTATTGCCTTGTTCTATAATACACTCCATTGCACTCCACTGTTTTAGACAATGCCTTGCATAAATTTGTCAGTGTATTGGACAACCCTCTAAATCTAGAGATCCTATTACAGGGCAAGCCTCCAAACACTCAAAAACTGGGGGGGGACAACATCTAAAGAACTGAAGTCAGCTTTTAAGGAAATTTGTAAAACTCTCTTGCGTGCTAAGCGCACAGAAAATAAAGAGCTCTGCATGTGAAATTACCGCATTGGGGGAACTGATTGGGGAAAAATTGGGGGGGGGGGGCATGGGCCTCCCTGACCCTTTGATCACTATGGCTCTATATTACCCTAGCAACGTTTGCGTAAAATCTAATATATATAATGACCCTCCCTTGTATCATTTGCACCAAATTTTTTGACCTCCCTTTTTCACCTGCATGAAAATTAAAGGCCCTTCCCCCTCTAATTTATGACCAGTCTCTTAGTGCTTATCAGACTGTAGTGTACATGTAGGCATTGTCAAGAATGTACTGGAGGCATTTTCAGGGGAATACTTTCCCTGCTAACAAAGGTTTCAGGAGGTGAGAAAAATGAGTGACCTGAGGGACCTCTGTTAGTGAAAGGCATAAAGCTAAACAAAACATGATACGAGGATAATAGGGTAGGAGAGAAATGCAAGGGGAGAAATGCAATATTGTGTTTTTGTCACTCAATCACCAATTCACCATTTCGGTGCTCTAGCTTCCATGCAGTGTACATTATGTAACAATCACCAAAATCAATCGAATGTTCAGACATTCTGACTGCATGATAAGAAGCCCTAGTTCACATTAACCACCAATGTGGCATTCAAAATTGGATTGAGCATCCAAAATGGCCGAAGAGTGGCATTAGTCTGAGAAAATGTGGTGAATGTTAAAAAAGCTGGGCAGGGTGGCTGAGTGGTGCCCTTTCTCCACCTTCCCGACACTGCAGCCATTTACTTTTTTAAAAAATTAGTTTTACAGACAATTGTAACACAACGATAAATTTATTTAAAATATTTTTTTCATCCATGCATACCAACACGTGTAACTGTTTACTTGAAATAGAATGCTACTAGAATCAAAGGGCTCTGCAAGCTAAATCTTTCATGAGTTTGAATGAGAAAGTGAAGAGACTTTTTTGACTTGTAAATAGCCAAAAGGATAACAGACTGAGTTGCGTTGAAAACCATAGAGGAACTGGCCATGATGGAACAATATTTAGCCATAGGCATATCAGGACTTTACTTTTTACATTTTTAAATGGAAAGTATTTAAAAGAAGTTGAAATTAATTGTACATATCCATTTTTCCAAAAATAATATTTTTGCAAACCAGTGTGAATAGACCTAAAGGGAAGCCCGAGTTCACGCATTTCATGCGTCTAGTTAGTAATGTAAATCAGAAGTTTATGGAAGGGGGAACTCAGGTTGAGTCTTCTAGCGTCACGGGCTGTTTTCTTGTTAGGGATCAATTTCACGAGTGTTTTCAAATTTTTTTCCAAAATTGCCCGAGCCGTCTTACATGTTTATGATATAAAAGGGCAAAATTCAGCGCGCGTGTTGACTGCACGTATTCGGACGTGTGCGAAGTAATTTTGCACTCAAAAAGAAAAAAATACCTTCGCCGTTAGCCAATCAGCATCGAGTAATTTTGCCCTGTATATTATAAAAATTGAAATTCGTCATTTTCGGGCCGCGCTTCACAAATGATGGATACTAATATATTTTTTTAATTTGCGGCGCGCATTAAGGATAAAACCTACTTTGTTTATTATACACACAAAAAATGGATTGTTCATCTATTTTCATGCTTGACATGAAATCCGTTTATCAAATTCAGAGGTTCCCTGCTAGCAGAGGCCTCTTTTCTCTGTCAAATAGACAGACAGACAGACAGACAGACAGACAGACAGACAGACAGACAGACAGACAGACAGACAGACAGACAGACAGACAGACAGACAGACAGACAGACAGACAGACAGACAGACAGACAGACAGACAGACAGACAGACAGACAGACAGACGCTTTATATTTTGTCAAATATTTTCCACTAGTTCAAATAGGGGGGGGGGGGTTGGGGTTTGGGCTATCACTTAAACTTAAGGGGGTCACTGCATTTGACCCCCATCCCAAAGTGTTTACTAACTTCCATAAAATACTGGCATGGGCTCACAGTGGCGTCCCTAGGGGTGACTTAAAATACTTAACAAAATTACTCCCCAATACAAGTACTTATAATTTAGCTTACGCTAGTGCTGGGATGGCGGTACTTCGCCTCCTGATGTTTGTTGTTGAATGGCTTCCACTCCTGAATGACTAGTGATATTGTATTTGCATTTAGTTTTCGATAGTTATCTGAAATCTGCTCTAGAAACGCGGTTAAGCCGGGGAAATACGAGGCACAAAATCACTCAACTTGTCGCGCAACATTGTTGCGTTGCAAGTTGATGTTCGATGTTGCTCGTTTTTCATCTCGCGCCACAACTTCGCGCAACAAAAACATTTGTTGCAGGTTGTGAAAACTTGTTGCGCGAAGTAGAGCGTGGGTCTACTTTGAGACACAAATTCTGGCTTTGTTGCTCATTTTTCATCAAAAACGCAACTTGTCGCGCCACATTTTGCCTACAATTCAAGTTGATTAGTCAATAGAAATGAGGTGCTAAGGGGCTTGACCGTTTTCACGATGTTGCGAGAACAATACACTTGAGCCGTTCTGACTCGTTCTGGCGAAGACGGCTTTTGTTATTCAAAACAGACAAGCATTGTTCTTATCCCATTTATGTTGCGTGCGCAACATCGTGAAAACTGTCTATTCACCTTGTTCTCGCATGTGTGATCATCAAAACAAAATGTTGCGCGACAAGTTGTGAATTTGATGTAAACACGAGCAACAAACATTAGACTTGCAAGGCAGCAATGCTGCGCGACAAGTTGAGGGATTTTGTGCCTCATATTTCCCCGGCTTTACTAAAATCAAGTCTGGCTTTCCTTTCGGCGGTGAAATGAAATCCGCTTTATGTTGGGCCGTCAGAAAGGGAGTGCATGGAAGGCATACCACGCATATATTTCGCACCTGTAAACTACTTTATTTGATAATCATATAGCCTGCTAGTCGGCTCTCCAGTGGGTTTTTTCGGATATTTTATTTTTTGGGCGCGCGGGATTCCTGTGTCGCGGAACTCTCGGCAGTGTTTTTTTTTCCGGATATTTTAAGGAATCCCGCGCGCCAAAATATAAAATATCCGAATAAAACAACTGGAGAGCCGGCTAGCAGGCTAATAATCATACAATGACATCTTATTAAAACTTTTGTAACTCTCATTGTCGCAATTTACTAAAACGTTTTGCTATGAATCTTGGCAGATTGACTAATATGGACGTGCTCTGATGGATTTTCTATGAGAAATGAAAGTTTCATTGTGAGCTATATTTCGGTTGATTATCACAGGAGGTTCTCGTCGAGTTTCTTTCCGTAGCCTAATTTGGAAATACAAAAAACCTCGACAGTTTTAATCAAATTAAACTGTGAAAAAGTAAATCTGAAGATTTGTTTTTGCGTTTTCTTGCTTTCGATTGGCTAAGAATCGCGACTTGGCTCTTTACTTTATTTACAATCTTATGTATTTACCATCACCTTGTAAACAAATACCCAAACATATAAATGATCACTTTTAAGACCCGTCTACACTTGCAATTTTTGCTGCACTTTTGGCAATCGCGCGAGTCGCGGCGATTTTTTCTCGCACATATACTCAAAATCACTATTGTAAACTATGGCAACATTGTGTGATCTGCCACGATTTTTTGTCACGTGATGTCGCGGATTTTCAAACATATTCAATTGGAAACTCTTTGCAACTTGATGAGATTTGAAAAAAAAAAAAAACAAAGAAATCGCACTAGATTTGCATACACGTCAGGATCGCCGCGACCAAATGCAACAAAAACCGGCTTTTAGAGGCCAGGTATAAGACCGTCAGGACGTCCATTATGTATTGCTGGACACGTCAAGTTGTTGTCCTTTACTTAAAGCGGGACTGTCACGGTACGCGCATGTGCGAATTTTGATCACTTTGGTCCGGGCCGGAACGATGGCTGTGAGAGGGAGGAATTACGCTGGTAGAATCCGTTTAAATCTTGTTGTTTCGGGGTCCATCTACCCTTAATTCTTAACGGGTATTCTCTCCTGAGATCTCCTTAGTATCGTGACCAAATTTTGGAGTCGATGCAATATTGTTTGTCGTTTTAAATTGAATGAGACTCGAGCGTCATTTTCACTGATGGCTGCCCAACAAGAAAGGCCTAATCGAGGTCGTCCTTACGCCAAAATGGCTTGGGAACACAATAAAAGCAGGATCTAGATATCGAAAATCGTCCACGAGACATGGAAATTGTTCAAGGGCTACGGTATCTTCACCTCAGACAACGATTTTGCAGCTCATTTGCCTGAAAACCCCTAAAAACTTACCATAATGTCGCCTCCTGACGAATGAACTACAAATTATGTTTTCCCTGAGGCGACGTCGCGCGGGGCGTGGGTACTTTCCCGTGAAAACGAAGTGTCCCGTGATTGGTTTATTTAAACAGGGAATCCCCGTTTTGAGTGATAGTTACGTGGGATCGATGGTCTTTGCTCGAGCATGCGCGTACCGTGACAGTCCCGCTTTAAGCAATAAAAGTGCTTTCCGCGTGCTCTCTGCTTTCTTACAAACACGAGGGGGATGTTGAGAGAACTGATCAAAACTTGAAAGACACGAGCCGAAGGCGAGTGTCTTTCAAGTTTTATCAGTTCGACCAACATTCCCCGAGTGTTTGTAAGAAACCAGAGAGCACGCAGAAAGTATTTTTATTGCTTTTAGAAAATAACATACAACGCGCGACAGCGTTGCGTGACAATCGTGTTTCTCAGGTCTCTTACAAACACGCTTTTTACCAATCAGAATGCGCACATTCACAATACAACATAGGTGTTATTTTCTAAAATCTTTTCAACAGCTTCAACATCACTCCATTCCATTCTTCTCTCTTGGTTTCGAATCTCTCGCGACACGTCGTTGAAATGACGGCTTAGTATTCCTTGGCACTCTGCGATAGTTGCGTTACACTTACACGGATTGGGCACATAAGGATATTTCATGAGCGTGGTTAGCGTGTTCAAAGATATTCCAGTTTTGTTCTTGCAGAACTCCATATCTTTGAATGAATGGGACAAGCAGTAGCTTGCAACGATGAGCTGAGCTGACATGTAAGCGGTTCCCTCCTCTCCTGTATGAATACTCCCTTGGGGTTCATTCATTAATATCTTTATATCTCCCGGCCTAACACTGGAATTAACTGCAAACCTTTTATTAAACTCCTGCAGAGAGCCACCGCATAATTTCAAGTTCCACTCGTAACGATCTCTCTCAAAATGCCAAGCATAATTCAGGACCGTCGTGACGGGGCAGATAAATCCAAGGCGACTAAAGTTCCGGTAGGCGTCGTCAAAATTTTGAGTGCCATATCTTGCCATTAGATGTTCCCTACAATTTTTAAACGTGCTACTGTAGATGTAGATAGGGAAGTGCAACATAAAATCCGCCACCCACGGTACTCCTAGCGACTTCTCGACGCTCCCTAAACACTGCTGGACAAAACCTTTAAACTTGGTACAATCCGTACCTACCGCACGTAGTTTTTCACCGTTATAGATCATGGATCTTGTGACAGGCACACCCAGGGCAGTATCGGAATCTACCCATACTATAATAGAGTCATTAGTATATAAATCATTATAGAAACTGCTCCAGATTTGTCTGTTATATCCAGTGTCACGCTTCGGCCAGGGATATTTTAAAATACTTGGATCTTTGGGTAATCCCTCGTACACGATGCTAAATTTGACATGGGGCAAAGTGTCCCGTAGATTCTCCAGTACTTGAGCCATTTTGTGGTCTTCCTCGGATTCCTTATCAAATACTATGACAAACTGTCCGTACGAAGCTGGCCAAAACAGAACGACGGTCCGCAGCAGATCGCAGTAAAAGCGTCTTTTATGTAGACTGGTCAATCTTAGAAAAAGTGACATTGACTTTGTGCTGTTCTGTGATCCTGTGTACTAAGTTCAACAGGGTTATGATAGCTGGGATGAAATGAAGGTGCAAATTTCTGAATAGTCCATGTAGGGAATCGATCGTCGCCCATCCAAACGAAGGCAAAAGTCCAAAACAACGAAGTGACCAAAACGAACGTCCAAATTGCAATGTTGATAATGTACTAATTTGATTTGTTTATTTTGTTATAGAAAGATGTTGGAGAGAGACTTGTAATAAAGGGCTATTTTGCAAAAGATGACAATGAAGTCATTGTTTTCCTTTATTTTGTAGAGTTGGTTGTGTCAAGCGGCGAGGGAAGAACAGGGTGTGGTTTGTACATAGTCATTAGTATTCATGCCCATAGTCATTAGTATTCTTTGTTGCACCTTGGTTTTCTTTGTTCTTCTTCAGGAGAACAATGAAAATGCAAGGTGCAACCAGAGAATATTAACTTTTGAATCCGGCGCTAAATGTCCCGGATGTATGTCGCGCGATTCTGCCCAATGATCCTCGTTTTACAGTTTACAATGACTATATAATGCAATACAACCAGTCTTTGCTTGGAAAAATGTATAATTAAATTGACCCCGATAAAACGATATTTTCAATGACTTTAATATCGTAAAATCGGAAGTACGGTCACGGATACAACTTAGGATACCCCGATTTTACGAAACAGTAGCATATCGTAAAATCGGGGTTCCACTCTGTAGTCAAGTTTTGTAATCTCTGCTCTAGTATACCGCTGAATAGGCATCAACGGCGCATAATTAGACAAAATCGGCAAAAAACAGTGTTTACTTATTAAATAGATCTCGTTTTGCGTGCGTGTGTACTGTAATAGATACACAGATGACACAGATACACAGATTGTCATGAACAAAAAAGTATGCAACGAGACGCAGTCGAGTTGCGTGACTGTTGTTCATGACATTCTGTGACGTCTTCTGTGTATCTTTTACAGTACATACGCACAAAAGCGAGATCTTGTTTTATACAACAAACTCAAAACATTGATTATGGCGTCAACCGTGTATCTGTACTCTTATAGCAACATGGCTCTCGGCCAATCAGAGCGCGCGATTTACTAGTGTCGTTGTATAAAACATGTCTGTTAGTCTTCCCATGAGCACCTGCGCGAGATTTTTTGAAACTAACCGCCAAAACGGACAATGTTCCCGGGAAAAAAGCGATAAAAACAGATGTGGAATCCCTCAATAAAAATCTCTAAAGAGCACCATTATATGCAATCTGATAAATATACATAAAAGTTTATGAAATGAACTCGTGGTTTAGCTAAATTTTCACTTCATAACATCAAGCAGGCGGAAAATAAACAAGGTTGCAACTTTGCCGTCAAATCTCTGCACGGACATTTTGTCCAGGCGATGGCTTTTGTTTACACATTTCATTACCAAAATCTACTATTTCTGACCAATTGCCCTCTGATTTTATTGAGTATTATACTTAAGCAAATCTCTTTGATTTTAAATCTATTTCATTATCAGAATTGCCCTCTCGATTTCTTGGAAAGTAGACAACCGAAACAACGGTCGGCCTTCGTGAGAACCTAAGTCTCGCTCGCCGTCACCACTCGCGAACGGGGTCGATCCTGAACTTAACATCTAAAAATTGATTCAAACGCGATACATTTCTGCAATACAAAGTCCGGAATGGTTTCTTAGCTATTGTTTTAAGCAATATCTAATGTCAGAAATATATTTATTCGCCGAAAAATATGGAAAAATGTGAAAAAAAAGTGCTAGAGCTCGTGCGAAAAGCCGTTAATCTAAGGAGAATTGAGATTTCATCGACGATAAGCTTTATTTCTTGCGATTCCTCGAGAAAGTCATCAAGAATCGCAATATAAAACAAATTGTTACGATTTTGATACGACAATTCCACAAAATATTGACGACGTTGGAAGAAATATTTCAGAATTGCTGGCGAAGATAATCCTGCAAGTATTTTTTTTTCACTGCTTGTAAACAAACAAAATCTGATTTCTTCAAGCGACGACGGGAAAACAAAATGTCCCAAGACGGTGGTTCCGTTGGCATCGTAGCAGAGGTGCAAGATCGTTTTTTCTGTGAGAAAGACCGGAGCGCATAAATTTGTGAGCTTCACAAAATCCTCCTTGTTCAACTGCCGGATCGCGCGCGCGTCATCCGGCCATTTATAATATGGCTCCAAAGCGATGCATTATGGGAAGACTGACATACCTCCTCTTGTATAAAACTTGTTACCACCCAATTCAGATCATGTGCTGACTCCGCAATCGTTCGAGTGAGATTGGACAATTGTAACTACTCGAAAGGACTCATCACATGATCTGAGTTGGGTGGTTACAGATGTAACATACCGTTGCGTTAGCCGATTTGCAATACCATCGAGCCCGAGCCCGACCAAATAGAGCAAATACTTTCCATGGGCGCGCGGATAGTCCGGATTAGCGAGCGCTGCGAACGAGTGAGATCAAATGTTGAAATTTGAACACGAGAGAAGATAAGCGTCCATGTATTATTCTGTTTGTTATATAAACATGGTTAATATTGTTTTTGTAAAAAAATTTCGATGGAATTAAATTCGCAATAGTGGGCATATCGTATTTTTTTTTCACGTGTGCAAAATACGATATTTCTCTGGCACCTGAAATAGGCTATTTAACAATTATTCCTCGAGCCCGAATGGGCTCTGAGTCAATAGCCCATGAGGCCGAAGGCCGAATGGGGGCTATTGACTCAGAGGCCATGAGGGCGAGAGGAATAATTGTTTTAGTTAAATCACACTAGTAGGTCAATTTGTATTGCCAAAAAATGTTTTTGTTCTGGTCATTTGCCATTTTCTGGCTTTCCAATCCGACTCTTTTCGCTACTAGTAGGCTATAACTTATAGCCTACTAGTAGCTCAACCAATCAGAACGTAGCATTGATAATAGACCACTAGTGTGATTTGACTAAAATGCTGATACCTTGTGAGTACACTACCGCGCCAAAAGTAGACAAGCTAGCACTGGAATTTGAGCCAAATTTTTCAATTAAAAATGGGGAGTACAAGGAAAATATAGGATACTACAAATCACCATTCATTTTGCTCCTTCCCAGAGTACTTTAAGGAATAGTTTTTGAAGTTTGGAAAACCTTTCAGAACGTAGATATCCTGCAAAACAGGTCACGTGACCTATGAGATTTTCCTAAATATCTCCTTCACAAGTAGCGGCAGTCAACCTGCAAAGTCTATTTCATATAGCTACCCTAACCCTCTCATAAATAATATATGTTTTTCTTAGCTATTAATGCTAAGTACTCCCCATTTTCGAAAATTCATTTTAGCTGCCTTAAGGTCACGTGACCCTTGAAATGAAATTTCAAGAAATTTCGAGAAAATATTTTTCGTATTTGGCGGAGTCGCACAGCGACGGCTCTTTTCGAGCCATCAGTACCACAAAATATTGACGGGTCACAACAACACAGGGTGGCAGGGTGAATCGCGATACAGTAAAAACCCGCATAAAAGAACAAGTGGTTTAAGAACACTCAGGCTGAAATTTGGTCAAAAAGGTACCTTATACATAAGAACAAACGCAGCCTGAGAAATGAAAATTGTTCTGTTTAAAACAATTGCTGCCAGTCAGATTCGAGTACAGTAACCCACTGTGTAGACGTGCTAGACCATGCACACGGCCTGCAGCATCATGTTCTTTTTAACAATTAGACTGCGAGTTTGAGTTTCCTGAGTCAATAGATAGTTAGAATAACGAGGCGCGTAAGCGCCGAGTTGACTATTTGACTCAGAAAACGAGAACGAGTAGTCTAAGGCCTAGTACATACGCCGCTCTTATCATGAGCCGATCCTAATGCAAAATCTCAATAAAACAATATTTGTTGGCCATGCTCTAGTACCGCTGAATAAGCCTAGTTGGAGTTTAATTTTCGTGTTCTGTGCGCATGCGATTTTAGTCCGAATCTTTTGTTCAACTTCTCTTTGTTCTTGTAAAACAAAAGAAATCAAGAAATTCGGACTAAAATCGCATGCGCACTAAACACGAAATTAAACTCCAACTAGGCTTATAGGCATCAACGGCGCATAAATAGACAAAATCGGCTAACGGTGTTTACTTATTAAATAGATCTCGTTTTGCGTGCGTGTGTACTGTAATAGATACACAGATGACACAGATACACAGATTGTCATGAACAAAAAAGTATGCAACGAGACGCAGTCGAGTTGCGTGACTGTTGTTCATGACGATGACGATTTGATGTTAAGAAACAACTTTAAGAACACCTTAAGAACAATTTCAGGCTGATTTTGCAGAAGACACCCAATATACAAGAACAAAATCAGCCTGATTCCCAAAACACCTGTTCTTATGCGGGTTTTTACTGTACCAATGGTATATTAAAAGTGATAGACCTGATTTTACTGCTGTACATAAATGGTGAATAAAAATTGCAGATTATTTAAACGGCCTGATGGGCCGGCCATGATTTCTGATAGACCACTCGGCCTGCAGCATCATGTACTTTTTAACAATTAGACTGCGAGTTTGAATTTCCTATGAGTCAATAGATATAGTTAGACTAACGAGGCGCGTAAGCGCCGAGTTGACTATTTGAAAACGAGAACGAGTAGTCTAAGGCCTAGTACATACGCCGCTCTTATCATGAGCCGATCCTAATGCAAAATCTCAATAAAACAATATTTGTTGGTCATCTCTTGCCGATTTTGAACATGAAAAGGCGGCCGCTTCTCATTTTGTCGAGGTTTCTGGTGATTTTTTAACACAATTTTCACTTCTTTTGTCCAACTAGTTGGGTGATACTAAAACAATTAGACCTCTCGCCCTCAAGGGCCAGGGGCCAATAGCCCGTTCGGCCTTGAGCCTCATGGGCTATTGACCCGTAGCCCTTTCGGACTTGAGGTCTGATTAACAATTGAGACCTCGAGCCCAAAAGGGCTACAGGCCAATAGCCCCGCTATTGACCCGTGGTCCTTGAGGGCGTGAGATCTAATTGTTTTAGTATCACCCAAATAGTTGGACAAAAAAAAGTGAAAAATTGTGTTAAAAAATCACCAGAAACCCTGACAAAACGATATGTCACATTTCAATTCCATCCGCTCAATAATACACGAAAATACTCCAAATTTGTATTCATCTAGCAGCTGAAAGGCTATTTAACAAACATAGACGATTATTTTGCTGATTTCTTGTGAATTTGACTGTATTTAAGCTACTTGAAATAACCCCAAATTTCGACCAAATGCATGACAGACCATGAGTACCCTTTAACACTTAGACTACAATGTAAAATCATCAGGAGCAATTGAAATCGCCCTCTGTATCCTTCTACTAAAGAATCCTCTATTGTTGTATTAACTTTTCTAAGTCTTGTCAATGTTTCCATCTGTAGGCCATTATTTTATTACGGGTTGAGCTCATTAGCATAAGCAATGTTCAGCATCGGACTATTCGAGGGAGCTTTAAGATGAAGAGTTCTGTATATCAATAGAGGACTGTGAATGAAACATAATTGGAAAATTTTAAGTTGATATTTTGAATTCTAAGCGTGTGGTGCAACGTTCAATTTAGAGAAAACAGGTGAGCTAATGACCGTTCTGCCCAAATGATTTCATGTAATTTTGAAAAAGCTTCAAGTAACAGGGCTGCAAATTGCGCCCGTGGGGGTCGCTTTTGTGACTAAGTTTTTCTCTTTTGCAATTAAACTTTGTCAGTCAGTCAAAGTTTTGCAAATCACTTCTTATCTAACTTGTTGCAGCAAGTTCAATTTTTGCGACTAACATTTTAGAAAATGCGACTAGAATTTTGAAACTTGTCAAACAATTTCGACTGGAAAAATGATATGTAATCAGGTCAAAACTTTCTTAAGAATAACAAATGAACTTATTGTAAGCTTTTCATTGTATTTTTCAAAGCTTAATTCAGCTTTTTTTAAATTTCGTGAAGTCATTGGGGCAAAAAGCCCATATGATTTCTCTAAATTAAGCATCATAATTTCGTTGTTTTTAGCTCAAATTTTCTAATTGCATTTTATTCACTGCCCCTTATTGATATTCAGAACGTATCCATCTCTAGCTCCGCTGAGTAGCCTGATTCTCTACACTGTAAACAAGTGACGCCTATAGAGTGCCTTTAGGATCAGATATTGCAAACTTTTTGTCGCACGTAAAAGAAACAGTGATAGCAAACCTAGTGCCATTAGTAACCTTCTCAACATGGTGAAGGTTTTCAGATCCTGACGTGAAAAATGACACTCTTGCTGTCTTAGGCTCAACTGTATGATTGAACTTTTTATCAACAAACACAAACCTACCACCAGTGAAATTTTGGCCAAAATCACTTAAATAGAGCAAGGATGTATAATAAAAAGACCCATAGGTTATCTTATCAACATGTGGATGCCAGTACTCATCGTGAAGGGTCTTTGCAGGCTTTTCCGTCATGCGGGAGAAAAAAGTGGGCTTGGTCAAGTAGAGTTTGCTTTTGTCAATCCCAAACTCAGTGGCAATAGCATTTTGAATTTTGTCCTTGACTTTTTTGTAAACTTCAAAGTCCTTTTTAGTAAAAAGCTCTCCAGTTTTAAGCTGCTTTGCAATCATATAAATGTTGACAAACTTTTCACCGTAAGTCAAAGCCCCAGAGTGTAAATCTAAGATAGTTGGGCCTCCAGACGAACCACCGTGTTGCATTCCACTTTTCGCCAGCTCAGCTAA
The DNA here is from genome assembly GCA_033964015.1 of Scolanthus callimorphus. Lineage (NCBI taxonomy): Eukaryota > Metazoa > Cnidaria > Anthozoa > Actiniaria > Edwardsiidae > Scolanthus > Scolanthus callimorphus. The sequence goes on along the minus strand of CM066912.1, from coordinate 30,377,327 downwards.
ATACACCGCCTCTTCAAAGGTTACAACATCATCCATAACGACTCTACCACACTTTTTAGGAGCACAGTCCTTAAATTTCGTCCCATAATCGCCAGAGCATTTCACAGACATAAACTTTCTTGAAACACTATCTTCAACACTCACAAAAGTTAACACGCCTGGCTCTGAGAAGAAGTTCTCAAGGAAGTAATCCCTAGAGTAGACGAAAGCAGCGATAATTATAACTGCTGCAATGATTCTTGGCAACACTGCGACTCCTTCGATGTCTTTAGCTCTACTTTTCTTAGGAGCTTTCCCCGCTCGTTCGGTTTTCTGACCTGCTGGCTGCTGCTCAGATTTAAACTTCTTTTCATAATCGCGATCTTGAATTTCTCGTCTCCTTTCGCTTTCCTCTGATTCTGGGCTTTTTTCTTCTTTTCCTTGCTTTCTGTGCACAACAGGCATTTCTTAATTTCGTTGTTTAATTTCAAGGATAGGTCTTTTAAATATTAAAAATACGAAACGAATAAAGCTTGTTGCTTCTTCTTCGTCCGCCATGAAAATTACCCAGAGGGCGACACGATGCGACTCTCCCTATTCTTTCTCGCGACAATTGCCACAGGGTATCCGCGTAGATCGTGTAAAATGCAAATAACAAGTGTAAAATGCTAGTTTTATATGTCTCATTTATTAATGATGATGATAAAAATATTCATCAGTACAATTCTGTTTCTCGTGAGTCTTTTTTGGAAGTCATACTGTTCAGATAACCTAGCAGAGGCCTCCCTTAAAAAGACCCTCTCCCCTGGAATTTCCACTCGTGAAACAGACACCAGCCCCTGGAATTTCCACCCTCATAAAGTAGCCCTCCCCTGGAATTTCCATTTATTCTGGCAAAATTTGGAAAATCTATTCTTGGATAAAATGTTCCTGGAAAGTAACCTTTTTTACCCCTCCCCCTTGGAATTTCCAATCAGATTGCATTATCGCGGCACGCAAGTACTTACGCGATCGCAGTAAAGATTGCATGGTCGCGGCAGAAAATTACGGTCCTCATTAGAAGATCGCGTAGTCGCACAAATTTGTCGCGACACTTTTCACAGCCATACGAAATCCGCTCTGAAAGGAACTTTCAGAGTCCAGCGAGTTGGTTCCTGCAAGTCTCCGTTCATGTCAATTTTATTGGGAAATTTGTTTATAAAAACAGACATTTTTTTACGATGGGGAGAAAAGTTGAATATCCCATGGTAGAAGAATTAGCCTGTGTAGCGGCTCTAAAAGGGGTGGGAACCGGGGCGAGCGAAAACCGGAAATAGCGCAGGCCGCAAGGGGTTCTGGGAAGGGAGGAAGGGAGTTCTTCCTCCCTTCCCAGAACCCCTTGCGGCCCGCGCTATTTCCGGTTTTCGCTCGCCCGGCTCCCTCCCCTTCCCTTTTAGAGCCGCTACACAGGCTATAGAAGAATGGGAAGTGTGTGGATTTCCCATGGCTATCCATGTGAATTCCGAACACTTCCCATGCGTGTGCCTTGGAAAATTAAGGATAAACACAAATCGCGCGCTCTTCCTTCTCTCTGCGAACAGCACCATCACGCTTGCAACGCAAGTTACTCAAGACATATTTCTTTGTTGCAGCGCCACTGCTAGTATCATAGCTATCGCCTGAGGCGGATCCAGGAATTTCAGAAAGAGGGGGCTGGATAGTGATAATATAGGGACCGAAAATTGTATATTTCCTTCAGCAAACACAGTCAATGTACGGGGAAATCTCCTTGAAAGAGGGAGGGGGGCGTTCGTCCTGATCACAGTTAATCTGTCCCGTCTTTTGTGCGTTTTCGTTTGAGAATTCTTTCTGGCTTGAAGGCGTCGATTTTGCGCTTTCTCGTCTCTTTTTTGGCAAGATTTCGCTTCATCTTCCTGCGCGCGCTCTCAGCAGGGTCAGCAACAGCCTACAGAAAGCAAGACGAAAGCTTGATTAACCAATCATAGGGCAGATTTCAGATGACTATCGAAAACTAAAACCATTAGCAAATCAGGACTGGAAGCCATTCTACAGAAAAACAACCAGGAGACGAAGTAAGCATTGGCGCGTTAGGATGTAGTTCGCACTTTGATTGGCTGAAAGACGAAAGAGTTTGCTCTCGACCAATAGTCAGGTTTCCTTTTGGCCAGTCATCCGAGATCCGCTCTTATCAACGAATCATTGAAGTCGCGTTTCTCGCTCGCGAATACTTCAGCAGTAGCATATTGGCAGCAGTTTTGACCGCTATTTGTTTCAGCCAAATCAGAGAGCGAGAAACGCGACTACTTTTTGACAAAACGTGCACGATTGAAACGTAAACCAACGCGAAACAATCGTCACGCTTCATGGATGGACGCGAATGGAAATTGCAGTTAAAATCAAACCCCCATGGGATTTTTCAATTATTTCTTGAAAACAGAATTGTGTGCATTTAGTGGCGACCGTGCCTGTTACAACACAGGGATAAGGTAAATTTGGACAATACATACCTCCAACGCGCGTTGCCTTTTTCGCTTCTCTTTCGTCTCCTTCACGGTGTGCTGAAGTGCGGCATAAACCTCGGAAAATGCTTCTCTCCCAACCATACTCTTGATGAGCTCAAGCACCTCTTGGGCCAAACTCTGAAGCGCGGGATCTGGAACAACAACAACAAAAATTAAGATAAAGTGTCGCCTTTATAACAAACGTCCCCGCCGTGTGTTTTTAAGGAAAAGAAACCCCAGAAAATCAGGAGAAAGCGCCGAGAAGTTTGACGAGCGAGTTTCGCGCAGTCAAAAACTCCCTCGTCTAATTTCTTGCCGCTTTCTCGTGGTTGTCTGGCTTTCTTTTCCCTGAAAATTCACGGGAGATTATGTTACAACGAAGAAAGCATGGGAAATTAATTGAAATATTCAATATTTTCCATCGATTATCATTAAATTACTTCACCAAAGCAATCTTTAATGTTATTTTTTGTGGACTTCAACGTTTTTAAAGCACTAAATTTTTCTAATTTTCCAAGTGTGCACCAGGCATAAGCAGCTTACGTTTTTGGTGGCTCCATTGTAACTCTGAGAATCTCTGAGAAATTCTGAGAATCAATTTAAAACCCCTCCCCAAGAAAACGTGAAATTTGCTCATTAGAAATGAGTAGGGAAATAATTACCAAGAACATTTGTAACTAGCAAAATCTGAAGTATGTAGGACATATATTCACTTCAGATGCATTCTGCGTGCACTGTTTCAATTGTTGGTATACCTTTATAAGTGGTCGGTACTTCCAGTTCTCGATGAATGGGTTCAAGGATGGGTCGTAAGTAACGTGAAATTCCCTCTCTGTCGAGCGCTACCGAAACGGCAGCGAGCCACCTTAATACGCATGTGCGCTAGAAAATAAGAAAAAAGATCTGTTGTCATACATACACCGTAGCACCGGGGGCAATTCCCAAAACAAAAAGCCATCTTGCAGAGTTCCAAGCTAGTAAAAAAAACATCATACAAATTCCATAAATTATTGGACAACCTGATCCCCGGAAAAAATAATGCGCAAACAATCCTACCCCCCCCCCCCCCCCCCCCTCCCCCATTTTGTAATGGTCCACCCCTAAGCTTAATTACGCTGGGTCCCAGTGGCGCGCGACTGGTAGCCATAATAACTTTATTTAACGAGGGGTACACTTAACATTCATAAACTTTTGCCCCCCCCCCCCTCCCCCCCTGCTAATGGTCCACTCCTTTTGAAAGTCTGTAGAGTCGATCTCCAACATTGATATTTTTAAACATTTTCATTTATTGCGTTTCAGTACGTGCTCCACCTTTTGAGTCTTTTTCGGTGTCTGCGACGCCTCGTGCGTTGCAAGCCGTTCCATCTTTTCCAAAAGAGATTCCAACGAGTAGTCATCAAGCCCAGAACGTTCAGCGATTTTCCTGGACATTTGACTTTTCCTGGACAAAGAGGAGCTCACTCCCCCCAGCGTGTCATAAAAGTGGAGTACTTTCGCCAAGAATACCAAGTTTTTGACAACCTACAAGAAAGAATAAATATACTTCTCATTTCACTTTCATTGCCCGACGGCTGAGGATGTCTGTCATTGAACCGCTAGTACTTTTCGATTTCAGTAACACAATTACAGAGGGCGCAATGGTTGTAGCACCATTTCTTACCTGATCACCAAGTTCCTGGTCCAAATATGGTGAATCCAACTGAGCACAAAAGTCCTCGCATAGCTTGGTGACCTTCTTTCTTGGGTTATCGGCAAGATATTCCGGGGAGTCCTTTTCTGCAGTTTGGTGAAGTTCTTCAGGGGTCCAAGCCGAGAACAACAATCCAAACAGACGGCAACAAATCAACCGAACCCACGTGTGAGAGTGCGATAAATGAGTCTCAACGGAATCTACAGGAGAAAATAAAACATTAAAGATCGTGGCGCGAATCTTAAGGAATTAACTGAAAGATATTGTTCGTCATGAAAAACGACAACAAAAGGGTAGGAAAGTGAGGGTTGGGGAGGGGAAAGTAGGAAAGGGATGTGCCAGGGAAAGAAAAATACACCGTCTCTTGTAAACGTTTTGGGAGTAACATATCAAACACGAGTGCGAGTGTGGGATTAAAAGAGTGAAGCAGCGGACCACTTTCAAAGGTAAGCGTGCGCAACAACCTCGGTTCTTGAGAAGCCATTCTCGCACCCAGACCTCCGCGGCTCGTCGGCTCGCGAGGAGGCTCGGGGCCATCCATTTGAGGGCCGTCGCTGATTGGCTGATTTTTTAACGTTGGAACATGCGCAGAAAGTTGTTTTTCTCAACGGCACTGTATCAAAATCTCCGCATGCGTCAATGACCGTCTTCAGAGCCTCCCCCGCCCGCGAAGAGAGGGACCGGGAGATGAGGAGAAGACGACAAGGGAATCAGCAATTGCGATTCAATTATTACTCTCGCTCTCATGGCTTCTGAGTCAATAGCCATTGACTCGGAACCCATGAGGGCGACAGGAATAATTGTTTTAGTCAAATCACACTAATAGGTCACTTTGTATAGCCAAAAATATTTCTGGTCTGGTTATTTGCCTTTCTGGCTCCGACACTTTTAGCTACTAGTAGGTTTTAACCACTAGTGTGATTTGACTAATATTCAATAGACCACGCGGCAAAAGGCTGAATGGTTTCTTAGAAATCATGGCCCATGAGGCCGAGTGGTAGAATTGTTTAGTACAGTTGATCACAGAAAAAAATTACCCCCGCAATTTTTTTCTTGAGCCGAACAGCAGCAGGAATGTACTAAACGTGGTCCATCACAAATAGACCAGCAGTAGCCAATAGAAACGCAGGATTTGATATAGAAATCTAGTTTATTCATACTAAAGACGCTGTTAACTTACTCCATATTTCGAGCATCTCCTGGTTGAGTCTCGCAACTCTAATCACACTACACTCCTTCAGAATCTTGGCGAGAGTTGTTAGCGCATTGAATAGCAAGTGATCCTTGGATTTGACTTCTATATCAAGACCATTACTGTCTTCTTCAGCTTCATCCTAAAGGAAAACAGAGGTCAATAGCCTTGCTTAACGGGCGCTATGACATGCCGATCGCATGACCTGCGCGACAAGATTTGGGGGGGGGGGGAAGGGAAGGGTCACGATTTTGAGATTAGATTATGTAACTTAAATGCAGTCAAATTCACAAGAAATGAGTGGGCTCCCTGTTGTTGGTAGGAAATGTGACGTCACAGGAGATCTCGGCCCAGTCCTCGCGCCTCACCTCACGGTCATCTCCAAGCACAGGAAGCCCACCGAATGCCAGGGACTATTGTAGGTCTCTTTCTTACCACTTCATAGCTGGCCGGCTCTATAAGTCGGGCAATCAGCGGCAGAACCGTAGGAAGACGACGTTGAAACGCCTTGCCCTCAGCCTCTACAAACAGACCGCATGTTTGAGCTGCTAGTCGACGCATCACGACCTGAAATACGAGTTAAAAAATAAATCCATGATATTCTACACCATTTCTCGGGTATCACAATTACTTAATAACCTCTTCGTCCCCAGTGGGAGTCAAGGCCGCAATAGACATGGCTTAAAATTACGGCCGAGGAGGATTACGGACATGGAGACCGCCCAAATCGGTTTGAGCCTGGTCATACCTTATTTCGAACCGGCCATATACGCACACTGAAGAGATGAAGACTCGTGTTAATGTGGTCAGTCAAAATGCCCGGCCAGACAAAGATTTGACCGGTCAACTTTCAATTTTGGACAAGCATTCCGATCACGAAACACTGGACAGATTTTCCCATTGAACATAAACAACTGGGAAACCCCCTGTGACCCACACTGTGGTGCAGCCAGAGCCAAAGCTAAGTGTTAGACAAATACATTCTACTTGTTTTTTTGACCCTTTTCACAAGTCATGGGACATTTCACAGATATTTGTAAAGGCAGATGACTTTTTGCCTTGAGAAAGCTACCATCTTGTGGGATGAACAATGGTTCCTGTGACGTAACAACAAGACAAAGAAAGAAGAACAAAGACCTGTGGCAAAAATCCCGGAATTTTCTGTTAGAAGTCAAATGGAAAGCGCCAAACCCGAGGAAAAGTTTCGGAAATTTGGGACAACCTTTGGAGCTTACCCTAAAGTGGGAATTTTCGGAGAACTCGGAATTTCCGGGAATTTGTCCCTTTCCATTTGATTTCTGACCGAAATTCCGGAAATTCCGGGTCAAATGGAAAGCGGTACAGACCGTTCTCGGACGTTCGTCCAATCGTGTCTGTTCTCGTGAATTGCCGGATTGAGACCTTTCCATTTGACTCAGAGAACTACTGGGAATTCAAACCGGGATTTTTTGCCAATGGAAAGCGCCCCTGATGTTCTGGAGAGCTTCTCTCCCAAGATGCATCGCAAATAGTTGAACGAAAAAAAAACCCAATAGGATATATTAAAAAATCAATAAAACATTCACGGCACGCGGAAAACATAATGACAATTTTTTTATTTCACTAATGGATCATGTTGATGAAGTGTGGTTGATTTCTGCCTTGAGTGGCACTTTAAAGGAAGGCTGTCACGATACGCGCATGCTCCAGAAACGATCACTGAGCAAAACTATTTAGACCATTCTATCAGAAAACTATTGAAGAATATGTAAAACGTAAACATTTGGTCGGATGGATCGAGAAATAGCGAGATTAAAACGGATTGTTTTCGTGGTTTTCAGCCTTCGCTGGCCATCGTTACGGGACGATACTTCTTTGTTTTGAGATGCGCAGAACAGCTGCGCAGTTGCGTGACAGCCTCCCTTTAAGCCATTTCACTGACTCCGTAATGTGCGCTGTAATAAAACGAGTCACTGTAGAACTAGAGAAGTTTTGAAATCCTTTCAGATTCTTCAATGGAATAACAATAGCCAACCAGCTAAACCAACTAAATAAATGAAATGAAAACGTCGCTACCTTTTCTCCATCTATCCATTGAGTAACCATAGAAAACAAACTATCTCGTCTCTCCACATCAAGCTGAAAACAAACACGAAAACAAAACATGAAACAAAGTCGTGTCATCACATTCACGTACAAGACGTTCCTTGAAAATAATTACGAACTAATGAATATCTCTAAATATTTCTAAAGATCCCGTGTCAGCCACTCCTTTGTTATTTGTTTCGTTGGATATTAGAAGACGAATTACGACGTAGAAATCTCTTAATAAACATCTAAAACAAAGTTTCAGATTTGATTTACCAAATTCAATCGAGAAAATTGCTCTATATTCTCTAAATCAGCCGATGGAAATGGATGCTTTCTCCGACTTGGTATGCTGTTAAAATGGCGGCTGACACAGGCTCTTAAAGGGTCCTTCTCAGCCACTCTGTTCTCATTCGATATTAGAAGGCGACTTACGTCTATCGAAAATATCGAAATGAGATTTACAAACAAAATATACTACTTGATTTACCGAGCTCAGTTGAGAATACCACAACACATTCCCTAAATCAGACGCTGGAAATGGATGCTTTCTCTGACTCGGCATGTTGCTAGGCTGATAAAATGGCGGCCGACTCAAGCTCTTTAATGGCACTTATTTACTTCCTCGTTCTTCTAACACACAAAGACTAACCTTTTGAAGCAGGGCTTTGATCGTAAGGGCCGTCAACTTGCGGCAGTTGCCCGAGTCGTCATTCACCAGACGTGTAGTTAGCGGTACGAAAAAAAATCCAGCATAGTCAAACAGAAGTGTCTAAGAAGAACAGATGAACATCTTTAAAACATGCTGCATTTGTTAAGCCTGACTGCAAATGGTGTATTGCACCCCCAACAAATAAATATTTTTGTTAATAAATTGCACGTGATCTTAGCCTAATCCTGACCCCTGTGTGTCTTAAGAGTATTGTTTCTGTTTACGCTCCTTTTGTAGGACGTGCGTGGGGCCGGTTCCTGAAAGGTTGGATAAAGTTATCCACGTTAAAAGTTATAATTGCTGCGACGTTAGGAGCAGCAACATATTCGCTACGAAGAATGATTCCCTACGAAGGGCGAGATTTGCAGCCGGCCGCGATTTGCATAACACGATTTTATTCGAGGTCGCTTCAACGGGCTGGACGTACGGCTTTTGAGCCTCACAATCACGACGACACATTTTCCGATGGGGGATGTAGACAGGAAATAGCACTCGCCCATGAGATCTTCTGATATCGCCCGGCGAAACATCTCCGCTTTTGTAATGCCGGGTTTTACTGCATTTTATGCCTTTTAAGGTACGTCTGAGACCAAATAAATGTTCACAATGATGAGATGTACGTTTATTTTAGCTATCTGTGCTGTACTTTGCAAGAGAAGCGCTATTTTCACAATCAATTTGGGTTTTATTCAGTGTTTGTTTATTATACAGTTGCAGTCGCGTGCCAGCATCAGATTATCCGATTGTCTTGTGTTCGAAAAAGCTGAAGACCTGCAGTGAAATGCAACTTTTGCTAACAGTCGGTCTACAGTCGGTATATAAATGTTTATTGTAATTCCCAAATTTCTCGGTTAAGCTGCTGTTTGCCAAAGCAAACGTCTCTCACCTTTGTGGCTTCTACTTGAAAGGCCAGGCAATTCTACAAATCATCTGTTCGCATGTTTTGTGGATTTTAGCAAAGCGTTTGACAGCATACCCAGAGAAAAATTGTTCGACTGACGACAAAAATAGGCAACGGTCAATCAAAGAGAATATAGCATTTCTACCCCAACAAGAAGCAGCCGCTTACAGTTTTTAAAATAAGTGTATACCAAGGCATGTAGATTGTAAAATCGCGCTCGCAGCATTTTACTTTCAATTGAAACCGCTAGTAATAATAAAATTTCTTATATAGCGCGCATACATTTCTGTTCTGCGCGCTTTACATATCCTATATACATCTGTTATATAGGATTTGTTCTGGATTTATCCGTTGGATAAGCGTTTATCTGCTGATAACTCTTATCTGACGTTCTAGGACCGGCCCCTGGAAGCCTTCCTCGCGCTAGTCTCTTCAGTGACAGTTCCTTGAGCCAATCAACGCAATGAGAAGATTCTGGACGTGGAACATGAGCTTTACAATGGGTTTGAGTTCCTTGTGTCCCCTTTACCTAGTAGAGGGCCTGATCGTGGTGCGTGTCTGAAATGGGTAAATACTTCGACGAAAGCTGAGGAGGTCTATTCTAATAAAGAAGAACTTATCCCAAGGAATAAATAGAGCGGATTTTACATGACTGTCAAGATTTGTTATGCAATTGCGATTGCTTTGCGTTCTCATTGGCTACTCGTTTTTCTCAGCCAATCAAATTCTATAGGATTATTCAAAGCTTCAGGAGGCTAGATTCCGCTAAGAAAATAGCACGAAAAAAGCGATATCGCACGAGTCGCGCAGCGACGAGGGCGGTATCGCCTTTTTGAGTGCTATTTTCGGCGGAATCTACCGACTGAACGCTTTGAATATACTTGAATCCAATGATATCTCGTCCTCAAATTACACAAAAAGAGATATCATAGGATTCTATAGTAAATACAATTGTGTAATTACTTAGTAATTGGTTCGGCTTGCAATTGGCTGAGAAAAAAGCCATTTAGGAGCAAGTCGCGATTTCTCTCGATGCTAATTGGCTACACGACTCATGCGAAAACCGCTCAATGCTTGAATGTAGACAATAACAAAGAAACGGCTGCCTGGGTTATTTCCTTACCTCAGGAAATGTGGAAAATACGGAGGCCATCATTTCAAGTGCTGACTCTCGACCTGTCTCGTGTTCATACCTTAAAAAAACGTAGATCAATTAATAAGTAATCATCCATGCAAGAACTAGGCAAACCTATTGTTCTGCGGCACTGAGGGTTCCTCACATGCTATGTCGTTGGCTTGCCTAGTTCGAATATGGACCACTATTCGGAGAAACGTTGTAACCTTAAATTTTAGGCCCAAATCCACCTTTGAAATCTCACTACTTCGCACAGACAACGAGATGAAGGTGTCATATCCATATTCTAACAATTTGCTGGGCGATTTCTTTCCAAAAACACTAAAAATAGAGTCTTCGACCGGAAAGCTCTTGTAGTGGGTATACGCTTTGCTCTGATTGGTCGGCAGTAGTTGGAAGAAAATGAAAGCTTCGCTGTGATTGGTTCATATTCCTCACGTGATTCTCATCCAGAACTTTTCACCCCGTGACGTTTTTAGAAGCAGAGGTAAACTCTACCGTAGCAGCTGAGAAACAGGCTACCCAAAAACTCAATTTTATAAGTTTCAGACGTTCCATAGGCCTCCATACCTCTGGTTTAACGTAACTTCACGAAATTGCCGGATACTTACCCTAGCTGGGAAACATAAAACTCGAGGTTCCTTTGTAGCTTCTTGCCAAGTGGATAGTCCAACATGTACTGCAGCATACACTGAAAAACAAAGCGAAATTATATATTTTTTACATTAGCATTTTTTTTATCATTCTGCGAACTCTACGCCGTAATAGCCTAGTTCAGGCTTTCTGGCCGGACTTCCTGTGGCTAGTTAGCGCTCACGCTTCCACAGGGAACCCGCTCAGAATGCCAGGGCCTAAGTTGCTAAGCCTGAAAATATTAGCCAATCACAAAGTCCTATTTGAGCGCACATGGACATCACGTGGGCAACAGTCGACTACCAAACAATGGTAAAGTAACACGTGGTTTACCTGACGGCACTGTTGCTGTACAGTGGGCGTGGCTCCCGTGATTGACAGCTGCGCCACCTTCTTCATAACGTCATGAATCTCTGGCACCATCAGCTTCCGGCTTAGGATAGCCTGCGAACACAACAAGACAATTAATGGACACTTTAGTGGAGAACGAATTGAAAAACGAAACGGACGCATTTCAGTTAGAGTCGTGGTGGGAAATACCTATAAAAAGGAATGTCAAAAAGCTATTATATATTATTATATACCGTTTCCGGGAAACGTTGTCACCCAAAAAGCCTATAAGCTTGAAGCGCAAAGGATAATGGGGGCATCTAAACTGCTACTGTTTGATCTGAATTCAGACAGTTATCGCAACCACAGGTAAATTCATCAAATTTCAGCACATTTCAAAGTATGTTTCTTTCTAATATTTTACAGAAATTCAAATAAATCTCTACCCATACTCCCTAGCGCACCAAGCTTTGTTGCTTTTTCCAGTGACAACGTTTCCCGGAAACGGTATATATAAAAACAGTACCTTCAAAAGAGGAAAAGCCGTCCCTTGTCTTGAAAAGTCATGAATATCTTCTTCGACGAACGTAAGGAGGACCTAGTTAAAGAAATATGAGTATCTTAGTTGAGTCATAGAACAGTCGCATTTGCAGACAACGACTTCTTCAATGCATTCTCTCCTTAGCGATAGCCCGATTCTCATCCGCTACGGTAGAATACGTTGGACTTTCTACCTCCGCGTCTGATCAACGTCACGCTTATCATGGCCTAAGCAAGGTTAGTCGGGTACCCTGTGGAGAGTAGCCCGATTCTCATCCGCTACGGTAGAGTACGTTGGACTTCCTACCTCCGCGTCTGATCAACGTCACGCTTATCATGGCCTAAGTAAGGTTAGTCGGGTACCCTGTGGAGAGTAGCTTGATTCTCATCCGCTACGGTAGAGTACGTTGGACTTTCTACCTCCGCGTCTGATTAATGTCACGCTTATCATGGCCTAAGTAAGGTTAGTCGGGTACCCTGTGGAGAGTAGCCCGATTCTCATCCGCTACGGTAGAGTACGTTGGACTTTCTACCTTCGCCTCTGATCAACTTCACGGAGTAATACTTCCTGTCATTTGATCAAATTGCTGAAAATGCAATTTTCCTTTGCCCAGACGAGAAGAACGCTAGAAACTCCAAATATTACAGTCTTTGTTTCCCAGGTAAGGAAAACAAACATGGCCACCGCTCACTCGTTTCTATACAAATCGCGCCATGTTTGAAAAAAAAAAACGTGCATTGACTCACCTGGAGGTGTTTCTCCGCTACAGTGTACTTTTGAAAGTCCCGTATGATGACCGTCATAGCCTGGTAACAAATCAAGCGCATCCTTTAACAGCTTGAACAAGTGCCTATCAAATAATGTAACCTTGTTCTTTGCTGAGATAAAACTAAAACCAAGAAACGTGTGAAAGAGCTTACCCAGCTCTGCAAAAGACCATGTCAAGAAACTTCTGTCTTTTTTTTACGAATATGCATGGGCTGCCATCTTTCGCCATTGTCAAGGGATAATGAAAATTAAAGAGTCTCTGTTCTTAAATATGAAAGTTTGCATGAAACACAATGGCTTTTGAAAATACGTTGGCATGTATTGAATCCGATTAAAAATATAAAAAAGTATAAGTCCCAAGTGCCTTATCAGAAGCATCTCGTGCACAAGACAATCGAATTTGTTTTTAATCCTTTAAACCTTTCTAAAGGTTTAATCCTTTAAACCTTTCTAAAGGTTTAAAAACAGTACAATAGGTCTGGAGGGACCTCACGAGCGACAATGACCTTACAAGCAGGAGCAGTCAGACTTGTAACGTCACTAGACCAGTTTTGTTCCCCTTACCTTGAAAGCCGAGAGGACCATCTCAAAATTATCCCCAACTTTTGCTCCCGCGGTTGCGTATTGCTTGAGGAGCTTGAAGAGCAGTTTGGCCATGTGTGGGACAGATTTGTCAAGAGAGGGGAGAGGTTGTTTGATGATCCAAGAAAGACAACGCAAACTTAGCGTCAACACCTGAAATTGTAAAAGAGCAATAGCAAATCACTTGCGATTTGTTTCAATTACAGTCATGAAATCCGATCTAATAAGGACAGTAGCTGTTGTCAGATTTGACCGTATCCACATTAAAGGGGCACTCGCACGCGTAATATTCGTCCGTGGACATAAAATAAGTAAAACTGTAACTAATAAAACACATGTACAATTGCCCGTGTAATCAAAATCATCCTTCAGATTAATAGAAAAACCTTTCAAGTGCTAGACAAATGCAATTCTAGGTTGTTTTGACCTGTTATCGAGCGGATGGAATTGGATTGAGATTGGAGCTATTTTCTTGTCAGAGAGGTGGCCAGCAAGCGTGCGAGAGCCCCTTTTAGGAGCCCGTGTCAGTCACTCCTTTGTTATTATTTCGTTCAATATTAGAGTATTGAGTATTTGAGTATTTAAGGCGAAACTAATAAAATAAAATAAATAGAAGACGAAATACGTGCAGAAATTTCTCTAAATCAACATCTAAAAACAAAGTTTCAGATTTGATTTGCCAAATTCAATCGAGTAAATTGTTCTATATTCTCTATATCAGCCGATGGAAATGGATGCTTTCTCCTACTTGATATGTTGCTATGCTCTCAAAATGGCGACTGGCACAAGCTCTTTAAGTGCATAATACAATACCTTTGTGTGTTTGGACTGAAGACAGCTCATCATGACCGTCACAAACGGATCAATCATTTGGAGGTGGGTCTGATCGGCGGAGGATATCTTTCCTTGCTTGAGAGCAGTCTGAAGAAGCTAAAACAGCAGAAATGAAAGCACAGTGAGACATACACACAACCAGAGGCAGAAAATGAGAAAATTTACTTTCAGGAATTTGAAATGGAAGCTAGTCGACCCATTCGCTAGTAATACATTCGGGCCATTTTCAAAACTAGTCTGTGAACAATACGATGGCCCTATTACACATATACAGGGAAGTATTTAACGTCCAAAGCCGTTAACTACAAGTACAGTTCAGCAAAGTTTTTAAAGCAGTATGAATTCTGTCGATCCCCTGAGCGTTTTGAAAACAGGTTTCTCTAAACGTTTTTCGAAGCCGCTTTCGTACTAATTTTGTGCGAAAAAAAAACATAAATTTCTGTATTCCATGAGTCCTTATCTCTCGGTAATTACCTGCAGTCCAAATTCCACGACCACGTGCGCATTAGTCCGCGTGCTAACTTCCGGCGTCTTACCGCCACGCGTCACTTCCGGTTGAATAATATAAGAGTCAGTGGTTTGTAACCGAGGGTCCGGAGGGAGGCTGGAGGCCTTCTCTTCCCTACAATACACAAATGAAAACTTGTTGCCTGTTTGCTCTCTAGCCTTCTTGTGGGTGAAGACGCAGGAACGCTTATTTTCGTGTGAAAATTCAATGACGGAGACAGAGAAGGAGACGTAAGCATGAAGGCAGCAGAACGGAAACCTTCAATTTTCTTTCCGTTTCATTCGCTTATGTTCTAGTGAGAATCAATTGAACGGAAGCGCAGAAGGAGACGGAACGAAGAGATCAATCAGGATTGCCAAACTCTCACTTCTTCCAGGTTTCTTACCGTGTTGCGGCACATACTAAGGCCATACTAATCTCCGTTATTTGATTTTCACGAAACTAAGAATTTTTACGCTTGAGTCTCCTTCTCCGTCTCCGCTTACTTCACTAGTGTAAATCAGACTTTAGTAATGGAATCTTGTACTTACCCATTTTTATCAGGCACTTCTATGGACAGCTTCTCACTCGTAAGCCCGTGTATAAACACAAGTAATGTCTGCGTGTCGCTTACTTCACTAGTGTAAATCAGGCTTTAGTAATGGAATCTTGTACTCACCCATTTTTATCAGGCACTTCTATGGACAGCTTCTCACTAGTAAGCCCGTGTATAAACACAAGTAATGTCTGCGTGGTCACACTCTTGTTCGCCTGGAGTCCAAGGCCGATCCGTCTGAAAGTTTCTTCGACCCGTCTCGATATCTTGTGACTTTGATGAGAATCCAGGACCTGGCGGTGAAATGGCAAACGTGTAAGCACAAATAGTGTCCTCTGCTAGCGAGACTGTATATACTATACTTGAAAAATAAGCCCGTTTGGCAGGCATGCAGAAATTAGAGCGGGATTCAGTTGATTGCTATCGGCCAATGATACTTTGAACTAGTTGAATATTTATTGATCATGTGTTGGACCTAACGACGCCAAGGTACTCGCCTTCTTTGAATCTCCGAGTCAAATGAGATTCTTTTAGTCATAAGCCTTCCTCCCCCTGACACGTACACATTTGTAATACCTGTTTTAGGGGAGTTACAAGCTGCATAACTGAAGATGACCCCACAAACTTTGCCAGGACTTCAAACGAGTCCGGACTCTTGCTGGATTTCGCCTCATGAAGTTTGCCGTTGATTTTCTCTACTTCTCTTTCCGTCGCCACTTCTCCGAACAAGTCTTCAACTAAAACCTGGAAAAGGAAACACTATTTTTACTTATCCACGAAGCAGCCTGGATTTTATCAATCTGATCTTGCCTCACAATGCGGAAAGGATTGTTTGACCAAAACGAAACGTTCCAAGGTCCTGAGCGAGACACCAGAATTTTCGCCTTTTTGTGAAGCAAAAACTAGATTTAATTTGTACAAGTCAAACCTAGTTTACATTTGATATAAGGCATGATTTCCTGGGGAGATGGAACGATTTTGTGCTTAATTACAATATTTTGTAGAATCTGTTTGGAATGCTTCGCGATGCAACAAAAATCGTTCTGATTGGCTAATCTGATATCGAGAAATCAGTTTGAAGTCATAATAATAATACAAATAATTTATATATTTATAAAGCGGTATATACAAATTGCTCTATACCACTTTACAATCACAGTAAAATGGAGATCAAATAAATTAAAATAATATTTAATAAAGATATGTTTTCAACCTAGATTTAAAACAGACTGACTTAGTCTAATGTCAAGCGGCAGTCATGCGTTGTCATTCCATCGTCCAGCGATTTGCTCGTCGAACTTCAACACATGATTTGTCCGTCCGTTAAATATCACTGATCGTTTTTACAACCATTCCACCTCTGTTCCTCTGTTACCTATTATTATCACTTTGTTGTTGCTTTCATTCGAAATTAGAAAACAAATGACGTGTAGAATTCTCGAAAACCATTTACAAACAGAGTTTTATAATTCAGTTGCTAAATGGACGATTCACAGCTATAAGCGCGCGAGCTCTTCTTTATTGAGAAATGCCCAAGCCGTGTCCTACAACTACCAGAATGCAGCGCGCGCTGTTTTTAAGAGTTTGTTTGACAAATGTCCCACATCTACCGACATGCAGCGCGTCCGTGCGTTATAGCTGGAGTCGTCCAATGGAAAATATTGCAAAAGATTCCCAAGCTCAGCCTTTGAAAATGGATCCTTTCTCTCAGTATATTGCTAGGCTTATAAAATGGCGGCTGACTGAAACACAAGTCATAAAACACAAGTCATATGATGGAACATTATTTATTGTTCACATTTTAGTGGCTCACCCTACGTTAGCATATCTTCGGTAATTGGTTATGTGAAGATCGACAAACTTAAAGAGTATATTTATATATATTTTATAACATATTTTTTCATGTAATACGGGCGGATATTCTCCGAGTTGTAAGTAAAAAAGATGGGGGTGGGGGGGGGGGAGAGAAATATGTCGGTCACAAGCAAACACAGGAGGGAAATTCTGCAGAAACTCATCCATGGGAAATGGTTGAAGAATGGGAAGTGTGCGATTTTCCATGGCTATCCATGTGAATTCCGAACACTTCTCATGCGTGTGCCTTGGGAAATTCAGCTTTTCCCATGGATGGATTTCTGCAGAAATTCCCTGTGAAAGCCCCGCCAGTACTACATAAGAAAATAGCGCAATGAGAAAACACAGTAGAACAAGTTCAACCCACAATAATATGAACCAGATAAAGACTCGGACAGAAACGAAATGTCCTGGCCACAACAGCGAGAGTCCCCGTGCCGTAACACTGAGCCTATAGCCTGCTAGCAGGCGTTGGAGGCTGTTTTATCTCGCTGAGTTGTGCAAGAACGCTAGGCTTTGAACTCGAAAACACTGTGAATATGTCGTCTCTTTCCGCCTCTTTCCCGCCCCCCCACCCCCTCGTTTTGTCACTCGCCCCATTGTCACTCGGCCAAAAAATCCAAGATGGCGCTCGCGACTACGAACTCCGGGTTTTCGCCGATAAAACAGCCTCCAACGCCTACTAGCAGGCTACTGAGCCTACCGCGCTTCCGTTTACGGTTCATGCACCCTTGATTCGCCATTAACACCTCGAGAAAATCGCATTCTTCTCATCGAGACTGAGTTGGACCTATCGTCTGCCGAGCCATCGGTGTCGTCTGCCGGATAAACGACATTCAGCGACGAAATCGCAAAAAATCGCACCAGAATTGTCGCTAACATGCTCTTAACGCTTCGTCTGTAGCTATCGATAAATATCAAGTACACCACAGGATTCAAAGCGCAGTTCAGATGACTGAAGAAGAACCTAAAAAAGTACAAACTACAAAGTGCCTTCTGTGAGGTGATAACACCGTGTAAGAGCATAATAGGCAAGCAGAAGTACAAGAACCAGCTCAGAGTGAAGTTCAAGACTATGATCACTAGCATCCTTAGAACTTTACGGGTTCGTCGATGCCGGGACTGCTGTAGTGCTGAACTGCTAGCGCCAGGGCTTTTACGAATGTGGAGAGCCACAACAATAGCTGAGTACAGTATAACGACCAAGACTATGGGGCCAGCATAGAAAAACGCAAACCCGAAGTTATAATAAAGAGAATTCTGATCTTCAAAGTCTAACACGCAGTAGTTTCTTGAACCAATGATTTCGGTCGTTAGTGCATAGAAAACAGGGAACTTAATACCGAACGCTAAAAGCCACACCAGGGTTATAATTCCGTAGGAGACACGCTTGGTAATGATCCTCTTGAACGGGAAAAGAACAGCAAGAAATCTATCCAACGCGATTGACATGAAAATGAGTATTGACACAGAAGAGCAGAATTCTTGCATCGACGCACAAATCTTGCAGAGCACTAGCCCTGCTAACCCACCAATTCTCCATTCTACGCCAAGAAATGCGCGAGTCAGCATACGAGGCATGAAAAAGATCGTAATAAGGATGTCACCAATGGACATATTGAGGAGGAAGACGTTCACTGGTGTCCGCATTCGTCTGTTTTTAGCCACTATAGCGATGACAAAGCTGTTCCCTATCAGAGAGACAAGGATAACGATGGCGTAAGCAACGGCTTTGATGATTTGGACACTGAGATAATTTTCTGAGGGACACACGGCGGTGGATACTGGAACAGTGATGTTACTGTATGGGTAAAAGGATGAGTTATTCGCCATCATCGTCTGCGAGTTTTATGCTGGCAAAATGGCCCGGTGCGAGATATAGGACTTTGTGCGAGCAAAGAGCTCTAAAATGTCATCGATTGCTTTGCCTTCTAGCTGTCTCCAAAAATGTTCTCCCACCTTGCTCGCGATTTATATGACTTTGTGCGAGCAAAGAACTCTAAAATGTAATCGATTGCTTTGCCTTCTAGATGTTTCCAACAATGTTCTCCCACCTTGCTCGCGATTTATATGACGTTGTGCGGGCAAAGTGCTCTAAAATGTCATCGATTGCTTTGCGTTCTAGCTGTCTCCAACAATGTTCTCCCACTTTGCTCGTGATTTATGACTTTGTGCGGGCAAAGAGCTCTAAAATTTCATCGATTACTTTGCCTTCTAGCTGCATCCAACACTGTTCTCCCACCTTGCTCGTGATTTATATGACGTTGTGCGGGCAAAGAGCTCTAAAATGTCATCGATTGCTTTGCGTTCTAGCTGTCTCCAACAATGTTCTCCCACCTTGCTCACGATTTATATGACTTTGAGCGGGCAAAGAGCTCTAAAATGTCATCGATTACTTTGCTTCTCCAACAATGTTCTCCCACTTTGCTCGCGATTTATATGACTTTGTGCGGGCAAAGAGCTCTAAAATTTCATCGATTACTTTGCCTTCTAGCTGCATCCAACACTGTTCTCCAACCTTGCTCGCGATTTATATGACTTTGAACGGGCAAAGAGCTAGAAAATGTAATGTTCTCCACCTTGCTAGCGATTTATATGAATTTGGGCGGGCAAAGAGCTCTAAAATGTCATCCACTGCTTTACCTTCTAGCTATCCCAAATAATGCTCTCCCGCCTTGCACGCACGCGATTTATGATTTGTGCGGGCAAAATCACCCGGTGCTCCTGAGTTGTGAGATGTTGTAGTACTTTATTATCCCGCGTAGTTCGTTGCACACGTTTATTATCCTTCTGTAATATCGTCTGCAATAAACCGGACCAAGGTAGAGGTATCCTAGGTTGTCGTGCTTTTTCTCACTAGAATTTATTAATAATTTCCCGCGTCGTTCTTTCCTGGTCATGCAGTTCTGTTAATTTCCATTTAGCTTCTTCTAATTACACGCAAGCTGCAACAGGGTCCTGCTAGGGAAATTTATTCTCCGCTAGAAGTTTTGATCACTATACTCGTTCCTACACGATGCCCGAACTGCTCCGCCTTATGTTGCTTGTTTCTTATTATCGTGAGGGAATAATCTGAATGACGCTGATTAAAACAGTATCCGATGAGACCTTTCTGTAATCTTTGACTCCTGTGACATCTGTTCTCCTTGCTGCTATTACTGTGCCTTTTGTTACTGTAACTTTGACTCCCTTTTAGTTTATAAAATGTTTTCTTTGCCACACGAATATTTCAATATCGCATTTAGTCTCGCTCTGTGACCGCTTTTCTTTTCTTAGTCTCGTCTGACAAAGTTCCTGTCTTCTTAACACAATGTTTAGCGCACTTTGTTTGTTTTTATGAAGAGCATTTCCGAACACCTGACAAAAGATGCCATATGGGACGTCGAAGTAACGCGTTCATGGTTGCGTGTATTGAAGTTCTCGGATATACGTAAATGGGTCTTAACACTAATCAACGTCTTCGTGCGTAACAAACAAATCCACTGTTTAATTTAGTACGTGGCTTGAAAAAAAACACAGCGATACTTATTACTGCATTAAGCCAAACCAAGTTTAAGATCCGGATATTTGAAAATACCTCATCGCCGAAGCAGAGTATTTAGTCAAAGACGTAACGAAGCCCTTTCCTTAGAAGGTTTATAATATTGCAAGCTCGTTTGAACGCACTGCTGTAAACCAGGTGGGCTAGGTCTTTCGATCCGATTAGATTACATTCAATTACCCTAGCAAATGTGAACCACAGGAACAAAGTAACTGTTGATAATAACAGCAGCAATCGTGCTGGGAACGATGTTGTTAATCCACGCAGGAAAAAAACACAGTTTTAATTGAACTTCTTTCTTATGGCAGAAGTTTTATATTGTAGGTTTGCCCTAAAACAGATGAGATGTTACGATGAATAGAATCTTTCTTGGTAACTAAAAGCTTAATGTTAGCATGGTCTTTCTTCAGATGGTTTCGCTGTTCCTTATAGAAACCCCTTCGACTTGAATTTCGATGGGTTGTCCTGTTTTCCAAGCCCCCAGCCAATCACAATGTCCCGTTTCCGAAGCCCAACAGTGGAAGTTATCTAGTGAGCTCCGCTTTTAGGCAGTGCTGTCTAAACCTAGTTACAGTAGTATTCCAACACAAAGCAGCTGGAATGTTCTCCTTGTTTCACGTTACAGTAATTTTCTAATTTCAAGATAGGAACTTTGTTTCTCGTTTGCGCAAACAATTTTGGACTGTTCCTTTAAAGTTTAAGCTCCCCACTAAGCTCACAGGAATCTTTTCAATGTTGTCGGGTAAACTGGAAACACTTTCGTCGGCCAACTATAGTGCTCTCGCTGACATACAAGTTACAAAGCCTCTTAAAATTAGGCTGTCTTGGTTGACGTTTACAAAGTCGCTGGTTGTTAAGTGTAGGCTTATGGTAAAGTACGAGATTTGCTGTAAAGGACCGCAGTTGTCAAGGCCTGAAATGTCACCAGAACAGATTGGCAAGCCTTTGATGCATATACTTGAGCACCAATAAGTTCCCAAAGCCAACTTCTGGCATATTAGCTTTTCTCACACGCACAAGTGACTTCTGTTAGATATCCTGCAGTACTGATAAGCCGTTACCTTTATAACGTAAACGACTTTCAAATGTCAAGTATCTGCCATGGATTCACAATAAACAAAGAGTGATCTAGACAAATAGGACTGTTTTTTGCATGGTAGTGCTCAAAGAAACGAATATTGTGTACGATAGCGATTTGAATCACCGACAGTTTAGAATTTCTTCTTCGTATTTATCTGCGTTATCAAAAGAGCAAATACAGTTGTCTGCCACTCGTGACAACATCCGAGATCTGCTCATTAATCAGTTCCACTAGTTATTATACAAAACAAGAACATCTGTCCATGGAATTAATTTTACATTCTTTTATTGTCTCTTTATCATTGCACTCTTTTTCTACTAGAAATCAAATAGAAGCCTTTTACTTCTATTGTTTCAAACTACTACCTACAATTGTAGTTTAGATCACCTATCTTCATTGACATTAGTTAACATCATCTATACCTTGATACTAGTGTCACCTTCGACTGTCACAACGTTCAAAAAATTGTCCATGATCTTTTTTTGCCGGAGGGAAAAGAGGAAGTACAATTAATTGTTCTATTTTAGCCACATATCAATAGTTAAATCACATCAAAGAAAAGATATAGAAATTATTGAACCCGCAGGGGCGCAGGGCGAGTTTTCCCATTTTCTGAAAAACAAAACAGTTTTCATATTTTCAAGCCCATACTTAAAAACATTTTAATAATTTCCCTTCCTACACTACAGTGTTTGATTGCTCCCATTCATCAACATTAAACATTAATAATATCAGGATGGAATTTTCAAAGCCGCAAGAAAACAAATTATGGAAAGATGCGGATTCCGCTAAGTTTAAAGGATGTCCACCATTGCTCCTGATTCCTTATTTATTAAAGAATTCACTATTCCTTTCTCTTATCTTCTAATTCCTCAAAAGACCTGAAAAGATTTCCTCCCTTTCATTTTGATTTGAAAAAGGATTTCCAGAATTAGTGTATTTCTAATGTATTAAGCGAAATCGGGCTAAGAATAGTTTTAATAATTTCCATTTGCTAAGAAAAAAAAAAATTCTATAACCAAAACCGCTGTGAATGAAAACATGGTTGTTTTTGTTTTTTTTCTGATCCCGCTAGTCACGTCCTCTAAGCCAATCAGATCCTTGCCCTGTTTTGCCTAGTGTACTCAACTGGGTTTTCGTCACGACAGAAAGCCAGTCGACTGCACTAGGCGAAACAAGGCAAGGATCTGATTGGCTCTTTGACGAGGAACCACGTTTTGAGCATGCGCCTTTCAACCTCTTAAGGACCCGAACATTTTAATTTGCAAAAAAATTCTAATCCAGTCGAGTGTTGCATGTTGCATGCCTTTTTGCATGATTATGGTTATCTTAATAATATCATGGGTTGTGGATTAAAGAGTAAGAATAAGTAATTCCTACGAGTAACAACGATTCTTATCATGATAGAGCGGTTTTCATATGACTGTCGTGAAACCAATTGCAAAGTAATTACACCAATTCTGAACTTATAGGAGTAATTACAAAGTAATTGCGAATTACTCACGACAGTCATCTGAAATCCGCTCTAATAAGCAAGGTTAATCCTGAAGAGTTACTACAAGCACTAAGCTATCACTAGGAGTAATAATGTTATGATACGTTTTTCGGGTAATTTTGATTGAATTGGGAATCCTTGAATCAAATATAAAAATGACAAAAACTGTACAATTTTAGTCTAAACCAAAACAAATACTTTTTCTTAGATTTGACATGTTGACTTTTGTTCAATAACAGAGATTTCAATATTGAGTTTTACTTTCAAACAATTTCCTATTTTCCAGTTTCACTCAACACCTGAGTTTCCTGGCAATTTGGAATGTGTAGATTCAGTTGCGTCCCGGGCTTAAGGCGCAAGGTAAAAGTAAATATCTTAACTTTCAAGTTTAATTGGAGTTATTACAGAAAACTCTATTCCAAAATATCTCTGAAATTCTCTAAAGAACTATACTAAATTTCCTAGCCAAACTTTATATTCTGTTCTCTGTTATCTAATGAATCATTTCAGAGTTAAATAGAATTTCTTAAATACGATGTTTCACAGAACTTTAATTTAAAATTATAAGACACGTAATCTAAATATCTGTGTAAATACAGCTGATTGAAAAAGGGTTTAAATAGAAACCCTGAACTTGTAATCTTTAGGGTTAGTTAAAAGTAAGAGTTAGACATGGTCTAACCAAGGAGGTCTGACCAACAGGTCAGTCTGACTTTTAGTCAGCCAGTAACAATCAGTAAAGTTGTACAGTACCAATCTGTGCGTCTCTCTTACTTTCCTTGCTCAATTAAAGTAAAATCCATAAGAGCATAATATTCCTATTCCGTCCCTAGTCTAGGACGAAGGTTTGTGAGCTTTTTCCTCTTTCCCCCAAGAGGACCAAAAAGGATCACAACAATAAAACACCAATTACCACCGCACGCATTGCTACGCGATCTAAATTCACTGTATTGCGATTGACGGGTTCGTACGCTCGGAAATTGGAAAAAATTAAAAGAGTTTTAGGGAGCTGTTTCGGAATTTTTCCAGCAGTTTTCCAGGATAATTTTCGGGCTTGACATTCCATTTTCGTTAACGTTTCAAGATTGAAAACAATTTTTAGAATGACCAGATTCTTGATTTAATTTATGAATGAAAAAATGCGTTTCCTTTTTCCAGGAGTTTTCCAGGACTTTGCTCGAAATTCCAGGAGTTTCAAGGACTTTCCAGGAGTACTATAAAAATACAGGACTTCCAGGTTTTCAAGGAGCCGTAGGAGCCATGAATAGGCAATTATCACGCAATACTGATTAATAATATTTAATAGTTATCAGAAAATGAAATCCAGTATTCAATTCTACACATCCGTATTAGTTAAACTGCAAAGTTTGGTGAAGATTGCTCGAAAACTGGCTGAGATAATGAATTTTCAAAACTTCGTATTCTGGCTAACTTTTTACCAAGAAATGTATGGGAAAATACATCGGAACGAGGGTGGACGGGCATCGATGCCCGTCCAGCCTCGATTTGACATACTTGCCCATACATTTCTTTGTAAAACGTTAGCCAGAATACGAAGTTTTGAAATTCATATCTCAGCAAGTTTTCAAGTAATTCTTTTGAAACTTTGCAGTTTTACTAATACAGATAATGTTGAATTGGAAACTGGAATTCATTTTCTAATAACTTTTAAATATTATTAATCAATATTGCGTGATAACGGCCTATTGACGATTCTCAGCAAGGGAATTGTAATGTTAACCAGAAAGTTAAGTCCACTCTAGGCCGGAAAGCCAAAGCAGAGCTTAAAATCATTTTGGTTGATTTTGCAATCAATGTCGGCTGAAGTAGCCGATTCCAGCATTTTGGTTTGATTGACAGCTAAAAATCACCCATCGCCCATTGCAACATTGAGTTTAGCAGGCACGTAGCAATGCATACAGTGGCGATTATCAAAGGGGGTTTGTCAGCCGCCATTTGACAGAATAGCAACATAGGCCAAGTCGGAGAAAGCATCCGTTTCCATCGGCTAATTTAGGGATGATAGAGCAATGTTCTCGATTGAATTTGGTAAATCAATCTGAATCTTTGATTTTAGATGGTAACTCTCGTGTTTAAAGCAGCTACCACAAACAGTCATCATTCAAACATCCCTCGATAGCAAAAGTTACCGGGTTGCTTAGATGTATGATTCAGAATTATGGCGACTGCGGTAATTTTCCAGACAATTTTTTTTTGTTCTTGTTTCGGAGATTTTCAGAACTGAAAAAAAAAATGAAAACAACGAAAATGCAACAATGAAAAATATGGAAATAAGAGGATATGTAACATAACAAGACTGACTCAGCTTCAGTTTTAGACAGTTCAAAATGCAGGAGTTTGTCAGCACCACTTGAAAATAATGAATAAATAAATGAAGAAAGTAAGCGTGATATAACAATATCTTTGTTTGACGCAACGGAAAGAAATGCTCAGTTCTCACGTTCCGTTATCTCTTTTGATCAAATGACAAACAGATACTGTCAAAACATATCGTTAGGCATCATATTTTTTGAAATGGCAATCAATTCGTAAAAATTATCACACCAAACTCAAGTTCCGTGAGAATTTCGAGCCGAAGTTAATCTGTACAAAGAGGCGAAAAAGGAAATGGCTTTGTTAAAGTAAGTTGACAGTGGTGGCCTCTAGGAAATAATCGGCTAACGGTGTTTACATCTTTTTGCCACCTAATTCAGATCATGTCATGATTCCGTTGGGATACCTGTGTTAGCTCTACAGATACTCTCGTGCATTCGGTCGACTGAGACAAATTTGACAATTGCCACTCGACTTTTAACAAAAACAACAACAACAATCTTTATTTGTACTTTGCAGTTTACATTTGGTTACCATAAAAAGATAGTTAAGGTACAGCCGATTGCGTTTGAGCGTTTTAACCTAACAGTTCGCACGTTATGTTTGAACGTTTGAAACTTGCGTTTCTAGGATGAAACGAGACATTTCTATGGCGAGCCAAAGAGTTCTGTCCTCTCTGATTGGTCAGTGAAAAATACACATGGCGGTTGCCCTTGGAAACGTCCGACTTTTTGTCTCACAACGCAACTTTCAAACGTTCAAACGTAACATGCGAACTGTTAGGGTAAAACGCTCAAACGCAATCGGCTGTAAGGCAGGCAGGTAGTTTATAGGTGCAAAATCTGACATAAAATAGTTTGTACAGGCAACCTAGAGTAGCACTAGACTAATCGAGCTAGGGTGCGCTTAAGATTGGAAAAATTTTAGATATCGAGTCTCCTCGATACGTTGTTCATTTTCCAATAAGGGAGGGGGTCGTCTTCCTCGTGCCGTCACTTACCTCGGTGATTTCTGCTAGACAATAGTCGAGGTTGCCAGGCAACAGCTGTGACGTCATGCGGTCTAATAAGGAATGAAGCGTGAAGCCCAATACGTGGAGCTGTTAATAAGATAATCCATCATTAGCCTCTTCACTTAAGGCGACTGTAAACCTTCGAAGGTGCCCTTCGCTAAAAAAAATCCCTCGCGCGCGCAAACACAATTATACATATAAACTATATACCATTTTAAAGCTCAATAGTAGTAGTTTCCAAATATGCTATTTTTATTTCTTCTCTTTTAAAACCTTTTACGCTAGGCGCCGCGCAATGAGTTTCCGACGCGCTCTAAAAAATTGAATTATGCGCATAGTGAACGCGTTTCTTTCAGCCCAAAAACTGCATCATGTCCATCAGCACTCATAGGGCTGTCAAACCGTGTGGGGATTTGTCAATATTTTACTTAGTTTTTGATTTATCAAAGGCTAAAGTCGAAAGAATAAAAATTGCTTACATTCCTTTACTTACGGCGCATTTGCATCGCAGCAAAGCAATATTTCTTTAAAGCCCCACACGGTTTTAGAGATCAATGTTTAAACTAGCAATTGGCCAAGTTTCAAACGAATCCATCGTTTCCCTCTATGCGCATAATTCAGTTTTATGTTGGTAATCTGCTCTAAAACTACTAAAGAGTTACGGCTCGTAGAAGCTTTCCTGGCTTCTCAAGTGGACAGCAAACAAACGTCAAGCAGATGTCAAATGATAACCAATGAGAACGAAGCGCCCCGTTGGGCCAGGAAAGTTCGCGGGAAAGCTCTTCCGATCTCGAATTTCAAGAGCATTGTTTATCGTTTAAGCCTCGACTTATCAGGATAATGGAATGGCAAAGCCAAAATCAAACCGACGCAAATCAAGCGCTGCAAATCAAAGTAGGAAACAAAAGACAGCAGAGGTCACAGCGGCCCGATGTAAATCACATGGAAATCATGTTCAGGGAACGCGAGCTCGAGTAGCGATAACGATCAGATTATCTAGCTTCTTTGGAAATATCGAATCTATTTACTTCAGCTTGACGGAACGCATTTTGCGCTTAAATAGCACGCAGAGACATGGCCAAGCGCGAAAGCCACCAAGACGAATCAGAAATGTACAATACTCCAAAACGTTGTATTAATGGTTGAAATTCGTGAGATTGAAAGTTGAGTTGTTCGCGTTCACTTTAGTTCGATGTTTGAAGAAACGTGCGTAAATATGCTAATGAGTCCCGGATTATGTTTTCGCGCGCAAACAGTGGGGAGCCTGTGTCACATGTAAACAGGATTAAAGGATTAAAGTCGGCTGAGTTTAGTAAATGCTCCGACGAAATGAATAATTATTCTCGTTTTTACGCATGAAAACACTACTTCTTTGTATTTTTCTTTTTACGAGTTGCTAGATTATGACACAAACTTTAAGTTCAGCCGAAAAAAGAAAAAAAGAAAAAAATTTGCCTCGAAGGTTGACAGTAGCCTTAATCTCATAGATGAATTGCAGAGACGAATAAACGCTTTTCCAAAATGGTCGACGAAAATTCAAATTGATTTATGTTTAAAATGAACACCAGCACTAGAACACACATCATCACTTTAGTAAAACTACAAAATTTCACTGCATTATATCTAATATGTTCCGAGAAAACGAAAGTTGAAAATTTGAAAATACAATCTAAATCAGGCAAATCAGACTCTGCGTTCTCCACCAATAATTGTTAATTATCATGCTCAACCTCATCCAATAATTGTTAATTATTAAGCAATATTAACGAAATAAAGGTCTATACCTGGTAGCCTCTTGTCAGAGACGCCCTCATTTCCTTAAGGATAAAAGAGAAGTATTTGGTGCCAAGGGATGTGGCTATCTGACACAGCGTGTCCCTAGCAGCATC
The DNA here is from genome assembly GCA_033964015.1 of Scolanthus callimorphus. Taxonomy (NCBI): domain Eukaryota; kingdom Metazoa; phylum Cnidaria; class Anthozoa; order Actiniaria; family Edwardsiidae; genus Scolanthus; species Scolanthus callimorphus. The sequence continues at coordinate 30,349,213 of CM066912.1, read as the reverse complement.
CCGGACGTCCCGCGCACGGCTCTTTAGAGCCAAACACACCTTCATTAAAAGCCTGAAAGAAGGTAGAACATGTATTAAGAAAGGAGCTATGACTTCAGACACCTGTAGCACGCAACATATGTGCCCCGCATGTTTCTTCGAGTGGCTAAACTGGCGGAGAAACATTTTAGTGTGTGTCATGGTTACAAAATTTGTCGCGCGCATCAATGTTTCTCGGGTGGCTAAACTATGAAACATGAGGGAAACATGTGTCCGGCTACAGCGTAGCCTGCGCCCGGGATTCCTGTGTCCTTTCACGACACAGGAATCCCGCACGCCCAAAAAATCAAATATTCGAAGAATCTACTGGCTACAACGATACAACGTTGTGTGCTTTATGTGTTCCAGTTAGTTCAACCAGGGCTTTACTCTTACAAGAGCAGAAAGAACGCGTTACTGTGGTTCCCATAATTCTTTAACTCTGCACCGACTAATTGTAATTAAAATTCCGTTTTCAAAGCGCGCCGTAAATCAAACATCTGAGCATGCAACCCAGTTTTCCACACAGCCCGTCCTTTGTGTCGATCACGCAACGCTTCGATCACGCAACGCTTCATCACGCAACGCTTCGATCACACAACGCTTCGATCACGCAACGCTTCGATCACGCAACGCTTCGATCACGCAACGCTTCGATCACGCAACGCTTCGATCACGCAACGCTTCATCACGCAACGCTTCATCACGCAACGCTTCCTAAAGCGTTGCATAACCGACACAAAGGACGGGATGCGCACTAGGAGACTATTGTCACCCGATAGCTTTTGAAAGACCTCTCGGTGACGTTTGTTGTTGATAAGTCGTATCTATCGCATATTTACCCCGGTAAATGCAAATGCAGTGTGTGTTGCGGCAAAGCCTGAAGAAGTTTAACTACTGCAAGGGCAATAGGAACACGTAAGGCACTATCTTGATCATCAGCTTTGCTGTGGCTGAGACGGTGAACAGTTTGGCCCTGTTGAGAAACAAGTAGTTTTCATTTAAAAAAGGTAAAGTAACTGTGCTTATACAGCGCTTATTCTCAAAGTTCTAAGCGCTGTACATTTTTGGATAACTCATCCTATAGAAACCAGTTTTATAATAATGTGTGAGAAGACGCAAAGGTCTAACCATTTGCAGATATTAGAGCAAAGGCATCACTTTAGAGCAAAGGCATCACCTTCTTCTCAATTATTAAGACACTAAGTGTTGGTCCGGTCGGGGCTTCAACTCCCAACCTCCCGCACAGAAGATCGGCGCTCCACCACTGCGCTAACCGGTCGTCGTCATTTGCTTGTATGACGGTTTTCCATATACTCTGGAGTGCTGTTGTTGCAAGAGGCCCCCGGTGATCGCGCGGCAATTGGCCCCAAAGTGACTCGGTGTTTGTCTAGTCTTTTGTTTTCTCTAGGAGCTTTTTGTAAATTAGCCCTATCCTATCGTTAGGCAACTTCTAAATCTAAGATAAAATCGGCTAACGGTGTTAACATCTTGCTGCTATCCGATAGACCTCTTTACCTTGGGCGTAATGTTTTCCCATTTCAGATCACGTGGCATTCCCATGAGTATGCTCTCTTTCTTTTCTGCTACGCACCGAAGGATATATGAATATGGAAGCAACCCATACAAAGAAAGAATATTCAAATGAATGCCACGTGCTTTGTTGAAATGGGACAACATTATGCCCAAGGTAAAGAGGTCTATTCACATCAACTGATGATTCATTTGGGACGTTGCAATTGTTCAATTTCGCAGGATCGACCGGGCGCATGCAAGTATCTACAAAATGTACAATGGTAACCTCCCAAACGAATCGGCAGGTGATCTGGATTGGGCGGCATTAAGATGTAAACACCGGTAGCCGATTTCGTCTGTTCCACTTGAGAATGGCAGAATGCCGTCGGATACTCTGCTTTTTACATGTTGGAGTATTAAGACAGGTTATTTTACAACTTCGAGCAACGTTTGGCCAAAAGTGTGTTACTCAATGATTTCTATCCTAATTTGTAGATTTGTGGTCCACATTTCGAAATATCACAGAAATAAGCGATCAAAATGGAAAAATTATATAGAATCTATATAGGCTGTGATTGACATCACTACTTTTTTAGGTGCGAAAAATATGTCTATCTGTAAAAACTAAAATTTATTTTGTCAGCTTCCTCTAGAAATTTTTTACCGGAACGATAATACACGAAACTCCACCATGAAGACCTTTCAATGCAAATGAGACTAAATTCAAAGCAACAACTTTTTTTTATTTCGAGTAACAAGATTTTTTGCCGTTTTCAAAATTGCTCAAAGTTCTAAAAAAATCTGTCTTAAGCTTGTTATTTACCTTTTTGATCAAGCTCTTCATTAACTCCGGCAATATCCGTTTAGAAATGGACTCGTAAATCCGCAACGCTAACTGATCGTCCAAGATGCCATCTTGAATCTGATCAGCACCTTTATCCGTCTCGTCGTCGCCTTCTTCGTCTTCGTTTCCTTCCTCGGCGTCTTCGTCGGCGCCCTTATTTGCATCGTCTGCGTCTTGGGTTTCATTCTCCTTGTCTTTCTCAACTTTTCTTGTCTCGTATTTCATGCTATTGTTCGGTTTGCCTGTGGATGGCAAATGCATTTTCATGTTATGGGTGTACTGCCATATTTCGTTGCTGTGCAACCAGCTCCTACGAAGTGGGTTTCCTGTGGCGAATGCGCCATCGCTAAAAAGTGCACCAAATACGGCCATGTTCCTCAGCGACATTTGATCACATTTGAATGTAATTTGCGCAACATAAATATTCAATAATTTAACAATTATAATATAGCTACGATATAAAGCGCGCTCTGATTAGTCCAAATTTATGTTCTATTTCACCGATAAAGTAATGGTTCTTCCCCGCTGTTAGTTCATAAAAAAGCATTAGAGCACAACGTTCTATGACTTTATCGAAAAAATAACACACTAGATGTTGGGAGACACTGGAAACGGTTTACAATTTTCCCGTGTCTCTCCCAACATCGCGCGTGCTCTATTTCGCCGATAACGTCATAGAATGTTGTGCTCTAATAACTGTTTTAGTGTAACTACTCAAGTGACTGAGATTTTTTTGACAAATAACAATAATGGTACAAGATAAAGCAGATTTGGTACGACTGTGAAAAGTGCCTCGAAAGAGCTGTGCCGCGCCGTGACCTTACCGCGAATACGCGATTTCACTCCATATCTTCAGCAGGCCAGGTTCCGTGCCACCACCGCGCCACGGTACTTTTCACAGTCATACGAAATCTGCTCCATGTATTAGATAGTACATTACGCACCTGTGTCTTCTGTAGTGATGTTGACTTGGAGGCTACGCAGATCAAAATGGAATGAATCGAGAATAGCCACCACAATTCTGAAATAGAAAATAAACACAACAAAAGTCAGGGAGAACGCGTATCAGTATCCTCGTCTGCTCGGGAAGAGGTGTCGAAGTAGACACCGAAGTTCTGACGTCTGCACCATCGTTTTTGTGGCTCTGCGAAGCTGGAGTCACTATTCTCGTCGGGATGTAAGTATGTTAAACGTCCCAGGCGTTTGAGTGCCACAGCAACCCCATGTCTCACTAGGCGATCTTTTAGTGCCGCAGCAACCCCAATACAACGGTCGCACAGAATTGTCACGTAGATGGCAGATATCGGGGTTATTATGACAATGCCTGGTCAGCGCATCGATGTGGTGAATAACAAATACCTATATCTCCCCTTTGGGGAATATTTGAATACCGTATGGCTAATAACTATGCTCTATTTTGCTACTATCTGCAGAGCCACATGCATGCATTATGTGCCTATTTTTCTAGCCTGCTGCGACAAACATACTTCAAATCTCTACCTGACTGTGGTCTTGTGTTTGTCTGGTTGCCTTTGCAGCGCCTTCAAGTATTGACGCAATAAATGGGAATACTTGGACCAAGGAAGGCAAGCCGATATTGCACCAATAGTGGCGATAGCTTGCGTCAGTAGGTTATGATCCTTAGCAGCGCTGTAGTCATGGAGATAATTGGTTACCAGGGGCAACATGTAGGCTACCAAGGTTGAGTGAGACAGCGCTTTGTTCTGACAGTGCGTTTCTAAGCGACGGAGTGCACGGATACGACGATGAAGCTGCATGGGAGTTAAATAAAAAATGATTTGTTATAGTGAAATAACCATAATCATTATTGTGACCGATCCCGCTTTATTGTTCTACTCCCTAGTTACTGTTACTTTGGCATAGAGCATGGAAAATACACCGATTGCAGGAAAGTGTTAGAAGTTTGCTCATAGTATATGGGTTTTTTATATTTCCATCACGAAAAATTGAAGAATTCATTAATAATCTTCGAATTTCGAGTTTGTTGCTGGGACATTTTGAATTCCATAAGGAAAGCTGCCCATTGCTTGTGATTAATTAATCAAAGACGGGATCGGTCTATTACTAGGAGTTTACATTAGCACTGTGGACCAGGGGCCGGTTCCTAGAAGGTCAGTTAAGAGTTATCAGTAGATAAACACTTAACCAACGGATAAATCCTGAAGAAATCCTATACAACAGATAACTTTTATCCATGGATAACTTTATCGAGCCTTTCAGGAACCGGCCCCTGGACTCTAGAGGTTGTGCTATTTTTATCTTCAAAATTTTGATTTCAAATTGTCATAATAAGTCATTAAGAAAGACCTTGGGGTCAGAAACTATTCCTTAGATTGTGAATGCATCCAGTAAGAAATGAGATTCAATGAATAGCACAATTCTTTATGTGATGGCGATAAATAAAACTTAGTAGAACATCCTGAGGTAGCATAGTATTTTACTAACTCCAAGAGTTTCAAAGGATTTCAGAAGGAAATGGTATTCTATAAATAGCATCAATTATATTGTATTGGCGACAAATTTAGTAGTAGAGAATCAGCAGTCCTGGTATTGGACTCCTGAGATTCCTAACTTCTAAGGTTTCAAGCAATTTCAGTAAGAAACGGGATTCTATAAATATACAAAATATATTGTCACGGCACCAAACTAAGAAAAAGGTCAAAGCCCTTGAGCTCCCGTTTGTGACTAACATTGTACTATCTGAGTTACCTGAATATGCCGCATGTTTTCAAAAAAAATCCGCCTCCGGGTCGCTGTCAGTTAGAATACGCATGTCTTTGAAGCAAGGCCTGTCAAACTGCCGTACCATAGTGGACAGAACTGCAAGGAATTCGTTTCTGGCAGACTAAAAACAAACAAAGTAGGTGAGTATATGATCAGCGCCATCCGTCCCCATTGCATTCGCGATTGGTTCCATCGTAATAAGAGCTGCGACGACGGCAACGAGGACGACAACGGCAGAGAACAATACAATTGATTACAGAGCACAATGCACGCACGTGCATATTTATGAACGCAAATGCATTTCAGCCGTTTTCTTCAGAACTAGGACGTGAAACCGCTACGTTTTGCGTTCAGACGAAAACGTGAGCGCGACCGAGTTTGTTTGACATGATTGCAGTTGGATGTCAATTTCCTGCTATCAAAGTTAAAATACAATGGTGAATTCCAAACTGTTGCTGAAAATTGATCCAGTCCACCTTATGGCTATCCCCGACGAACGAGACTGAGTTCTTTAACCCTTTCACTCAGAGGCTCCCCCGACTAAATCAAAGCATTTTCAACGAAATTTTAAGAGAGGAGAATTTCATAAATCATCCATTAAGTGATGAGCAACAGATGCGGCACCAAATTCTCCCATCAAAATATTGGAAAGTGTGTTGTTTTGAGTAAGGAGAAGTGCTCTTTTGGTCTTGAAAGTAAAAGGGTTAAACGCAAGCCGGTAAGTTTGCCTTACCTCACTCTTTGCTCTAAAAGCCAGTTTACAAGACGGCACAACAGAATTGAGAATGAGCTCCTCAAACTCTTCATCGTCTGCCCTTGCTGACACTCTGTTGATCACGGCATTCAGGCAACTGACTGCGCTGTCGCGAATGGACAGATCGTCCGAGCGGTGAATATAATACAAACAGTTATGTAGTAATGGTATTATGTGATCAGCTGTTAGAAGTGGTGGAGAACCGGCTCCACCGTTGCTTGTCTTTTTAACAACAGTTTCCTCAACATCATCAGCACCCTCCAAAATCATTCGACTCGCACACGAGAAACCCAAAACTCGTAACTCGAAATCGGGTTCCTCGATTCGTTTCGGGTCCCACGAGTTCATATTAACGACGACATTTGCGACGTGTTCAAAGTTTGAATTGAGTCTTGCAATTTCTTCGAAAATCTCACCCAAGTATTGTCTCGAGCTTCGCGCGTTCAGTTGAGAGAAGAACCTCCCAAATGATTTAGAAAACGAGGATGGGGTTTCGATGTTGGGTAAAAGGTTTTTTATTGTTCTAAGTGTGTCATTTTCTATTTCCTCTCGCTGTCTCATGTGTAGGAATGGTAACAAAAGCTTTATAAGTGACGCTGAGTCATCGGCTTCTTTGACGAATGGACTTATCTTGGACAAGATGGAAAGCTCAAGTTTTGGGAGAGCTGACTTGGACTTCTTGAAACCTTGTTTTTTCGTCATTTTGCTGAGAGTTTTCACTGTCTCGCTGAGGTGTTCGAGAAGGGCGAAGACATGAGGAAGAATAACCTTTGTTCCATAAGACGGTGGTGACGCTTTTTCTGGTACAGAGCACTCCCTGGAATTGACAGGAAAATACCTTGGCATTAAGGTTTTAGCGGCGAAAGCAATATTTTCTTGGATGTGGAGAGGAGGAGAGGGGACCACTATTGCTCATCCGGGACATTCCACAGAAATGACACATTTCTGTCACGTGAGTCATGCAATTATACTCCCTTTATTAGATTTGATACCACTACTCCCAGGATTCTTTTCGTAGTTCGTTTTGTTTCCCTCATTAACACCATTACCTTGCAGCTTCAAAAGGAGCTCAAACTTTTGAATAACAAAACGAATTCGAAGAGGATTCTGGTAGTAGTGGTATCAAGATGTTATAAGGGGAATTGTGAATTGAGAACACCAAAAGCACTTTTGAAGAAACAGCGATACCAAATTGAACAGTCTGCAGTAGGATTTCAAAGAAAACTCGCAAACAGGCACTCGGAAGCTAGAATTTCGTTACACAGTCACGTGAGTCACATGGAATGACCGATCTTTTTATTCTTAATAATTATTATTATTAAGGAGGGTTCGTCGGTAAAAAGCCTAGAAAAGCAACGGTAGATGACGTGACGTGATGTGACGGCAAGAGGGTCCAACGCACATATTTGGGATAATATAAATTAGAAAAAATATCGGGTTGTTTGCCTTTTTATTTCGCAAACCCCAAAATTATTGAGGGCAGTGCCCCCGGGTCCCCTGCCCATGGGTACATCAAACACGCTGTAGGGTTCTAGAGAAGAAACGACAATGGAGACTAGATATATAAATTTAGTATAAACCAACTAATGGTATATTACAAATCCTGCATTCTGATTGGCTGAGCTACTAATGGTCTATTAGTGATAGACCGTGCATGGCAAAACCACCACCTTTCTTTGCAAGAAAACGTGATTTTTTCAAAATAAAATAATGGAATTAATCGCCAAAACCGACCAACTAGTTGGTTTATACTAAAACAATTAGACCTCTCGTCCTCGTGTGCTATGATATCAATAGACCATTCGGCCATCGGCCTCATGGTCTATTCATCATAGCACATTCGGCCTTGAGGTCTAATTGTTAAATATACTTTAAAAAAACACGGTAGTTCTTTCAGCGATGCTTCTGATACAACTGGCGACTATAGAGACTATGGAGCTTTGAACTCATCAAAGATATGTAGGAAAATGGCGCCATGAACTGCCCTTGAAACAAAACAAACAGACAGACGGATAGACGGATAGAAAGGCAACACTTACGAACAAACAAACAAACCAACAAGCAATCAGACAAAATACACACAAATGAACAGGCAGAAAGAAACGCGAACACACACACAAACAATTACAGACACACAGACAAACCAACAAACGAAGGAACAAACAAACAAACAATGCCTAAGACAAACCTACCTAAGTTCGGAGCCATACATGGCTAGATCTACAACCCCTTCAACTGTACCAAACTCTCCCAGACCAAGTAGATTATCAGTGATCTCCATTACCATGGCAACAACTGATTGACTGACATTTTCCGTCTTGAGGCAGCTGTACACGTGATCTATGATTGACAGGCCAGATCCATTTGACGGTTTCCTTGACAACAGCGGATGATAGCGTGGGTTTTTGCTCCAACAGTGGAACAATTTCAAGAGTGGGGTGGGGTTTTGGATGCATTCTTGGCGAAGACTTTCGACCTAAAAGAACAAACAGAGAAAAAGATCATAACGCATTCAATTAAGTCTAAAATAATGGCATTCCTCGCTTGTTCTTTTCCTTTTCCCTGTGAATTCTACCTCGCACCCCTCCGTCTTTCCTTCCCCATTCCTAGCGTCTTTTAATTTATTAGCGTCCACCTTGGACATGACACTGTCTCAATCACGACTAGAACAAAAATAAAAGTTTCAATTTATCAGCGTTATGGAGCACCAGAAGCATTAAAACAGTGGAACAAAACCCAAGAACAAAGACCTTAGAACGAGACAACTGAATAGAGTACAAAGACTTCGAGCACCAAAAACAAAGTTTTCCGTAACACCAAGGAATATCCGAAAATGTAATTGCTTGAGCCGCGCTCGCAGGCGGCGTCGTTTTGTGTTTTTCCGGCTCTTTCGCGTTATGCAAGATTTCGTGTTCCTGAATTCGTGGGCTCTATTCTATAAATTCAAATTATTATTATTACTAGCTGAAGCCCGTGTAAAATTCACGGAGTGTAAGGGGGAAATTTATTTTACTTAAAGTGTTCTCTGTTTAAAAAACGGAAAAAATAAAAATAAAATCACAACGGCCAAAATGGGGGGAAGGGGGTCATCTGATTTCCCCTTCAATGAACTGCTCGATTTACATTACTAATAACCTCCAATCAGCATGAGTACCCCGTCCCCTTATGTCGAAATAAATGAAGTGAGCACAAAAGCATTTTTTTTTTGCACTGGTCTCCCTGATTTTGGTGCGCCAAAATCACGCGCATGTCAGTGAGTCCGTCTCTCAAATCGGTCAAAGAAGCCGCGAAAATTGAAAACGCAATTACCTATAACATAAATACCATTTTACTTCGGAATTGTTTGCATGTTTATCATATCTCAGTGAGGGGAGAGAAGAAACAGGTCAAGTAAAAATGTTCTAAGAAATTATTAGTTTATGATAGGATTTATATTTTGTGAAAATTATTCATGACTTAATAGTGAGCGCGCACTGTGAAGAAGGCAGTGGTGTACGTTTGTTCATTCTTGAATTAAACTTTTTCTCAGCTTAAAGTTCCAATTAAAATTATCCATGCACATAACTGAAATTATCTGTAACAGAACCATTTAGGTTTGGATGTCTATGGTGCTTTTGGCTGTGCGAACTGAGTTCTTTTTTACTTTCTGTGGCTGATTTCAACGGCGATGGCGGCGATGGTGGCTTTGTCCCTCGCTTAATAATATCGCTTGAATTAGAACTCGGCCCAAAGTGAATCTTTTCCAACAAAAACATGCCCACTGGAGGGATTTCCTCCTTCTCTTCGGGATTGTGTCCTTCATTTTGCGATACAGAGTCAGGATTTATACTTAGAGAATATTATTCATGGTTTTGGTTTGCGTAAATTTGTCATTTCGATTAATTTCGACTTAGGGGTGGACCTGGGGGGATCAGGTTGTGCAAGAACTTTTTTTCAAACTCGAAGGCCATGTACGAATATTTTGTTTTTCGCAGACACACAGAGAAAATATCTTGTAATACACGTTATACATACATACCGAAACTTGTCAGAGTGAGAAGTGACAATTTGGATCCTTCAACATTCATTCAGTATTATATTCGTCCGCATGCCAACAGACCGTCAATTAGACAAGCACAACCTACAGATAACTTTTGAAATTGTTTTGGGTGCTTTAAAAACCTTCAATTGAGCAGGCGTTCGGATTGGCCTTTGCAAATGTCGTGAACTAAAATCCAACAGAAAACGAGCAAAATTGATCGATAGTCTATTAAAGTAATGTTAAAACTGGTACAAAATGCGACGACCAGAACCGGAGAAGTAATACATATTACAGTACGACTTATTTTTTGGAGAGCTGCCCTAAAAAATAGAGACAATCGCAACTAAGATCTGGAGTTCGGGCTCCCTGTGCTGGGATCACGTGTCACGCGCTGTCTCCTTTGGGAGTTGACTGTATGAATATCAGAACGAAGCTTAACTACAAACTTTGCCGTGAAAATACGCTATTTTCCTTTCAACCTCTGGCAAAACAAATGGAGTAGTGCTAAAGATCATGATGTTTGTACTTGTGTGCCGAATTTAATGGAATTTCAGTCAAGTGGAAATTAGGTGCTAGTGGAACTTTAAGTTAACTTTCCATTCTCATTTGCGGATATTTCTGTCAACTAACGCTTCCCTGATCCGTCCAACATTCGTGAAAAAAGATCAATATAAATTAAGATTCCCGTCGTATGAAATGATCCAGTGATGCTATCTTTTAGCTACTGCTATCTACTGACTTTGCTGAGTATCTACTGACCATTCGAGACATTTCGGCGCTTAGAAGAACAAAAGAACAGTTGAATTGACATGTTGAGCTGGATGCAACAAATACACGTGAAAAGGGTTTCAAAGGCGTCGCGGTGGAGAGCCTTGATGCCTTGATGTATTGTAAATCCAAAACAGGGAAAAGTCCCTACAATGAGGGTAGTCAAAATAACGACATTTAAAAGGAGGAATACATCTCGTACAAACCGGAAGGCGAAAACAAAAAACAGGTATTTAGGAATAGATAAACGACTGAAATTTATTTTTATTTGTGTAATGGCACAATAAAGACTGCAAGCTGGTCTCACATTTTGGCGTAAATCTTTAAGGCGCTCGCTCCTGCTTGAATTTCCTTGAATTCCTTTATGTGATCAGTGACAATTGACTTCAACGGAGAAATATCAGACGCCGCTTCTGGTCCGTTGACTCAATACACTGAATTCACTTCACGCTAAAAACATACAGCTGATATATTTCCAAATCCTGCGGGAAGAACAGCTAATACTATTTAAGTCTCCCAGCGCTCGGCCATTGACCTTTACCTTTTAGAGTGTGAGAGCGTTACCCAAGTATCAATTAACGCATAGACCTATTGTTGATCTAGCGATGACAGCTATTGGACACGCGAAAGACCCTCCGCCAATCAGAGAGCGAGTTTCTACCCTGCTCTCTCCAAATAAGGGAAAATCCCCTGCATGGCATGGCTCACGTTTCAACGTGGAAGAGGTTTTCCAAGAAATCCACATAGCGTGCTCGCTAAACAGTAAACAGTAAAACCAGAGTTCTACCGAGACTATTTGCAGGCTTCCTAAAGCCTTGTGTTTGTGAATAGCAAAGCGAATCAAGCCGTCAAGCTTTCTGTGGCATTATCTTTGGCAGGGCCATCGGTTCTTCGTTATGGCAGCCGAGAAGTATGAGAGACAACAGGAAAGGACCGAAGCAGCCGAAGAGTACAAATCCTTACTTGTTATTAACAATGCGCGTGAGTCGGACGTGACTCTTTACATATACTGCATATGGGATCGAATATGTTGCATTTCTTTCGAGTCTAAAATAATCAGGCCAAATGAAAAACATCTTTATCGGTACAAGACGGAATACAAATTCAAAATCTTTGCTAGATCTAAGGACAGAAAACGTAAAGAGAATCTGCGAGGTCCTGAAAAATGGAATGGAGACAAGTTGTTTCGAGTAGTTGGTGAGAATGGTTCAGTTGAATGCAACGAAGACGATCTTGCCAACTACCCAATGGAAAAACAAATAAGTCTTCGAAAACTACACCGTAACAAGGAACTGAAAACTACGGCTGGTGGACGAAACCTGTATGACATTTTAGGGCTGGACATTAAAGTGATGCGTAAACTAAAGACGAAAGATGAAAAAGAAGCTGCCCTCAAGAAAGCATACCGCAAACAGATGAAAATATGGCATCCGGATAAGCATGGAGGGGATGACAAGGTGGCTAAAGAGATCATTATGGCCTACAAAATTCTGCGCAATGAAGAGACGCGAGCACGTTATAACAACATGGCTGACTACGACGAAGGGTGGATCTCTTCCGCGAGATGGAGAGCCCTTTTCAAGCCGGAGCGCGTCACTGAAGAGCAAAGGAAAGCATTTTGGAAACGAATGCGTTATTTTTCCGTCTCGGCTATAATGATGATTTTAGGATTGCCTGCCATGATCTTTAGTGCTGTTGCGGCCACTCCACTGTTCATTTTTCTCGGAGGTGGGCTCTTTGGAGTTGGGTTACAGTCTTTGCAGTACACAGTGAGCAGATCTTCTGTTGCTGACGGTGTTGACGGGAAAGGTTGGCTTATCAAGGCAGGATTGGGTGCTGTAGCTGGTGTTGCGATGGGGGGTGCTGCAGTTGGAATCACAAGTGCCGCAACCGAGCTTGGAGGTGCTGCTATAGAGTCAGCAGCCGTCTGTGTTGAGCAGCATATAGAAACTGAAGCAGCTATGCGAGCAGTTGTTACAGTGGCAGAATCTCTCGCCTCTGACGCACAAAGAAAGAAAAGCGGAAAAGCGGTAACATTGAAACAAGCTCTTGTTCGGGCCACTCTTAGAGGGGCTATAGGAGCAGCTGCTGGCGTACTTGGAGGTTTAGTAACAAGGGCATTTGTCGGAAGCAGGGCATCCGCCGCATCTGTGAATCTCAAAGAGGACATTGGTGAGCATATGGCAATGCCTGCAGGAGGAAGACGGCTGGGAAATAATGTAATTCGCAATGTGAGTCGAGCGCTCACGGAAAACGGGACAGAAGCAGTTTTAGGTTCCGCTGCTAATGCAGTCGAGGAACGATTAGATGATAAAGTTGAGAATCAACCTCCTGGCGAGCACCTCAAGAATACAGCTCAAAATGTTGCCGCGCCGTATGCACTTCACGCAGTTAACAAACTACGTAGCGTCCTTGCCTCTCATGAAATCAAAGAAGAGCGTAAAGTCAGAAAGAAACCTCTCAAAAATAGAGGAGTAACACTTCAGGCTCGACTGTCAGAGGGAAATGATAACGCTCCCGATGACCCCGTAATGCCAGGCCTAAATGAGTTACAAGACGACGAAGATGATGACTTTACTGATGGCAGAATCAAATACATATCAACAGGAGACTGGGTCTCCAAAATGATCGTCACCTACGTACAGAATGGTACAAGAACGACAGAGTCAGTACGAGGAACTGGAGAGTCCATATACATTCCCAATGGTTCGACAGAAATCCAAGTCAGATTCAAAGTAATGCGCCCATTCTGGGGAGATATTTGCAAATACAACCGGTTCAAAAAACTGTGGATGAAGCCTTCAAGACCACACATATTTGAGTACGCAAGTTCAGTGACGCGAACGTTTACCATAGCGGGTAACCTTTGGCGGGAGGCTGTCATGCGCGTTAGCGATGAATTGCATGATGAGACAGGCGAGTTGTGAAAGATGACGTCATTAGAAAGTCGAAAACATAAAAAGGTAACAGACAATTTAAAATGTTACAACGTTAATAACGTTTGATGCCCTGAATAAGAGCCGAAGTAAAAGGTATTTTAAGATAACTTAAAAGTTTTCTTTCAACATAATTTTGGCAGAATTGGTTAAGGCTTTCTAAATACAGTAAAAACCCGTGTGTAAGAACCTACAATGTTCAAAGTTTGACTTATCAAATTCATTCCTTATTCATAGGATGCTTATCCAATCTCTGCACTGGATTCCTATCAGGTGACACTACTTGTATCCCCCGATAAAGAATGGCTAGTTCTCTGATATAGAATACTAATTCTCTATCAGACACATTCCAGTACAATCCCCCAGTCCTAAGGCTGAAGGGTACCACTCTAGTGAAGTCCAAATAGGGTCTTCTCTCTAGGGCAGTACCTGAAAAAGGATTTCACCTGAGAGACTATATGTTGTTTTAGTCCGGCTAGATCCATGTGGGACAGGGCTCACACATTTTGCGCATGCTTTCTACAAAATGTCATGTCCCATATTGAGCTAGGCAGACTAAAACAACAATTTTCAATGTTTGACATAGCAGGGTTCTTATACTTCGGGGTAGTTATTGGAAGTTTAGGCTACGTAGGTTCTTAATAAGGTTGAGATGGATAACATGGATTGTTGTAATTACCAGAAAATGGAAAGAATGTGTTTTTTCCTTCATTATAAGCATTTTAGTCAAATCAAAAATTCCAAAAGTATGCTAATGAGGTACCGAAAGAGTTGAAGTCGATTTCTTTCAAAATTTAGCCACCTTTTCAAGATTTTGTTAGAAATCTTACCTTTCTATTGGCTTTTGATGAACTGGCAATTATACGTTTCTAGGAGTATTTTAGAACCTCAACAGAATCAAAACATTGTCACGGACAGACGTTCCTTAAGACATATATTTTTAGACAAACTCATTTATAATTCAAATTGTATTTATTTATCAATTATATTTTTGCTTAGAAGCGTGTATCACCCGGATATGTAATAACCAACAGGATTTGTAATAACAAGCAACCGGATTTGTAATAACAAGCAACCGGATTTGTAATAACAACAGGATATGTAATAAAAATCAACCAGATTTGTAATAAAATATCAACCGGATTTGTAAAAAAAATTCAAAAGGACTTGTAATAGCATAGCTAACCGGATTTGTAATAACCAATCAACGCGATTTTTAATAATCAAAAAGGTTGGAAATGCGACGTTAAGTAAAACCCCGCGTATAAGAACCTAGATTTTTTAAGTTTAGCCTAAACAGGTTCTTATATAAATGGTCATCAGAGTTTCCATAGCAACGGAACAGCGGGTCACTGTTTCTAAATAGCAAACCTTCCACGTGAAATTCGATCTAAAATTTTAAAATGACACATCAAGCGCCAATCCTTAGGTAATTGTCTATACGTATACAAAGTTTAGAGAAAATTTGTTAAGCCGATTTTAAGGCGACTTTTTTGCCTTTGAAATTCAAAACTTTTGACTTGCTTTCTCATAATAATATAATTTAATGGGAAAAAGGCTAGCAAAATCTTTTACCTCAAAATTCATCCCAAGGTATAGAACTACTTGTTTGCCAAATTTGATGCCAGGAAGTGCTTTTGATTTTCCATAATGAACATCGACGCAAACTTCAATTTTTGAGCAATTTCGCGAATATCATTTCGAACACAAAAGTACCTGATGGCGAAGTTTTTTCTCGCGCTCTTAAAATTGATCATATTAGCGAGATGCTGTCCGCGTAAGAAAAAAAAATTACGTCGCGGATAGCGCCTGGTAAAATTCTAAAGTTCACCACCTTCTTCCTAGTTCCACTCCGACACTTTCATCTTTCCAAATCAAAACACCATTTTGACGCGTTATTACAAATCGTGTTGATTGGTTATTGCAAATCCGGTTAGCTATGCTTTTACAAATCCTGTTGAAATTTTATTACAAATCCGGTTAATATTTTATTACAAATCTGGTTGATTTTTATTACAAATCCTGTTGTTATTGCAAATCCGGCTGCTTGTTATTACAAATCCGGTTGTTATTACAAATCATGTTGGTTATTACATATCCGGGTGATACAGAAGCGTCATCAACCGCCTATCTATATTATTATAATCGGGTTGTCTGCGCAAACGTTTATGATTGGCTAAATCGTTCGCAATCACTCCGCTTAGGCCTGAAGCTGTGCCGCCAAACGAACGGTTCACAAACCTGCAGAGAAGGTGGAAATCTCTCCATTGGGCGTGTTTTGGTTGGAAAAGATTCACCCTGGGCTAAGTTCTAATTCAAGCGATTTCTTAAGCGAGGGACAAAGCTGCCATCGCCGCCATTTTGAAATCTCCCACAGAAACTAAAAAAGAACTCAGTTCGCACAGCCGAAAGCACCATAGTCATTCAAACCTAAATGGTTCTGTCACAGATTACTGTCAGGAATGTCCAGGGATAATTGTTATTGTTATTTGAACAAACGTACACCAGTGCCTTGCTTTCCTGTTCGCGCGCTAAGGCGAAATGAGTGACAAATTTACACAAAGCAAAGCCACGTGCAAATCTATGAATAATATTCTCAAAGCTTTACGCTGTATCGCAAAACGAAGGACACACACCCGAAGAGAAGAAGGAAATCTCTCAAGAGGGCATGTTTTTGTTGGAAAAGATTCACCTTCGGCTAAGTTCTAATTCAAGCGATTTTTTCAGCGAGGGACAAAGCCGCAATCGCGGCCATGTTTAAATCTCCCACATAAACTAAAAAATAACTCATTTTCCTCAGCCGAAAGCACCATAGACATTCAAAACTAAATGGTTCTATTACAGATTTCTTACTATTATGTGCAGGGATAATTTTAATTCGAAAGATTTGAGCTGACAAAAATATTCATTCAAGTTTGAACAAACTTACACCACTGCCTACAGAGCGCACGCTAAGCCATGAATGAAATTCTCTATAAAAAAACCTATGATAAACTAAACATTTCTTAGAACAATTTTACTTTACCTGTTTCTTCTCTTCTCTTACTGAGATATAATAAGCATACAAACAATTCCGAAGTCAAATGGTTTGTCTGTGTAATAGGCTTGCGTTTTCAATTTTAGCGGGTTCTTCGGACTTAGACAGATTTGAGAGCCGTACTGACTCACACGACACACGTGCGTCATTTTCTCCACCAAAATCAGGGAGACCAGTGCAAAACATACAAAAAAGGCTCTGGGGCTAACTTTATTTATTTCGGCATGGGGCAGGGGGTCTCAGGCTGAGTCTTCTAACGTCACGAAGTGACGGGCTGTTTTCTTGTGACGCTTTATAATTTACCTATATTGTTATTATTATTATTATTTAATATATTAGTTGATATTATGTAAAATGAAGTAAAAATTTGCAAAACACACGTGAAAAGGGTTTCAAAGGGGTCGCGGTGGAGGACCTTGATGCATTGTTAATCCAAAACAGGGAAAAGTCCCTGCAATGGGTGTAGTCAAAATAAAGAAAATTTACATCAATTGCACCTCAGGCTATACTGATAGCTTATATGCCAGTATTGTTGTGGAAACTCTATGGGCTGAGTTTTTGTGTGTAATAAATTGATTGAAATGGCCTCGTTTTTCAGGTTGCGAAACTTCACTAGCGAATCACCCTGAAAATCGGACTTTATGCAGCTAATAACTACACGAAGCACACTCTTCTCTTGAGCGGGGAAAAGGTGTTGGTTATCAGTTACGTAGGCGCGTCGGCGAAGCGTCTTTTGAACCCACTCTTCATTTTGAAGGGGAATGCATCCCGTACAAGCAACTGTTTTAGGACTAGATTAAGGCAATTGAAACAGTCCTTCGAGTAGATTTTAGCTGCATTAAGTCCGATTTTCAGGATGATTCGTGAAGTTTTGCAACCTGAATAACGAGCCCATTTCAATTGATTTATTACATACATACTCGTCAAATACGGTTTCCACAACAATTAATGTCTCGTGAAAGGTAAAAATGTAAAATTCATAAAATGACTTTTTTCCCGAAATTCATTTGATACAGCCCTAAAGTATATTTCTAAAACCCCAAACGACACGTCAACTGTTTTCCTAGGCTTCCATTGCCCATTCTTTTGTATTGCCCGCTACTCATTTTCTGTAATTTAATTAACTTTACCCGCTTTTTCTAGCACTTTAATTTTAGGTCAAATTTTCACCTTCGCGAAGCTCCTGACCCCGCACGATTTAAGATATCGGCCTCAAATTTTCTGTGTCGTTAGAAAACGATCACAACAAAAAAATCGTGTGAGGGAATTTTTATTTTTTACTCGAAAAAAATTTTATGATAAATTTTGCAGCCACAAACTGTAAAAAATGCGACTTTCAACTTCGCGACCTAATATTTCGTAAATATGCAAAATATCGAAAATCGCTGACACGGTTTTGCAGTTCATTTCTCCGAGATTAAAATCCGAGAAAGTGTGAAATTGTGCAACAAACCGCTAGTGGTCTGGAGCTTCTCAAGTAAACAAGGCAGTTTTTAGTTCGGGGTCTTAAAAATACAGGAATAATTTAAACTTCGATAAATTAAACAACTTCATAAGATAGAACAACATTTTAGCTTTAAAATGATAATTATCATAGCATAAATTGCGACGCGACGAGAATTTTTTTCCGAAGACACCCCTTACGGGTTTACAGAGACCTTAAGCAATAAAAAAACGGATTTCCGTGGTTTATAATGTGATAAACGCACGAGGGATGTTAAAAAACACGAGAAACGTTTTCAAGTGTTTTTCCAGCATCCCAAGTGCGTTTCTCACATTACAAACCCCAGAAATCCGCTTTCTAGTGCTTTTATAAAATAAGATTGCATCTGCCGTGCGTCTATAATGTGAGAATGCACAGCTCTCAACCAATCAGAGCTAATACTGATGTGAACTATCCTATAGCCCGTGGTTGCCCGTGGTTGCATCTGCCGTGCGTTTATAATGTGAGAATGCACAGCTCTCAACCAATCAGAGCTAATACTGATGTGAACTATCCTATAGCCCGTGGTTGCCAACGCACCGCTAGGCCGTTTCAGGCCGTTATACGGTGCAATGTTTTCTGCCACTTGTTTGCGAGACTTTCTGCAACGTTGCGAGACAGGTTACTGCAACCGTTGCAGCAAGTAGGATACGATTCTACCTCTCGCAACGGATTGTAGCAACTTGTTTCACATTGCAGCTTGTAACAGCCAATCTTGAAACTTGTCTCGCATCTTTGTTCCCAAACATAATGTGCACGTGCGTTCTGTATCAAAATGGCGCCGACGACGTCGAAATTGTCGCGCAAATAATAAAAATCCGATACGTTGCGAGCGACCATTGCGAGCTAATAATCAGCTGCAATGGCTCTTGCAACTTGTCCTCGCAATGATTGCGAGGCAAAGTTGCAGAAAACAATATAAAACAAGTCGCTACATTTAATAAGACGAAGTTATAAAAGTCGCTAGCCTATCTCATATGGCAAGATACCTATGCTAACTTTGTGTAATGAAACATTTTAAAATAAATTCGGACTTAGTTTGCGATGGATAATATTGGCGTACTGTTCTTAACAGGGAAAACTCCCTGCATGGCAGCAGTCACAATAAACAAATAAATGCTGAGTAGTATCTAGGTGTTTCGGTTGATAATACTGATCCATTGTTAACCCAAGAAAGGGAAAATTCCCTGCATGGCCGTGTAGTCATAATAAAGAACCTGAGTAGTATCTAGGTGTTTCGGTTGATAATACTGATCTATTGTTAACCCAAGAAAGGGAAAATTCCCTGCATGGCCGTGTAGTCATAATAAAGAACATTTGCATCCGCTGAGCACGCAGTTCGTGGCTATAAAAGGTAGCACTTTCCTAGCGCACACTAAACCGATTTCTACCGAAGCTATTTTCACGTTGTCAAAGGCCTCTGTGTGTGGGAATAGCAAAACGAATTCAAGCCTTCAAGCTTATGTGCCAATATCTTTGGCAGGGTCATTCCCTGTAAAAACGGACTGATCAAAATAACTAAAAGGAATTGGTCATCTCAGACTCATTCTATTGCTCTTGAGTCTGAGATGACCAATTGTTTTGGTTAAAATAACCGGTTCGTCATGGCAGCCGAGGAACATGATAGACAACAGGAAAGGACTGAAGCAGTGGAAGAGTACAAATCCTTACTTGTTATTAACGATGCGTGTGACACGGACGTGACTCTTTACATATATTGCACTTGGGATCGAATCTGTTGGATTTCTTTCGAGTCTAAAATAATCAGGCCAAATGAGAAACATCTTCATCGGTGCAAGACGGAATTCAAATTCCAAATCGTCGCTAGATCTAAGGACAGAAAACGTAAAGAGAATCTGCGAGGCCCTGAAAAATGGAATGGAGACAAATTGTTTCGAGTAGTTGGTGAGAATGGTTCAGTTGAATGCAACGAAGACGATCTTGCCAACTACCCAATGGAAAAACAAATATGTCTTCGAAAACTACACCGTAACAAGGAACTGAAAACTACGGCTGGTGGACGAAACCTATATCACATTTTAGGGCTGGACATTAAAGATGTGCGTGAACTAAAGACAAAAGATGAGAAAGAAGCTTCCCTCAAGAAAGCATACCGCAAACAGATGAAAATATGGCATCCGGATAAGCATGGAGGGGATGACGAGATAGCTAAAGAGATCATTATGGCCTACACAATTCTGGGCAATGAAGAGACGCGAGCGCGTTATAACAACATGGCTGACTACGACGAAGGGTGGATCTCTCGCGCGAGATGGAGAGCCATATTCAACCCGGAGCGCGTCACTGACGAGCAAAGGAAAGAATTTTGGAAACGAATGGGTTATTTTCTCCTCTCGGCTATAATGATGATCTCAGGATTATTTGCCATGTTCTATACTGTTGGCGCGGGCATTCCTCTCTACGTTGCTCTTGGAGGAATCCTCGGAGGTGGGCTCTTTGGAGGTGGGTTACAGTCCTTGCAGCACACTGTGAGTAAATCTTCTGTTGTTGACGGTGTAGACGGGAAAGGTTGGCTTATCAAGGCAGGATTGGGTGCTGTAGCTGGTGGAGTGACAGGAGGGGCTGCAGTTGGAATCACAAGTGCTGCAACCGGAATTGGAGGTGCTGCTATAGAGTCGGCAGCCGTCTCTTTTGGACAGTATGCAGGAATTGGAGCAGCTACGGGAGCAGTTGGAGGAGTGGTCGGATCTCTCGCCTCTGATGCAGGAAGAAAGTTCGCCGACGGAGAAGAGGTAACATTGAAACAAGCTCTTGGTCGTGCCGCCTGTGGAGGGGCTACAGGAGCAGCTGCTGGCGTGCTTGGGGGTGTAGTAACAAAGGCATGTGTCGGAAGCAACGTATCCGCCGCATCTGTGAATCTCAAAGGGGACATTGGTGAGCAAATGGCAATGCTTGCTGGAGGAAGACGGCTGGGAAATACTGTACTTCGTAATGTGAGTCGAGCGCTCACGGAAAACGGGACAGAAGCAGTTTTAGGCTCCGCTGCTAATGCAGTCGAGGAACGATTGGATGATGAAGTTGAGAATCAACCTCCTGGCGAGCACCTCAAGAATGCAGCTAAAAATGTTGCCGTGCAGTGCGGACTTCACGCAGTGAAGGAAGTAGGTAGCGCCATTGCTTCCCATGCGGTAAATGAAATCAAAGTACAGCGCAAAGTGGACAAAAGGTTCCCTACAACACCGTCAAAAGAAAGCGATTCTGCTTTTGAGGACACACAAAAGACTCGCCGTAGAAAAGTGAGGTTTGAAATGGATCAAGAAAATAACGAAAATCGAGTCAACTGGCTCAGAAACCGCGGCACAGCAGTTTATAAACCGCTCGAAAATGGAGGAGTAACAAATAATGTTCGACAGGGAAATGATAACGCTCCCGACGCCGCCGAAGATGATGACTTTACTGATGGCAGAATCAAATGCGTATCAACAGGATACTGGATCTCCAAAATGATCGGCACCTACTTACATAACGGTACAAGAACGACAAAGGAAGTACGAGGAACTGGAGAGTCCATATACATTCCCAATGGTTCGACAGAAATCCAAGTCAGATTCAAAGTCATGCGTCCATTCTGGGGCGATATTTGTGAATACAACCGGTTCAAAAAACTGTGGATGAAGCCTTCAAGGCCACACATCTTTCAGTACGCAAGTCCAGTTACGCGCACGTTTACCATCTCGGGAAACCTGTGGTGGGAGGCTGTCATGCGCGTCAGTGATGAATTACATGATGAGACAGGCGAGTTGTGAAAGATGACGTCATTTTAGGGTTCAAAATTAATAATAAACATAGTTGTAATTTTAGCAACATTATAAGCGAAATTTATAGCCGTAAATCCATTGGGAGAACACTTTAAAAACTGAAAGCACAGTCACAGTCGCTATTTACGCCTATTAGAAACTGGAAAAAAGTGTTATGTACCTTATTGGTACTAATGTTCGCGTCGCTTTAATTTCGCGATTTTCGCGATTTAAAAATAATCGCGAACTTAACGCGACGCGAAAAAAAATTTCCGCGAACTTTAATGTCGCGAAATTTAATATCCATCCGTATTTCTTGTTTTTAAATTTAATGAAGAATTCACGGCTACAATGTAAATATGTATTATATAAGTGCTAATAATATGGATGCAAAAATTTCTCGATTCTGATTGGTCGAGAGCAGTGCAATTACAAAAGTAATTGCACTCAAATGAGTGCAGGTATTTCATGAAGCTGATTGGCTAAATAAACAATGGATTTTGCTAACGAGCCAATCAAATGTGCGCTAGCTGTCACGCCACTTGATCTGTTTGAGCCTTGTCAACAAGATGGGAGATCAATAGATGGCTTTGGATGGAGGGAGAAATTCGGTTCCTTTTCATGAAAATCACCTTCCGAAACCCTTGGAAAGCAAAATGTGAAATCCTTATGGATTTGAGCAAGACTTGTTTTAGTTTTCATTCTTTGTTTTGGAAGGAAATGAAGGGAAAATCTTCGTTGACTGTGAATCTAGCGGCGAGAAATGCCAGCGATGAAAATGAACTAGAAGTCTACAAGAACACATGCGATACGGACAGTTTTCCGGATCAAATTCCTGTCAATCTTGGTTGTTTAGCTGTTACAAGAAAGTTTACACAAGAGAATACTTGAGGTATGTCTTCTGTGGAAGTTTACCTAGCTATGTTCACCTTTCTGGACAATATTCTGCCCGTTTTTGGTGACCGAAAATGCACAAGCAACTATAAGCTTTCAAAAGCAATTCAAACTGAAAGAAACCAACCAATTAATTAATACAGGCTCTCTTATGTTATTTTACCTTGGAATGTGAAATAAAGTTTATGATTGTCAAAACAGAATCCCACCTGCTTCTAGCATAAAATAAATTTGTTGTGTCAAGTATATTTATGTCAAGTTAGGTTTTGTAAACTTTGCTCGCTTGTCTCGCACGCGTTCAGTGCATTTGTGGCCGCTGCAAATAAGGTCTTTCTGCGAAAAATTTTGCATCCATATTATTAATAAGTAATCATACGACTATTCTCGTTCAATTTGGGATTAATTACACTCGTGAGTTTTTCAAAAAGCTCAAATTGCACTCGCCCTAACGGGCTCGTGCAATTTCGATACTTTTTGAAAAACTCACTCCTGCAATTAATCCCAAATTGAAGTCGTATGATTACCTATACAAAAACGTTAAGCAGAAGGTGATTTATCTTTGGTTATGCTATGGCTAAGCTATGGTACACGATGCGCTTTCTATAGTTTGGTTTTGTTATGAGTTGATGATTTTCAGCAATAAGAAGTGTATTCAATTCTCGAAATAAAATGATTTTTTTTTCATTTTCGCGAAAATTAATTTCCTAAGCGAGTCCAAAATGTTTTGACTATTGTCTCCATTCAAGGTTCATCAGTTTCTCGTCGGTATTCACAACTTTTTCTACTTCAGAGGCTCCCACTGTATTTATGCGCCGTCGATGCCTATTCAGCGGTAGAGTAGAGAATTCGAAACTGGACTATTTAAAGGGGGCCAAGTCACGGTGATAATTAGGGACGGACCATTTGATATTTAATGGGGGGAGTGGCTAATTTTTTTTTGGCTCGATATTTTTTTCGCGTCCAGTTTTGCTGCTCGATTGTTTTTCCCTAGAACGTGACTGTGCTCGATATTTTTTTCCTGATATTTCCTTTTTTGGTTATCAATAAAGTGATCCCCCCTCATAGCAGTTAAACGTTTTCGTGATCCCCCTGCCCCCTATTTGACCTAGTAGAAGACAATTTAGAGGTAGTGGGGATCGCATTTTTCTTTCGTGCGCGCTAAGCGCGCCCGAATTATGATAAACGCATTTCATCAAGCCTCAGAGAAAGTGTAGATTAACATTCCGTTTTTTAATGTATAGTAAACAAATCCTGTAGGTTTTATTATCCATGCGCGCAATTGCGCGCCGAAATGACGAAATTATTATTATTCATTTGCTTGAAGCGCGGCCCAAATGACGAATTTCTATGACTGTAACGTCGAACTCACGCTTAATCTTCTTTCGAACATAGTGACTGCCCGTCAGGCCTTTCACATTTTTGGTGAGTTTGTTTTTCCTCACCAAGATAGACTTGTTTTTGTGAACGGTGCGAAGGTAGTGTCTTCGTTGCGCGAGTTGCCAAAGACTATATTAGATGATATTTTTTTTTGCTCGCATTTTTCCTCACCCTTGCGGGGCTCGGGAAAATATCGTAAAATACTCGTAAAATATCCGCCCGTATTACATGAAAAAACATCTAATAAGATATATGTATATTATCACTGTTGCTCTACTATATTTGAGCAAAAAATGAAATATGTTGCAAAAAAATCTGATTAGGCAAGCAGGCGAGAGTTCATTTAATGAATATGGTCATAAACTCGCCACGAATAATCCACAGCATGGCTCGCTGTTACATATTTCAACTAAGTTATTTGTTTCTGGTGAAGTTAAGTAGAAAATGCATATGATAGAGAAGCTGCTGGAATAACTACTATCTGCAGCTGTTTCACTCTTTTCATTGTCCAAATCTTGTTGAAAAAATTATGACCATCCCCCGAACAGGAAAAATTTGTACCATCCCTATAGGCACGCGAAAAAAATCAGGACCCTCCCCACAAAAATAGGAGCCTTCACATGTTCCTTATACCAAGCCTTGAATAGACATTGAGAAATAGGGAAATAGCGCGGCCGCAAGGGATTCCCAATGGATGTCCCAAGATAACAATTGACAATTTATAGGGGCAACTGGCCTTTTTTGAGATACACCAGAAGTCGCGAATCGTAATGCATTGTGGTCTAGCTTCGGTACAAACAAATCACCAAACAATGGGCAGTTTTTCCCAGTGGAATTCAAACTGAACTCCACTGGGAAAAACTGCCCATTATTTGCTGATTTGTTTGTACCAAAGCTAGACCACAATGCATTACGATTCGCGACTTCCGGTGTATCTCAAAAAAGGCCTATGGTGATGTTAATGGTTGATGTCTCTGCAAAGGCCTCGGAAACAAGTCAGGTTATTTGTAGATTTGCACTAACCTGCGGTGTGACAGCAGCCTCGAAAATGTCCTCGCATACGCTAGTGTAGTCATAGGCTGGAAATGTCTCGAAGAAGTCGATAAGACGCGTAATGGCGAGCTGGCGGATCACCTTCAGGAGTGACACATGCGGAGGATGCACCTGTAGACAGGTAGATGATTTTGTATTACGTTTTTTGGAGACGATTTATGCTAATACATAATGTGAAAAGAAAATAAACCATAGAAATTTGATACGCAACTAACAGTGTAAATAAGAACGATATACAAGTACAATTTTTATTTGTTTTGACGTCATGACGCGCCAACCTAATGGCTGATTCCATTTTTAAACCGCACCTATGGAAAATTTGCCAGAGGGGCTGTATTGGACTCTGGAAATTCCACGGGAGAGGGTGTGTCTGGAGACTGGAAATTGTTTTTTTTGTTTTTGTGTGTATACTCGTATAACCATGGTTGTTTTTTTGTTTTGTGTGTATACTCGTATAACCATGATAGTGCAATGCCACCTATGAACGTTTCCTTAATGAAAGGAGTGCAATGTCCTAGGGGCTATCTGGTCACGAGCGTAATGATCTGTAAGTTGCGTGTAATTATTGTGTTTGCGTCCATCCAAGTTTGCCTGCAGGTGTATTCATATAGCATGATAGTGCAATGTCTCTGTCAAGCACCTCACTAATTTGTGAGAGTGTAATGCTATTTAAGAGACCATCAGCTTCATCAGGTGAAGAGACCATCAGGTGACTTCCCAGGGCCATTTTATCTAAAAATAGATTTTAAGGGGTATTTTGCCAGAAAAAATGGAAATGAGGTTGGAAACTCCAGGGGACAGGGGCTTTTAAGGGAGGTCCTCAACCCCCCGGTGCGGTTTAAAAAAGTGCTCAGTCATTACAAGCAGATAACACATGCAAAAGAAAAACAAATTTAATATTGCACTCACCTGATCCCTCTTCTGCAGAGCATGCCCGCACGTGTAGAGAAGAGATAAACAGATCTTCAGTAGAGACGGCAGGAAGGCGGAGATGGCAAAGCCGACTTTGTGAAGGATTTGAGTCATCATGGTCAGAAAACCTTGTTGGATCTTCAAAGGCACCACACAAGACAGGTCTTGATCTTTGACTATGGAGCCTGCATCTGTGATAAATGAGTGCAAACAGCATTTAATTGTCATTTTCATTGTCATTGATATTGTCAGTGTCAGTGTCATTGCCAAAGCCGTGGTCATTGCCAAATTCATTGTCATTGTCATTGCTAAGTCATCGTCAAAGTCATTGTAATTGTCTGACAATGCCATTGTCGTTGTCATTGTCGTTGTCAAAGCCAAAGTCATTGTCACTGTCAAAGTCATTATCAAAGTCATTGCCAAAGTCATTGTCAAAGTCATTATCAAAGTCATTGTGAAAGTCATTATCAAAGTCATTGTCAAAGTCAAAGTCAATCATTGTCAATGTCCCTGACACTGTCATTAACACTGTCATTGTTACTGTTATTAGTGGCCGTGCACATTACCTGTAGAAAGATGCTTGAATGGGGCAAGAATAAGATCCATGAACACCTTCAGCTCATCTTCTGGGCAGCTCCCAAGGAATCGCAGCACGACGGAACGGCGAGCGCCAATACCCGCTTTCCCTTGAGTGCCTGCACCAGTCCACCTCTGCATTTTACCGTACAATAACCTGAAAATTAGCAATGAAGAACTCAGCGTCCTTTACAATAAGAAACAACATCGAAAGTGAAAGAGGTCGCAGTTAACGTTGCAAGAGTTCTCGTACGCGTGCAGCGGGACGTAAGAGATGCTGGCATTTTCGCAGGCACGTTTTGTGTTTACTTAAGGCCCGTTTACACTAGCAATTTTTGCCGCAATTTTTGTCGCACGAGTCGGGGCGATTTTTCTCGCACTTACGCGTCAACTCAAAATCACTAATGTAAACTATGTGCAACTCGGCGCGATCTGCCGCACATTTTGTTGCGTGATGTCGCGGAGGTTTCAAACATGTTCGAAACTCTTTGCAACTTGATGCGATTTGAAGAAAAAAGAGCACAGAAATCGTACCGGATTTGCATCTCGTTTACACTAGAGAGATGGAATTGCAACTCGCGCGAGAAAATCGCCGCGACAAATGCATCAAAAATCGCAAGTGTAAGCCAGCCTTTAGACCCCGTCCTTACGATTGCGTTTTCAATTTGTTACGGATACGACTACCGTCCACACGTATACGATGAAAATGATAACCGAAAACGCACTTTTTTGAAAAACGATACGCAACTTTCTGAAAACGATGACGTCATTCTCGGTCCCAGTTGAGTGCGCGTGCGCTGCACATGCGCAATACGGCTTACTGGGGTTTTCAAAATGAACACAATGATAAAGGAGTGGCTGACTTGACCACTACACTGTACCTCGCCCCAGTACTTACCGTATAACCACAGGCATGAGCCCCTCTCTATGTGCAGGATCCACCACAGCCTTCCCATCGTCTAGCGTGAAGAATGCTAACTCGTCCCTAAAGCTCTCGTCTTCTAGTAACTTATCGAGATGCTCCCTGTACGGCTCCATGTATGGGGATCTGTACGTTAGGAGACACTTGACGGCTGCCTTCTGTACAGCACCGTCACGATGCGCTAACATGGCCATATAGATTTTACGAACCTGAAGAATAGAAGCGGTAATTCTTAGAACCTAGCAACTCTGTTTTGCAACGGGGTGGTGGACTCCACTAGTGTTTGGGCGGGGGTACTTGTCGTACCTTTTAGGGTTTAAATTCCGGCCTCTGGTACCTTTTAGGGGGCAAAACACACAAAAAAGATAGGTACCTGTTTGGGGTCCGTTGTAGCGAACAAATCAACAATGGTATTATCAATATCACACTTGTTGGTAGCCTGAACTTCAGACGTATTTTCCCTCGTAAAAAAATAGGAGAGAAAATTACGAAGGAAAAAAAGCCTGAAAATGAGGCTAATTTGTTGGTACCTTTAAGGGGTGAAAAAAAAAACAACTAAGCCACGCCCTTTTTGGTAACTTTTAGGGGTAAAGTTCCTGACGAGCACCCCGCCCCCCCCAAAAAAGGGGAGTCCCCCCGGGGGTTTTACAGCTGTCTAATCGGTTTCTCTCAGAGCTCCAATTGGCGCAACGAACTGATGATAGCAGGACAAAACTCAAATAAACAGTCAGAAAAAACACAAACAAACGGACTGACATCAAAATGAAACTTTGCAGAGGTGCTCTTTCTGGTACTGCTTTTTTTCAATAATAACAAAAGTCGCTGTCCAGGACAAGGTAAAATAGTACACTAACCTGTGGTTCTTTCGAAAGGGCCTTGGGATTGTGGAACAGTCCAAACAAATTCAGATGAACACAGAGTGACTTGGTAGCTGCTTTGCGAAGGGTCTTGTGTTCTGGTTCATCCGAGCTTAAAGACTTGACTCTTTTCTCTGACGTTGACTCTTTTCTAGTACGAATATCTTGCGATGGCGCTGAGTTCTCATCGGAGAAGGCATACTCGGTACTTAAACAGAAAGTTGGTTGCACAATTACTCAGGTATCAATTAAGCAATAAAAGTACTTTCCGCGTGCTCTCTGCTTTCTTACAAACACGAGGGGGATGTTGGGAGAACTGATCAAAACTTCTGAAAGTTTTATCAGTTCGACCAACATTCCCCGAGTGTTTTAAGAAACCAGAGAGCACGCAGAAAGTATTTTTATTGCTTTTAGAAAATAACCTACACACGCGCGACAGCGTTGCGTGACAATGGTGTTTCTCAGGTCTCTTACAAACACGCTTTTTAACCAATCAGAATGCGCACATTTACAATACAACATAGGTGTTATTTTCTAATGAATTTTCAATTAAACGCAATCCAGCCCTCACAATAGCGTGGGCTGGATGTTAAGCGGCGCTAACACGTGATATTGAGCCTGCACAATATTTTGTTTACCCTAATCTAATATGCATGTCTGGTTGTACACTGAATCTTACTGGCTGAATTTTGGTACTTATGTACTGGGACCATGAATTTTGTATGTTATGTACCGGGACCACGCACTAACAAAAGGATTCCTCTGAAAAAGTGAACAAAGTCAAGTCAGGTTTCCTAACCATTCCAATCTATAAACTATGATTGAACAGAGACTTGCAGTTAAGGGTGGACCATTAGAAATTGGGGAAGGGGGCAGTTCACAAAAATTCGTGCAAGGCCAATCCATCAAAACAAATTTCTTGCAGAGATCCAAGCAAGTGAAAAGCATCATACAAATTCAGGAAAAAAATTATTGCATAACCTGATCCCCGAAAACACATCCAAGCGCAAAATAATTTCCACCCCCTCCCCTAATTTCTAATGGCCCACCCCTTATTCAACTTGTTTGGTACTACTATACGTACTATAAGTTAGAGCAGATTTTGTATGACCGTGAAAAGTGCCGTGATATGGCGCAGCCGTGACGTGGCGGTACGGAACCTGGCCTGCTGTAGATACGGAGGAAATCGCGTATTCGCGGTATGGTCACTGTCGCGGCGCGGTGCAACTTTGCCGTGGCACTTTTCACAGTCATACGAAATCTGCTCTAGCAACCATCCTTACCCTATAAACCGCAACAACAATGGCACAAGGTCACGTGACCTCATCTCCACTACTCCTGGAAACTCTGCCATCGCTTTCCACATGAGAAACCGGAAGTTACTGTGATCAGTTCTGTTGTCTTCGCGAGGGCCGATTGCTACCGAGTAGAGACTGGTGAAGAGCGTATGCAAATCAGATGGGCCTTCCTCAGCACGCGTGGGAGTCTGGGTAGGGGCTGGCTCGTTTAGCATGGTTTCTGCAGAATTATCAAATATTTATTAAGTATCACGAGGTTTTTTTTTGTAATAAAATATATACGAAAATGTACAGAGAAAAGCGAAAAATCGTGAATTGATTAAATTTGTATAAAAAACGAAACTATATACTAAAATAAAATCGTGCCCTTATCTCTGTCAACTTTTGATCTATTTCCTCAAAAACTGGGCAGGGTCAGAAATTATGAGATGGACAATGCTTTCAAGTGGTATTGATGGATTTTGTGACGTCATGATGCGTTATATCAAGAATATTTCGCCAAAAATTATCGACTTGCCGACACTCCTTAATAGAGCAAATCCTACTTGGAATATGTGTATGTTTCTTAGGAGGAAAATTCATTAAAACAAATAGATGTTGGAGAAGCATCGTTTTCTTGGTCGCCATTTTGTTTATTTTCTCGGATTTGGAAAACCACAGGTAACCCACGCGGATACGTAAAAAACTACAGCACTTTCTTGCTATGCGACAGCAGATTTCGTATGACTGTAAAAATATGCTGCGGTACGATCGCGGTCGCGGCGCGGCACGTAACCTGGACTGCTGTGTAGATACGGAACCTCGCCTTCTCCACCTCGTCGCAAAACAAATCACGGACAACCAATCAGATTGCATTGTCGCGGCAAGACAAATCACGGACAACCAATCAGATTGCATTGTCGCGGCAAGACAAATCACGGACAACCAATCAGATTGCATTGTCGAGGCAAGACAAATCACGGACAACCAATCAGATTGCATTGTCGCGGCAAGACAAATCACGGACAACCAATCAGATTGCATTGTCGAGGCAAGACAAATCACGGACAACCAATCAGATTGCATTGTCGCGGCACAGCAAATCATGGCAACCAATCAGATTGCATTGTCGCGGCACGTAAGTACTTGCCGCGATCGCTGCAAGGTACGGCAAGTCAAAATTGCATGGTCGCGGCACAAAATTACGGTCCTGATGTCCGCCACACACGGGCCGATCCCGACATGATTTTCTGTCGTAAAATTATTGTGCGCTGCTATACACGTGCCGTCACGTGTGTGGCTGCGCGCGATATTTTGTCACAAACTCATCGCGAGACACCAAACACGAGCCGATCAGTCAGTATTTTTTGTCTTGCGACGAAAAATCGGCCCGTGTGGTGACCTTTAGAACAAGAGCCAGTGAAATCGCGTAGTCGCGGCACGATCGCGGTTGTGGCACGTTCGCAGTTGCGGCGCAGCGAAACTTTGTCGCGGCACATTTCACAGTCATACAAAATCCGCTCTATTCCTCCCCTCACTGATCGTTTTTACCGTGTTTAAATAAAGTGTGTATGTTCTCACCTGTTTTTTTCCGCCGCCATCTGTAAATGCTCACTAAAAATCGCCCAGAATCTCTTCACATTACTTCCTAGGGCATGACTTCTGATAACGTCAATAACGGAGTCCCACATGGGGCTAAAATTGATATACAACTGCCCGATGAGATAACGAGTTGTGACGTCATGGTAGAATGCTGGTAAACTCTGATGGTGAGTCTGATTGAAGGTCAGTTTACGCAGTGGAAGCAGCTTTTCTCTGTAGTGGTGGAATGTGGCAGGGATTGATTCGGCGTCAAGGCAGACTTTGAAGAGGGTACATTTTCCAGGTGAGGGGTTCTGAGAATGGAATAAAAACTTTGACCATCTAGCTGTACAGGCTTGTCAGCCTACACAGGAAAATTTCCCGAAATCCAAGTATGGATTTAGTGTGGGAATAACCTAAAATACATTAAAAAGAACAATGCTTTTTGGAAACGTTCCCGGTGCTGCATTGTAGGAGAGCTGAAAGGACATAAAGATGTAACCTGCATAGCAAGCATTCCCATGTGTAGACTGCTTGCAGCCCCTTCTTCGGCGAATGTCCAAAATCGAGGGAAATGTTTTTTTACCTCGGCGGCGCGCTTCGATGTGTTTACGGCGTCGACGGAGTTACTCAGGAAAGAGGATGACGCACTTCACTCCATCGTCATTCGACATTCGAGAAAGTTACTGCAAGCAGTCTATCCCATGGGAAAAATAAACCATCACTGACTGATTGACACACTTCTTCACCTCTTCGCTTGGAGTGAGTTCTAGCTGGTCAAACAATACCAAAATCCTTAGAGTTGTCAGCCGCACAAGGTGAGCTGGGGAAGACAGGTTGCTAGCAACAAGTGGATAAAGCTGCTGCAGGTTGCCTGTGCTTAGAACGTCTGAGTTGCCCTGGGCACTAGCGTGACTGACAATACAGTGACATGCTTGAAGAATATGGACATTGTCTGGAAATGTTCTGTAGAATTAAGAATAGAAAAGATGTGCTTTTTTCCCTTCCAGGAATACAAACAAACAGACACACAAGCAATAAATAAAATGCAGATGAACAACCAATAAAGAAATACTTAAACACCTTATGCATGACTCAAAAGTACTGCCCTATTTTTGTTTGGTGCGGCTGGTTCCCAATTCCATGCTCTCTACCCAAAATGGCGCATTTTATACAACACAACACGGGCGTTTCTCAAATTCTGATCGGCTCTAAGCCATTTGTACATAAAAGTAAATACCACGGAACGCGCCATCATCAGCCCGCGCGCTAAAAAGAACCAACGAAAACACCGTTTGGCTGCGCACACATGGATTTTGTTTTTATTTTTGCTTTTTTGTTGTGGTATAAAACAAATGTCCCCCGATTTTCTGTCGTATGTCCTTGTATATACCACGACGGAATGATGTAATAAAGTGGTCTCCATGTACTGCATCATTCCGTGGTGTATATAAGAGGACATACCATGGAAAATCAGGAGACATTTGTTAAATGCCCTTTGTAAACCTAACATCACCATGACTACCACCATCAACAGCAAACAGGCTTCCCTTTGCTTGAGCATGAGATTCAAGTTTATGATAATATTTACTTCTGGGATGCTCAGACCACATTCTTGTGAGCTCTTTTACTTGATTAAGCATACTAGTAAGAGCATACAAAAGGCAATGAACACAGTACCTTAATAAACCACACACATAATCAAATCCCAACTCCTGTGTCCACTTCTCAGACTTCATGTTCAAAGAGATGTAGCACTGTATAGCTTGTGCTAGGACGTACATCCACTTTCCCTGGTTATCCGGGTCATCCACTTTGTGAAGATGAGAGGATGTTATTTGCTGGATGAACTGTAACACTCGTCCACTTATGAGCTCTTCATTCAAAGGCCTGAGTAAAACAATAATATGGCAAAACACTTTTCTTAGGATCACTTTAAATGCAATTTTTGTTACATTTGTTGCTGCAATTTTTCTTGTCCAAGTTCTAATTCTAAGTCGCTGCACTGTAAAAAAAAAGATGTTAATGGGCTGTTCCCAAACAAATTTGTACCCCCCTATCGAGGAACCTGGGTCGCTGTGTTTGGCCCTGGAATTTCCACAGGGTTTGCCGATTTTGACCCTGGAATTGCCACGGGGCCCGCGATTTTGACCCTGGAATTTCCACGGGGTCCGTGATATTGACCCTGGAATTTCCACAGGGCCATCCATTTTACCCTGGAATTTCCACAGGGTATTCATTTGCAACTGTGGAATTTCCACAGGCCAACAAGAGAATGAGGAATTTCCACAGGGGTTGCTTCAAATTTCCACAGGGGTTGTACAGAAGTCTGGAATTTCCACAGGGGTAGAGCTTTTTTCTGGAAATTTGGAGTTCCTCGATAGGGGGGTACAAATTTTTATGGAACCGCCCAATCTGGTGCAATTCCTATGCTCTATTTGTTCAAAAACACATTACATCACATCACTTTTATAACTGTTTCGTACACCTTGGCTGGTCACTAATTTTGATATACATGCTTAAGACTCTGGAACCAGGGTACCGTACTGCTCTCAAGTAACGTAACATCGACTCACGGGTCTTTCGAGTATAAAAATAGACTCGAGACTCGTGAGTCTATGTTACGTTACTTGAGAGCGGTACGGTACATTACCTAAGAGTTGGAATGCAAATCAGGACAGCCCAGGCCTCAGCCAAGCAAGTGTTTGACTTCAACTCCAACACATTTAAAAACTTGTTAAGTATCTTTGCTCCAGCCTTAGTGCCAAGCTTTGGAAAGTACAAAAGTCCTGCTTTGGATTTGGCATCATAGGGTCCTCCGTCTTCATCCTCTTCAATTGCCAAGATTATCTCCATTAGCAAAAATATGATCTCTTCAAAGTCAGGACAATCATCCTGATAAAGTTTCTGCTGGCAGAGTTGTAGAATCGGTGGTAATATATCTTGAGAAAAGTTCTTCCAGTTTATTAAGCTCTGTACAAATGCTAAAAAGTCCTTGAGAGGGAAATTATTTCTGAATATGGCTCTTGTAAGTTCTTTCTGAAATCTGTCTTTCGTGAGGTTATGGAAGTTATTGAGGAGCATAGATGACGATAGATGCAACAGAGAGGAATGAACTTGCTCTGGTAATCCTTGGGAATTAATAATACTAATAACAACCTGAAAAATAAAAAATAAATCTCAAATATTACAATGAAAAAATAATATCAAAACAAAGAATTCAATTCAATTTTATTACACACATTCGTTATATTCGTTAAGTTACATTCTTCAAAAGCACATTAAATTTAAGGAAACAAATAAACAGATTTGGAAATACATAGAAAAGACATTAGGGAATTGTGCATGGTGGGAAAATAATGTTTTAATTAACAAATTTAATTTGTCCAAATGACAAATAAAGTAAGAGGTTAATTTTACATGATGTATAAAATTTGGTGTATACTGCACCCATAGTGGATTGAGCCCCTGTCACAAAGAAAGTGTTATGCATTTTATTTTTTCGTTTGTGCGTGGTGTAAAACATTGTCATTTGTGCGTGGTTCAAAAGAAAGACGCTTGGGCAACGTCTTGGACAAAATGTAGTTTTTGAGTATTTTTACATTTGTTTTAAAGGTCGCATTTTCAACAAATGTAATTGTGAGAATTATTGCAAATTTTATATGCTGTAATAAAAAAAATGATTTTGCTGATGAAGAGAACAATTAAACAATAAAAAGAGTAGTGTCTCACCTCATAAACAGCTGATGGGTCTGAAATCAGTTCTCCTCCATTCCATTTAACCCACTGATCAGTAAGTTGTAATAAATAGGACAATTGGATGGCCACAGCATTCCTCTGCTCTTCCCCAAGCTTTGTGTCAGATAATTCTCTTTGCAGAAAATGAATTTCAGAAATAAGACTCTGTTCAACGATGCAGCCATGTTCTTTGTTTGTATACTTGGCCATAAGAGTAAAAGCATGTGAAAGTGCTGCAAATACCTGTGAGATAAAAAGGGATACATTTTTTCACAGTAACACAGAGATACCATGACTCTCCAAAATTTTAGCCTGCTTGTAGGCGGTACTGGGTGTTTTTATCGTGGAAAGCCCGGTCTGTTTGCTGATCGGGCACCATCTTTGAATTTTGAGGCGCGCAGCCCTGGGGGAGAGCGCAAAAATCGGGCAAAGGGGAGGGGGGAGGAGGAGAGGAAGAGAAAAACCGCCTGCACAAAAACTCTTGATTCTCACATCTGCCCCAACCCAGCATGACTTCCAACAATATTGTCACACATTCTCCAATCAAAATCGCAGAAATTCAAGCTGTCATGTCAATCAAGTGTTTTGATAAAAACAAACCCACTCGAAACTTGGAAGGGAAACCAAAATCAGTTCTAATCGGGAATTTGAGTTAGGGATGCAAATTCAATTTGGCTTAGCGTTGCAGGCATTTCAAGTTATCTGGTGGAACAGCAAAGCCAAATTAAACAACTAAAAAATCAATATTTGAAAATACAAGTCGCGATGCAATTATTTTAGCTGTACCATATGTAACATATGGCCTATTGATCTTTACAACTTACCAAATCCCATGGAAGGTCCTGAGGCATTTCCTCACTATCTTGGCAGGGCCCAAGTCTGTGTAACATGGTTGGTAACAGCCTATCTGTCTGTGAATGAAAGTGCTTCCTAACTCCTTTAATCATTTCAAAACATAAAAACCCAACTCCTTCCACCAGATCTTCATCATTGTCTAAAGATCCAAATAAGACACCCAACAGTCTGCTGTGATCTTTAGCTTTTCTGGTCAGGAATGCAAAACTTTCTGCTGCAAAATGTCTGATATAAGGTTTCTGGTGCTGGTTAAGAAGAGGAGAAAATAAGCTGAAAGATTGAAGCAAAATAGATTAGTAACAAAGAATGTTACATTGTATATGTGGTGCAAATCCTGAGTTATCCCTTTCTGCCCTGGATATCTAGAAAACTTGAATATTTTAGAATAACCTTTCCTGAAATTCCACCCCTACTTGCCCAGGAATTCCATAGGAAGGGGATCTGGGAAGTTCCAAAACAGTTAATTGTGTGTTTCCAAAAAATATTCATACCCCCCCACGGAAGGGTGTTGAGAAATGACCCCCCCTCCCCTCTGGAATTTCCGAAGAAAAATACAGTGTTTGTATGGAAAAGATCAGGTAAATTGACCCCCCCCACCCCTCTGGAATTTCCAATCCCTTCCGTAGGGGGGGGGGGGGGGGGGGGGGGGGGGGGGGGGGGGGGGGGTATGGATATATTTTGGAAACACACATTTGAGAGCCAGAACATAATTTTTTTTTAAAGTTGAAATTAGATGATGCCTGCAGTGCATCATGGGGGAAAGAATGATTTTTTTTTGTTAAAGACTCTGTGTCCGATGGGTGTGACAATGTTATGATTTGTTTGTTGTGTTTATCTAATACGGTAAAAAAAATTTCTATGGTTTCCTATCACATAAATCAGATTTAGACCAAAGGATGGATAGAAATTCTACGAGATTTTAATGGACTGAGTTCACAACTTTTACCGTTACCTCAATAGCATAGAGGTTTATGGGCTATGAAACTGTCTCACCCTTCACCCGTCACAGGGTTTTAACCGAGTACAAAACTTCTTGTGAGCAATTTTTTAGAATCGTTTGGCATAGGTATTGGCAGGGTGTTAAGTATGGCTATTATTCTGCTTTGGTTACCTATTTGCTCTCAATGGTGCATCATTGCAAGCTATAGCAGACAGTTATGATGGTGCAACCTTTTTTGAAATACAGCCGATTGCATTGACTGTTTAACCCAAACAGTTTGCACTTTATGTTTGAACGTTTTAAAGTTGCGTTGTGAAAAAAAAGTGAGACATTTCCAAGGGCAACCGCTAGGCTTATTTTTCACTGACCAATCACAGAGTGCAGAATGTTTTGGTTCTCCATAGAAATGTCTCGTTCCATCCTAGAAACACAATGTTCCATCGTTCAAACATAAGGTGCAAACTGTTAGGGTCAAACAGTCAAATGCAATAGGCTGTAAGTGTATAACAAATTTCTTACCTAAATACACTTTCAATGTCTTTGATCAAATATCTCCACAAAAACTTGAACAAATATCCAAGAGCAGTAAACACAAGTTCAAGGATCATGCTATCTTGAGAATTGACATTAAGTAGAGTTACCAAAACATTAAACAAATCCGTGAAGTATGGATAAAAATCGCTTTGTAAATCCCGCGCAATTTGAACCAAAATGTCCAACAGTGGTTCCAAAGCCAGAGACCCTTGAACTTGAAGATGGCGTTTTAGAATCTCGATTACTTCTTTGTCGTGGTGGACAAGCTGTGCAAGTGTCTGAACCAAGGGATGTAAATCTTGTGCAGCTTTCTGGAAGTGTAAAGTGCAGTTTAATTCCCTCCATTTGTTCAAAGCCTCGCTACAGAATGTTTCTGTGTCGTCTGGAGTCTCAGTTCGTTTCTCCACGCGGTGAGAAATATCAAGCCTAATATTCGAAATTCGCTCCGAAAACCCTTGAAATTTAAAAGTATTTTTTTCCTTCTTTTTAACCATGATCGTAAGCTTGTCGGCAGTTAAAACATGAATGCATTTCTTGAGATATAAGAGTAGATTTTAAGTTTCTAAAGCGCCATGTGGAAAATAGTAATTCGCGGACGCCATGTTGAAAAACACACGTGCAATGGACTGGGGCAAGTAGATTACCGCTGACCAGTCATATTTCCCAGGGTATTCTGGGTAATTTTCTTTCGATCGGCTTCCTCTTTTAATTTCCATTTCTTCTTCTTTTTCTTTTTAATGTTTATATTTGTTTGTTTTAGGGAGATCCGCAAATAAAAATGGGATGGAATTTTCAAAAGAATGTTTTACTTGTGTTGTCCCCTCTGGGCCATCGAAAAAGATATGTTACCAGTATAGATAAAAATCTAAAAATAGTTATTAAAAAGAAAAACGAACACGGAAAAGAATGAAGAAAAGGGAAAAATTCAAATTTTATTACGAAAAGGCGCGCCAATGCACGCGAGGGTCTGGGTACCAAAGTCTTATGCAAATGATTAAGGCATGGCGCGTTGTTGATTCCTCCCTTCAGTTTGCCTGTCTGCTTCAAAGTTATCGAAAATATCTGCTAAATACAAACCTTTCACATTATGGAGTCCAATCTAGACGCTCAGAATGTCATCAGCAAGTGTCTGAAATATACGATCTTTGCTTTTAATCTGCTATATTGGGTAAGTTTTGGAGAATTTTGAAGTTTAGTTGTTGATGCTCGTTTTGCTTTGCTGCATTCTTCTAGAAGCATCATAACTTGCAGTTTTCCATTCTGAATTATACTGGGCTTCATTGTGTTATGCCTCATAACCCTGCTTTTGATCTTTCTTCCAATCAAATTAAGTTAGTTTTGGTAGCTTTAGTTCAAATTCAAATGCTTTCTGCGATCTCATTTTGATTTTAAATTTAAGTTAGATATCGAATTATTCGTGGCTTCGCGCCGTTTGACTGTGAACAGCTTCAAAACTGTAAGATCACTATGAATCATTCTATATTTACTTGATTAATAATAAGTTACCGCCAATTTAGTTGCCATATTAACACTAGATTCTCAAGCAATCAAAAATTCTGAATAAAGCTTTTTGTTTTTGTAAATTCAAGCTTTCTTGAAACCTTGTTCGAATCGAAACCTTTTGCTTTAACTTACGGTTAATAGTAACTTAAGTAAGTTACAGCAGCTGACGGACATGGCTTTAGTCGGGGGTAGCTATAAGAAGGATAAATATCCAATAATTACAGTCAAGCATACTTAAACCAATTTAACAAAAAACTATTTTCTTCAGTAAAAACGTTCAAATACGATTTTGGGTGATGCTTCATGTACAGTGTTTGCTTCGCGTGATTGGTTTAAAGGCGTGACGATGCTGAATAAACTAATCATTCTTTTATTGATATTTCTGTCTGGAAAAAAGGACTGCACAGGCTCTCGATCTGTGTATATAAAAATAACTTGAGCAAGAAAGTGCATCCCTCTTATCCAGATTTTTTTGGTAGCATGCATGTTCCTGATGATTTGGAAGTAGTTTGAATGTGCCAAGCATATGTTACAACGTTATGTTTTTTTAGTTTTGAGTTCATCCCTGGACTTATAGACAATCAGTTTGTATAAAGTAAAAGTAAATTTGGGTT
Organism: Scolanthus callimorphus; assembly: GCA_033964015.1. NCBI lineage: Eukaryota > Metazoa > Cnidaria > Anthozoa > Actiniaria > Edwardsiidae > Scolanthus > Scolanthus callimorphus. The sequence continues at coordinate 30,309,701 of CM066912.1, read as the reverse complement.
TTTATACTTGCAGTCACATTCCCCACCCTAGAAGTATATTTTGATCATAAGACTGGTTGGAGTACCAATGACCATTACAAGCAATTCTGATTGGTATAGCTCCGACTGGGATGGCAATAGAGAAGAGTACACACACATACGTTTAATTATACACACAGTAAAATCATCAGTATACACATGACAATTTGAATGACCAAACAATCGATTGTACCATTTCATCCAAACCAGAATTTATGTTTTTTTTTTAAGTATTGAATGGCCGACACAAAAGAACGGCTGTGTGGTAGACTAAAGCACCTTATGTAGCTCCCATACACTGTACTGGGCTGGAAATTGCGCCTGTATGAGTCGCTTTTACAACTAAATGATTCTCATTTGCAACTAAATTTTAGTGACTTTGTCACTTACAGTCTGTAAATGCAGCTAAAAATTGACACTATTTGCCAAAATGCGGCCTCATTTTTTTTCTTAATTCCAGGCCCTGCCATATCATGTAAATACTCATGTTTCTTAATTTTTAGGCCATTGGAGGTATCATGTTTGGTGTTGGCATGTGGGCAGTCACTCAGAAAGAATCCTACAACAAGCTCTCTAGCTTGTATACCGACCCTGCTGCTGTGTTAATTGCTGTTGGATTGTTCATCATTATCATCTCATTCTTCGGGACAGTTGGTTCTCTCCGAGAAAATATCTGCTTCTTACAGACTGTGAGTAAAATGTTGAATCTATATAGTGTCATGTGTCCACCGAGTTAATGGTCAGGACAATTTTTGTGGTTCAAAACAATATCCATTTGCCCCCAACTCAAGGGATTGGAAATTCCAGAGGGGTGGGGGAGTGACAGTTTACCTGATTTATTCCATACAAATACTGTATTTTCCTTTGGAAATTCCAGAGGGATGGGGGGGGGGGGGGGGGGGGGGGGGGAGGGGGAGGATGGATATTTTCTGGAATCACACATTATTATTTGTGATACTAGCCAATCATTGTTGCACTGAAGCAAATCAATAAATTTATTTCATTATTCTGTTGCATACATTGCATTTATTTTTCAGTACAAATGGGTAATGATCGTCATTGTTGTACTAGAAGTACTTGCTGGATTACTTGCATTTGCTTTCTGGCCTGAGGTAGGTACCCATTCCCTCTGTGATTTCTATAGCTGCAGGAACTGTTTTGAAAAAAAACATTCATGGAATTTGTATATCTAAATTTTTCCCGTTTTACATGCGTGATGGAAGCATGGGGCTGTGGGGCACTGCTCCACCGCCCCAAGATTTTTGATGTGTGGCCCAATAATATCTATTAATGGGTACCAAAATAAATGAGCAAATAACCTGTATTTTTACCATTTCACAGACAAGATTGAGTCAAAATTTGGGTTATTTATCACCAAATTTTGATGGCCTTGTTTTAGGTCTAATATTGCAAAATATTCTGTGGGGGAGCATGTCCCAAAACTCCTGTAGAAAAATAACATTGACAATATTTTTTTTTGTTTACTATATGCAAGTTTAAGGTGATCACCTCTGTGTGTAATTTTATGTATTATTTTATTCTACAGGTTAGGTCATCAGTACAGAGCCAGATCAAGAAAGGCATCATTAATTACAGGGATGACATTGATCTGCAGAACATTATTGATGGCCTTCAGCAAAATGTAAGAAGACTACAATAATTGATGAGCAATAGAGCAGATTTCAGATGACCGTCGTGAAAGTAAATGCAATTGTGCAATCACTAGCCAATCAGAAACAAGAGTAATTACAACTTACTGCTGAATGGTTTCCAGCCCAGCCAATCAGGAGCCGAACCAATTGGCTAGTAATTCCTTGATTGTAATTAGTTTGTAATTTGATTGGTTGATGGAAATAAGCAGCCAATGAGAAAGCAAACCAATTGCAAACACGACAGTCATCTGAAATCCGCTCTAATAGGCCACTTGCACTAAGTGGGTCATGTGACCCCAACTACCTCTTAACGAGATGTTTTGTCAAAATCAGCTCCAGTAATACAAAGAACCCATTGATATTAGTCAGAAACTGAAGTTTCAGCAACCTGTAGCAAATGGCAGCGAGTTGAATTTTCAAGATTTTATTCAGAATGTATTGTATTTGTCACATGACCCAGTTAGTGCAAGTGGCCTATTGTTGAAATAATAATGATTTGTAAATACTAAATGCTTATCCAATTCTGGGACTCATAGAGGGGCGCTTATTGGAGGGGGAGGGGGCTTAAAATAAAGGATTTTGAAATGAACATAAAGTATTTGTACTATGAATATAGTAGTAGGCTAGTCTGAAGCCATAGCCAGAAACATCTGCCTTGTACAAGTGTAAACCGTACGTAATATGTCGAACTGGAAATAGCGAAATACTTGGCGATTAACTCAACAAGAGTCAGTCCTCAATGGCCGCCATAACCAAGAGTCCTGTTTCTCGGGCCAGGCCCAAGGAGTCCGGGCACAGGGTGCCCAGCAACTGTTACACAAGTTTACTTATTTCTCATTGTAACAAGAGTAAAATCAGCTTACTTTTTAATATCATGTTTTGCCCTGTTTGTTTACAGTCAGGGCATTCAAACCGTGAACACCTACTGGTAGATACATTTTTTCACAATTGAAAATATATTTTAACTTTTGCCGTGGTTATAAAACTTCATTGCATTTTTCAAACAGTTTCAGTGAGAATAGCAAGCATGAACAGTAATATAAAATTTAACCAAGTGTTCACAGTTTGAATGTCTAACTGTAATAGTACTCAAATTGTGAGGGGAGGGGACTTATTGTAGATGGGGGCTTATCAGAAACTTGAGGCTTGGGGGGATTAATAGAGCATTTACGGTAGTTTTTAGAAAATTAAAAAATGAAATTCAATGTCCAATGATTTCAATGTCCACCCCTAGTAGTGAATGGTTTGGTGACTATATCAGCCACAATGTCAATGTCAAACCTGTGAAACTCAATTTCAACAGTTCAAGTGCTGTGGAAGTTCAGACATCAACGACTGGGATATCAACAGATACTTCAAGTGTGGTGGTCCATCGTCAGAGGCATGTGGGTGCCACACTCTTGCTGTGCCATGAAAGATGGAGATGTGAGTTTGCAAAAATTTTTGCACTAATTTCTGTTTTTTTTTTCTTCAGATTTTACCAGATCCCTGCTTATGGAAAGTAACCTTCTCTTTTGTTTGTTTTAGCTATCAATGTACAGTGTGGATGGAATGTCAGAAAGAAGCATGTAAGTGCTGGAAAAACAAGTCTCAAAGTTAACCAATATGACCCTTACCAAGATACAGTGTAAATGGGCCCAATCAGACATAACGTGTAAATCAGGCATTGCCATTGGAGGGGGAGTAAGGGTTTGCGGTTACACGGTTTTGTCATTTTTGGCACGGCTTCACAGTTTCTTTCTCCCAAACATTAAGTTTCACTGTATTATGAAGCAAAGCTGTTCGAGGATTTTCCTTATTTTTGATGCGGTCTGGTACACTTTGTGGTCAAAGCTTCTCCGTCTACTATGCTTTAGACTTTGCATATGAAATGCCATCTTGTTATCTGATCATGTTTGTACTGTTTTATTTCCTGCCATCAGCGCTTACAGCTGGCAAACGAGAAGAAAATTTATGTTGTTGGGTGTCTTGATGCAGTCATTCTTTGGTTCAGAGATCATCTGTATGTTGTCGCAGCTATTGCCATTGCCTTTGCATTGCCAGAGGTATGTCAGCTTAAAACAACCAAAGCACTCACTGAGCAAACTCACTCTTGTAATAAGGATTTGAGAAATGAAAATGTAGTATCTAAAAATTGAGTTGGAAAGCACATACTTTTTTAGAAATTTTCTTTCATTCCTGTTACTCAGCCACCACACTTTTGTGAACCATTTTTATTAGCCCCACCTTCCAAAAGACACAATTGAAAGTGTGAATTTTGGAATACCACTGAACGATGAACAACAAAGTAGATCGTATATCTGAGTAAGCTATTGTATTTTTCCCTGCGATTATTCATGGTGCTCTGTTCTGCAGCCTTCCCCCACTAAGGAGCTCTGCTATTACAACTAACAGTCTCTGTCTGTGTTTTTGCTTGTAGTTTGCTGGAATCATTATGACACATGTATTTATTAACCAAATCAAGGAACAAATCGATGAATGCAACAAGCCGCCTATGTACAAGTATCGCCCGGAACAGCAGCCACTTGCAGAGTCAGTTAACTACTGACACCAGGATGTACTGTAGGATAGAGTAGCCCTCAGGTACTATACCGGCTTCCTTTGTAAGATAGATCACTGCACTTTGCATGCTGGGTGCTACTAAGAAAGACACAGGAATCCCATCAGGAGCACATGCGATGCCTAGGGCTAAGAATAATACTGTGTAGTCGCAAAAGAATCTGCACCCCCCTGTTGAGGACCCTGTTTCCAGTTTCAGCCACCCACCATGTACCGGATGTTCACTGGCTACCCACACTGGGATATTTTAAGCTTCCCCTACCCTCCCTATAATTCCATTGAAATTCTTCATCATCAAAAATGTATGGAAAATGTATGTTTACCCACCCTGGAATTCCATATCTTGGGATACCAACCTTGGAATTTCAGTCTTCTAGTGGGGTATTATTATACCCACCCTGGCAGAGGCGTACGCAAGATTTTAAACAGTTAAGGGCCCAGCCTTGGGTATACGCAGAATCTGCAAATCTACAGGTACTCATGAATGCACTGCAGTCTGCCCAAAACATTTGCAAGCCGTTGCTTGTAGGCCGCGTACGGCACTGGCTGGAATTACAACAGGGGGATGCAGATATGTTTTGTAACTACCCATTCTAGATCACAGCCAACTTATACTATAAGTTAATTTTAAAACCGCTGGCTAGGGATAGTTAATATTTAATATTAGGTTTGTTAAAGACTCTGTGTCCGATAGGCCGAACACATTGTAGCCATGAAACTCTAATAAGGTAATGGTAAAAGTAGTGAACTCGATCCATTTAAAAATCTCATGGAATTTCGATCCATCCTTTGGTTGAAAACTGTGATACGAAGTCAGAGAACACCAACCTCAGGGGCGTAGCGAGGAATTTTGGTTGGGGGGGGGGGGGGGCAATAGTGAAAACATGGGACGAAAATTTTCAAATTTCCTCCAGCAAATACAGTAAATGCCGCGGCCCCTCCCCCTGGTTACGCCCCTGAAACTACTACCAATCATGTATAACATTGTCACACCCATCGGACACGTGGTCTTTGCCAGCCAAGACATACTGTTCGTTTTTAATTGAAAGTTAAAGTGCCAGAGCCAGGTGCTTTTAGTTGTTGTTTCCATTCGGTATTAGAAGTAAAAGGCAATCGTGTAGAAATCTTTAAAAAATCGTTGGTTTATGAGATTCAATCGGGAATATTTTACTTTGTTCTCCTAACCAGCATATGTAAATGAAAACCTTTTTCTGACATAGAGCTGCAATTCTAGGTCTTGTGGCAAACGATGTTTTACTAGCCTGTTAACAGACGCCCACTCAAAATCAAACGATTTGAGTGAGACTCGTGTGATTTGGAGTCGCTATGTTTCTCCTGATATTTTGATCGTTATTTAGATTTGGTTCTAATAAGCCGACATGCAGTTTTTGTAGCATTTCACTCGGCAAGTAGAAACAAAAGCTCGAAAATATTATCTCTAAAATGCACACAGTTTTGTAAGGTAACCTCCTTTTAAAGTCATACACATCGATCCTTATGACCTGGCTAAATTTCGTGTACGTCATTCTCCGTTCCCAGAGCTCCCCGGCTTGTCGACTCAAAGAGGATGGAATTGGATTGCGATTTGAATTATTTGCTTGTCAGGCAACCGTGCGACAGTGCCCCTTTAACATCGGTTAAAAAATCGGTAAAAGTTTCTTCGGGTTGTCAAACTTCTTGATCAAGAAACGTCTGGAAAATGAATGGATATATGTTGGAGTGGAAATCCCTTCCTTTCTTTTCTTCGCTACGTAGACTTGGTAATAGAAGAAAACAGACTAGATGAATAAAACTGGCTAGAAACTTTTTTCTATGGTGGCTAAAGGTTCATTGTATTATTTAAATCTGTTCAGCAATTTTTTTTTAGATTGTTTTATTTCGTCCAATCGCTGAATTATCCTTAAAGGTTAAAATAAAATACTGCAAATTAGTGCTTATCTGGCAGTTTGAAGATCACTTAACATACCTAGATGGTTATTTTGCTTCTTCCTTTTAATTGAACTTATTTATCGTAACTAAATTACCCAAACTCGTGACATTCCCCCCACCCCACCCTGCTAAATAATTCCCCCCCCCCCCCCCCCCCCTCCCATGGGCGAGATTTGGAAATTCCGATGGGATGGGGGGGGGGGGTTAAGAGCTCGGAATTCTGATTGCAAGGGGGGTTTTCGAAGCTGGATTTCTTTAACCTGCCTGGAATTCTATATGCATGGGGGGTAAACCATTTTGGAATTCTGGATGCATGGGGGGGTCAAAAACTAGTGCCACCCGTGGGGAGGGTACCTTTATTTTCTGGAATTGCCCAATATGGGAAACCGATTTTTGCGAGGCAATGCGCAGCTAGGAGACTAGTGGTGCGGGCTCTACGTCGCGAAGGGGAGATGGGACTAGGGTCGAAACGTTTTTGAAATTCTAAGGTCGGTAACCCCAAGTAAGGAATTCATGTCAGAAAAGACTGACGTGCTACTCGCACAGACACTACTGATTACTCAGGGGAGCTAGAAGCACGTCCGACCTCGCATTAAGGTTACTGAGAACCTTCGCGCACCTCCTCGGAAAAAAAAATCATACAACTCCTTAGTTTAACCAAAACATGTTGACCTATATATCGTTGGAAAGCTTATAGAATGGACTAGCGGACTATGGCAAAAAGAAATAACTTTTTGATAAACAATTTTTTAAAGGTTTATTAAAAATGTGGGTGTGACACTTTCAAGACCTATCGCTGCCGAACTGCTTGACCTTGACTCCCAAGTAAACCTATGTAGTTGAGGTAGCGTATTTCCTGGGCTGCTGAAAGGTTTTGTTTACTATACACGAATAAGTAAACATCCACTAGTGCTCTGGATGCCCTTACATGGGGCGACATCAAGCAGCATAGGGTCATGCACTCTGTGAAACGTTCGCCACCCCTGGCGCCCGTTGGAGGAAAGAGGATAATGGCCCTATGCTCCGGTAGACGTCAAGAGGATTAAGTACGTGACAGGGCCCTGTCCACACTAAAGCGTTTTCAAAAGTATTCGTTTTCAAACTTACACGGATTCGCAGCGTGTTAGTGTGGATGGGAGATTTAGCTCCAAACAAGCGATCAGTTTTATTTAATGTTTACGCGTGCAAGGATAGTATCAAATTAATGGCACAGACGTACAGTTGACGTTATCGTTTTCATTTTTATCCGGATTCGACCGTCCACACTAAAACGATATGTATACGGATTCGTTTTTATTCACGTTCGAGACGTTTTCAAACTTATACGGATTCGATGAAAACGATCAGCGTGTTAGTGTGGATGGAAGGCCTAAACGTATCAAAACGTATACGGATTCAAACGAAAACGCGTTAGTGTGGACGGGGTCTGAATATCAACGACTTTGCATAATTGCTATTTATTATTCCATAATTATTTTACTCTTACATTTCTTAAAATCAAGTATCTTGTCACCAAGAAGTTGCATTACATTGTAATCCATGCTTTAAGGCTTTTTTAGTTAACATCATAATTTGATAATAGACCTATTTCCAAAATGGCCGCCGAAAATTCACATCGATTTTTGTTAAAAAGGAACACCAGCACTAGATGACCCATGATCACTTTAGTAAAGCTCCAAAACTTCACTCCATTATATCCAATATCTTCCGAGAAAACGAACGTTGAAAATTTGAAAATTTACAGACGTTTGTATGACTGGGGTTATTATATGGATGCCAGTGTTTTACCGGAAACTAAAACACTCGTATTTTCCATATCTTCACTAGTGAAAATATGAAAAAGTTATGTACCGAATGTCCGGATGTGCACGTTTGCAGTGTTGTTTTCCTGACTTCGTCTGCAGTGAAATCTCGCTCGCTCGGTCACACGAGTTTTAAGCCACAAAACTAAGTTTTGTTCTAGTTCTCAAGAGAAAAACCTTATTTCAACTATGGCAGAGAAAGCGACAGCAACACAAAAAGGGAAATTATAGTTCTTAACGACACTGGGAATCAGAAAGATTGAGGATTTCTCAAATAAACACTTTCGACTTTACCACCAAGTGAGTTGTTCAATTTGTAATATTTTGCCGCTATGTCAATTCTAATCCATATAATAAAAAGAACATTACACGGTGGCTTGAAGATATGGATTTCATTTTCTCGTGTCAAAAAACAATATTTTACTCACTCGCTGCGCTCGTTCGTAAAATATTGTTCTTGCCACTCGAAAATAAAATCCATATCTTCGCCCCACCGTGTAATATCCTCTATGTATGCGTCATACCCCCTCATACAAATCTCTGTAAAATTTTCAATTTTCAGACTTTCTCAGCCGACATGGCATTTGGCATAACGAAAATTCAAACGATTACTAATGTGAGGATACTTTTTCTAGTGCCATTATTTGATTTTCAGTAAGTTAAATTTTAAGACATGTGAAGTTGCGGCGGCCATTTTGGAAAAAGGTCTATTAAAGTTTCTCATCCTTCCAAACAACACCTTCCCCAAAATTTGGGGCATCCGTATACGTAGCCAGAAGGGCAATCCATCCTCCCGAACCAATATGACCCCTTCTCACTTCTATCAGGACAATGACAAGACGTCGATCGCCGTGATAAGGCCAAGGTCTCTGTAGAGAGAAAATAAATACATCGTTAGTTACTAGTAAGCGTGCGCTTAGAGAGACCCATAAGGACCCATTGCAAGGGCAGATCTAGGGGGGGGGGGGGGGTGATTAGGGTGGCTAGCCACCCCCCTTGTTCTAATATTTCTTGTAAAAACTTTAAGATTAGCAACCCCCCTGGGTGTGAACTCTGTAATATATCCTTTGTACTAGTTGCCACCTCCCTTCTTAAGGGTCTGCATCCGCCACGCATTCCGAGCAGGCTTGGTATGGAAGAAAACAAATAACCTGCAAATCTGGCACCACCATGTGCCGCTCCCTATCATCACTTTTCTAAGAAAGGGATAAAGCTATTTCCGAAAGGTTGTCGAAGCAAACGATACCATGCATACTATGTATATATATATTCCTTTAATGTTATTGCAGATCAAGGTCATCCCTAAAAGAGAACAAAACCCGCGATTTTAACCCCTAAAAGATACGACGATCATGATCATCTCCGACCAAACAATATGGATCGAGTGCCCCCTCTCAATTATATCTATTTGATTTGAGCGCGACCTACACACGTATTACCTTGGTCGCTGTTCAGAGGCGAGGTGAATGCCAAGCTCATAAGCGCGAAAAGAACCAAAGCACAGATAAAATGTTTCATATTTAATGAAAAACAATGAACCTAAAGAGACAAAAACATGTTATCAATCAGAATTCAAAATACTCAGCTCACTCTTTTCATACGTTTTACAGCCTCATAGATAACAAGTTTTAATTCTATAAATCCTAGTAAAAAAAAACACAATGACATTGTTAGACACTAAGAGCTGTAAGAGAGATCACGTGACACAAACATCCAACTATTAGAAAAGGGATACAGCTATTTCAAGCAAATTCGACCATGACTTCATAGCGTGATGAAAACAAACCTTTCGACCAATGAGAGCGAGCATACTATCTGAATTGTTTTATAATTTTCAGAAGTGGTAAGGTAAACATCGCTCTAGGAACCATCAAAATCAAACCTCTGTAATAGCCAACTCATGCCATGGAATTCCACATTGTGACAGTTTTGTTTTAGTGCAAACAATCATATGATACTTTTTAACAGCTCGCAGTAAAGGGGCTCTTCCTATCGATGTTAGCACCCTCTTGGGTTTTAACCACTATATTTAGCAGTTATTCCTAAATGCACATAAATGGTGCGGAGTCCGGAAGCCTCCAACTACAGTTTTTACTCGGGCTGTGCGTAATCTTGGGTTCCACGTGTCATGTGACCAACTAAAACTCCTTCAAATGCCTTTTTTCCGCGACAATAAACAAAATAAGGACATAAATGTTTATTTTCATGGTTTTTGACAGTTTCATGTTAGCGTTTTCGCTACTCACTATCTATTTAACAATTATTCCTCGAGCCCGAATGGGCTCTGAGTCAATAGCCCATGAGGCCGAAGGCCGAATGGGCTATTGACTCAGAGGCCATGAGGGCGAGAGGAATAATTGTTTTAGTCAAATCGCACTAGTAGGTCAATTTGTATTACCCAAAAAATGTTTTTGTTCTGGTCATTTGCCATTTTCTGGCTTTCAAATCCGACACTTTTCGCTACTAGTAGGTTATAACTTATAGCCTACTAGTAGCTCAACCAATCAGAACGCAGCATTAATAATAGACCACTAGTGTGATTTGACTAATACGTGATAGATAGCGAGTAGCAGAGCCAATCAGGATGCACGATTCGTGATAGTATGCGAGTGGGTTCTATTACTTCTCTTTATCTTACCTTTACTTCCTTGTTTTTGCTTGGTGTTAACACTCCTCAGAGCCGATAACTTGTGAGGCAGTATTAGCTAGTATATATACCTGCATCGTATGGTAAAATGTTAAGGCGCCGGAAGTTTCCATTGGTTCCACTGGTACTTCATACAAGAGCCTTATAAGGCATTCACGGGCCAACATAGAAACCGTCTTATTTGATGATTTTAGACAAAAAAACGCCATCAAGCACCAATTAGCCTGTAATTTCACTTTGCTTTATCTATTCTAGAATCCGCCCTTTTCACATTATCTGGTGATAAGTGATAAGTGTTGAAATATTTTTGTATACAGTAAAAACCCGCTAAAAGAAGAACATGTGGTTTAAGAACACTCAGGCTGAAAATTTGGTCGAAAAGGTACCTTATACATAAGAACACATGCAGCCTGAAAAATGAAATTTTTTCTTGTATAAAGAAAAATTGCTGCCAGTTAGATTCGAGTACAAACCCACTGTGTGGTAGAGTACCCAGGAGATCAATATGATGTGCTAGACCATGCACACACAGTTCTACAGCAGGAATTCCAGGGTATATATTTTAGCAATTCTTTTTTAGACTTAACAACTAATTGTTGTTACTAAATGGCTAAAGCTAAAAGATTGCTCTATCTTATGAAGTTGTTTAGTTTATCGAAGTTTAAATTTTTCATGTATTTTTAAGACCCCGAACTAAAAACTACCTTGTTTACTTGAGAAGCTCCAGACCACTAGAGGTTTGTTGAACAATTTCACACTTTGTCGGATTTTAGTTTTGGAGAAATGAACTGCAAAACCGTGTCAGCGATTTTCATATTTTGCATATTTACGAAAATATCAGGTCGCGAAGTTGAAAATCGCATTTTTTACAGTTTGTGGCCGCAACATTTATCATAAAATCTTTTTCAAGTAAAAAATAAAAATTCCCTCACACGGTTTTTAGTTGTTATCATTTTCTAACGACGCAGAAAATCTGACGCCGATATCTTAAATTGTGCGGGGACAGGAACTTCGTAAAGGTGAAAATTGACCTAAAATTAAAGTGCTAGAAAAAGCGTGTAAAGTTAATTAATTTACAGAAAATGAGTGGCGGGCATTACAAAAGAATGGGCAATTGAAGCCTAGGAAAACAGTTGACACGTCATTTGAGGTTTTAGAAATAGTACTTTAGGACTGTATCAAATGAATTTCGTGAAATAAGCCATATTATGGAATTTTACATTTTTACCTTTCACGAGACCTTAATTCGTCCCTGATTGGTTTGTTTTTGAATGGGTTTCGTTTCTGATTGGCTAAGTGCACTTATTTTGTTTACAAAGGATCTCCCACGAATATACCTGAGTTGTTAACTCTTATTTATGTCTTCCTGGTGTGTTTTTTTCGACACATCATCTGAAATCCGCTCCTGACATTTTTTTCGGACTCGAAGGCCATGTACGAATTTTTTTCCCAGACCTGTTCCAGTGGCGTTCCCCCCTCCCACAGGCCGTCCAAATCCTATTGCTGTATGAAAATGCATCAACAAAATTTTCTTATACTATATCTATATTTATATTGGTTTAGAAATGGAGTAGGAACATCCTGTTGCATTTTGTATGTACGACAAATTATGTTATGCTATATTTATATTGGCAGAGTTAAAAATGGAGTAAGCCGACCGGTCGCCTGGGGTGGGGGGGGGGGGGGGGGTGAGAGGATTTTGGGTAATACACGGTGAAAATACAGTGAACCTGTGAACCTCCCTCTATAAGAGCTGTTCAACGTTTTCACCGAAGACATTTTACAGATAGAGGGTATCGCATTTTATTGTTGCCTCAGAGAAAGGGTAGATGAACATTCCGTTTTGTGTGTATAGTACTGCGCACAGCAAATGAAGAAATTATTAATTTTTATTATATAGACACGAGTGTTTTGGATTGGGAAATACACCACTCGTAGATCTCATACGAAGCTACATGCGGGTAGCCTGCTAGCCGGCTCTCCAGTGGGTTTTTTTCGGATATTCGATTTTTTGGCGCGCGGGATTCCTGTGTCACTGAAAGGAGAGCCGGCAGGAAAGGCCCACCTTTTTTCATGCTTCCCGTTCGCTGACGAACGGAGGCCGCTGATTGGCCAGCTGTCAGAAATGTGTCTCTCTCCCCCCGCGACACAGGAATCCCGACGCCACAGGAACTCCGCGCGCGCCCTAACGAATTTTTCTCTGGAAAACCCACTGGAGAGCCGGCTCGCAGGCTAACATGCGGGACCTGAGTGACATATTTTCCATATCCTCCGACTAGTGAGGATATCGGTCAAAACAAAAGTGCTTTGAAATCAATTTGGAATATTTTTTTCTGGTTCTCTATATAATAAAAAAAATACAAGGTGGCTTGAAGATATGAGTTTTATTTTCTCGTGTCAAAAACAATATTTTACTCCGCCACTCGACAATAAAACTCATATCTTCGCGCCACCGTGTAATATCCTCTATTTATTCTTTATGCGCGCAAAGCGCGCCTAAATTTTTATTAAGCATCAACAGAAGCTCACTGGTATTAAGTATTTTAAAAGCAGCCTCAGACATCTTTTAACGAGAGCCCAAGCCATATCTTTGTAGGATTTGTTTTTTCTAGCTTGAATCTCTGCAAGATTTTTTTTTGGAAGGATGGGCCTGGCACGAATTTTTTTTGGGGGAATTGCCACCCCCCTCCCTTAATTTCTAGTGGTCCACCCCTTACTTCGTTTCCTTGATTAATTGGATTGTTTTTAAATGGGTTTCGTTGTGTACTTTTTTGTGTTTAGTTTTCGGCCCTCATCTGAAATCCGCCCTAACATTTTTAAAGAAAAGGTGATATTGGAATTGATAGGTTTATATATTGTACGGACACATTTTATGAGGCGTTCGTGTTATCAGGTCCTGTTACTTTTATCTCCATTTCATGCATCAGCATAATAGATGGCTCCTAATGTATCTAAGTACTGATAACTTTTTAACGTATTATCTGTCTCAAAATGTAGAAAAATGGCTTTAATGTAATACTGGCTTCAAGCGTAATGGCAGATGGTTCTTTTTGTAATATAGCTCCAAGAGTTATAACAAGTCGAGACCTTCGGGTGGGTGGGTGGGGGGGGGGGGGGGGTTGAGGGGGCGAGAGAAATTTAATTTTTTCTTACTTTCTTATTTTTAGCTACTCCGGTACCCTAATAAATTATGTCTATGTCTATGTCTTACTGTAGAAGGAGCAGGGGCGGATTTAGACTATTGCAACTGTAGCAAATGCTACAGTCAGATTTCACAGATTTTTTATATTTCTTTGTAATTTATTGACACAAATATTAGTGCGCTACAGTCAGATTTTTTCCTAAATCCGCCCCTGAGGGGGGTATAAAAAAAGAGAGCAAGGGGGCCTTCAAACCATAATATTGTAGCACTCACTCAGAGAAAAAAAAAACTGTATTTCTAGTCATTTTACAAGCCTGAAATTTCAATATTTCTCCCTAGGACCCCTAGGATAACATACATTTCTACTCCTAAATGTATGTGTTTTTATATAGCGCTTAATTCCATAGGCTCTAAGCACTTTACAAATTGCGAGATGTCTGATCTCTAAGATGCGGACTGCAGTTTTACAGGTGCAGTTTACAATCATGAGTGGGGTTACATATCATATATTGTAGGGAGTTCTGTCACTGAGCAAGCCCGGCGGTTCTTTCAAACGTCCGGTGTAGTGTATTGAACCGGTGTAGTGTAGTGTAGTGTAGTGTAGTGTAGTGTAGTGTAGTGTAGTGTAGTGTAGTGTAGTGTAGTGTATTGAGAGACGGGACCTCGGTTTATTGTCTCATCCGAAAGACGTGAAACACAGGAGAAATGACGAATCACTTCAACTCACGATGAACCGAAGGTTCGAAACAGCAGAGGAAAATCCCAACTGCCCCCGACTGGGAATCGAACCCGGTGAACAGAGGTGAGAGGCAAGCGCTTTACACGCTGCGCCACCCGTGCTACTCCTGCGCTTATTACTCTTGCTTTAAGTTACAATTTATATCTTACACGTTTATTTCGCTACTGAAAAAAAGATCAAACATCTGAAACACTTATTTCGCCTCCCCCGCCATTATTCAATCACTAGCATACCCTTTTCAGCTCATTCATTGCGCGCGAAGCGCTCAATGAACGAGATATTACATTGAAAACTGTGCGTATCACGAGCCAATCAGCTTGCTGATCTCGCTATTGTTCTCGGTTATCAACAGCCAATCAGCTTGCTGCTTTCACCAATGTTCCCGGTCTTTTAGCCCGCTTTGCAATGTGGGTAAAATTGGCAAACACGCTTCGATCTCAGCGGCGTAGCCAGGAATTTCTGAAGGGGGGGCCGAATAGTGAAAACATGGGACGAAAATGCTCAAATTTTCTCCAGCAATTACAGTAAATGTATGGGAAAATTTCCAAGAAAGGGGGGGCCCGGGCCCCCCCTGGACCCCCCCCCCCCCTGGCTACGCCCCTGGATCTGCTTCGATCAACAACTAGAACTGAGGCTTGCCTACATTTACGTTCACGCTTCCCGTCCCCCCCAAAGCTGACTCCTCTTAGGGGATTTTCACAAAGTCAAAGCCATGCATTTTGGCTTTTGCTGGAGTTTAGTTCAGAATGGAGTTTGAGGCCATCCTCGGTGACCCAGGGAATTTTTCCTCTGCTCCCCGAAAACGTTAGAGGAAAAATCCCTTGGGTCTCCGAGGATGGTTTGAGGCCTTCGCTTATTTCTCGACGCCATATTGGGGTTATTCAATAAAATTCTGCTAGTAGGCGAATTCACACAACGAAGCAACTGACGATGTAAGTTACGCACTAAGAAAACGGCCAGAAGTGAAACAAACATCTTTCTACTAGTACCTGTGGTCATTTTCTTTTTCAAGCAACATACATCGTAATAGTGAAGATTTGTTGTCATATCACAAGAGAAATGTGTCGTTTTTGTTAATGCCAACCCGTGCGTGACGCGGGCTACCTGTGTAGGTATTTCCGAGCTCCTGGGGCCAAAACAAAGATGGTGGCCTACACGAACATCGTTTCTCTCCAAAATCTGCAAGTTTTGACGAACTCTTTGACAATTTAGGTTAAGAAATAAGCAGGAAACTTCGGCCGACTTTTAAATATGGTAAGTAGAAACTACCGTATAAGGAAATTTTAGAAAACGACAGTTTTCAACGGGAACTATCTTGATATGGAAACGCCCCCTAATACTGTATTTTCCGCCATCTTTCCCTGATTACCGATGATGCACCTGTAGGATCCGCTGATTATAGTACTATATTCTCACTTGGTCCCATTGTGCTTTATATAAGTTATGGGAAGGAGACCTGGCTCCGCTTATCCGACACCTTCCCGTGCGGAGTTCAGCAATAGCGCTATTCACTGTTTATCAACATTGCTATTCTAATACTAATGTGCCAACCGTAGATTGAATAGCGCCCTTTGTTCTGTGAACCAATCGATCTCTGGTTGGCACATATGGATGACGTCAGCGTGAACAGTATGGCGCGTTATCAGGATCATGAAAATCAAAAGTGTTGTTATACCCCCTGGCTAGTGCTAATAAAGAAAATGTCATACATTCTTTGTCTATTAAAGTAAAATCCTCTCCATTCTTTGACTTTTAAATAAAGTTCTATTACGTTTACCGACTCATAAAGAAAATGTCATACATTTTTTGTCCATTAAAGTTAACTACTCTACATTCTTTGACTTCTTAAATAAAGATCTATTTACGTTTACTGAGAGTAGTTTCAACGTTTGTTCGTCACTCTTTTGATAAAAAAAACGTCTCTATTTTACTTCGGACATTCGTAGCTGAGAAGAGTATTTTGTTAGCATTTTGTTATCCGGTATAAACTTGATACACGTTGTTACAGCACGCATTTCCTGCTTTGTCATTCAAAGTTCGGCGTTTTCTGACATAAATTGTCCAGGCGTTCCTCCCGTTTATTGAGCCTCGTCCTCGTGGTCGCGGAATCGAGGCTGAAGCAACGTGACTTGGGGTGCTTACCATTGATCACGAAAAACCGGTAATTTCGGTTGGGAATCCAATGGTACAGTCGATGTTTCGGTCATTCCGGTTGGTACGAGAGGTTCAGCTTCTGAGGTTGTCTCGCCATTCCAGTTGGAACGAACCGATCGGATTGGTTTGTACCATTGGCACTCCATCCGGTTTTATGACCAAATAAGGTAGCCGATCCGAACCGAAATGCGAATAAGCGAATGGTAAGCGCCATTCCACTCGGTATTTCATCCCAACCGGAATATTTTGTACCATTGGACGCTCATCAAAGCCAACCGGTTTTCCTTGACCAATGGTAAGCACCCTTGTGGATTTCCTTGGTTAGTCTGGAGAACGCAAGTGTGACTTCTTTAATGCTATGGAATCTGCTCAAAACATCCTTCTCGAAGCCGCAACTAGATTGCGCGAGACGGCCAGAACAATTAGGAAGAGCATCTAACCCTACTGCAACTTCTTCTGTGCCGCTGTCTGGCTCTGCGCGCTCAGCTACTACAGTGACTGCGAGATCTTCGAATGTGGGTATTAGTAACACGGGCGCCATATTGGGACATCGACAACCTTCCCGCCGTCCCGTTTACAAGCAGCGCAAAACGGAGCTCCCCTTACTCCACATGCTGAGCATTCAGCGCTGTTTGGTTATAGACCGCCAGCAGGTCAAAATGTTCGAAGCCGAGGACGAGGTGGCAGGTCGGGGTCGGCGAGCAGACCTCAGAGGAGCGCCCCTTACCACGTCGGCAAATCATGGAGTCGCTCGTTTGTTTGCCTTGCGTTTTGCGACCAGACATCTCCACCGACTCCGTCGGAAAGAATAGAGCTGGCGCTCAATGGAGAAAAGAGTGGAGGTCCACGAGTGCTTTCTTGCTGCCTTCGAGAAGGATGTTTTGAGCAGATTCCATAGCATTAAAGAAGTCACGCTTGCGATCTCAAGCTCTCAACTCAGACTAACCGAGGAAATCCGAGTCACGTTGCTTCAGCCTCGATTCCACGATCCACGAGGACGAGGCTCAATGAACGGGAGGAACGCCTGGACAATTTACGTCAGAAAACGCCGAACTTTGAATGACAAAGCAGGAAATGCGTGCTGTAACAACCTGTATCAAGTTTATACCGGATAAGGAAGGGGGAGTAACAAAATACTCTCAAAAGAGTGACGAACAAATGTTGAAACTACTCTCAGTAAACGTAAATAGAGCTTTATTTAAGAAGTCAAAGAATGGAGAGTATTTTACTTTAATGGACAAAAAATGTATGACATTTTCTTTGTGAGTCGGTAAACGTAATAGAACTTTATTTAAAAGTCAAAGAATGGAGAGGATTTTACTTTAATAGACAAAAAATGTATGACATTTTCTTTATTAGCACTAGCCAGGGGGTATAACAACACTTTTGATTTTGATCCTGATAACGCGCCATAGAACAGCGCTATACCTCTCTGACTTTACTATTCCCAAAACTCAGAAGAATCCTAAATCCTTCCCGTAAATAAATAAATAAATCCTACCCTTCCCAAACTCAGGCATATTAAGGCATGGGTCAGTGTGACCACGCCCTATTATACGTTCAATTCGTCCTTAATTCGCTCAAATTAAGAGGAAGCCTATGATTCCTATACGACATCGTAGATAACATTAATCCTGATTTTTTGATACTCTTCAGTTCCCATGGAAACCAATTCCTAACCTTTGACCTAGAAATTCATAAATTTTGTTTCGAAGCCTTTTGGGAATAGGAAAATGCACCGCCATCGGTAATCAAACTAGTGCAAATAAAAGGGCTGACCTTCAGTATTCTCAGTCCAACTAGATATCGCGACGAACGTTTCTAATTAAGAAGTAATTAAAAGGTATCAAATTTCACAATACACTAAAACACAATTCCCTTTTAAATGGTCATCATATCTAGTTGGATCAGGAATGCCTTCCTCTAACTTTATCACTTCGCAAATTAAAAACTTTGAACTTCTCATGTTTTCCTCTTCCCAAATACCATTTTCTTAAAATTAGCCAAATCTCAGGATCAAAGGTCACATTTCACGTTGCTATGGAAACGCTCATGAAAATGAGTCTGTTTCTTGATCCCCTCAAACCTTAAAATGGTTTCATAATGATTCCACTGAACTCATGGCATATAGACCACCCCCATAGTTTTTGCAGCCGCCATCTTGAAAGCATGCGAGACCCATGCCTTAATATGCCTGAGAAACTCAGAACCATTTTAATACGAATTCACATAACTCAGAAATATTATGGATACCCTCTGACGTTCGCCATAACCCAGGCCGAACCTACAATAGAAAAATGGCTATTTTAAGATGCGTACCGACATACGGCATACTGTGACATAACACACTCGACATATAAACACTCGTGTTACATATAAACACTCATGTAACGTTATATACTCATGGTATTCTCCCAAAACTCAGAAAAAGTGGTCCAATTTTATAGGAGACGCACGGCTGCTAAAAAATGCCGGGGCTGCTGGACCTGGGGCCACGCCCTTTTAATCTGTCCAGGAAGACTGTGGGCGATTTTGCTGTTAGGGCGACAAACAGATCCAAAGATTTTAATAAAGGTGGAATTAAAACAGCATTTTAATGCAACATAGAAAGTTAGAGAGACCCGCAGGTCGAGCAACCCCGGAATACCCCGCCCGAGGGCAGAGCAATTAAGGCCATTAGACAGGCCCTCCGAGGCGCAGAAATGCAGGATAGAAAATTAGGCCCAAAGGTGCAGAAAATTAGTTTTCTTGCATTTCTAGAAAGTTTTTTTTTTTTTTTTTTGCAAAATCGCGAAGACCACAATAACATATGAGAGACATCTCCAATGTAACCAAAACGCCAGCGAAACTTCAAGCTGGGGACATTTTTACAGCGTGACAACACGCAATGCGGAATACACTTCGCAGCGAAAGCGAGACAGCTCGCTTCCAAACTAGAGGAATTTTAACAGCGTGACAACACGCCATGCGGAATACATTTCGCAGCCAAACTGAATTGGGATAAGGGAAACAAATTTAGCGTAACCCATACGCCAGCGAGACAGCTCGCTTCCAGTCGTCCAAACTAGGGGAATTTTAACGCGTGACAACACGCAATGCGGAATACACTTCGCAGGCAAACTGAATTGGGATAAGGGAGATAAATGTAGCGTAACCAATACGCCAGCGAGACAGCTCGCTTCCAAACTAGGGGAATTTTAACAGCGTGACAATACGCAATGCGGAATACACTTCGCAGCCAAACTGAATTGGGATAAGGGAGATAAATAAATTTAGCGTGACCAATACGCCAGCGAGACAGCTCGCTTCCAAACTAGGGGAATTTTAACGCGTGCCAACACGCAATGCGGAATACACTTTGCAGCCAAACTGAATTTACCCTGGTTCCAGAGTCTCGAGCGTGCGTATCGAAATTAGTGACCGCTCGAGACTCTGGAACCAGGGTAAACTGAATTGGGATAAGGGAGATAAATAAATTTTAGCGTAACCAATACGCCAGCGAGACAGCTCGCTTCCAAACTAGGGGAATTTTAACGCGTGACAACACGCAATGCGGAATACACTTCGCAGCCAAACTGAATTGGGATAAGGGAGATAAATAAATTTAGCGTAACCAATACGCCAGCGAGACAGCTCTCGCTTCCAAACTAGGCGAATTTTAAACGCATGACAACACGCAATGCGGAATACACTTCGCAGCCAAACTGAACAGAAAGAAAAGGAAAAACGCTGGTGGAAACAAAAATGCTGGCAAGACTACTCGCCTCTAAACTGTTGGGTAAAAGAATGGAAAGGAGAAGTAGAACCATAGATAAAAAACTCACATTCCACGAACGTCTGCCATTTTGTTACACGTTCTAATGTTAGTGGAATTAACGAAGCACATTTACGTGTCCCCGGGCGAAAGGCATCTCAGACGGAAAAGTAGCGGCTTCCAATAGAGGTATTCGGCTTCCAGCGCTGCAAACCTATAGGATATAGATAAAATGAAACCAGTCAAATACAAATACAAGATAAGGCATGTGCTAAAAGTTGTAGCGAAGAGTAGTGTAGAAAACAGTAACACAAACATGAACAAACCCAAACCAAAGAATTGACGCCAAACGAGTCGTCGAGAACTTGAGTGCTACAGGCAGGAGAAAAATAAATGTAGACGACGAGAAGAAGTAGAGTTTTAATTCTTGAATTGAATGCGAAGTCTTGTGAAGAGAGTAGTACGGAGTTCGATCGAACCAGAGGTACGTCTTCTGTGCCCTAGATCAAGAACAAACTGACAAAGTATGCTAATGAGTTGATAGCTTATATAAGCACTGTTGGAACCAAGTGAGAATAGCTTAGCCTTCAGCAGTTTAACAAAGCCTTCGGGCAGTACAGTTCTTGCCTTTGGCAGTAAAGTTTTTGGCCTTTGCCAGTATTTATTTATTTGTATGGATGTCAACGGAACTTTAAGTCAGTCAAGTCAGTCAGTTAACCAGTCATCAACCCGTCAGTCTTCCCCAGTCATTCGTCATCATTCATTGAACAGTCATCTCGTCATTCGTGTGTTTTGAAGTCGTTGTCGTCGTCCAGCTAAGTGTCAATAAATTTATATCGTTGTTCTGTGCGACTGTGTTTAAAGTAGTCCATACACGAAGCCAATAGGCAGTTACAGCGCCTTTAAGTGCGAACTCGACTATTTTTTACGCATTTCATCGAAGGGCCTTGCCCGGGGGGGGACTCCCATATTTTTGACCAGGGATGATCGTCGGAAATTTTCAGTTTCACCCCTAAAAGATACCAAACATGGCGGGCCATGGCGTGGCTCAAATAATTTCTTACCCTAAAAGATACCCTAAAAGATGAGGCCTTATGTGCAAAGTAGGCGCGAAGGAGACAGGTAACAGGTAAAAGATACCCATCATGAAATTTCCGTGTTTGTTTCTAATTTATCGTCTTCTCATCGAGTAATCTCTCTTTCTTACACGGTTTTTAGAAGCACCATCATGAGAGAAAACAATTTGGACACGTATTTCGGCCCTAAAAGATACCAATCTCCCTAATTTTATTGAAGATTAAGATCACCCCTAAAAGAGACCAAGGCCCCGTGATTTTAACCCCTAAAAGATACGACGATCATCCCCGGTCAAAAAATATGGGAGTCCCCCCCGGGGGCCTTGCCGTGTTCCCGTGCGACCAGCGCCCCAGGGTCAATTAAAATTACCCGCCACAAGGCGTAAAAAGCATTGGAAAAGGGCGTTATACCTGTCATTGGTCGTTCACTTGCTTGTCGAACCGAACGAACGGCTGCTGGAAGCTAGAACACGATGGGTTTCTGGGCCAAGAATTGATCCCTACTAAGAAAATAGGAGGAGGTAAGGGTATATCAAAAAAAACAAAAAAAAACAGGGTCGTGTCAGCCGATAAATTACGACTCTATACGAGGGGTCCTTTCTATGTAAAGGAAAGCGTTAGAATATTTACCTGTAACGCGTTACAGTCTAGAACTAGTTTTATTAGCATAGAGCTCTAAGTGCCATAAAACATGGCCGCCAACAAAAGAAAATAAAAACTCCTAAATTTAAGTACTTTCCCCTACTTTGATTAAATATGATATTTAGTATGTTGTTTGTAAATGGTATTTGGGATAGGATTATGAAGAAGAAGCTTCTGTTGCAATTACTTTGAGGTTGACCGCATTTTTTTTCATAAAATGACTGGACTAACAGTTTCATAGAGTTCATAGCTTCAAAGTTAGGATTTCGATGACATCGCATGTGAACACTCTGAATATATGACTCAAAAAAACGTTCATGGCTATAATGCAAGATATTCTACGATCATCAAAACCTTTAGAAGTCCAAAGTTCGAACAAATATCGGTAAACAATCACTCTCTTTCACTGCAATTGATATTTGGAAAGATCTCCCATCACATTTCAAGGACCTTAGTACCTTTCTATTTCGCAAAGAAATAAAACATTATCTACTGTTCCAACAACAAGAAATATTGTAATATCATAATTTATTCCTCTTTTCATAAATAATATTTCGATGTAAGTTCTTCCAATTAATCTTTTTCTTGATATTTCTATGACTTGCCTGCTTTTTATATAAATTCCTACTTTGACTTTTCGGGAAGTTAACAAGAAAACCAACCGGTTCATTTAACTTCCCTCTCGCATTTTTCTTTTCAAATTTCCTTTATACACTACCCCTAGATACTATATAATAATATTGTAACTTTTTTAACATTTCATTATGAGTCAATGAAGATTATTAAAGATTATTATTATTATTGTTGTTAATGCTCCTTTCCAAGTCAGTTTGGGATGCAACAAGTCAACAATAACAAAGCAATGCATTGTCGTGGGCTGTGAGTTGGCCCCTTTCAATTAGTTTAGAAAATATGTTGCGGGCTTCCTGTGTGGTGTCATTCTCCACATTATTAAAGGGGCACTCGCCCGCTTGATTTTTGTACAACCTGTCAAAAAATACGTCTAATTCTAATCACTAAAAATACATTAAGTCTACCGGGAATAATCAAAATAACAGTCCAGGTTTGTTAAATGACCTTTTAACTGTTAAATCAATACAAATCTAGAGTGTTTTTATCTATTACCAAGAGGATGGAATTGGATTGCGATTTGAATTATTTGGCAAGCGTTGGCAAGCGTGCAAATGCCCTTTTAACAGAGACATATATAATAGATTTTTAAAGTTTGCCCTTAATTCAAAAATAACAAATGGTCGTTGAATACGAGTGATATCGTTGACTTTTTTTAGACCACTCTTCTCAGGAGGATGTCAAGAGCTTGTATATGTTCGCTTGTGGCAGCTCTTTTGTCTAGTCTTCTAGTTATCTCAGCAGAAAATGGTAAGTATCAGCGGCGTAGCTAAGGGAGGGGGATGGGAAGAATGGGGAGAAAGAGGGAGAGGGGGTCCTAGAGTGCACGTGACCCCCTTTTCGGACGAATATAGTGAGCTATAAAGAAATCGTGAACAAAAATGGTCCGAGTCATCATGCATGCATTTTTAGTAGTTGTGATTCCGACGTTCCGCTCGTCAGACGGAAGCGCTACCAACTGCGCTAGCCGGGACTTTACGGGGCTTATACGCGGGCATCAAACCATATATATTTGGAATCATTTATCCTCTTTTGATACCAATTTTGATAAAGTAGCAAGAAAATAATTTAATTGACTTGAAGGAATTACACAGACTCTAGTTCTCAATCTGTAAACACCATTGATTTTGATTTGGTAACCACGCTACGATAGCCCACAGCCAGCCCGC
This sequence comes from Scolanthus callimorphus, assembly GCA_033964015.1. Classification (NCBI taxonomy): domain Eukaryota; kingdom Metazoa; phylum Cnidaria; class Anthozoa; order Actiniaria; family Edwardsiidae; genus Scolanthus; species Scolanthus callimorphus. The sequence continues at coordinate 30,285,788 of CM066912.1, read as the reverse complement.
GCACGACTCGCGCACTAAAACGATAATGTCGATTCATTGATATAGCTCATGAATCTGTACAGAACGTTCGTAGTCTTGACTCTAAAGCTAATTTACTTGTTTCCTTGGTAGATCAAGAGGAAGCAAACCTCGTTTTCGTGGGAGACATCAGTTTCTCTGGTCCTGTTAATTACTACGTACAGCAGGGCAAATACAGTTACGAGGAAACATTTGTTAAGGTGGCTCCATACCTTCAAGCTTCCGATATTGCCATTGGTAACCTCGAGTCGCCGTTTCTAAGCTTCTCCGATGAAAAGTCTGAAAACAGAGGAAAAACCGGTGTTGGTGTATTTCTGAGAGCTAGGGAAGAGGCGGGAAAATCATTGAAGTAAGTGATTGTATGACAGTTAATTTTTCCGGACCGTTCCTGGGCATCATTTTGATTGACAGGCTCAGCGTTGTCGTTTTCTGCGAATACGCTCGGGCTTCCTGTGGTTTGTCCCAGGCCCTTTGACGGGGACAAAAACAACATGGCGACCAGGAGAACGATGTTTCTAGAACACCTGGTGGATTTTTCTGCTTTTCTCGCTTAAATATGAGAAAAAAATAATTACAGACCTTCCAACTAAGGTAAGGTGAGGGATTACTAATAGAAAAAGCGCAGGCAAGTCGATAACGTTAGGCTACAAACGTCTTGATATGTAAGTTACTTAAGTTAAGTTATTCGTTTGTTTCTTTGTCTCGTCTAGTTCGTCAGGGTTCAACGTTATAAGTGTGGCCAACAATCACTTGAACGACTATGGGGAGTTCTCGGCCAACACAACCGCAAAAGTACTAAAAGAACTGGGACTAGGGCCCCTGGATTTACCGAAGGACAAAGAGACACTGCACAGGTATCCCATGTCATGTTATCTTGAGCCTATGTGGATGCCCTATATATCTCACTCCAGCAAAAAACCCCTTCAAATTGCAGACAAAGGACCGACCGAGATAATAACAATAACAATAATAATGTTTTCGTAATTACTTTTCCCCTCTTCAGGTTCCTGTCATAAAAACAGTCAAAGGAGTAAAAATCGGGTTTCTATCTTATTGTGATAACATCACTATGTATGGATGCGCTAGCTGTAACATGAAGAACATTACGAGCTTTCGATCCGGGCCGGCGGTCCTTAACAATACTGACATGGTGGATAGAGATCTTCAACGAATGAAGCAAGTATGAATCCAATTTTATCCCATCCGTGTGATTTCTATAGCTCTAGATATCCTAACTTTTGCTTCTTGATTAGTTGACAAATGTCCTCTGATTTTCCGTGGTATGTCCTCTTATATACACCACGGAATGACGTAATAAAGTGGTCAAAATGTTGTGGACTCACGAGCTAAGCGCAGCTGAGTTTTGTTTTATGCCACAACAAAAAGGCAAAAATAAAAACAGAAACAGCGCCCACGCGACCAAAGGGCGCGCAGCCAATCGGTGTTTTCATTGCTTCTTTTAGCAATGGTACAGTTAACAAATGTCCTCTGATTTCCGTGGTATGTCCTCTTATATACCACGGAATGACGTAATAAAGTGCTCAAAATGTTGTGGACTCACGAGGCGCAGCCGAGTGGGTCCGGAGTACATTTTGACCACTTTATTACGTAATTCCGTGGTATATAAGAGGACATACCACGGAAAAACAGAGGACATTTGTTTTATACCACAACAAAAAGGCAAAAATAAATACAAAAACAGCGCGCGCGCTCGGCCAAACGGTGTTTTCGTTGGTTCTTTTAGCGCGCGCGCTGGTGATGGCACGTTCCGTGGTATATACTTTTATGTACCCATGGCTGAGAGCCAATCAGAATTCGAGAAACGCGCGCGTTGTGGTATAAACTTTTTTTTTATGTACCCATGGCTGAGAGCAATTCATTCTCGTACCCAGAGCTCCCCGGCTCGTCTGCTCGCCAGGGGAGGCTCTGGGGACATCCATTTGAGGGCCGTCGCTGATTGGCTGGTTTTGAACGTTTGAGCATGCGCTGAAAGGTCTTTCCCTCAGCGGCTCTGTATTAAATCTCGCGCATGCGTCAGTGGCTGTCACCAGAGCCTCCCCCGCGAGGAAACGAGCCGGGGAGCTCTGGGTTCGAGAATGAGAGCAATTCAGAATTCGAGAATTGCGCGCGTTGTGGTAAAACAATTGATATATTAATGACGCCATCGATTCCATGTCCGTCGTTGCTTTTGACGATTCATTTTCGAACATTAGCAGTTTTTCTATGCAGCCCTTGGTACCTTTAGCCGGCCCAAAGCATGTAGAAAATATTGAACGACTTTTTGCACACATGTCCAGATTAAAGAAACATTTAGACTTTGAGTGGCGATTTTCGGCTTCCACATTTCAGTCCCCTCTACGTGACGATTCTAAACTCTAAATGATGTTCTAAATTAATTTCGCCATGCATCGTGCTCTGTTGCCCCTGAACATCAACTCGTCTATTTACACGTGGAAATCTTCTTTAACAAACTGTCGACCTAGACAGCTTTAAACTCGGCCAGAACTCAAATTCACTCAAAGAAAGATGCTATGTGCACTTTCCATATGTTTTTCACGGTCAAGAAGCTGGAAAAAAAGTAGACAAGACACCACAGGAAGCTCACTCGATCTCTAGGAAGACGACAATGCTATCTTGATATGTATTTCTGCCCTTCTCTTCAGATAGATAATATCGATATTTCAGTCGTCTATCTTCACTGGGGGGAAGAGTACAACTCAAACAGAACAACTCTCCAACGAGACATCGTTAGAAACCTGACCTCTCTTGGCGTTGACGTCATTGTAGGATCACATCCACACGTGCTACAGAAACACTGTTACCATGGCAATACATTGGTGGTGTACAGCCTTGGCAATTTCTTGTTCCCAGTATCGTTATTTGCGGGCAACGAAGAGGCACGTATTCCATGAGTATTTCACCTGGTTGAAGTCTGGCTCTCAGAACTACTTTATTTGATTCTACTGACCGGCGCCGACGGACGGACAAAATATTATATATCATCAAAAAACGAAAGATGCACTAACTATAAACCTACGGAACAGGAAAGGTGTCGCGACATTTTTCCCAGTCGTACGCAGTCATCTGCCCTAGCTTTAAGGTGACTCCAACAAAATGAAACGCGTTTTTCAGAATTTTATGCTTTTTTGTTTTCAAAATTAACTCGCCCATGTCGCGTCAAAAGTGGTCGGATATTTTGGAGCTCTGGATATCCGGCCATTTTTGACGCGACGCGAGCGAGTTAAGGTGGCCCGCGGGTAACTATTTTCAAAAATAACTTAATTTTGAAATCGTTTTTTAAGCCCCCTGGACATATCCGACCGATCTGATGTGAAACGCATATAATCATCAATGCTTCTAGTTTATGAATATATGTGTTTTTAGAGTTGCAAACCACTACATTCATAGGAGGCGGACCTGGGGGAACAGGGGTGCTCGAGCACCCCCACTTTTTTAACTGGGGGGGGGGGATATGAGCACCCCCACCGTTTGAAGCTAGAAAGCGGTTTATCTGTCTGTCTGTTTGAAGCTAGATATATGTTTTGTATTTACACGTAAAGAAGAAAAGGAACAGAAGCGTGTCCTTTCTGTTTCTGTTTTGTTTCTGTTATTTGCAAGAGAACTAGCTCGTTCACACCTAACTACGGGCGCCTTTTCACATTGTTCACAAAGTGCACGCCAAAATTACGTGTCCACTTCATTGTTTGCATCTTCGGCACTCCCACTTTTTAGGATGCTCCGCCGCCCTTGACATTCTGCGTGCATGTGGTCATTGTTAATTGAACTCTCATCTGACAAACGTATTGCCGAATTGGGACCTTAGTGCATCTATTGAAAAATCAAGGGACAATTATAACCAAAGTACAACCGATTGCGTTTGAGCATTTTACCATAACAGTTCGCACGTTACGTTTGAACGTTTGAAAGTTGCGTTGTGAGACAAAAAGTCGGACGTTTCCAAGGGCAACCGCCATGTGTATTTTTCACTGACCAATCAGAGAGGACAGAACTCTTTGGTTCGCCATAGAAACGTCTCGTTTCGTCCTAGAAACGCAACTTTCAAACGTGCGAACTGTTAGGGTAAAACGCTCAAACGCAATCGGCTGTATGTTGAGCTTATGAATATGTAACAGTAGCTCAAATTAAAAAATATTGAGGTCAAAATCAAAACTCACCATACGATAGTCCAATCCTTCCCCATTCATCCTGGACGCATTTAAATGGATCAGGCGAACGCGATGCGACAGGGATATGCTTTGTAGAGAAATAAATTTATCGTCAAATTATTTCAAGTTCCTAAAGTTCAAACACATTTTACTATGCGAGCCAAACGTCATTCTAAACTCTCCCTCGCTATTGCAACGGAAAATAACAGCTAGTAACCCACCTAGATGTTCAGGGTCGTGGAATTCTTCAAACCGTATGGACGAAACATTACATGCTCAAACTTACACTATTGTTATTTACTGCGTTTCGCAGATTAGCAGAAAATTAATGTTTTCACAAGTCACCTACGAGTGACAGTTACCATAGCAACTGTCTTATGGTGAAAAGCACATGGTGTGTAGTAATTCAATCTAGCTTGGCACTGCGCCTGCACGGTCAAAATTTTAATTTTTATTTTATACTAACTCTGTATATGACAAGAGACAAATTAAGCATTGTCACTATCATAAGTAGTAGCTGATTATGATATGAAAATTAGTAACTAGCAATCTGACTCCCTCGAGATTGTATAAAGGCCTGAATCTGCATCAGGTTTCTGAATCTGCATCAGGTTTCCCTATGGGGGGTTTCCTGGCAGGGAGCAGGCTAAATTAAGATATATTTGGTCACCCTCGCTTAAATCTAATTTTTCACCTTAGCTTTGTTAGAGAATTTATGGAGGGTCTAAGTGTATGACGTGCAGCAGCAACTAATCGGGTGAAGCAGCCAGCAACCCTATAGTTTACAAGTGAATTGTAGTACAGTGTTGTCTTTGTTTAGGGTGGGAACAGGGAAAGCCTCAAACTTATGAAAAACGCGTTTCATTTTGTTGGAGTCAGGCCTTAACCTTGTTATTGTGGTTAAATAAAGTTATTGTGGTATTGATTGTTCGTTTATGGTGGTTGTAGCTTTTTAACAGATTTAACAGATCTTATGACGAAGAACAAAGGGCGATGAGGAGAATACCTTTCTTCGAGACGTACTATTCCCATCAGAATCCCACCGCTGAATCCCGTCTTCTGCGAGTCCAGGTCAACAAGTAAGTTTAAGGGCCTGTGTCAGCCGCCATTTTGACAGCATTGCAACATACAAAGTCAGAGAAAGTACCAGTTCCATCGGCTTAATAAATAACTATTTTTCGCGCTCGAAATTTTATACCTGATAAAACACTGCTGTGAGTGTTGAATTATTCGTCAGTCAACTGACCAGTAGGACATATCAATCAAAATAATCATAATTTTTACTTCTTTACTTGATTACGTCACTTGTCATGCGCAGAAGTGAAAAAGTCCAGATTGGTACAGTCTCCCTTTGCACGGCGCAAAGACTGACTAGTAGGGCCTGTCTTCTACAGGGCCATTGGTGTGCTTTACGCATACTAATATAGAGCAATGTTCTCGATTAAATTTGAATTTTTGAAATCAAATCTGAAACTTTGTTTTTAGATGTTTATTAAGAAATTTCTACACGTAATTCGTCTTCTGATATCGAACGAAAACAATAACAAAGGAGTGGCTGACACGGGCTCTTTAAGCTCGAGGCAATCAGATGTACACTCATGTTAATTGCATTGTAAAAAAGGCTAACAAACGTCTTTATGCAATCAGACTCCTTAAAAAATCAGGAGTCAGTCCCGGTGACCTGGTCAAAATTTATTCTGTTCTGATAAGATTTGTCTTAGAATATGCTTCGCCTGTGTGGGCTGCCCTCCCAGATTATTTGTCTTATACCATTGAGTCTGTTCAGGACAAAGCCTTGAAAATAATGTTTCCCGACCTTAGCTACTTAGATGCATTAGCAGCTGCGGGCCTCTTCCGCCTGTCCACGCGCCGAGACGAAGCTTGCGCAGCATTCATCAATAAAGCGAGAGGCACGACGCAGCCCCTAAACTTTCTACAAAATAGAACTTCAACTGTCCATCATGGCTACTGCCTGAGGTCTGGCCCCAGTAGGTCTGAGAACAAATTACACGTACTAAACGTCTTGGGTATTTCGTATCCATAAAATATCTGTAATGTTTATTCATACTTATTGCCTTGTCCGCTCTGACGCGCACTGTTATTCAGTCTTGACTGCTAGAGTGTCGAATAAACACATCTATCTAAACACATGATCTACGTATCTATTCTTCCATTGATCTATCTACCCGTCATGCACGGTGGTGCACAGGGCGTTTTTTCTTGACAACAATTCTCGTACACAGATCTCCCCGATTTATTACCTCGCGTGGAAGGTTTTGGTAATAGCCACTGACGCATGCGCGATATTTTTTGCGCATGACACAGCGTTCAAAATCAGCCAATCAGCGGAGCCCCTCAAATGGTTGCCATCAGAGCTTCGCCCAGCGAGGTGACGACTTCGGGCAACAAAAATCTTCCTCGTCTTAGTCCTCGCTCTTTGAAATTAGTTTGAATATTGAACACTGTGTTCTGTTTAGTTTGAATATTTTGAAAAATAGTTTGAACATGTGGGACACTAGTTTAAATATTCTCTTATAACATCTTGATGCCACTGCTGCCAGAATCCTCTTCGAATTCGTTTTATTCAAAAGTTTGAGCTCCTTTGGGAGCTGCAAGGTAATGGTGTTTTAAAATGAGGCAAACAAAAGGAACAATGAAAAGCAAAAAATGATCGATAGATTCCTGTGTAAGCCACTCCTTTGTTATTGCTTTCGTTCGCAATTAGAAAACGAATAACGTGTAGAAATCTCTAAATCAAAATCTAAAAACAAAGTTTCAGATTTTATTTACAAAATTGTCTCGAGAACATTGTTCTATATTCTCTAAATCAGGCGATGGAAATGGGATGCTTTCTCCGATTTGGTATTGCTATTAAATGGCGGCTTGTTTAATCATTCTCTCATCTCTATTCCATTCCCAGGAAGGGCGTGGTCGGAGCGCAGTACTTACCACTGAAAATAGCATTTGACCTCGAGACAAAAGTTCTCTACCCCACTCCCCTCGGGGACGACAAGTGGGTAGACGTATGCGGAGAGGAGGATGCGAACTGTCTTTGCAGAATTGGAGAATCATGTTTTTGAGAAGGCTTGCCACAAGTCTCCAACTTAGACTACAGTACTGGCAAGGGTAAATCGTGCCATGGCAAACAACAACAGTTAGCAGAGCGTGATCTCCCAGCATCCATTTTCGTGATCCGTGAAAGCTTACTTTCGACAGCCGTGACTCGTGATTTTTCATTTTTTGCACTCGTGATCCGTGCGGCATACTAGTCCGGTCAATTTAGCGTTTAACCTGGAAAAAATTGCAACATGGGATTTTTATACAGCAACTGCTCAGGAATATATGTGAGAAATACGTGTCCAAATTTTGTGAAAATCCGTTTTTTGAGGTTTTCCGTCTGCACGAAGGAAAGCCCGTTGTTTTCGGTGGCACTTCGACAATGAAAGCGAACAATTCGAAGGGAGGGCTATGGACTGTAGAGCCGTAACTCGGTGTGATATTTAACGAGATATCGAGCAATTTCTTTCTACTGCACAATGTGATTGCATAGACGTGAATTTTGTGTTTGTTTATAACCAATTCTGCGAAATAATAACATATGATCCTTGTATTTCCCGCGTGGTGATACACTAAAGTTCGAATAGTATACGCTAAAAGAAATAAAAGAAATAAACTGATCATAGCCGTAACTCATCGCTCAGAAATTATTTGTTTCAACTGAAAAACCTTATTAAATCTTCCCCGGTTTCATCTGTACAGTCTATAAACATTCTCCCAGTTTCTGTGTTTTCAGTGTCTAAGTGCCGCCGAAAACAAAAGGCGCCCTTGACGTCGCCAGTAAAACCAAACATTTAACCAACTTCCCCCGGTCGGATTTCTACGAAATTTGAATATGTTATTCCTACATATGTTTTTGACAATTAGTTCCAGAAATTTCCCATGTTGCAATTTTTTCCAGGTTCGGGGTTTTTTCGGGCTAATTTGACCGGACTCTACCCCCTGTACGCCCCTGACTCATAAAGAATCGCACTCGTGGAGTGACTGATGTTATTAAACAAGAGCAGCCTCGTAAACTTAGAAAGATAAAATAATAAGATCACATTATTTTAGTTTCGAAAATCTAATCAAGCAACTGAGCACCTACCATAAAATCAGAACTGAAAATCACATATACGGAAATCTGTTTGCTTACCGGTGATTTAACTTGTGCCTGTGATTTTCTGCAGATATCAACTAAAGGATTTCGTCTAATATTCATCTTAATCTTGTTTCATTGTAAACCATAGAAATAAGATTTCAATCTATCCATATGGACTTTATCCCAAGCGCATGGATATCAAATTCATACATTTCCCTAGGGGTAGCGATGGGTACCTTAAAATTTCGAAAGTCTCGGTAAAATATTGCAAAATCTCGGCGTTTTTTTTTCCGCACGTCTCGGAATATCGTTTTTCTCGCAGTTTTGGCCATCTCGGATTTTTTGTACCGCGCGGTCTCGGAGTCCGAGCGGGGGACTCCCATATTTTTTGGTCCGGGATGATTGTCGTATCTTTTAGGGGTTAAAATCACGGGGCTTGGTCTTTTTTAGGGGTGATCTTGATCTTCAATAAAATTTTAGGGAGATTGGCATCTTTTTAGGGCTGAAAATATGTGTCTCAATTGTTTTGTCTCATGATGGTGCTTCTAAAAACAGTGTAAGAAAGAGAGATTACTCGATGGGAAGGCGATAAATTAGAAACAAACGCGGAAACTTTTCTTGATGGGTATTTTTTACCTGTTACCTGTCTCCTTCGCGCCAACTTGGTACATAAGGTCTCATCTTTTAGGGTATCTTTTAGGGTAAGAAATTATTTGAGCCACGCCATGGCCCGCCATGTTTGGTATCTTTAAGGGGTGAAACTGAAAATTTCCGACGATCATACTCAATTAAAAAATATGGGAGTCCCCCCCCCCCCCCCGGGTTCATTTGATAGAGTCCTAAAGTATACTCCTAAAACCTTAAATGGCGCGTCAACTGTTTTCCAAGGCTTCAATTGCTAATTCTTTTGTAATGCCAGCCACACATTTCCTGTGATTTAATTATTAACTTTATACGCTTTTTCTAGTACTTAAATTTTCGGTAAAATTTTCATCTTCGCGAAGCCCCTGACGTCGCACAATAAGATATCGGCGTTAAATTTTCTGTCATCTTATCTTGCTCAAGTAAACCCAAATTATACATATATTAATTTCGACACTGATCATCAGCTAAAGTGAAAAGGGCGGATTCTGGTAGATAAAGTCAAGGGCAGGTTATTTGTGAAATTGTACAGCTAATTGTGAAATAAACTTGTCAAGTTAAGTTTAATTCTATATACAAAATACAATAAGCATAACCAAACCCGCAGGTAGCAAAGCTAATCTAGGCGGGCAGGAAATCTATATACAATAACTAGTTGAGAAAGAGAAAGAAAAAAAGAAGATGGAAGGCACTAAAGATAAAACAAAAATGACTTAAACTACAGAATTTTAAGCACTGCAAAAGAGAACGTAGAAATTAAGTAAAATATATTATCAGGAAGAAAAAAAATCAAGCATCAGAATTTTTGCATATTGTTTATCAGTGTTGGCATATAAAGATAATTATCCTCCTCAGCAAGAATAGATATTAATTGTAGAAGAAGTTTATTTATTTATTTTTGTTTTGGGAGCGAACGAATGCTTAAAGGAATGCTGTTCCACACCTTGGCACCAATTCTAGATATCGACGTTTAGTATCATTGAACGAGATAATGTTTGTGGCCTAAAAGCATCAGACAAAACGTTTCTATGTTGGCCCGTGAATGTCTTATAAGGCTATCGTATAACTAATGAAAACCTCCCGCGATAACGTTTTGCCATAAATGCAGGGTATATATACTAGCTAATACTGCCTCACAAGTTATCTGCTCTGAGAGAGTGTTAACACCAAGCAAAAACAAGAAGACAAGGTAAGACCAATAGATTACTTAATAGACAAATCGCATTGTACGCAAGTACTTGTAGGTCGTTGGGCATTTCCAGCCTTGTCACAAGCCTTTTCTTCATTCAAAAATGATCAAGCCCTTTAAAAACGTACTTAGCCTCCCCCCACCATACATAGACAAATTCTTATTTGGTACTTTGCACAAGCCTCTACATCAGTGTGTTCCAAATAATAGCAAATAATTACTACTTACTAACCGATGGGGGAGCGAAAGAGGGGATCTCTCAAAGCCTGAAGCCCTGAAAGGGGGGACCACAAGAAATTTTCTAAGTAGTTATTCCAGCAACTTCTCTAATAGTTGCATTTTTGTACTTTACTTCACTCAATACATAATAACAATTTCGGCGCGCTTCGCGTGTCACAAAAACGTTTAACTGCTCTGAGGAGGGATCACGTTAATCACTGTACTTATAGGGGGAGGATCACTGCGTTTTGACCTTGTATTACCCAAAACGCTCTGCCCCCCTCCCCCCAGGCGATAAATAATGACCGGTCCCTAATACTTTCGTAAATATGCAAGATATCAAAATTCGCTGACATAGTTTTGCAGTTCAATTCTCCATGAGTAAAATCCGACAAAGTGTGAAATTGTGCAACAAAACGCTGATGGTCTGGAGCTTCTCGAGTATACGAGGTATAGTTTTTAGTTCAGGGTCTTAAAAACAAAAGAAAAATTCAAAATTCACTAAAATGAGCAACTTCATAAGATAGATCATTTCTTTTAGCTTTAAAGCGATTTATAGCTGTTTATGATAGCATAAATTGCGACGGGACGATCATTTTTTTTCCGTAAGCATGTTGAATATATTTACAGTGAGCCTATAGCGCAAATGCAAAAAAAAAAACGAAGTACAAGAAACCTCGAAAACAATCGTTTATAATCTCGCTATTTCTCGATCCATCGGATCATTCTTTTTAACTTTACATATTCTTAAATAGTTACCTGATAGGATGGTCAAATTAGTTTTGCTAATGAATCAGAGTGATCGCTCCTGGAGCATGCGCGTATCGTGACAGGCTCCCTTTAAATAGTTATCTGATAGGATGGTCTATTAGTTTTATTGATGAATCAGAGTGATCGCTCCTGGAGCATGCGCGTATCGTGACAGGCTCCCTTTAAATAGTTACCTGATAGGATGGTCTTATTAGTTTTACTGATGAATCAGAGTGATCGCACCTGGAGCATGCACGTATCGTGACAGGCTCCCTTAAATAGTTATCTGATAGGATGATCTAATGAGTTTCACTGATGAATCAGAGTGATCGCTCCTGGAACATGCGCGTATCGTGACAGGCTCCCTTTAAATAGTTACCTGATAGGATGGTCTTATTAGTTTTACTGATGAATCAGAGTGATCGCACCTGGAGCATGCGCGTATCGTGACAGGCTCCCTTTAAATAGTTATCTGATAGGATGATCTAATGAGTTTCACTGATGAATCAGAGTGATCGCTCCTGGAACATGCGCGTATCGTGACAGGCTCCCTTTAAATAGTTACCTGATAGGATGGTCTTATTAGTTTTACTGATGAATCAGAGTGATCGCTCTTGGAGCATGCGCGTATAGTGAAAGGCTCCCTTTAAATAGTTATCTGATAGGATGGTTTAATGAGTTTTACTGATGAATCAGAGTGATCGCTCCCGGAGCATGCACGTATCGTGACAGGCTCCCTTTAAATAGTTATCTGATAGGATGGTCTAACTAGTTTTACTGATGAATCAGAGTGATCGCTCTTGGAGCATGCGCGTACCGTGACAGGCTCCCTTTAAATAGTTATCTGATAGGATGGTCTATTAGTTTTATTGATGAATCAGAGTGATCGCTCTTGGAGCATGCGCGTACCGTGACAGGCTCCCTTTAAATAGTTATCTGATAGGATGGTCTATTAGTTTTATTGATGAATCAGAGTGATCGCTCCTGAAGCATGCGCGTATCGTGAAAGGCTCCCTTTAAATAGTTATCTGATAGGATGGTCTATTAGTTTTATTGATGAATCAGAGTGATCGCTCCTGAAGCATGCGCGTATCGTGAAAGGCTCCCTTTAACCTTCATTCTCTTACCCAGAGCTCCCCGGCTCGTCTCCTCGCAGGGGAGGCTCTGGTGACAGCCACTGACGCATGCGCGAGATTTGATACAGAGCCGTTGAGAGAAAGATCTTTCTGCGCATGCACCAACGTTCAAAACCAGCCAATCAGCGAAGGTCCTCAAATGGATATCCCCAGAGCCTCCCCTGCGAGGAGGCGAGCCGGGGAGCTCTGGGTACGAGAATGTTTAATCTTTAATTTTGTCATGGCTATTTTATGATTAAGACATATTTTTTAGAACTTCGAGCAATTTTGCCAGAAAGTGGTAAAAAATTTTGTTACTCAAAAATAAAAAAAAGTTGTCTCATTTCAAAGGACTTCATGGTAGTGTTCGTGTATTATCGCGCCGGTAAAAAAATTCCAGGGGAAGCTGAGAAAATAAATTTTAGTTTTTACAGATAGACCTCGCACCTAAAATGGTGATGTCAATCACAGCCTATATAGATTCTATATAATTTTTCCATTTTTTAACGGTTATTTCTGTGGCGGCGCGAACCCAGTTCTCTGCCTTTTGTGATATTTCGAAATGTGGACCACAAATCTACAAATTAGGATAGAATTCATCGAGTAACAGTATTTTTGGCCAAACGTTGCTCGAAGTTGTACAATAACTGTCTTAATATTTTTCACTAGCCTCTTCCACAGGCATCTCATATCCGTGTGTTTGCATCGATTTACATCGCTTAGTTCGCTTCGTTGGCGTTTTTGGTAGCGGAAACTGAGAACGAGCTCAAACCGGAAGCAGAAGAGAAAAGAGGGAGAGGGGCAAAGACAAGTGTATAAAGTGGTTTCAATAAAGTTTGTCACCCAAAAGAATATAGTCTATGGCTGTCGGCGCTAAGGATTGTGGGTCATTCGTGTCCCATGTGCTTATTATAATGCAATTCGATTTACGCGCGTGTTGGGCACGGAGGGATTTAGATTTGTGCTTTGAATAACAAATATTCTTCGTGAGTCAACAAAATATAACCTTCCCACAAAACTTTATAGACATAAAGCCTAGTTTTCACATAGTCTTATCTGTCGTATCAGTCAACCGTGAAACAAAAGAATAATTCCAATTTCCATTGTTTCACGATCGACTGATGCGACACATACGACAGATAAGACTATATGGAAACCAGGCCTTAGACTCTTATTTGATAAATGTTTTTTGTCTCTTTAGGTTCATTGTTTTCATTAAATATGAAACATTTTATCTGTGTTTTGATTCTTTTGGCATTGGTGAGCTTGGTGTGCACCTCGCAGCCTCTAAACAGCGACAAAGGTAATACGTGTAAACAATTGAAGTTGTTTCACGTGTCACGTGACCAAACTAAAACTCTCTAAATATGCCTTTATTCAGCTTATTCCACGACAATAAACAAAATAATGACAGAACCCTTAGGAATTGTCATATACTTGTGGTTCAAGGGAGGCTGTCACGCAACTGCGCTGCTGTTCTGCGCATCTCAAAACAAACAATCCGTTTTAATCTCTCGATTTCTCCATCCATCCGACCAAATGTTTACGTTTTAAATATTCTTCAATAGTTTTCTGATAGGAAGGTCTAAATAGTTTTGCTCAGTGATCGTTCCTGGAGCATGCGCGTATCGTGAAAGCCTCTTTAAGCGAGTTTGGCAGGTCAACCAAGTAAATATTTGTCGAGTTCTGGAAAATACAATTTTAGTAAGAAATGTAAGGAACTTTGAGATTCGATGCTTTATTTATTTCTCTTATGACATCTTTGAAAAACATGTAATTCACACACAAATAGATATAGGTAATTTTTGGAATGAAATATGAGTAACGTAATACGCGTCAAGAATATAGCAAAATGTATGGAGCCGCCATCTTGGTGTCCCTTTGAGGGACACCCAAAAAGATGGCGGCCAAATCACGAAGTCCCTCAAAAGCGCACAATAATAATAGAAATAACATCGAGTGACATTTGTGGTTATTCTATAATCATATATCCTCTACTAGTTTTCAAATTAGACAATATCCTCCGGTTGAAGTTCCCAACCGACTCTTCGATTTTCGTGGCCGGTTGCGTGACATGAATACCTTCGGCGATATTTCTGTGGTTAAGTAATGAAACGATATGATATTTGGAATAAATGCTCCCAAGAGGGAGTTTGTAACGGTTTCATAGCTGAAACATAGTAAAATCAATTATAAGGGAATTAATATTTTGGTGACGTCACGTGAAACCCAAGAATAGCACATTATTGATCTACTTAGTGCTACCGCGGGTTTCCAGATGGGAAATAAGGTCGCAGCGCCAATTTTGGCGGTGTCGTTGTCTTAGTTTCCATACCAAAACATTTTTTTCAAATTTCAACCTGAGTGTTCTTATAATCCACGTGTTCTTTTTTGCAGGTTACTGTACCCCTTTCTTCTGTGTCTCGCTTAGTGCAAGCCAATTGTTATCTAACATTGTAATTATTTTATATACAGAGCCCATGGACTTAGAGCGACGAATGGGCTGTACATGTGATTCCCATTCTGGAACATTGTGGCTCGGGAAGGGCAGTTGCCCTGGTGGATACGGCTACATCGCCAACTGCGCCACTCCATTGGGAATATGTTGTTACAAAAAAGGATGGTGACGATAAGGATTTAACGAATTCATGTTAATAATATCTTAAAAATCAGTGTGTAACAACAGAATTATTCAGGGTAATAAACATACCTTGCAAATAAAGATGACTGTGTCACAATAAAATTTGAATAAATTCAAGTAGTATAGGAGGGGCCGAATTACCCGAAGTTTTGAGGGGGAATACTAATTAGTGAGGGGAAATATATAATGAGCTTGATGCCGTCATGAGCAACAACAATTAATTAGCATTCGCGCTTGTTGATTGCATATGGGGAGAGTCCCCAGCGGTCGACAGCGGGATAACAGCTCAAAAAATGGAAAGCATACTATACCCTTCCTATATGCACACAGGACAGGACACAGGGTACCCAATAGGGTTCAGTGACTACAAGGGCACAGTGCAATATCATTCCAAAGGCACGGTTTTTCTTATAATTTGTGAAACTCCCCAGCCCATTGATGACTCTATCTCGCGTGCTGATTGGCTGAAATCGAGGGAGATTTTTTGTGGAATTAAATGGCTGCAAAAGTAGAATTAAATAAAAACACAGGACACTCACGAAATTAAATTTCAACACGAGAAAGCGAGAACAATTACTTTCTGAAGTTTTCATCTCTGTCAAACACTGTATGAAACGTCTTTTCGTCAAAGAAGACGCTTCGTTAATCGCTACCAAGATTTAAGTTGCATTTCCCTGAAATTGAAACAGTTTGGCAATGGCTTCCTTGGCGCGAATAAAGCCTTTTTTGTAAAACATTAAATCAATAAAAACCTCCTGCATGGGATTCAAAGAAAATCCATTACCCGACTCAGGAATTCCACACTAAATCTCACTTCGATTTTTCGAGTGAGATTTAGTGTGGAATTCCCTCGTCGGGTAATGGCTTTACCTATAGGGCTAAGGGAAATTCCTGAGCTCAAAGTTCGAATTAAAACTGTCCCTGTACATAACTGTAAGTAATCTGTAACAGAACATCGGGCACAATCCTATTGTTCTAAGCGACATCAAGCAAACCAAAACAAATCTCATGACTTGGCTATGCGCGAGTGAGCTCGTCGATCTGCTCTGGACACGATTAACATTTCAAAAGATTGACTCCGAGCTCTTTTATTTGCCATAACAAAAGGCTCGTCACCTAAACAAAAGGTTGAATACCCTTGGCTTTTCTTTTTGTTTTGGATTCTTTTGTGAGACTCGCCTCGAGGGAAATGCGGCTCATTATTATTCGGATTCGAACCAAAAGCGGGAAAGGTCAGCGCGCAAATTTGAAAAGAAGATGGCTCAGTATACAAAATCCCTTTCTGGGGGGACGAAATAAGCTGTCAAGCACGACAAAAACTGCGTACCTGGAATCTTTAAGTGCTTATCTAACAATCCCGTTTGTATCATTTTGTTTGAGCTCGAATTGAGCGAGACAAGCAGCTTTGAATAATTTTGCCTCACAAAAATCCTCTAAAACCCAAAATTTCACTCTTCCGTGGGGGAACTAAATGTTTGCGCTATGGCTTAGGTAATAGACGTGCATTATTTATTAGTCTCTCAACTTCAAATTCCCGAATGTACCACTTTGATAGTGCTTCTAGATTCTATAATTTCGTGGCACTTTTTGAACCGAGGTCAGTAGTTTTGTTCTTTTCTTTGTATATTTGGCTAATTAGCTTTTGAAATCAACCGCTAAGATTTGCGAAGTCCCGGATGGATGTCGCAGCATTGTGCCCGATGACCATTTAGGTTTGGATGTCTATGGTGCATTCGGCTGTGTGAACTGAGTTCTTTTTGGTTTCTGTGGGAGATTTCTGGCGGCGATGGCAGCTTTGTCCCTCGCTTGAATGAGAACTTAGCCCAAGGAGATTTCCACCTTCTCTTCAGGTTTTTGTGAACTTCGTTTTGCGATACAGCGTCAGCATTTATACTTAGAGGATATTATTCATGGCTCTGGTTTCTGTAAATGTGTAATTTCGACTTGGCGCGCGCGCTGCCAAGAATAGTGGGTGTACGTTTGTTCAGGCTTGAATGAAAAATTTTCTCAACTCAATGAGCTTTCGAATTAGAATTACCCCGGCACATTCCTGTATGTAATAAAGATTTAGGCACTGCCTAAAAGCGGAGCTCCCAATCATTTATTTAATAACTTCCACCATTAAAAATATATAAAAACATACAATAAATAATTAAAACGACATTAAAACTGTAACTGAAAGAAATCTATTAAAAATCTATTAAAAATATTCTTAATAATAAACATATGAGCGCTGGCAACTGAAAAGAGTGACCTCACTTTGAAGTCGAAATACCCCCTCTCTCGCTGTTCTACCCAGTCCGCTGTCAAACACACCCTTTTCAGTTGCACGCGCTCATATATTTATTTCGACACTGATCATCAGATAAAGTGAAAAGGGCGGATTCTGGTAGATAAAGTGAAGACGCGATCATTTGTGAAATTGCATAGCTATACTACGAAATGTTCTTCATCTTCAATGCCAGTTTTGCATATAGGAACAGTCTTCTTCTGTGTTTAAAATGTGAAAATCCATAATATGACTTTTTTCCTGAAATTCAATTGCCCTGGTGGCATATTTTTTGGTCGGGGATGATCGTCGTATCTTTTAGGGGTTAAAATCACGGCGTTTGGTCTTTTTAGGGGTGATCTTGATCCTTAATAAAACTTTAGGGAGATTGGTACCTTTTAGGGCCGAAATATGTGTCGAAATTGTTTGTCTCATGATGGTGCTTCTAAAAACCGAGTAAGAAAGAGAGATTACTCGATGGGAAGGCGATAAACTTGGTATCTTTTAGGGGTGAAACTGAAAATTTCCGACGATCATACCCGACCAAAAAATATGAGTCCCCCCTAATAGGTTTATTTGATAGAGTCCTAAAGTATATTCCTAAAACCTTAAATGGTAAATGGCGCGTCAAGGTTTGCCTAGGCTTCAACTGCCAATTCTTTTGTAATGCCAGCCACACATTTTCTGTAATTTAATTATTAACTTTACACGCTTTTTCTGGCACTTATATTTTAGGTCACATTTTCATTTTCGCGAAGCTCCTGACGTCGCGCAATTTAAGATATCGGCGTTAATTTCTGTCATCTTATCTTGCTCAAGTAAACCCAAATTATACATATCTTAATTTCGACACTGATCATCAGATAAAGGGAAAAGGGCGGATTCTGGTAGATAAAGTGAAGTGGCGATCATTTGTGAAATTGCACAGCTATGTGCGTGAAGTCAAGTCAAGTTTATTTTTATATACAAAATACAATAAGTAAACCCGCAGGTAGCAAAGCTAATCTAGGCGGGCAGGAAATCTATATATACAATAACTAGTTGAGAAAAAAAACAAAACAAAGTAGATGGAAGACAATATCAAGAAAAATTTAAGATATCGGCGTCAAATTTTCTGTCACCTTACCTTGCTCAAGTAAACCCAAATTATACATATATTAATTTCGACACTGATCATCAGATAAAGTGAAAAGGGCGGATTCTGGTAGATAGTGAAGATGCGATCATTTGTGAAATTGCACAGCTAATTGTGAAATAAACTTGTCAAGTCAAGTTTATTTCTATATACAAAATACAATAAGCAAAACCAAACCCGCAGGTAGCAAAGCTAATCTAGGCGGGCAGAGTCATTGTTTAGTCAGCCAATGAATGCGAAAACCAGGCCTAGTTTATACGTCGCATTTAATTAGACGAATTTAATTGATCAATTAAATTCGTCTGTGCGACGTATAAAATGGAGGTTCGTTTTATACTACGAATAAAATAAAACGAAGACATACTTCAGACGTTGTATACGTCCGGGGTCGACGTATACAACGTCTTGGACGAATTCAATTTTCGACCTTTTTAGGTTCGTTTTATACGTCGCATTTCAGACGAATTTAATTGCGATAATTAAATTCGTCTGAATTAAATTCGTCCGAAATACGACGTATGAACTAGGCCTGTCAATAACAACTTTTCCTTAAAATGTTTAGAGCGGATTTCACTACTAACCGATGGGTCGCAAACTAAACACACGAAGTAAGCAGACTTAGCCAATCAGAAACGAAACCCATTTTAAAACCAACCAATCAGGAAACAACGCATTTGGTCGTGATCCAAGAAAACATCAGTCACTATGTTGTTGAAATAATTGATAGGTTGTAGCACAGCGAATTTGATCAAAGGACCTGATGTTTTACAAAACAATTAGTACACTATTGAGCTTTAGATTTCTTTTCACGATAAAAAAGGCCCTTTTAACGACATTCGACTGATCATCAGATAAAGTGAAAAGGGCGGATTCTGGTAGATAAAGTGAAGTGTCGACCATTTGTGAAATTGCACAGCTAATTGTGCGTGAAGTCAAGTCAAGTTTATTTCTATATACAAAATACAAGAAGCATAACCAAACCCGCAGGTAGCAAAGCTTATCTAGGCGGGCAGGAAAAATCTATATATATACAATAACTAGTTGAGGAAAAAAAAAACACAAAAAAACAAAGAAGATAGAGGACAATATAAAGCCAATAAAACAAAAAAAAAATGAGTTAAACTACAGAATTCAGTATTGCAAAAGAGAAAGTAGAAATTAAGTAAAATATATTATGAGAAAGGAAAAAATCAAGCATCAGAATTTTTGCATATTGTTTATCGGTGTTGGCATATAAAGATGACTATCCTCCTCAGCAAGAATAGTTATTATATGTAGATTAAGGTTTTATTTTATTTTTGTTTTGGGAGCAAACGAATGCTTAAAGGAATGCTGTTCCACACCTTGGCACCAATTCTAGATATCGACGCTTAGTATCATTGAGCGAGATAATGTTTGTGGCCTAAAAGCATCAGACAAAACGTTTCTATGTTGGCCCGTGAATGCCTTATAAGGCTATCGTATGTAGTACCAGAGGAACCAATGAAAACCTCCCGCGATAACGTTTTGCCATAAATGCAGGGTATATATACTAGCTAACACTGCCTCACAAGTTATCTGCTCTGAGGAGTGTTAACACCAAGCAAAAACAAGAAGACAAGGTAAGACCAATAGATTATCAATAGTCAAATCGCATTGTGATTGGTTGCATGAGGTACTTGTAGGTTGTTGGGGCATTTCCAGTCACAAGCCTTTTCTTCATTCAAAAATGATCAAGCCCTTTAAAAACGTATTTTTATTTGGTACTTTGCACAAGCCTGTACATCAGTATGCTCCAAATAATAGCAAATAATTACTACTTACTAACCGATGGTGAGGTCATTACGGAAATTCGAGATGTTGCCAAAATGTATTTACTTTTATTCGTGGTTTTAGAAAGTTTTGCGCTAGAATTTTTGTTACGTGATAGATAGTGAGTAGCGGAGCCAATCAGATTGCAGGAATCGTGATAGTATGCGACTGGGTTTCGTACTATTTACAATATGAGTGGCTATGTTGTATCGGCAGATACAAACACGAGCGCGTAACGCGAGTGTTTGTATCTGCCGATACAACATAGACACGAATATTGTAAAGTACTTATGATATTCTAACTTTTGTACTTATATAAATTGAATGTGCATTGAAAATGAAAGAATTTTCGGGTGTTTACAAAAAACGCCAATCATTTTGCAGAAAGCATGCGCAGAAGGCATGATTCCTGTCCCACATGGAACTAGCGGGACTAAAACAACATATAGTCTCTCAGGTGAAGCTTTTTTAGGTACTGCTCTACGAGAGAAGACCAAGCTTGGACTTCACTAGAGTGGTCCCCTTCAACTTTTAGTCTGTAGGGGATATTTGAAACAATGTGCATTGAAAATAAAAGAATTTTCGGATGCACAAAAAACGCCAATCGTTTTGTAGCAAGCATGCGCAGAAGGCATGATTCCTCTCCCACATGGAACTAACAGGACTAAAACAACAGGTGAAGCTTTTTTAGGTACTGCTCTACGAGAAAAGACCATACTTGGACTTCACTAAAGTGGTCCTCTTCAGCCTTTGGACAGTATGACAGTAGGGGATGTGTTATTTGAAACAAATATCCAACTGTTCAAAGACTGAGGGCTGCACTGGAAGGTGTCCTATACCGAATACTAATTGGTCTAATTAGTATTCTGTATCAGATACAGAATACTAATTAGATCAATTAGTATTCTGTATCAGACACCTAGCCATGTGGTATCGGGGGTTACAAGTAGTGTCACCTGATCCGAATCCAGTGCAGAGATTGGATGAGCATCCTATGAATAATGGATGAATATTATAATACTAAATAATAATTTAGTAATATTAGTCGGCCCGCGGCGGATTAGAGCAAATTTTCGAGGAAATTGTGCATTTTAGGCTAAAGCCCCAATTTTTTGCCAGGTGAGGTTTTAGAGTATACTATTGTTTCACGGTCGACTGATGAGACAGATACGACAGATAAGACCATATGGAAACCAGCCTTTAGCTTTATGAACATTCAAGCTGTTCTCTAGACTCAACAGCCACAGCAGCTCAACCGATTTGCTATTTCTAAATTATGGGTTGAGCTGACTGACTTCGGCTGAGCGTCTCCTTAGAGTTTTTGGTGATTTATTAAATGTTACGACCAGTTTATTGTTAATTTTTTTTATATGTTATATTGTAAAACAATAGCCTGACTGAGATTTGATGAAATGTTTCAAGAATGACCAACAAATTCTAAAAAAGATCGAGATAATTGGTACCTAATGTGTCGAATGTGTAAAAAGCTAAAAAGAAGCTTGTCTCTAAAATTTTGGCATGATATTTCTACCTAGTACTGTGCTATACTCTATCAACACGGACGATGGAAGATTTCACTAAATGCCGCAGAGCTCATGAATAACAAAGGATTCAAAGATGGCTGCCAATGGCAAAACAATGGTTCACATTAAAACTGTTCTAGCTTTCGCTACGAATAAAATTTAGCGTGCCTCCATATCTAATCTTCAATAAAATACTGAAAACTATTAACATGCAAAGTTTGGAGTCTTTAGCCAAAAGTGCCCAATTTTTACGCTTATCCGCCGGACTATATGATAGTCAATTATTTTTCAATTATTATTAGCTAATACCAGCTAAAAAACTGTGTCAGGGAATTTTTATTTTTTACTTGAAAATATTTTATGATAAAGTTTGCAGTCACAAATTGAAAAAATACGACTTTCAACTTTGCGGCCTAATACTTTCGCAAATATGCAAGATATTAAAATTCGCTGACACGGTTGTGCAGTTCATTTCTCCGAGACTAAAATCTGACAAAGTGTGAAATTGTGCAACAAAACGCTGATGGTCTGGAACTTCTCGAGTAAACAAGGTAGTTTTTAGTTCGGGTTCTTAAAAATACAAGAAAAAAATCAAACTTCACTAAAGTGAGCAACTTCATAAGATAGATCATTTCTTTTAGCTTTAAAGCGATTTATAGCTGTTTATGATAGCATAAATTGCGACGGGACGATCATTTTTTTCCGTAAGCATGTTGAATATCTTTACAGAGACCTTAAAGGGAGCTGTTACGCAAATGCAAAAAAAAAAACGAAGTACAAGAAACCTATTGGATGATACAATTAGCATACTGGGCTTAATTTGTCCAAAACTGCGTTCGTTTCTAAAATAAATAAAGACAAGCGCAACACAATGATAATGATTGTACTTCATTTTCAATCCAATACTCAATCGAAATTTTATTTTGGGCGCCTAGTGAGATTTAGCCTAGTTGAAGATTTATTACTATTGTACTTTTATTCTTGGGTTGCATGTGACGTCACTGGCGGCCATGGTGGTGGACGTATAGAACAAAGAAAGTTCATTCGTTCCCTTTCTTCTGGGCACCAGCATGGCCGCCGCGCTTGGCGCCGACAGCTTGTAGGCTTTAGTCTTTTGGGTGACAAACGTTTATTGAAACCACTTTATCCAAAACACTAAACACATATCCCTTGGAAAAGACACTGCGCTACATCCCCAGCCCCTCGGAAATTTTACTCTCTGAGACCCTGATTTATCGGTGTATTTATTGGTGATTTTTGAGAAGCACGGTTGGTCCAGCGTTACGTCTCTCACTAATGATAATTATCATTATTATTATTATTATATTAGTGACCCGCAATCCAGACCCTGTTGAAAACGTTGAAAACTCTGTTGAAAGAGTGAAGTAGTTTAGATTATCATTGATAACCTATGTTTTTGTCTCTTAGGTTCATTGTTTCCATAAAATATGAAACATTTTATCTGTGCTTTGGCCCTTTTTGCGCTAATGAGCTTGGTATTCGCCTCGCCTCTACACAACGACCAAGGTAATAAGCCCGGGGGTGGGGAGAGGAGTGGGGGGTACTCTCTCATATACGGTATACGGGTATGTGCCGCCCTATAGGATATGGTTTTTGGGCTTCTGCGGTCTGCAGTAGTATCGTTTTTCGCTTGCTTGGTCACTGATAGGGTATGTATTTGAGTATGGCTACCCTACAAACAAATTTCCCTACAAACAAATTTCCTACTCAAAAACAAAGAAAGCTTTTATCATAGCAAGCGTTTGTGTTCCACAGGGACTTTAACAGACAATTGCTATTTTCGGAGCGTGACTGCCATTGATTAGTTTTGGCCTAATGAGCTCCCCCTGGAAAAGCGTCAGATTTCATTATCATTCATAAACAAGAGAGCTTCAAATCCGCGTGCAAGACGACTAGAGGGTGAATGTCGTAACTTTGCAATTTTCTTCTATACCGAATAAGTGATTTGTCTTGCCGCGAGGGGAAGGCGAGGTTCCGTATCTACACAGCAGACTAGGTTCCGTGCCGCGACTCGACCGTGTC
This sequence comes from Scolanthus callimorphus, assembly GCA_033964015.1. NCBI lineage: Eukaryota > Metazoa > Cnidaria > Anthozoa > Actiniaria > Edwardsiidae > Scolanthus > Scolanthus callimorphus. The sequence goes on along the minus strand of CM066912.1, from coordinate 30,262,149 downwards.
TCGCCGTGTCGCGGCACTTTTCACAGTCATATACACCGAATTGAATAATGGCGCCCGATGGCGCCCAGTTCGAAAAGCCATTGTTCTGGACCAAGGCTAGTCAGTCCAGAACAACTGGGCGCCATATTTGAATTCGGAGTATACGGCATCCGCTCTATCTAACAATGAATGTAAATATCTTCTTTACAGAACCCTTGGCCTTAGCACGGCGATCTACGCCATGTACTTGTATGGGTCGTGACAACCATGGTAAAGAGTATGGAACAGTATGGTTCGCGAGGAGTAGTTGTCCTAAAAAATACGGCTACTACGGCAGCTGTAGCGATGCTTGGGGAATATGTTGTTACTACTATAATAATGGGCGTTAAAATAATGATATATGATAAATGATATAATGAAACCTTTTGCATGTCGAAGAGATGTAAGAGTAATTGAAAACAGAATTCTGGAGAGTAATAATTAAAATAAAACATGTCAAACATACAGACTGAACATCTCACCGTTATTTGAATGAATACGTTTAAGGAGGCTGCCTACAATTTTTATCGGGCTTGACCACTTGACTTTATGCGATTGTAGCTCCGAAATGCAAAAAGCTATTAAAACCAAACTTCGACCACTTACTGGAGAGAGATTGAAATTAGTAGTGATGTATTTTTTATTGTTATAGGAGTTACCATAGCAACGTTACAGGGGGGAGCACACTTTTGATTGACAGGCACCTGAAGCGCTATTCGATCTAAACTTTTAAAATGACACACTGAGCCTTACTCCTTGCACATTTGTCTAGCCCTACACGAAGTTTAGACGGCATTCACCAAGCCGATTTCAAATAATTCAAAGGCGACTTTTTTACTGTAAAATTCTACTTTTTTGCGCGTCGTCCAGTATTCATGGAATATACTTGCTTTTTTCTACCAAATTAATAAGTTTTTGACTGCCAACGTATTCCCAAGATATTCAACTTGAACTCTACCAATTTTGACGTCCACAAGCGGTTTTGATTTTGCCTGACAAACATAAACGCAAACTTCAAGTTTTGGGGCGATTTCGCAAACCACACTTCTGAACACGAAAAAGGCTTCACAATGCGATTCTGGTGGCGAATTTTCTTCTTACTCACAGAACTTAAACTTAAGCATATCAGGAAGGCAATGTTCGCGCGAGAAAAAAATTTACGTTTCCAACGTCTCGCAGGAAAATTCCAAAGTTGGACCTTTTGATTATCGTTCCGCTCAAGTCTCTACAACTAGTTCAGTTCTAAAAAGTTGTAATTTTCATGCAAATTTGAGTCAGTTTCTCACATTCCAGCAAGACACGGAAGAAACATAATAGAAAATGTTAAAAATTATAGTCCAGTACGGTGTTTTAGTTTGTAAAAGTATCCTGTTTGCGCGCGAAGCGCGCTGAAAATTTTGACACATAAGTTTAAAGAATGGGAAAAGTCCAGGAGTAAATGAGAACTTTGTGTTTAGCAATTGGGGTTCCTGACATTTGCTAAACCTTTATTTACTGTTGGCTGATAGCAAATTTACTCAATTTTAAAAACATTTTAATGTTGTAGATGGCGAGCGCGCAGCGCGAGACGACCAAAAAAAACAGTCAAATGGTCCGTCCCTAATGACCAGCTTTCACGTTTCACGAATCTCTAGGCCTGTAATCACGAGTCACGTAAGAGAAATTCGTAAAATCACAGGTCACGAGGGCATGAGATTTCACGGATCACAGCAATAATTTTCCTGTTTTCACGAACGGAGCAAATTTGGGGTGAATCACGGAGAACCCTTCACCACTCTGTCCTACCCTACTAACCACCGCAGTTGTTCTATTTCCAAAGGTAAAAGTTGAATTTCAAAATAGTTAATAGAGACTTCTAAGATTGCACGGGTACATCTTTAATATTGCTTTGTAAACTTTCATTTTGCTCAAGCCTCAGGCAGTGGCGAGGGCTGACCAACTGAGTAATTTGCTTGTATGTTTCCCGATGCGCGCGTAGTTTGCTTGTATGATTTACGAGGTGAATGAAATTCTTATTTCTGAGAGACGAAAATCACGCTGAAGAAATGGAGTCACTGAAAAAACATCATAGAAATTTTCCAAAATATGTTTTAGTTAGTAAGTACTACAGCGAGCATCCGCTTTTTATGCGCGCAAAGCTAGTAAAGTTATTTATTGTTGTACCGTCGATTTCATCTAAGCGAAAACACTTGAAAAGAAAACCGCCACTAATTAGGGGCGGTTCTCAAAGTTTTTGCACGTGAAACTTTGACGTTTGCCACGCCAACTTTGTGGTTTGGCATGTAAACATTACGGTAAATAGTACCAAACCGTTAGAATTTGCGCCAGATTCGGCGGGGAAAACATGATAATTCGTACAAATGCTTTTGGACGTAATTATAAACTGAAGTTTGAATCACTTGAAGCTTTTAACCTGGCAAATGTCAAAGTTTGATGCGCCAAACGCCAATGTTTGAAGCGCCAAACTGTCTAATTTAGACATCAAAACTTTGAGGTGGCGCCCCTAATTAGTGGCGCTTTTGTTTTCAAGCGTTTTCGCTTAGATGAAATCGACGGTAGATGGCGAGCGCGCAGCGCGAGCCGATCAAAAAAACACTGTTTATAAAGGCATCAGGTACCCTAAAAGCAGCCATCACCCAGTCTAACATGTCACCCAGTCTAACAATCAGCGCCCAAAATATTTGCCCCCCCCCTCAAACGTAAGCCCAAAAATTTGAGCCCCCCCCCTAAATCGGCGCCCAAAAAATCAAAGCCCCCCCCCCATATATTTGCCCCCCCCCCCCCCCCCGTTAAATAATGACCACTCCCTAATCTAGGCGGGCAGAAATCTATATATAACTAGTTGAGAAGAAAAAAAGAGAAAGTAGAAATTGTAGTGTAGTGAAAAGTAGTGCAGTTGGGTTTTCTGTGCTGTCCATCAATGCAATCCGTGTGTCCGTGTGAGCAATCATATCCTTACTTGCATTCGATTGGCTTCCCTAATTATTATATTATTCCCTTGCGAGACATGTCCCGACAGAAGCCAATTCACTGCACTAGGCAAAGTTCTGACTGGCTCACAATGGTTTGATTGACTACACAGGAAAACCCAACTGCCAAAAGCTCTCTCGATGTTTTGAACGCGCTGGGTCGCGTGTTTCCTGAAACTACGAAATGTTCTTCATCTTCAATGCCAGTTTTGCATATTGGAACAGTCTTTCTTCTGGTGTTTAAAATGTGAAAATCCATAATAGGACTTTTTTCCTGAAATTCATTTGCCCTGGGGGCATATTTTTTGGTCGGGGATGATCGTCGTATCTTTTAGGGGTTAAAATCACGGCGTTTGGTCTTTTTAGGGGTGATCTTGATCCTTAATAAAATTTTAGGGAGATTGGTACCTTTTAGGGCCGAAATGTGTGTCGAAATTGTTTGTCTCATGATGGTGCTTCTAAAAACCGTGTAAGAAAGAGAGATTACTCGATGGGAAGGCGATAAATTTGGTATCTTTTAGGGGTGAAACTGAAAATTTCCGACGATCATACCGACCAAAAAATATGAGTCCCCCCCCCCACTAATAGGTTTATTTGATAGAGTCCTAAAGTATATTCCTAAAACCTTAAATGGCAAATGGCGCGTCAACTGTTTGCCTAGGCTTCAACTGCCAATTCTTTTGTAATGCCAGCCACACATTTTCTGTAATTTAATTATTAACTTTACACGCTTTTTCTGGCACTTTAGGTCACATTTTTATCTTCGCGAAGCTCCTGACGTCGCGCAATTTAAGATATCGGCGTTAATTTCTGTCATCTTATCTTTCTCAAGTAAACCCAAATTATACATATATAATTTCGACACTGATTTTCAGATAAAGTGAAAAGGGCGGATTCTGGTAGATAAAGTGAAGTGGCGATCATTTGTAAAATTGCACAGCTAAGGGACGTGTCTTATTTACCGGGGGGGGGGGGGGGGGGGGGGGGGGAGGGCTCCCATTTTTTTCAAACAAGGCAAAAAAAAATTAGGACCCTCCCCTTGAACATAACAAAAAAATGTGACCCTCCCCCAGTTGTAGGTAAAAAAAATTGTGACCCTCCCCATGTAATTTACATTTTCTCAAAAGACTCTTGTCCGAGTGATGCAACGTCTCTTTCATTCTTCTAAATAGCAGAAATACTTTTTCTTACTTCTGTCAAAGCTAAGGAACCGCGGTCATTATTTATCACCTCGATTATTTACGTGAGAGGATTTTGGGCAGATACTAAATAGGTTTATCTTTCAACCGATCAGGGAATAGTGGTTCTTTGAACAACAGCGGTTCTCCAAAGAAAATTGGGTATTTTTTAGGGGTTCTTTGAACTTATGGTGCGATGAAGAAGGTATTTTTGGACCGAGTAGTGTTTTAAGGTTGGATTTTTTCTGACCAGATATTTTTTAGGGTGATATTTGGGCTTTCCGACCGTCATCCCTACCATTTTAACCTTGAAGAACCCCCTCCCCCCCCGAGTCTTGCGTTTTGAGTCATTGTTTAGTCAGCCAATCAGAATGCGAAAATCAATAACAACTTTTCCTTAAAATGTTTAGAGCGGATTTCATTACTAACCGATGGGTCGCAAATTAAACACACAAAGTAAGCACTTAGCCAATCAGAAACGAAACCCATTTTAAAACCAACCAATCAGGAAACAACGCGTTTGGTCGTGATCAAACAACAGTCATTATGTTGTTGAAATAATTGATAGGTTGTAGCACAGCGAATTTTATCAGGAGAGTTATAAGAACCTGATGTTTTTACAAAACAATAAGTACACTATTGAGCTTTAGATTTCTTTTCACGATAAAAAGAAGACCCTTTTAACGACACTCGACTGATCATCAGATAAAGTGAAAAGGGCGGATTCTGGTAGATAAAGTGAAGTGTCGATCATTTGTGAAATTGCACAGCTACTTGTGCGTGAAGTCAAGTCAAGTTTATTTCTATATACAAAATACAGAAGCATAACCAAACCCGCAGGTAGCAAAGCTAATCTAGGCGGGCAGGAAATCTATATATATACAATAACTAGTTGAGAAAAAAAAAACAAAGAAGATGGAAGACAAATAAAGATAAAACAAAAATGAGTTAAACTAAAGAATTTAGTATTGCAAAAAGAAAACGTAGAAATTAAGTAAAATGTATTATGAGAAAGAAAAAAAAATCAAGCATCAGAATTTTTGCATATTGTTTATCAGTGTTGGCATATGAAGATAATTATCCTCCTCAGCAAGAATAGATATTAATTGTAGAAGAAGGTTTATTTATTTATTTTTGTTTTGGGAGCGAACGAATGCTTAAAGGAATGCTGTTCCACACCTTGGCACCATTCTAGATATCGACGTTAGTATCATTGTGAGCGAGATAACGTTTGGGCCTAAAAGCATCAGATAAAACGTTTCTATGTTGGCCCGTGAATGCCTATATAAGGCTATCGTATGTAGTACCAGAGGAACCAATGAAAACCTCCCGCGATAACGTTTTGCCATAAATGCAGGGTATATAACTAGCTAATACTGCCCACAAGTTATCTGCTCTGAGGAGTGTTAACACCAAGCAAAAACAAGAAAACAAGTAAGACCAATAGATTATTAATAGGTCAATCGCATTGTGATTTGTTGCATGAGGTACTTGTAGGGTGTTGGGGCATTTCCAGCCTTGTCCAAGCCTTTCTTCATTCAAAAATGATCAAGCCCTTTAAAAACGTATTTTTATTTGGTACTTTGCACAAGCCTGTACATCAGTATGCTCCAAATAATAGCAAATAACTAGAAATATCTGAAAGATATGGGAATGCTCGGAGCTATGGCAGTAAAATCAGACAATGAGGTATCGTTGAAATGTTGTAGACTGTAAAAGTGCAGTTTCTTTAGCCGGAAATGTTTTTTTTTTTCTACAAATATGAATTTCTCTCGGGCGCCTAGATCTAGTTCAGAACGGTTTGGTTTACAGCTGTAAGAGCTGGGTTTCGTTGTAAGCTAAATAGAATATGACGGTTGCTCACTTGCTCAGCTAAGTTATCGGTCTCACAAATTTACGGGCATCACTTTGAGTGGTCTCGAGACGTTTAGATAAAAGCTAAATCTTGGGCATTGACTAGGTGTAGCTCCCGCTAAGTGCCAACGTCAGCATGAACAGACTAACAGAAATGTAAGCAAAGTATCTCAAAGTAAGACTCTTCAATATTTCTTGACCTACTTGACCTACCATGGAACTAGCGCTAACACAAATTGTGAACCTTGTCCTTTAATAATTTTCACAATTTTCACTTGTTTGCTTGACCAACTGGAAACCCGCGAGCCTAATGAACACCTTAGCTGAATTCTGATAAACATTGCTCGACCGTAATTAAAACTACGTGTCCGTTATCGAAAACGCGAACTCCTAGGTCAAATGTCATTTGAATTGAACAACGTCAAGAATGCATATGGACATGAACATTGCTACCGGGACATGAAAATTGTCTATACTAACATCTCGCGCATGTACGGCGCATATTGACCGCTGACCTCACTTTTGAGAGGGGGTAGAGGATTTTATGGACATGAAAAAGACATGAAATATCACCTCTTACGCATGTAACGGCAAGTATAGACTTTGCTCTCCGCTCGCTCCGAGCAATTACTACTTACTAACCGATGGTGAGGTCATTACGGAAATTCGAGTTGTTGCCAAAACGTATTTACTTTTATTCGTGGTTTTAGAAAGTTTTGCGCTAGAATTTCGTTACGTGATAGATAGTGAGTAGCGGAGCCAATCAGATTGCAGGAATCGTGATAGTATGCGAGTGGGTTTCGTACTATTTACAATATGAGTGGCTCTGTTGTATCGGCAGATACAAACACGAGCGCGTAGTGCGAGTGTTTGTATCTGCCGATACAACATAGACACGAATATTGTAAAGTACTTATGATATTCTAACTTTTGTACTTATATTAAATTGAATGTGCATTGAAAATGAAATAATTTTCGGGTGTTTACAAAAAACGCCAAATCATTTTGCAGAAAGCATGCGCAGAAGGCATGATTCCTGTCCCACATGGAACTAGCCGGACTAAAACAACATATAGTCTCTCAGGTGAAGCTTTTTTAGGTACTGCTCCACTAGAGTGGTGCCCTTCAACTTTTAGTCTGTAGGGGATATTTGAAACAATGTGCATTGAAAATAAAAGAATTTTCGGATGCACAAAAAAAACGCCAATCGTTTTGTAGCAAGCATGCGCAGAAGGCATGATTCCTCTCCCACATGGAACTAACAGGACTAAAACAACATATAGTCTCTCAGGTGAAGCTTTTTTAGGTACTGCTCTACGAGGAAAGACCATACTTGGACTCCACTAAAGCGGTCCCCTTCAGCGTTTGGACAGTAGGGGATGTGTTATTTGAAACAAATATCCAACTGTTCAAAGACTGAGGGTTGCACTGGAAGGTGTCCTATACCGAATACTAGTTGGTCTAATTAGTATTCTGTATCAGATACAGAATACTAATTAGATCAATTAGTATTCTGTATCAGACACCTAGCCATGTGGTATCGGGGTTTACAAGTAGTGTCACCTGTTCCGAATCCAGTGCAGAGATTGGATGAGCATCCTATGAATAATGGATGAATATTATAATACTAAATAATAATTTAGTAATATTAGTCGGCCCGCGGCAGATTAGAGCAAATTTTCGAGGAAATTGTGCATTTTAGGCTAAAGCCCCAATTTTTTGCCAGGTGATAGTTTTCAATGTATTTTTAAATCGTAGATATCGAGGCACGCTAGAATTTTTTCGTAGCGAACGCTAGAGGTTTTAGAGTATACTATTGTTTCACGGTCGACTGATGAGACAGATACGACAGATAAGACCATATGGAAACCAGCCTTTAGCTTTATGAACATTCAAGCTGTTCTCTAGACTAAACAGCCACAGCCACACCGATTTGCTATTTCTAAATTATGGGTTGAGCTGACTGACTTCGGCTGAGCGTCTCCTTAGAGTTTTTGGTGATTTATTAAATGTTACGACCAGTTTATTGTTAATTTTTTATATTTTATATAGCCTGACTGAGATTTGATGAAATGTTTCAAGAATGACCAACAAATTCTAAAAAAGATCGAGATAATTGGTACCTAATGTGTCGAATGTGTAAAAAGAAGCTTGTCTCTAAAATTTTGGCATGATATTTCTTCCTAGTACTGTGCTATACTCTATCAACACAGACGATGGAAGATTTCACTAAAGCCGCAGAGCTCATGACTAACAAAGGATTCAAAGATGGCTGCCAATGGCAAAACAATGGTTCACATTAAAACTGTTCTAGCTTTCGCTACGAATAAAATTTAGCGTGCCTCCATATCTTATCTTCAATAAAATACTGAAAACTATTAACATGCAAAGTTTGGCGTCTTTAGCCAAAAGTGCGCAATTTTTACGCTTATCCGCCGGACTATATAATATTCAATTATTTTTCATTTATTATTAGCTGATACCAGCTAAAAAACTGTGTCAGGGAATTTTATTTTTTACTTGAAAAATATTTTATGATAAAGTTTGCAGTCACAAATTGAAAAAATACGACTTTCAACTTTGCGGCCTAATACTTTCGTAAATATGCAAGATATCAAAATTCGCTGACACGTTTGTGCAGTTCATTTCTCCGAGACTAAAATCCGACAAAGTGTGAAATTGTGCTACAAAACGCTGATGGTCTGGAACTTCTCGAGTAAACAAGGTAGTTTTAAGTTCGGGTTCTTAAAAATACAAGAAAAAATCAAACTTCACTAAAATGAGCAACTTCATAAGATAGATCATTTCTTTTAGCTTTAAAGCGATTTATAGCTGTTTATGATAGCATAAATTGCGACGGGACGATCATTTTTTTCCGTAAGCATGTTGAATATCTTTACAGAGACCTTAAAGGGAGCTGTTACGCAAATGCAAAAAAAAAAAAACGAAGTACAAGAAACCTATTGGATGATACAATTAGCATACTGGGCTTAATTTGTCCAAAACTGCGTTCGTTTCTAAAATAAATAAAGACAAGCGCAACACAATGATAATGATTGTACTTCATTTTCAATCCAATACTCAATCGAAATTTTATTTTGGGCGCCTAGTAAGATTTAGCCTAGTTGAAGATTTATTACTATTGTACTTTTATTCTTGGGTTGCATGTGACGTCACTGGCGGCCATGGTGGTGGACGTATAGAACAAAGAAAGTTCATTCGTTCCCTTTCTTCTGGGCACCAGCATGGCCGCCGCGCTTGGCGCCGACAGCTTGTAGGCTTTAGTCTTTTGGGTGACAAACGTTTATTGAAACCACTTTATCCAAAACACTAAACACATATCCCTGGTAAAGACACTGCGCTACATCCCCAGCCCCTCGGAAATTTTACTCTCTGAGACCCTGATTTATCGGTGTATTTATTGGTGATTTTTGAGAAGCACGGTTGGTCCAGCGTTACGTCTCTCACTAATGATAATTATCATTATTATTATTATTATATTAGTGACCCGCAATCCAGACCCTGTTGAAAACGTTGAAAACTCTGTTGAAAGAGTGAAGTAGTTTAGATTATCATTGATAACCTATGTTTTTGTCTCTTAGGTTCATTGTTTCCATAAAATATGAAACATTTTATCTGTGCTTTGGCCCTTTTTGCGCTAATGAGCTTGGTATTCGCCTCGCCTCTACACAACGACCAAGGTAATAAGCCCGGGGGTGGGGAGAGGAGTGGGGGTACTCTCTCATATACGGTATACGGGTATGTGCCGCCCTATAGGATATGGTTTTTGGGCTTCTGCGGTCTGCAGTAGTATCGTTTTTCGCTTGCTTGGTCACTGATAGGGTATGTATTTGAGTATGGCTACCCTACAAACAAATTTCCCTACAAACAAATTTCCTACTCAAAAACAAAGAAAGCTTTTATCATAGCAAGCGTTTGTGTTCCACAGGGACTTTAACAGACAATTGCTATTTTCGGAGCGTGACTGCCATTGATTAGTTTTGGCCTAATGAGCTCCCCTGGAAAAGCGTCAGATTTCATTATCATTCATAAACAAGAGAGCTTCAAATCCGCGTGCAAGACGACTAGAGGGTGAATGTCGTAACTTTGCAATTTTCTTCTATACCGAATAAGTGATTTGTCTTGCCGCGAGGGGAAGGCGAGGTTCCGTATCTACACAGCAGACTAGGTTCCGTGCCGCGACTCGACCGTGTCTCGCCGTGTCGCGGCACTTTTCACAGTCATATACACCGAATTGAATAATGGCGCCCAATGGCGCCCAGTTCGAAAAGCCATTGTTCTGGACCAAGGCTAGTCAGTCCAGAACAACTGGGCGCCATATTTGAATTCGGAGTATACGGCATCCGCTCTATCTAACAATGAATGTAAATATCTTCTTTACAGAACCCTTGCCTTAGCACGGCGATCTACGCCATGTACTTGTATTGGTCGTGACAACCATGGTAAAGAGTATGGAACAGTATGGTTCGCGAGGAGTAGTTGTCCTAAAAAATACGGCTACTACGGCAGCTGTAGCGATGCTTGGGGAATATGTTGTTACTACTATAATAATGGGCGTTAAAATAATGATATATGATAAATGATATAATGACACCTTTTGCATGTCGAAGAGATGTAAGAGTAATTGAAAACAGAATTCTGGAGAGTAATAATTAAAATAAAACATGTCAAACATACAGACTGAACATCTCACCGTTATTTGAATGAATACGTTTAAGGAGGCTGCCTACAATTTTTATCGGGCTTGACCACTTGACTTTATGCGATTGTAGCTCCGAAATGCAAAAAGCTATTAAAACCAAACTTCGACCACTTACTGGAGAGAGATTGAAATTAGTAGTGATGTATTTTTTATTGTTATAGGAGTTACCATAGCAACGTTACAGGGGGGAGCACACTTTTGATTGACAGGCACCTGAAGCGCTATTCGATCTAAACTTTTAAAATGACACACTGAGCCTTACTCCTTGCACATTTGTCTAGCCCTACACGAAGTTTAGACGGCATTCACCAAGCCGATTTCAAATAATTCAAAGGCGACTTTTTTACTGTAAAATTCTACTTTTTTGCGCGTCGTCCAGTATTCATGGAATATACTTGCTTTTTTCTACCAAATTAATAAGTTTTTGACTGCCAACGTATTCCCAAGATATTCAACTTGAACTCTACCAATTTTGACGTCCACAAGCGGTTTTGATTTTGCCTGACAAACATAAACGCAAACTTCAAGTTTTGGGGCGATTTCGCAAACCACACTTCTGAACACGAAAAAGGCTTCACAATGCGATTCTGGTGGCGAATTTTCTTCTTACTCACAGAACTTAAACTTAAGCATATCAGGAAGGCAATGTTCGCGCGAGAAAAAAATTTACGTTTCCAACGTCTCGCAGGAAAATTCCAAAGTTGGACCTTTTGATTATCGTTCCGCTCAAGTCTCTACAACTAGTTCAGTTCTAAAAAGTTGTAATTTTCATGCAAATTTGAGTCAGTTTCTCACATTCCAGCAAGACACGGAAGAAACATAATAGAAAATGTTAAAAATTATAGTCCAGTACGGTGTTTTAGTTTGTAAAAGTATCCTGTTTGCGCGCGAAGCGCGCTGAAAATTTTTGACACATAAGTTTAAAGAATGGGAAAAGTCCAGGAGTAAATGAGAACTTTGTGTTTAGCAATTGGGGTTCCTGACATTTGCTAAACCTTTATTTACTGTTGGCTGATAGCAAATTTACTCAATTTTAAAAACATTTTAATGTTGTAGATGGCGAGCGCGCAGCGCGAGACGACCAAAAAAAACAGTCAAATGGTCCGTCCCTAATGACCAGCTTTCACGTTTCACGAATCTCTAGGCCTGTAATCACGAGTCACGTAAGAGAAATTCGTAAAATCACAGGTCACGAGGGCATGAGATTTCACGGATCACAGCAATAATTTTCCTGTTTTCACGAACGGAGCAAATTTGGGGTGAATCACGGAGAACCCCTTCACCACTCTGTCCTACCCTACTAACCACCGCAGTTGTTCTATTTCCAAAGGTAAAAGTTGAATTTCAAAATAGTTAATAGAGACTTCTAAGATTGCACGGGTACATCTTTAATATTGCTTTGTAAACTTTCATTTTGCTCAAGCCTCAGGCAGTGGCGAGGGCTGACCAACTGAGTAATTTGCTTGTATGTTTCCCGATGCGCGCGTAGTTTGCTTGTATGATTTACGAGGTGAATGAAATTCTTATTTCTGAGAGACGAAAATCACGCTGAAGAAATGGAGTCACTGAAAAAAACATCATAGAAATTTTCCAAAATATGTTTTAGTTAGTAAGTACTACAGCGAGCATCCGCTTTTTATGCGCGCAAAGCTAGTAAAGTTATTTATTGTTGTACCGTCGATTTCATCTAAGCGAAAACACTTGAAAAGAAAACCGCCACTAATTAGGGGCGGTTCTCAAAGTTTTTGCACGTGAAACTTTGACGTTTGCCACGCCAACTTTGTGGTTTTGGCATGTAAACATTACGGTAAATAGTACCAAACCGTTAGAATTTGCGCCAGATTCGGCGGGGAAAACATGATAATTCGTACAAATGCTTTTGGACGTAATTATAAACTGAAGTTTGAATCACTTGAAGCTTTTAACCTGGCAAATGTCAAAGTTTGATGCGCCAAACGCCAATGTTTGAAGCGCCAAACTGTCTAATTTAGACATCAAAACTTTGAGGTGGCGCCCCTAATTAGTGGCGCTTTTGTTTTCAAGCGTTTTCGCTTAGATGAAATCGACGGTAGATGGCGAGCGCGCAGCGCGAGCCGATCAAAAAAACACTGTTTATAAAGGCATCAGGTACCCTAAAAGCAGCCATCACCCAGTCTAACATGTCACCCAGTCTAACAATCAGCGCCCAAAAATATTTGGCCCCCCCTCAAACGTAAGCCCAAAAATTTGAGCCCCCCCCCCTAAATCGGCGCCCAAAAAATCAAAGCCCCCCCCATATATTTGCCCCCCCCCCCCCCCCCCCCGTTAAATAATGACCACTCCCTAATCTAGGCGGGCAGGAAATCTGTATATAACTAGTTGAGAAGAAAAAAAGAGAAAGTAGAAATTGTAGTGTAGTGAAAAGTAGTGCAGTTGGGTTTTCGTGCTGTCCATCAATGCAATCCGTGTGTCCGTGTGAGCAATCATATCCTTACTTGCATTCGATTGGCTTCCCTAATTATTATTATTATTCCCTTGCGAGACATGTCGCGACAGAAGCCAATTCACTGCACTAGGCAAAGTTCTGACTGGCTCACAATGGTTTGATTGACTACACAGGAAAACCCAACTGCCAAAAGCTCTCTCGATGTTTTGAACGCACTGGGTCGCGTGTTTCCTGAAACTACGAAATGTTCTTCATCTTCAATGCCAGTTTTGCATATTGGAACAGTCTTTCTTCTGGTGTTTAAAATGTGAAAATCCATAATATGACTTTTTTCCTGAAATTCATTTGCCCTGGGGGCATATTTTTTGGTCGGGGATGATCGTCGTATCTTTTAGGGGTTAAAATCACGGCGTTTGGTCTTTTTAGGGGTGATCTTGATCCTTAATAAAATTTTAGGGAGATTGGTACCTTTTAGGGCCGAAATGTGTGTCGAAATTGTTTGTCTCATGATGGTGCTTCTAAAAACCGTGTAAGAAAGAGAGATTACTCGATGGGAAGGCGATAAATTTGGTATCTTTTAGGGGTGAAACTGAAAATTTCCGACGATCATACCGACCAAAAAAATATGAGTCCCCCCCCCACTAATAGGTTTATTTGATAGAGTCCTAAAGTATATTCCTAAAACCTTAAATGGCAAATGGCGCGTCAACTGTTTGCCTAGGCTTCAACTGCCAATTCTTTTGTAATGCCAGCCACACATTTTCTGTAATTTAATTATTAACTTTACACGCTTTTTCTGGCACTTTAGGTCACATTTTCATCTTCGCGAAGCTCCTGACGTCGCGCAATTTAAGATATCGGCGTTAATTTCTGTCATCTTATCTTTCTCAAGTAAACCCAAATTATACATATATTAATTTCGACACTGATTTTCAGATAAAGTGAAAAGGGCGGATTCTGGTAGATAAAGTGAAGTGCGATCACTTGTAAAATTGCACAGCTAAGGGACGTGTTATTATTTACCGGGGGGGGGGGGGGGGGGGGGGGGGGGGGGGGGGGGGGAGGGCTCCCATTTTTTTCAAACAAGGCAAAAAAAAATTAGGACCCTCCCCTTGAACATAACAAAAAAATGTGACCCTCCCCCAGTTGTAGGTAAAAAAAATTGTGACCCTCCCCATGTAATTTACATTTTCTCAAAAGACTCTTGTCCGAGTGATGCAACGTCTCTTTCATTCTTCTAAATAGCAGAAATACTTTTTTCTTACTTCTGTCAAAGCTAAGGAACCGCGGTCATTATTTATCACCTCGATTATTTACGTGAGAGGATTTTGGGCAGATACTAAATAGGTTTATCTTTCAACCGATCAGGGAATAGTGGTTCTTTGAACAACAGCGGTACTCCAAAGAAAATTGGGTATTTTTAGGGGTTCTTTGAACTTATGGTGCGATGAAGAAGGTATTTTTGGACCGAGTAGTGTTTTTAAGGTTGGATTTTTTCTGACCAGGTATTTTTTAGGGTGATATTTGGGCTTTTCGACGGTCATCCCTACCATTTTAACCTTGAAGAACCCCCCCCCCCCCCCCCGAGTCTTGCGTTTTGAGTCATTGTTTAGTCAGCCAATCAGAATGCGAAAATCAATAACAACTTTTGCTTAAAATGTTTAGAGCGGATTTCATTACTAACCGATGGGTCGCAAACTAAACACACAAAGTAAGCAGACTTAGCCAATCAGAAACGAAACCCATTTTAAAACCAACCAATCAGGAAACAACGCGTTTGGTCGTGATCCAAGAAAACAACAGTCATTATGTTGTTGAAATAATTGATAGGTTGTAGCACAGCGAATTTTATCAGGAGAGTTATAAGGACCTGATGTTTTTACAAAACAATTAGTACACTATTGAGCTTTAGATTTCTTTTCACGATAAAAAGAAGACACTTTTAACGACACTCGACTGATCATCAGATAAAGTGAAAAGGGCGGATTCTGGTAGATAAAGTGAAGTGGCGATCACTTGTAAAATTGCACAGCTAAGGGACGTGTTATTATTTACCGGGGGGGGGGGGAGGGCTCCCATTTTTTCAAACAAGGCAAAAAAATTAGGACCCTCCCCTTGAACATAACAAAAAAATGTGACCCTCCCCCAGTTGTAGGTAAAAAAAATTGTGACCCTCCCCATGTAATTTACATTTTCTCAAAAGACTCTTGTCCGAGTGATGCAACGTCTCTTTCATTCTTCTAAATAGCAGAAATACTTTTTTCTTACTTCTGTCAAAGCTAAGGAACCGCGGTCATTATTTATCACCTCGATTATTTACGTGAGAGGATTTTGGGCAGATACTAAATAGGTTTATCTTTCAACCGATCAGGGAATAGTGGTTCTTTGAACAACAGCGGTACTCCAAAGAAAATTGGGTATTTTTTAGGGGTTCTTTGAACTTATGGTGCGATGAAGAAGGTATTTTTGGACCGAGTAGTGTTTTTAAGGTTGGATTTTTCTGACCAGGTATTTTTTAGGGTGATATTTGGGCTTTTCGACGGTCATCCCTACCATTTTAACCTTGAAGAACCCCCCCCCCGAGTCTTGCGTTTTGAGTCATTGTTTAGTCAGCCAATCAGAATGCGAAAATCAATAACAACTTTTGCTTAAAATGTTTAGAGCGGATTTCATTACTAACCGATGGGTCGCAAACTAAACACACAAAGTAAGCAGACTTAGCCAATCAGAAACGAAACCCATTTTAAAACCAACCAATCAGGAAACAACGCGTTTGGTCGTGATCCAAGAAAACAACAGTCATTATGTTGTTGAAATAATTGATAGGTTGTAGCACAGCGAATTTTCAGGAGAGTTATAAGGACCTGATGTTTTTACAAAACAATTAGTACACTATTGAGCTTTAGATTTCTTTTCACGATAAAAAGAAGACACTTTTAACGACACTCGACTGATCATCAGATAAAGTGAAAAGGGCGGATTCTGGTAGATAAAGTGAAGTGGCGATCACTTGTAAAATTGCACAGCTAAGGGACGTGTTATTATTTACCGGGGGGGGGGGGGAGGGCTCCCATTTTTTTCAAACAAGGCAAAAAAAAATTAGGACCCTCCCCTTGAACATAACAAAAAAATGTGACCCTCCCCCAGTTGTAGGTAAAAAAAATTGTGACCCTCCCATGTAATTTACATTTTCTCAAAAGACTCTTGTCCGAGTGATGCAACGTCTCTTTCATTCTTCTAAATAGCAGAAATACTTTTTTCTTACTTCTGTCAAAGCTAAGGAACCGCGGTCATTATTTATCACCTCGATTATTTACGTGAGAGGATTTTGGGCAGATACTAAATAGGTTTATCTTTCAACCGATCAGGGAATAGTGGTTCTTTGAACAACAGCGGTACTCCAAAGAAAATTGGGTATTTTTTAGGGGTTCTTTGAACTTATGGTGCGATGAAGAAGGTATTTTTGGACCGAGTAGTGTTTTTAAGGTTGGATTTTTTCTGACCAGGTATTTTTTAGGGTGATATTTGGGCTTTTCGACGGTCATCCCTACCATTTTAACCTTGAAGAACCCCCCCCCCCCGAGTCTTGCGTTTTGAGTCATTGTTTAGTCAGCCAATCAGAATGCGAAAATCAATAACAACTTTTGCTTAAAATGTTTAGAGCGGATTTCATTACTAACCGATGGGTCGCAAACTAAACACACAAAGTAAGCAGACTTAGCCAATCAGAAACGAAACCCATTTTAAAACCAACCAATCAGGAAACAACGCGTTTGGTCGTGATCCAAGAAAACAACAGTCATTATGTTGTTGAAATAATTGATAGGTTGTAGCACAGCGAATTTTATCAGGAGAGTTATAAGGACCTGATGTTTTTACAAAACAATTAGTACACTATTGAGCTTTAGATTTCTTTTCACGATAAAAAGAAGACACTTTTAACGACACTCGACTGATCATCAGATAAAGTGAAAAGGGCGGATTCTGGTAGATAAAGTGAAGTGTCGATCATTTGTGAAATTGCACAGCTACTTGTGCGTGAAGTCAAGTCAAGTTTATTTCTATATACAAAATACAAGAAGCATAACCAAACCCGCAGGTAGCAAAGCTAATCTAGGCGGGCAGCAAATCTATATATATACAATAACTAGTTGAGAAAAAAAAACACAAAAAAACAAAGAAGATGGAAGACAATATAAAGATAAAACAAAAATGAGTTAAACTAAAGAATTTAGTATTGCAAAAGAAAACGTAGAAATTAAGTAAAATATATTATGAGAAAGAAAAAAAAATCAAGCATCAGAATTTTTGCATATTGTTTATCAGTGTTGGCATATGAAGATAATTATCCTCCTCAGCAAGAATAGATATTAATTGTAGAAGAAGGTTTATTTATTTATTTTTGTTTTGGGAGCGAACGAATGCTTAAAGGAATGCTGTTCCACACCTTGGCACCAATTCTAGATATCGACGTTTAGTATCATTGTTGAGCGAGATAACGTTTGGGGCCTAAAAGCATCAGATAAAACGTTTCTATGTTGGCCCGTGAATGCCTTATAAGGCTATCGTATGTAGTACCAGAGGAACCAATGAAAACCTCCCGCGATAACGTTTTGCCATAAATGCAGGGTATATATACTAGCTAATACTGCCTCACAAGTTATCTGCTCTGAGGAGTGTTAACACCAAGCAAAAACAAGAAGACAAGGTAAGACCAATAGATTATTAATAGTAAAATCGCATTGTGATTGGTTGCATGAGGTACTTGTGGGTTGTTGGGGCATTTCCAGCCTTGTCACAAGCCTTTTCACAGCGGGCATAAATGCGCGTCAAAGCAGTACGTTCGCCAGGACTTGAGTCGCGGTCAGCGGTTGCATATTTCTGTGATAGTAGCAAGATGGCGGCGTTTTCGAACACGGAGCAGTGCAAAGGAAGGATGTTTTCTCAATATTTATAATGAGTTTAACCGTCATAACCTGCCCAAGATGAGGAATTTTGCAAGAAAAAGCTTCAGGGGACGTTGTTGTCGAGGAACAAAACATTTACTTTACAGATTCTCTTGAATTTCAACAAATGAGTTCAACTCGTGTAAACGTTCGCTACCACGTCTCCTATTTTAATCGCGTCTTCCTCTGTTAGTCCAGGAGCCAGAGCCGAAAAATTGTCCGCCAGCACAACCCACCGTACAGAAAAGGTTTGATGGCTGATTCTTATAGAAGAATACCTGAACTTTACGACTAGGTACTATGTGGTCCAGAATTGTGGTGCAGACTACCTGTTTAAGGGGTGTGTTTTTCCAAATATGGTGAAAAGCATGGAAACGAGGCTAAACACTTATATCTCTCATAACACCACAACATTAATTGCAATTAGTACCAAATTTTGCAGGAAGAGAGTGTTTAATAACCTGAAACGTTTTTTCGGTAAAATCGACCCCAGGCCCCTATCACGTGATCAGTCACGTGACATGAAAATGAAAAATAATGCATTTTTGACTGATACAAACATCTTTCAATTCCATTTAAATTAACTCTTAAACATTTACCGGGTCATTAACTACACCGTGTGGTAAGGCGTTCAATCGCCACTACAAATCGACCAGGAAATGCCGAGATGGCCGGTATTTGTTGGCCAGGCGAAGTTTTCGTGGCATGGTATAGTCAACGCAAGCGTAAGCATGAAAGCGAGGCTGAAAGCGTTTCTGACCGTATAACATTTTTTTAGGGTCAGATCAGATAAAAATTTCACAAGAAGAGAGATAATTAGACGTCGAACTGGATGACACACTACAATCCCTATCCTCGCTGGTCACGTGACGCCAGATCACGTGACGCCAAGCGTACCTCGGTGGCTTTAAGGCATGGCTGTAAAACAAGGGCTGCTTTTTGGTAACTTCGTTATTTTCCAACGAAAACATTTCAAACTTGGCCTGGAAACACATTTCGGAATTCTGATTTCGATTAAATTGTTGTTGTCATGGTAACGAGGACACGTGACTCACTGTCCGCCATTTTGGATTAAATGTTTAGCGCCTGTGGAAGTATGTAAAGAGTGTTAAAAATAGAAATTTCTTGTCAGCATAATGTTTGTATCATTAGTCTTTCTGTAAACCTAATTGGATATCTAGGATAATGTTTTAAGAAAGACATTTTTCACAATATATATTTCAAAAACACGAAAAATTTGATAATTTTTTTGGAGAAATTCCAAGTTTTCCAATTGGCTTCATTTGAAGGTAGTTTCTAAAATTGCGCGATTACTTTTCAATTTCACCTTTTCCTGCGTGTTTTCAGGTCTAAATAAAAAATCCACTACTTAGTCACGTGATAAGCGTTTCCATGGCAACCAAAAATATTAAAATATATATACGCTTACATTGATTGCTTTTAGTTCTGATACTGATTTTAAGCGTCGGTCATGTACTTTAGAGACTCTTTGTTCCTAATGTATTACAATGTTAACAAACTTTTACAGCCAGGATACTCGAACCGTGAACACCTATACATTCCCGCGCGCCCATGTATTATTCTCTATGTATAGAATTTAACCAAGTGTTCACGGTTCGAGTGTCTTTACTGTAAACATTAATTTCTTGTATGTTAAGTAATAGGAATAAGGCGTCTCTATTATATTCTGAAGCTAACAGTCCAGAAATGTTACATACACTTTAAGCCAACATCCGCACTGATCAGATTTATTCGTACTCTGAATTACTAAGATTAACCTCAACGTCTTCGAGTTTGTTATGGGGATTGAAACAGCTTTCGTCTGCCATGCATCTGCAAGCTTCTGTGCAAGAGAGACCATTTGCCTTGCAGGAGCAGTTTGCCTTGCATCCTGACTTCATACATTGGCACTTTGTCAGTTCCAGCAGTGACTCTGGCGCGGGACCCGTTTCCGTCAGTACGGGACTCATCATCCCGGCCTCTTTGTGCCATCCATTGCCAATTGGTGACGGAAGGCTCTGGATTGGAGCAAGAGACCTCTTCCAAACATAGGTTTGAAAGTTCGCCCTTCTTATATGGTGCTTGAGGCTCTCAGATGTCGGGGGTAGCCCTTTTCGTCTTCCGCCCCGTTGGCAAAACATGAAGTACCGGACTTCGTTCGCCTGGCAAAACGGGCGGTCAGGAACATAGAGAGAACAAACAAATGCCTCTACTGCTTCTAAAGTCTCTGTATCGACGGGCACTTCATTTCCAAGTAAAGCCAGACGTTCTTGGTGTTGTTGGCTCTCAGCAAGGATTTCCCACGGTTTCTTCTTTCCGATTCCGAAAAAAGCACTATTGGTGTCGCATCCCGTTATAGAATGAAACCCGAGAAGACAACGTGATTTAGAGACTCCTAGAGAAGAATGAATCCTGTGAATCGGGATGTATCTTTGGCGTTCTTTAGTTCCCGTTTTCAACCAAAGTTCCTCACATGTGATGTCACAGATGAGAGCCGTGGCTAAAACAGCCACGTCTGTGTCGGGCGTCTGGATGACGATTCGGGGATGGGTAGATGCGGCATGTTTAGCGTGCAGCAAAAGTCGCGTGTCTGCTTCTTCATGGTCCGAGCGTAGATCTATTACCTCAGTTTGACTTCCTCGTGTGACTGCAACAGTCTCTTGTCCATCTTTATAGCCACCGCCCAGGACTACTATCTGCGATGGGAGAAGCGCTGCTTTCAGCCCCGCGGCGAGAGTAGCGCACAAGAATTCTGCAAGCCTCTTCTTGTTCAGTGGATTGCTTATATACTTAGCCCACTGTCTAGGTACTGGCGTAGACCCACTGTGAATCTGGACCTCCAAGAAACTTGACTGCCCACGTCTTGAGCGCTCCCCTTCTTTGATAGAGTCTGCCCAGTATTGATCAAAAACAAGATCGACTCTCGTGCAGTTGTGTACACCTAGCATTCTTACTAGCATTTCTTGGTATTTAGCTGCCATTTCACCGAACGTCGAGGCACCTGCTGCTTTTACCACTTGGATGAGAGCCATGCCATCGATTAAGAATGCTGTCGGTAGAGGGGAGTGGGGGAGATTTGTTGGACTTCTGATGTCTGCTTCAAGAATCTGGAGGAAGGCGCTCTTGGTGTTTTTCCTGAGTGTACCATCGGCATGGACTATGGCACTCGGCACATTAGTCAATTCATGCGATAAGACCTCCTTCAAATCAATATCACGGTTTCCCGCTACCACCAACAGTCGGCCAAACACATCCTCCTCGGTGTTCAAGGCTTCCAGCGTTTTCTTCTTTCCAGTCGAAGGGGTCTTATTGACGGAAGAGAACGTCTTGATATTGAGTTTCTTGATCGGAGCCCAAAAATTTGTCGCGTTACTGTTCATTCTTGCGGTCGCGAAGTGTAACATGCTACGTCCGCCTGCTTCCGTCGCGCCCAGAAGTTCATTTGCGGCATCGTCCGGAAGCACAAAACCTGATGCAAGATTAAACAAAGGGATCTGCTCGTCACCTTCATCATCTTCTATATCAAAAGGATTCTTCAACAGTCCAGAGTCAAATATTTGTTCGATCTTGTGAACATCCTCCTCGTCACGGGCGATCCTACTTCTCCCTTCCTCTTTGTGCGTGCCGACTCGGTCGCTTCTATCCATATCACACATTTCTTTTACAAGCTTGGTGACACCCGCCCTGTCATGGCACGTAAGAAACCAGCGTTCGACTGCCTTCTCCTTGTTGCTGATGCCAACTATCCCTCCCTGCGACTTACTGTCTAAATTGATCGACTGTTCCAGTGCCATATCTGCCCATACCTTGGAGAAGCGGTTTCCACTGTGACTGACGCTGTGATTCCCAGCTGCAAACTCTGTATGTACACTGGGGTGCTTGTCTGGAAGAAGATGCATGTCTGCCAGGTATACTGGCAGCCATCTAGCGTAGTTAATCCTATCCATCGAGAAGAAGTGTGGGACCATAGCTGCAGTTGAAGACAGGTGGAGTTCCCAGTTCCCGCTGCGCTCGGCTTTAACGAACTGTAGAAGTATCAAGATCATGGAAATGTACTCTTCCCAGAAGCAGAAGACTTTGGACTTAGATTTGCATTCCGAAAGGAACTGGAAAAAGACATGTAAGTGGTTTCGAAGGAAGTTGATAAAGGTTTCCCAGTTCTGGATAAACTGATCTTCCCTGAAGTTTTGTCGGCATTCTAGGATCTTGGAGGCCATCTCTGTAGAAGGAAACGAGCTATTCTGCTGCCTTCCTAGCCATTCTGCAAATGCTTTCCAGAGAAGACGAAACAGTGCTTCCATTAAGCTTGTGCGCCCGCATGCCTCTATTGTATGATTTGCCTTGAAGTAAAGATGCCGTTGTGCCAACAGCATAGACTCCAGACTCTATGAGAATATCTTCTAGTCCAGAATTTGAATACTTCTTCCCAATAAGCGCCAGATAGTTCAGGGCGATGTGAAAGCCTCCCATGCAAAGAATCAGATTCTTGAATTTATCCGGGAATTTTGCCTTTAACTCTCTTGCTTTGGAATAAAGTGCTAGGTCGAGTGTCAGTGCAGTTTCCACTTGACCCAATGCTCCGGCAATATCTTGAGAAAGATTCATGACTGTATATAGTGTATTCACATTGCTCGCCTCTGCGTTTATCATCGGGTGGTACCCAATAATAATAGATAGATATAGATAATAATAGATAATAGATATGTTTATTAAAAATGTCATATAGCAGCCCAAGGGCTGAATTGCATGATATTTACAAATTTACAAATTAATAATCAATATTTACAAATTAATAACAATAAATATATTTATATTGAAACACTTGTTAAAATTATCTATTTGACATACTGGGAATGAAAGTGTCCATGTAACGCTTTGTTCTAATAGCAGAACGCTGAAATTGGCGCTGCTTGCGAAGACAATAGCGTGCCTCATTCTTCGGAGGCAAGAGATGGTATATCTTATGGTTTGGGTCAGATACAATTGCTTCGAATAACTTATTACATAGTTCATTACGTCTGTCCTTAAGCGATTCAAGATTACAAGCAGTAAGCCGTTCACGATAAGACATGTTGGGAGATATAATGGACAACGCGCACCTCTGGACACGCTCCAAATCATCGCTCAAATAATCAGGCAGCGCATGATGGAATACAGGCGCGCAATACTCCAACACAGGTCTAATACACGTGGAGTAAAAACTAACGATATCATCAATAGGCACCCGTGCGCGCTTAAGCAGAATGAGAAAATACATACGCTTGTTTGCCTTCTTTACAACTTCATCAATGTGGTAATTCCATTAGTTATTCCAATAGTGGTCTTGGCTTGTGCTTTCGCGTGGATGGCTGCGTGGAAGGCACTCCAGCCCGGAATGACCTGCTCCTCCGATGATCCAGGATTGCTTTGTAAAAACAAAGACTCGGAAAGTCGTAGAAGGCTCCAAGCAATGTCGTCGATTGTGGCAGACAAGACTGGTGTGCTGTGTTTGAACCACTCGATGTCAGTCAGTCCAGCGACACCGACAAGACTGGGACGCCTACCCCCGACATTAACAACATCTTCTATGCTAACAAGACTCGTGGATGTGGAGCCAAGTGATCTTCGTCTCGTAGAGTGATCGCCGTAGATAATTCTTTCTTCTGGAGTTTGCTGACTAGGCTGTTGTTGATAAATAACTACTGTCGTTGCATGTGTTGTGTTTTTACCGTCGATAGTCTCCTCGTTAATGTCATTGTTATCTGCCGCTAAATGGACAAATGAACCTAGGGATATATTGGATGGTATAATAACCCCCCTAGCTTGTGCCTTTGCTAGTGTCTCGTTGGCTAAACCTGTCTCAACTTGCTCAATTTCTTCATATGAAGAACAATGCCCCATTCGGTTGAGCAAGGTGATAAGCTGCTTCGATCCAGTTAGATGCTTCACGGTCATTGCTAAACCGATTTGCTTAGGCAACTTGACACGGGCGTGATTCGCTAAGTTGGCAATATCTTGGGCAATCATTAAGATTTTGCGTTCATCTGAATTATTTGGACATGAAGAAATACTCTGGTTAAACTCTTCCCCTGTCACTATCCAGCGCAACATCCAGTAAAGAGTTTCCGGTAGCAACGCTTTCGATTTTTGAAGAGTAATATCTTCTACATTTAGAGGAGAAAGCTCTATGCCCTGACATTTCTGGATCTCTTTTCGCAGCCTCAGTGCTGTGAAATACATGCTTCTCAAGGGGTCTTCGTGGTTAGCATGGCTTTCAGTTGTAGTACCATCTGGTGTGCTCATGTCACTGGTGCTCGGCGCTCTGGTAGCAGAGTTGATAATGTCGAGGAGTGAAATCTCGCTAGAGAACACTATTTCTGGAGAGGAAGGCAAGGGCTGATAAAACGAGATTTGTTCTCCTAATCTGCATTTTAGTCTTTCCTTTAGCTTTTGGCGTGTGTAGCTACTTCCGGCCACATTCCGTCTCTCTAAGCATTCTTGGTAACGGCGTAGTAAACCACCCATATCAAACGCTCTACCATCTATAATGTCAGGTTGGATCTCGCTGACTAGTTCATCGAAAGCTTCGTCAAATGGATTTTTCGCTGCTACCGGCTTGGTACACTGGCTTCGTACATTCCTTGGGCTGACGTATGATGCATGGCAATCTTTGTGGTACGTTCCACCGACTGCGATAAGGTCACAGCCCACACCATGGAGAAGAGCCAAGAGAACTACATCACCCCTCTCCTCTGCCGCCTGCTTGATGGTGTTACAAGCGTTTATGGTGCTGATTTTTATCAGATTCCTGTCTTTTTTGTGAGAGGATTGCTTACAAAAAAGACATTTGGCTTGCCAATCAAATGGGCTGCCTCGTTGGGAAACCCGCTGTTGATACGCACACCCATTTGACTCAGATAGAGGAGCTACATATCGGAGGTTTTCCTTACTGGTAAAGGCTTCATAGCAAGGCGAGTGCCAATAAATCTCTCTGTCATGCAGCTCAGTCACTGACAGACGACAAGAGACGTCATCTCGTCGAGCACGCAGGGCCGCAGCAAACTTAACAATTGAAGGTTCTTTGCTTTCGCAGAGCCTCATCGGTGTCGCGCTGGCAAATGACACACTGATCAAAATTTGTGGTCTTTTTTCTTTTTGGAGGCTTCACAAGCTCGAATGAACCAGCATCCATCACTTCATCTGGACAATTCGATCTGTCGAGTCGGTAACGAAAAAAAGATGCCATTAGTATTCTTTGTGGTTGTTATACCAGCAGCTTCAGCTTTGTTTATTTCACTTTTTTTTTTACTTCAGCTGTATTTTAAGATCACAGATAGCAGGAAATCCCGCGGCGCCAAAAAAAATCAAATATCCGGAAAAAAACAACAACACTGGAATAGCGGCTCGCAGGCTAGCTCACTGGGTCCCAATCCCATTTCCCGAATTTTTAGTCTCAAAATCCCAAGTCCCATTGTTGGTAATTCCAGCGTATTAGATTGAAAATAAAAATCCCATTCCTATTTTCCAATGTTCGCAAGTCTTCAAATCGCAGTACTAGTAACTAAATTTCCATTTTCCCAGCCTAAAATAGGTCAATCCTAGGTCCCATTTTATCCTACAGGTAATATGACTACAGGTAGCGACTGGGTATTTCTGTTTAAATGAACAAAAAAAAGAAAATGAAAAAAAAAATACCTCTTTCAGGGCGTTTGTTTTTTTATTGCCTCCCTGCTTCCTTTCGAATTAAATCCCATTCGATGGCCACGGGGCCGAAAAAACTCACTGCAAACAAAAACTTCACTATTAAAAAATAATATTGAGTTCTCCCTGTGGTGATATGATGCTAATTACAATTTCTACAGCGCGCCACTCTAGTACTTGTCTTGCTAACAAGCCCTCCCCTCACCGCGAAAAGTTGAAAAGTCTTTTTCAGTCTATCCGGGCGGTTTTTACTGGTCTCCATATATCTCTTCGTATTGGGGCGACTTTGTCACTTTAGACGAGGGGAGCGGGGCTTATCAACTGCGCAGTCGGATTGTGAAAATGAAGAAAAATTCCTGCTGAAGCGCAAAAAAATTCCCGTAGAGTAGACGAAAAATAAATATTTGTTTCATAATTGTGAGAAATAATTGCCGTACACCGAGTAGAGGATTTAAAAAAAACCTGTCGGACAAAAATATTGTAATCCCTACCCCTCCCCCCAAAAATGTCGCATGGCTACCCCCACTATCTCCACGCGTGAAGCATGTACTGCCTTCAATCAAACATGCTTTTTGTAAAACGAAGGAAGTACTGAATCTTTCAATCAGATTTGCAGATATTGCGGAAGGAAGACTTGATACAATTACATCAGAAGCTATGAGGAAATTATTCGGGACCGTTTTAATGGCAAACTGCAGATAATTCAGTTCCATTGTCATCGAAAGTCTTGAAAAACTTCAAAACATTCTAGAACTGGATTTGAATGCGAAGATGGCGGAACACAAAATCCTTTTTCTATGGAGACATCAGGATACTGAAACGTGCTAGCTTAACAGAAAAAGGTGTGAACCATCATGTAGACAAACTGGATAGGAATGTAGCCATTTATAAGAACTGAAAGCACAAAGGCATCGTTGATAAATGTGCTTTCAACATGTGCTTTTTTCCGAAACAAATCATCGCACAACAACGCTAAAGTTTATTGTACGTCGTGAGCTAAATGAAATAATTATTATATGGAGAGGTCTTTCTGTTCTACTTTCAAGTCACACTCTTTATGGAGCTCTGAGTGTTTGTCAACTTTTATCTTCTTCCATTGTTCAGGTAAGAAATTGACAAATTTTGAAAGCCCAGTAAAACTAAAAGCCGAAAATCAGAGCTTTGTCTTTCTGACATGATATTAAAGCGTGCCTGTCAAAATAAACTCAAGCTAAAAAGTTATATTTACCAAACTTCGGGTAACTAAGTTATTTACGGTAAACCAAACTTTGGGTGAAAAGCTAGGGGCCACAATCGGGACAGGGTAGCTCGGAGTTTTCCAGTTAACTAAAACGCGAGAAAGAAAACAACGTTTCAAGCACTTGTTATTTCATTCACCGAAGCGAAGGCGAAGAAACAAACTACCGGCTTGTGTTGAGTCGAGATTCTAAGATTCTATTCTAGCGAATACGAATTGTGACGTCCAAGTAAATGTGTTGTCGATAGGGCCCCTAGCAATTATTACCGCATTTCTAGTTAACTAGTCGATATACCAAACGCTGGGTAAAATACCGACGAAAAAATTGCTTGCTCGGTAATTACTTACAGACAGAATAGTTGAGTCGTTGAGAGAATTGTCCATTGCCATGCAAATAAATATGCAAATAACTGCAGTTAAAGACTACATTTTGTGAAAAATGAAAGAAACTCTTTTTACATTTTCAAAAGGAAAATCTTTTCATATAACCACTTAACGAATTCAAAACTTTCCAAAGCTGCTTTACGACTTAAATAGTTGGTTGTACTATTCAGTGACAATCAAAATTGGCGGGAAGAGGTGCTCAAGGCCAGGTCGCATGAACAGTGTATGTTGTCATGGCCTAGTCCTTTGAAAACATGTTTCTTATATAATTACTAAGCTGCTTCCAATGAATAGAATATGAACGGCTTTTTAAAATTGTGTTCAAATTCTTCACACGGAAAAAATTCGTTACAATAGTATTTATACACTGTCCTGGCTGAAAGCAAAAGTGTACTCACCGTGGCCCTTACCTTGTGTCACGTGATCAATTGCGCCATCCTCTCTACATACAGGCTTGATGGCGATCAATGTTTCGCCAAAACCTTGCTGATTATACAACCTTTCAAACTGTTCAGTTTTTAAGCTTTTCTAAGCTATATGTGCTTTGTTGTAGAAAAAGATGCATTCAGCCTCGTTTCCATGCGGGCACGTGCGCTTGAATACAGACGCAGGGAAATCGCGTAGACAGGACACATGCTTCGTTCTGGCAAAAATGTTTAACTGGTAGAAAGTTGTCTTATGAACAGTTTCTTAATATGCACACATAATTTTTGAAATATACAACTTGTGTAGATATTTATTACATTTGAAAGTCTGTTAAATGCGTTTTAATGCTCTATTCTTTCGTGATTTGATCACGTGATGTATCACGTGACCACGATTTCAGAGTGTTTTTTATCTAAGAATGTGTTATGTTGTGCTGACGTGTCACTCCGGGTGATTATGAAGCCAATTCACCAAATGTTAGCGAAATATTAGCCTTAATTGTCGCCAGCCTCGTTTTCGCGCCGAGTATGGACTTCAAGTAAAGAAGTCTTCATAAGATGACGTGTGCACCGCATTTCGTGACCACATAGTACCTAATGTTGAAGACCAGTTATCAGTCTTTGTAAATCCGGGGTCAAACCTTTTCTGTACGGTGGGTTGTGCTAACTCCTTAAATAAGGCCTTCTGGGGATTTAGCTCCTGGACTATGTAAATTCCTTGCAAATTTTCGTCACAAGCGATGATTATGGCTTACAAGAACTGCCTGATGTTTTAGCAGAAGATAGCGATTGTCATATTTCAAGATTTGCGTATGCTGCTCGGTCATGGAGTGTAATTAAGATACAAGAGTTTGTAAAAATTGATTTAAAAAACTAACACCATGAAGAACTGCACTGGGACGACACATGGAGAAGCGTATGCATTCTGCATTACGGGAACTTGTCACAGTCTGACAGAATTACCAGAATTACCAGAATTATCAGAATTACCAGAGCAAAATTGTTGCTAGAAATGACTTCCTTTGTGTTATTGTGCCTGATTTCAGAACCTGTGAGATTAGCTATATCTTAGAGCTTAGACCTTCTATAAAACCTTTCATTAATACTAGAAGATAGGCCAATAGCACTTAAGGTAAAATGATAACAAAAACTATGGTATAAATAAATCAAGGGATTCCCATCAAGTTTTCTTGAATAATAAAAAAAGAGACTAAAAATTACTAGTAACACCTGGAAGCTCAAGAATACTTATGTCTGAACTTGCATACATTCTAAACTTCACTTGCTTACATGCATGCTCACAGTTTCTTGACATGTGACATGAGTAAAGCTTGGGATAACTCTAGTACCATCCAGTTTAGATATTTCACCCTCACTGTGGCAACTAGATCTGTCATGGAAAACATCTCTGCCTCTTTTTTGAGGGGGATATCTGGCAGAACAGTATTGTAAGCAAGTTGGTTTGTTTGATTTTGACATATTCTGTTTGCTTATATTGTCTCCTAATTTAATAAGTCAGAAAAATGAAATTATTTTATTTTATCCTCTATTTTAAACAAAAACATCTATTGACAACAACTATGCCATTTTTTGCCATGACTGTTAGCAGATGAAAATGAGCCAGCACTGTAAAATGTTTTCAAAGTAGCTGATCAAACTCTGATGACTACCAGCTTTTTTGCACTTTGTGATATACTTGTAGAAGAAGTTATATAGATGACAAAAAACAAAGAATGTCAACATTGGTCAAATGGATTGCTTCAGGCTTTAATAAAAACTTTTCATCCACCTATGGGACAGTTGACTGTCATGTCAGTGCTCGATCTTCTGCACTTATCAGGTTAATAATGTATTTAGTTGGCACTTGCTCCTCCATGGAATTCCCAAAGCATATACAATGGTCCTCTATCTGTAAAACTAGTTCCAGTAGAAGTTTTGCAGTTTTGCCATTCAAATTTGAATTAATTAACTCTATAGCAGCATGTTACAATTCTGTCAAACAAAATGTTACTGAATTAAAAATGAGGTCCTATGTTTTGCCCTGTTTCAAGCTGGCCATAATAGTTTATGACTGAAATAGCAGACCTACTCACTTGAGAGCAGTAAATGACACAATATATTTTGTCTTCTTCAAGTAGGATTTAGCTACTATGGATTCTTCACAAGCTTTCTACTACTCAAGGTCAGCTGTCTCGGTGGAAACTGCACTGCAGATAACAAAAGGAATTGTGACTGATATAAAAATCTTGATGTTACCTTACAAGATCTAGTAAACCACCACCTTTTTACATGGTCTGAATGCTTTGAAAAATATATTTATCAATCTGACACATGAAATATACAGGTCATAACTGTAATATAGTTTTTGTGTGATTTGTTGTATTTTCTATCCAATGCTAATACCTAATTTATTTTGAAGTGACTGACATGCCTTATTTTCTCATCCAGTCCCATTTGAATTCCTGATAATTCTCCATCTTTTATACTTCTTATATGTCACTTATTTTTTACAATTTAAATATACAGTGCAGGATTCTGTAAGTACAGAAAAATTTTGATAGACACTATACTAGTGTCACTGAATTTAAGCATAGAAAAATATGCAGGGGGAAAAATTACACAGTATAAGACTTTGAGCTATTGTGTCACTTATTTTTTTTTTCAATTCAAATATACAGTGCAGGATTCTATAAGTACAGAAACATTTTGAAAGACACTGAATTGTATAAATATAGAAACATTTACAGGGGGAAAGATTGCACAGTAAGTATAAGTTTAAGAAATGGGCCTCTTTTGTGCTGAAAATCACTTTCCTTTCAGTTAAATGGAAGCTTCTCCTTTTAGTTACTTTTGGGATAAACAAAAGCATAACTTCATGTGGAAGTGTCAGAACATACGTTTATTAGCTTACTTTCTGAATGATTGGGAAATTGGATTTACACTTTGATTTTCATTTCTGATAAAGATGTTTTTTCTAGATGCTGTTCAGACTTCTAACTTGAGTTAAGCTTAAAACGCATTTACTACTATACATTCTGAATTCCGAACAAAAAAAAAGATTTATCAAACTGCAGTGGACTTATGATACAAGTTTCTTTGAGCTGTAAAGCTGTTTGAGCAATTTTGGGGATGCAATTTTAGAGGTTTACTGTTTAGTTCAAGTTCACTGACGAAACGCAAACGCGCGGTTTGACAAACAGTCGCTCGGATGTGAATTAAAAGAGCTAACTTTTCTAACAATTTTTACAATCGCTTAGGGTGGTAAACGGATAAAAAGGAAATTAATTTAAGCACTGCAACTACAAGGAGGATTATTAACTCGAAATATCTTCAACTAATCTGTTAAAGCGAAGTGCAATTTATCCACAGAAAGATGTAAGCTTACAACTGACACACGAAAATAAAAACAAATGGCTCTGCAGTGAAAAACCCGCGAAAGTGACAGAAGAATCAGGAGGAATGTTTTTGATATTTCTGTTGTTCAGTTCTTACCTCTTGTAGCCAAGACTCTTCCTTCTGAAGTAAGCCCTAATTACTCCACATCTACCATCATTATCTTGCTGAACTGGAAGTATTCCACTCGCTGCCATGCCCTTCGAAATTCTTCTCAGCTCCGTAAGGTTTTCCCATTTCATAAAACCTGACCAACTGATTCTGAGCGATATTTTCGTCCAAAACACAGATTTCTAAAGAACTAGAAATGGTCTCGCGCGAAATCAAAACAGAAATTCAAAAAACTAAAAACATAGCGTTTCCGTTTGAAGACTCAAGAATGCACTAAACATTAACTCAAAGGGATTAGTAACTCCGTGGAAAAAGTAAAACAAGGGTCAAAATAGCTGCTGACGACTATGTTCTGTGTTTTTCGAATTTTGCCACTTTCCAGTGGAGCAGAAATCTGCCTTCTGTTTTCCGAAGGCCGTCATGTTTGGTATCAGAACAAAGCTGCTTCCTTCGGCCATGGCTTCCCGCCTTCCGATCTTTTCTTCGGTCAACAACGAGTGAGAAACGAGCTACCGAAGTGGATTGTCGGATGAATCCGCAAATTAGTCACCAGGCTACCAAAAAGCCTCACGTCCGAGCCCCAAAGCTGCC
Source organism: Scolanthus callimorphus (assembly GCA_033964015.1). NCBI lineage: Eukaryota > Metazoa > Cnidaria > Anthozoa > Actiniaria > Edwardsiidae > Scolanthus > Scolanthus callimorphus. The sequence continues at coordinate 30,230,215 of CM066912.1, read as the reverse complement.
ACGATTCAACGTACTGTTTTGGCGCGCGTTTATGCCCGCCGTGTTAATTCTTCATTCAAAAATGATCAAGCCCTTTAAAAACGTATTTTTATTTGGTACTTTGCACAAGCCTGTACATCAGTATGCTCCAAATAATAGCAAATAACTAGAAATATCTGAAAGATATGGGAATGCTCGGAGCTATGGCAGTAAAATCAGACAATGAGGTATCGTTGAAATGTTGTAGACTGTAAAAGTGCAGTTTCTTTAGCCGGAAATGTTTTTTTTTTCTACAAATATTGAATTTCTCTCGGGCGCCTAGATCTAGTTAAGAACGGTTTGGTTTACAGCTGTAAGAGCTGGGTTTCGTTGTAAGCTAAATAGAATATGACGGTTGCTCACTTGCTCAGCTAAGTTATCGGTCTCACAAATTTACGGGCATCACTTTGAGTGGTCTCGAGACGTTTAGATAAAAGCTAAATCTTGGGCATTGACTAGGTGTAGCTCCCGCTAAGTGCCAACGTCAGCATGAACAGACTAACAGAAATGTAAGCAAAGTATCTCAAAGTAAGACTCTTCAATATTTCTTGACCTACTTGACCTACCATGGAACTAGCGCTAACACAAATTGTGAACCTTGTCCTTTAATAATTTTCACAATTTTCACTTGTTTGCTTGACCAACTGGAAACCCGCGAGCCTAATGAACACCTTAGCTGAATTCTGATAAACATTGCTCGACCGTAATTAAAACTACGTGTCCGTTATCGAAAACGCGAACTCCTAGGTCAAATGTCATTTGAATTGAACAACGTCAAGAATGCATATGGACATGAACATTGCTACCGGGACATGAAAATTGTCTATACTAACATCTCGCGCATGTACGGCGCATATATTGACCGCTGACCTCACTTTTGAGAGGGGGTAGAGGATTTTATGGACATGAAAAAGACATGAAATATCACCTCTTACGCATGTAACGGCAAGTATAGACTTTGCTCTCCGCTCGCTCCGAGCAATTACTACTTACTAACCGATGGTGAGGTCATTACGGAAATTCGAGTTGTTGCCAAAACGTATTTACTTTTATTCGTGGTTTTAGAAAGTTTTGCGCTAGAATTTTCGTTACGTGATAGATAGTGAGTAGCGGAGCCAATCAGATTGCAGGAATCGTGATAGTATGCGAGTGGGTTTCGTACTATTTACAATATGAGTGGCTCTGTTGTATCGGCAGATACAAACACGAGCGCGTAGTGCGAGTGTTTGTATCTGCCGATACAACATAGACACGAATATTGTAAAGTACTTATGATATTCTAACTTTTGTACTTATATTAAATTGAATGTGCATTGAAAATGAAATAATTTTCGGTTGTTTACAAAAAACGCCAAATCATTTTGCAGAAAGCATGCGCAGAAGGCATGATTCCTGTCCCACATGGAACTAGCCGGACTAAAACAACATATAGTCTCTCAGGTGAAGCTTTTTTAGGTACTGCTCCACTAGAGTGGTGCCCTTCAACTTTTAGTCTGTAGGGGATATTTGAAACAATGTGCATTGAAAATAAAAGAATTTTCGGATGCACAAAAAAACGCCAATCGTTTTGTAGCAAGCATGCGCAGAAGGCATGATTCCTGTCCCACATGGAACTAACAGGACTAAAACAACATATAGTCTCTCAGGTGAAGCTTTTTTTAGGTACTGCTCTACGAGGAAAGACCATACTTGGACTCCACTAAAGCGGTCCCCTTCAGCGTTTGGACAGTAGGGGATGTGTTATTTGAAACAAATATCCAACTGTTCAAAGACTGAGGGTTGCACTGGAAGGTGTCCTATACCGAATACTAGTTGGTCTAATTAGTATTCTGTATCAGATACAGAATACTAATTAGATCAATTAGTATTCTGTATCAGACACCTAGCCATGTGGTATCGGGGTTTACAAGTAGTGTCACCTGTTCCGAATCCAGTGCAGAGATTGGATGAGCATCCTATGAATAATGGATGAATATTATAATACTAAATAATAATTTAGTAATATTAGTCGGCCCGCGGCAGATTAGAGCAAATTTTCGAGGAAATTGTGCATTTTAGGCTAAAGCCCCAATTTTTTGCCAGGTGATAGTTTTCAATGTATTTTTAAATCGTAGATATCGAGGCACGCTAGAATTTTTTCGTAGCGAACGCTAGAGGTTTTAGAGTATACTATTGTTTCACGGTCGACTGATGAGACAGATACGACAGATAAGACCATATGGAAACCAGCCTTTAGCTTTATGAACATTCAAGCTGTTCTCTAGACTAAACAGCCACAGCCACACCGATTTGCTATTTCTAAATTATGGGTTGAGCTGACTGACTTCGGCTGAGCGTCTCCTTAGAGTTTTTGGTGATTTATTAAATGTTACGACCAGTTTATTGTTAATTTTTTATATTTTATATAGCCTGACTGAGATTTGATGAAATGTTTCAAGAATGACCAACAAATTCTAAAAAAGATCGAGATAATTGGTACCTAATGTGTCGAATGTGTAAAAAGAAGCTTGTCTCTAAAATTTTGGCATGATATTTCTTCCTAGTACTGTGCTATACTCTATCAACACAGACGATGGAAGATTTCACTAAAGCCGCAGAGCTCATGACTAACAAAGGATTCAAAGATGGCTGCCAATGGCAAAACAATGGTTCACATTAAAACTGTTCTAGCTTTCGCTACGAATAAAATTTAGCGTGCCTCCATATCTTATCTTCAATAAAATACTGAAAACTATTAACATGCAAAGTTTGGCGTCTTTGTGCGCAATTTTTACACTTATCCGCCGGACTATATAATATTCAATTATTTTTCATTTATTATTAGCTGATACCAGCTAAAAAACTGTGTCAGGGAATTTTTATTTTTTACTTGAAAAATATTTTATGATAAAGTTTGCAGTCACAAATTGAAAAAATACGACTTTCAACTTTGCGGCCTAATACTTTCGTAAATATGCAAGATATCAAAATTCGCTGACACGTTTGTGCAGTTCATTTCTCCGAGACTAAAATCCGACAAAGTGTGAAATTGTGCTACAAAACGCTGATGGTCTGGAACTTCTCGAGTAAACAAGGTAGTTTTAAGTTCGGGTTCTTAAAAATACAAGAAAAAATCAAACTTCACTAAAATGAGCAACTTCATAAGATAGATCATTTCTTTTAGCTTTAAAGCGATTTATAGCTGTTTATGATAGCATAAATTGCGACGGGACGATCATTTTTTTCCGTAAGCATGTTGAATATCTTTACAGAGACCTTAAAGGGAGCTGTTACGCAAATGCAAAAAAAAAAACGAAGTACAAGAAACCTATTGGATGATACAATTAGCATACTGGGCTTAATTTGTCCAAAACTGCGTTCGTTTCTAAAATAAATAAAGACAAGCGCAACACAATGATAATGATTGTACTTCATTTTCAATCCAATACTCAATCGAAATTTTATTTTGGGCGCCTAGTAAGATTTAGCCTAGTTGAAGATTTATTACTATTGTACTTTTATTCTTGGGTTGCATGTGACGTCACTGGCGGCCATGGTGGTGGACGTATAGAACAAAGAAAGTTCATTCGTTCCCTTTCTTCTGGGCACCAGCATGGCCGCCGCGCTTGGCGCCGACAGCTTGTAGGCTTTAGTCTTTTGGGTGACAAACGTTTATTGAAACCACTTTATCCAAAACACTAAACACATATCCCTTGGTAAAGACACTGCGCTACATCCCCAGCCCCTCGGAAATTTTACTCTCTGAGACCCTGATTTATCGGTGTATTTATTGGTGATTTTTGAGAAGCACGGTTGGTCCAGCGTTACGTCTCTCACTAATGATAATTATCATTATTATTATTATTATATTAGTGACCCGCAATCCAGACCCTGTTGAAAACGTTGAAAACTCTGTTGAAAGAGTGAAGTAGTTTAGATTATCATTGATAACCTATGTTTTTGTCTCTTAGGTTCATTGTTTCCATAAAATATGAAACATTTTATCTGTGCTTTGGCCCTTTTTGCGCTAATGAGCTTGGTATTCGCCTCGCCTCTACACAGCGACCAAGGTAATAAGCCCGGGGGTGGGGAGAGGAGTGGGGGGTACTCTCTCATATACGGTATACGGGTATGTGCCGCCCTATAGGATATGGTTTTTGGGCTTCTGCGGTCTGCAGTAGTATCGTTTTTCGCTTGCTTGGTCACTGATAGGGTATGTATTTGAGTATGGCTACCCTACAAACAAATTTCCCTACAAACAAATTTCCTACTCAAAAACAAAGAAAGCTTTTATCATAGCAAGCGTTTGTGTTCCACAGGGACTTTAACAGACAATTGCTATTTTCGGAGCGTGACTGCCATTGATTAGTTTTGGCCTAATGAGCTCCCCTGGAAAAGCGTCAGATTTCATTATCATTCATAAACAAGAGAGCTTCAAATCCGCGTGCAAGACGACTAGAGGGTGAATGTCGTAACTTTGCAATTTTCTTCTATACCGAATAAGTGATTTGTCTTGCCGCGAGGGGAAGGCGAGGTTCCGTATCTACACAGCAGACTAGGTTCCGTGCCGCGACTCGACCGTGTCTCGCCGTGTCGCGGCACTTTTCACAGTCATATACACCGAATTGAATAATGGCGCCCAATGGCGCCCAGTTCGAAAAGCCATTGTTCTGGACCAAGGCTAGTCAGTCCAGAACAACTGGGCGCCATATTTGAATTCGGAGTATACGGCATCCGCTCTATCTAACAATGAATGTAAATATCTTCTTTACAGAACCCTTGGCCTTAGCACGGCGATCTACGCCATGTACTTGTATTGGTCGTGACAACCATGGTAAAGAGTATGGAACAGTATGGTTCGCGAGGAGTAGTTGTCCTAAAAAATACGGCTACTACGGCAGCTGTAGCGATGCTTGGGGAATATGTTGTTACTACTATAATAATGGGCGTTAAAATAATGATATATGATAAATGATATAATGACACCTTTTGCATGTCGAAGAGATGTAAGAGTAATTGAAAACAGAATTCTGGAGAGTAATAATTAAAATAAAACATGTCAAACATACAGACTGAACATCTCACCGTTATTTGAATGAATACGTTTAAGGAGGCTGCCTACAATTTTTATCGGGCTTGACCACTTGACTTTATGCGATTGTAGCTCCGAAATGCAAAAAGCTATTAAAACCAAACTTCGACCACTTACTGGAGAGAGATTGAAATTAGTAGTGATGTATTTTTTATTGTTATAGGAGTTACCATAGCAACGTTACAGGGGGGAGCACACTTTTGATTGACAGGCACCTGAAGCGCTATTCGATCTAAACTTTTAAAATGACACACTGAGCCTTACTCCTTGCACATTTGTCTAGCCCTACACGAAGTTTAGACGGCATTCACCAAGCCGATTTCAAATAATTCAAAGGCGACTTTTTTACTGTAAAATTCTACTTTTTTGCGCGTCGTCCAGTATTCATGGAATATACTTGCTTTTTTCTACCAAATTAATAAGTTTTTGACTGCCAACGTATTCCCAAGATATTCAACTTGAACTCTACCAATTTTGACGTCCACAAGCGGTTTTGATTTTGCCTGACAAACATAAACGCAAACTTCAAGTTTTGGGGCGATTTCGCAAACCACACTTCTGAACACGAAAAAGGCTTCACAATGCGATTCTGGTGGCGAATTTTCTTCTTACTCACAGAACTTAAACTTAAGCATATCAGGAAGGCAATGTTCGCGCGAGAAAAAAATTTACGTTTCCAACGTCTCGCAGGAAAATTCCAAAGTTGGACCTTTTGATTATCGTTCCGCTCAAGTCTCTACAACTAGTTCAGTTCTAAAAAGTTGTAATTTTCATGCAAATTTGAGTCAGTTTCTCACATTCCAGCAAGACACGGAAGAAACATAATAGAAAATGTTAAAAATTATAGTCCAGTACGGTGTTTTAGTTTGTAAAAGTATCCTGTTTGCGCGCGAAGCGCGCTGAAAATTTTTGACACATAAGTTTAAAGAATGGGAAAAGTCCAGGAGTAAATGAGAACTTTGTGTTTAGCAATTGGGGTTCCTGACATTTGCTAAACCTTTATTTACTGTTGGCTGATAGCAAATTTACTCAATTTTAAAAACATTTTAATGTTGTAGATGGCGAGCGCGCAGCGCGAGACGACCAAAAAAAACAGTCAAATGGTCCGTCCCTAATGACCAGCTTTCACGTTTCACGAATCTCTAGGCCTGTAATCACGAGTCACGTAAGAGAAATTCGTAAAATCACAGGTCACGAGGGCATGAGATTTCACGGATCACAGCAATAATTTTCCTGTTTTCACGAACGGAGCAAATTTGGGGTGAATCACGGAGAACCCCTTCACCACTCTGTCCTACCCTACTAACCACCGCAGTTGTTCTATTTCCAAAGGTAAAAGTTGAATTTCAAAATAGTTAATAGAGACTTCTAAGATTGCACGGGTACATCTTTAATATTGCTTTGTAAACTTTCATTTTGCTCAAGCCTCAGGCAGTGGCGAGGGCTGACCAACTGAGTAATTTGCTTGTATGTTTCCCGATGCGCGCGTAGTTTGCTTGTATGATTTACGAGGTGAATAAAATTCTTATTTCTGAGAGACGAAAATCACGCTGAAGAAATGGAGTCACTGAAAAAACATCATAGAAATTTTCCAAAATATGTTTTAGTTAGTAAGTACTACAGCGAGCATCCGCTTTTTATGCGCGCAAAGCTAGTAAAGTTATTTATTGTTGTACCGTCGATTTCATCTAAGCGAAAACACTTGAAAAGAAAACCGCCACTAATTAGGGGCGGTTCTCAAAGTTTTTGCACGTGAAACTTTGACGTTTGCCACGCCAACTTTGTGGTTTTGGCATGTAAACATTACGGTAAATAGTACCAAACCGTTAGAATTTGCGCCAGATTCGGCGGGGAAAACATGATAATTCGTACAAATGCTTTTGGACGTAATTATAAACTGAAGTTTGAATCACTTGAAGCTTTTAACCTGGCAAATGTCAAAGTTTGATGCGCCAAACGCCAATGTTTGAAGCGCCAAACTGTCTAATTTAGACATCAAAACTTTGAGGTGGCGCCCCTAATTAGTGGCGCTTTTGTTTTCAAGCGTTTTCGCTTAGATGAAATCGACGGTAGATGGCGAGCGCGCAGCGCGAGCCGATCAAAAAAACACTGTTTATAAAGGCATCAGGTACCCTAAAAGCAGCCATCACCCAGTCTAACATGTCACCCAGTCTAACAATCAGCGCCCAAAAATATTTGGCCCCCCCTCAAACGTAAGCCCAAAAATTTGAGCCCCCCCCCTAAATCGGCGCCCAAAAAATCAAAGCCCCCCCCCCCATATATTTGCCCCCCCCCCCCCCCCCCCCCCCGTTAAATAATGACCACTCCCTAATCTAGGCGGGCAGGAAATCTGTATATAACTAGTTGAGAAGAAAAAAAGAGAAAGTAGAAATTGTAGTGTAGTGAAAAGTAGTGCAGTTGGGTTTTCTGTGCTGTCCATCAATGCAATCCGTGTGTCCGTGTGAGCAATCATATCCTTACTTGCATTCGATTGGCTTCCCTAATTATTATTATTATTCCCTTGCGAGACATGTCGCGACAGAAGCCAATTCACTGCACTAGGCAAAGTTCTGACTGGCTCACAATGGTTTGATTGACTACACAGGAAAACCCAACTGCCAAAAGCTCTCTCGATGTTTTGAACGCGCTGGGTCGCGTGTTTCCTGAAACTACGAAATGTTCTTCATCTTCAATGCCAGTTTTGCATATTGGAACAGTCTTTCTTCTGGTGTTTAAAATGTGAAAATCCATAATATGACTTTTTTCCTGAAATTCATTTGCCCTGGGGCATATTTTTTGGTCGGGGATGATCGTCGTATCTTTTAGGGGTTAAAATCACGGCGTTTGGTCTTTTTAGGGGTGATCTTGATCCTTAATAAAATTTTAGGGAGATTGGTACCTTTTAGGGCCGAAATGTGTGTCGAAATTGTTTGTCTCATGATGGTGCTTCTAAAAACCGTGTAAGAAAGAGAGATTACTCGATGGGAAGGCGATAAATTTGGTATCTTTTAGGGGTGAAACTGAAAATTTCCGACGATCATACCGACCAAAAAATATGAGTCCCCCCCCCACTAATAGGTTTATTTGATAGAGTCCTAAAGTATATTCCTAAAACCTTAAATGGCAAATGGCGCGTCAACTGTTTGCCTAGGCTTCAACTGCCAATTCTTTTGTAATGCCAGCCACACATTTTCTGTAATTTAATTATTAACTTTACACGCTTTTTCTGGCACTTTAGGTCACATTTTCATCTTCGCGAAGCTCCTGACGTCGCGCAATTTAAGATATCGGCGTTAATTTCTGTCATCTTATCTTTCTCAAGTAAACCCAAATTATACATATATTAATTTCGACACTGATTTTCAGATAAAGTGAAAAGGGCGGATTCTGGTAGATAAAGTGAAGTGGCGATCACTTGTAAAATTGCACAGCTAAGGGACGTGTTATTATTTACGGGGGGGGGGGGGGGGGGGGGGGAGGGCTCCCATTTTTTTCAACAAGGCAAAAAAAAATTAGGACCCTCCCCTTGAACATAACAAAAAAATGTGACCCTCCCCCAGTTGTAGGTAAAAAAAATTGTGACCCTCCCCATGTAATTTACATTTTCTCAAAAGACTCTTGTCCGAGTGATGCAACGTCTCTTTCATTCTTCTAAATAGCAGAAATACTTTTTCTTACTTCTGTCAAAGCTAAGGAACCGCGGTCATTATTTATCACCTCGATTATTTACGTGAGAGGATTTTGGGCAGATACTAAATAGGTTTATCTTTCAACCGATCAGGGAATAGTGGTTCTTTGAACAACAGCGGTACTCCAAAGAAAATTGGGTATTTTTTAGGGGTTCTTTGAACTTATGGTGCGATGAAGAAGGTATTTTTGGACCGAGTAGTGTTTTTAAGGTTGGATTTTTTCTGACCAGGTATTTTTTAGGGTGATATTTGGGCTTTTCGACGGTCATCCCTACCATTTTAACCTTGAAGAACCCCCCCCCCCCCCCCGAGTCTTGCGTTTTGAGTCATTGTTTAGTCAGCCAATCAGAATGCGAAAATCAATAACAACTTTTGCTTAAAATGTTTAGAGCGGATTTCATTACTAACCGATGGGTCGCAAACTAAACACACAAAGTAAGCAGACTTAGCCAATCAGAAACGAAACCCATTTTAAAACCAACCAATCAGGAAACAACGCGTTTGGTCGTGATCCAAGAAAACAACAGTCATTATGTTGTTGAAATAATTGATAGGTTGTAGCACAGCGAATTTTATCAGGAGAGTTATAAGGACCTGATGTTTTTACAAAACAATTAGTACACTATTGAGCTTTAGATTTCTTTTCACGATAAAAAGAAGACACTTTTAACGACACTCGACTGATCATCAGATAAAGTGAAAAGGGCGGATTCTGGTAGATAAAGTGAAGTGGCGATCACTTGTAAAATTGCACAGCTAAGGGACGTGTTATTATTTACCGGGGGGGGGGGGGGGGGGGGGGAGGGCTCCCATTTTTTTCAAACAAGGCAAAAAAAAATTAGGACCCTCCCCTTGAACATAACAAAAAAATGTGACCCTCCCCCAGTTGTAGGTAAAAAAAATTGTGACCCTCCCCATGTAATTTACATTTTCTCAAAAGACTCTTGTCCGAGTGATGCAACGTCTCTTTCATTCTTCTAAATAGCAGAAATACTTTTTTCTTACTTCTGTCAAAGCTAAGGAACCGCGGTCATTATTTATCACCTCGATTATTTACGTGAGAGGATTTTGGGCAGATACTAAATAGGTTTATCTTTCAACCGATCAGGGAATAGTGGTTCTTTGAACAACAGCGGTACTCCAAAGAAAATTGGGTATTTTTTAGGGGTTCTTTGAACTTATGGTGCGATGAAGAAGGTATTTTTGGACCGAGTAGTGTTTTTAAGGTTGGATTTTTTCTGACCAGGTATTTTTTAGGGTGATATTTGGGCTTTTCGACGGTCATCCCTACCATTTTAACCTTGAAGAACCCCCACCCCCCGAGTCTTGCGTTTTGAGTCATTGTTTAGTCAGCCAATCAGAATGCGAAAATCAATAACAACTTTTGCTTAAAATGTTTAGAGCGGATTTCATTACTAACCGATGGGTCGCAAACTAAACACACAAAGTAAGCAGACTTAGCCAATCAGAAACGAAACCCATTTTAAAACCAACCAATCAGGAAACAACGCGTTTGGTCGTGATCCAAGAAAACAACAGTCATTATGTTGTTGAAATAATTGATAGGTTGTAGCACAGCGAAAGTAAAGTGTAATTCAAGATGGCGTCGAGCTGGCCACGCTCTTTGCTGCTCCTGACATTTTTGTGTCATGGGGCTGCTTCCGAGCTCCAATCAATCTTGTGTACAACTTCAGCAGAACCTACAATCTTCGTGAGAATACCTGTACAGTCATTACGGCTTCTAGCTACGGAATATAATCTATCTTACTCCTGTTACTGGACAGCTTCTCACTCTGCAACCGCCATCTTGTCTCTTCGTGGGCGGATAATTTCACCTATCCACTCCAAACGGCTATCCCACAAACCGTTCGTACGCTGGCTTCACTCGGGGCACCTCTATCAGCAAAGTGACATTCTGACGTGTGGCGACGTGGAGTCTCAGCCTGGTCCAAGGTCAAGCGACCGTTCTCGTAGTTCCCGGCATCAAAGTAATACCAGCGCTGATTTCGCTTCGAGAACTCTTTCGAGCAGCACTACCGGCAACTCATCACTATCTACTTCCAGCAACCTATCTAGTCACAGCCCTGCTACCCTTCACTGTTTTTACCAGAACGTCCAAGGTATCAGATCTGGTCAGAAACTCCGTCAATTTCAAGATACAGTTTATGCAAATGATTTCGACATCATTGCAATTACGGAGTCTTGGCTAAAACCTGAGATCTCAGACTCTGAAGTACTACCATGGGGTTATGACGTTCACCGCTGTGATCGCCATTTTGCTGACCGCGGAGGCATTCTTATCGCCTCTCGGTGCAGTCTTCGCTGCAGTCCTGTCGATCTTGGGATTAACGACCAAGAGCTCGAATATGCTGCAGTGGAAGTTATTACCAACAACTGTGGCAAAGTTCTAGTTGCGGTTTTCTACCGGCAGCCAACATGTCGCGTCTCTTGGCTCCATAAGTTCAGTGAGTTCTTGGACACGCTTGCTTACGACAGGGTAATCTTGCTCGGCGATTTCAATCTACCATCAGTTACTTGGATTGAGGGTTCGGGTTTTGTCGATTCCTCTGAATCGGCTTTGTTTACGTTTTGCCAAGCGCTGGCCGATAAAAACTTGTTCCAGTTGGTTGACAAGCCGACACGTGGGGACAATTACTTGGACCTCCTAATCACCACCATTGTTGAAGGCGTCGCCAATCTATTTGTTACTGAGTGCAGTGGTGTTGCCCTTTCTTCGGATCACAGGGCCGTGACCTACGATCTACATTTCTCGTCGCGCTCCTTGAATAACAAAGCTGAGCCGACTTTCAACATCAAAAAGGCTGACTTTGAAGGGCTTAGGTCGTCATTGACTGAACACCCCATTCATCTCCTTGGGATTAATGATGTAGAGAAAGCCTGGGACCTCTGGAGGAAGTGGTTTACAGACCACATTAATAAACATGTTCCTATTTCAAGACCACGCAAGTACATTACACCTCCCTGGATAGACAGTGACGTCACTCATGCTATCAAAAAGAAAAACTCAGCGCGCAGAAAGGCTTTAAAGAAGGACACCGATGCATTATGGGAAAAGTTTCGACGCCTGCGACGTGAACTGAAATACCTTGTCCGCGCAAAGCGCGTCGCCTATCTACAGGATATTTCTGATAACTGTTTCTCCAATCCAGCGCGCTTCTGGTCTTACTTCAACAGAATCGCCAAACGTTCGTCTGTGCCGGACTCAGTTGTTTTGGATGACTGCTCTTATTCATCTCCTGGCGCTAAAGCCAGTGCATTCTGCAACTTTTTCTCGTCAACGTTCAACCCTGACGACTCGGCTCCCTCGAGCATATCTTCAACTCCCTATACTGAGAGCGTTTTAAGTGATCTAACGCTAACTCCAGCTGAAGTTATCTCTGCGCTCCAGCGTTTGGATCCTAGTAAGACTCCCGGTCCTGACGGTCTCCATCCAAGACTGCTGCGCGAGTGTGCTGACCAATTAGCTCCCTCCCTTTGTGAGTTGTTCAATCTGTCGTTACGCTCGGGTCGTCTACCTGCGGAATGGAAGGACGCTAATGTTACCCCCGTGTTCAAGAAGGGGAAAAAGTCTGAAGTTTCTAACTACAGGCCTATATCCCTGTTATCTATTGTCAGCAAGGTGTGTGAGAGGTGTGTTCTCAACCACTTTATAGCGCATGTGCGGGAGCTACTATCGTCTATTCAACATGGTTTCATCGGTGGAAGGTCGTGCGTCACCCAACTCTTGGCTGTCCTTCACGAACTCGGAACTGCCCTTGATTCCGGTCTTGAGAGTGACATTATCTACTTGGATTTTTCCAAGGCATTTGACTCAGTGCCGCACCATAAGTTACTATACAAGTTGTCCCTGTTTGGGGTCACAGGAAATCTACATCGATGGCTGTCAGACTACCTGTCCTCCAGGCGCCAGCGTGTTATTGTCGATGGCACTTCTTCCGATTGGTCAGTCGTCCGTTCCGGGGTACCTCAAGGAAGCCTGTTAGGCCCCTTCCTATTCCTGCTGTACGTCAACGATCTCCCGGATGCAGTCAACTCTGACACTGCTGTTGCCCTCTTCGCTGATGATGCTAAGTGTTACAGACCCCTGCGAACTCCAGACGACACTACCGTTCTCCAGAAAGATCTAGACTCGCTGGATAAATGGTCCAACGAATGGAGTTTGTCATTCAATCATAAGAAATGTGATGTCTTGCGTATCTCCAGGAAACGGTTGAGCCCAGTCCCCTCTCTTGCGGTCAGGCCCTACACCCTGGGAGAACATGCTCTCACGGTTGCTAACACGCAGAAAGATCTCGGTGTTACGGTCACCAGCACGCTAACGTGGAGCGCGCATATTGCTACAGTTGTAGCCAAAGCAAATCGTGTGCTTGGCTTTCTCCGCCGGCATTGCGCGCAGTTGGGGCCTGACCGCAAAAGACTACTATATCTAACCTTTATTCGCTCTCATATTGGCTACGCAAGCGAAGTCTGGGCTCCCCAGTCTTGTATTTCTGACCTTAAGCTGCTAGAAGGAGTTCAGCGCCGCGCTACTCGCTTTATACTTTGCTGCGACCCAGACCCATATAAAAGACCCAATTACAAGGCGCGCTTGCTAACGCTGCGCTTGCTTCCTGTTTCTTATTGGCTGGAGGCAAAGGATCTTTGTTTTTTCTATAAGGCTTACCATGGGCTCTACCATTTTCCTCTCAATGAGTTTGTTACTTTTAATTCTGGTCGAACAAGGAATGCAACAAATGTGAATCTCCGTCCCCAGCGTTTCAGGACCTCGCTTTTCCGAGATTCCTATTTTAACAGAATTGTACTTCTTTGGAATAATCTACCAACTGAGACCAGAGCTGCGCCTCTTTCTGCACTTTTAAAAACAAACTGAACCGTCTGTACTTTAGTAAACTTGAACTATTCTTTGACAGTGACCGGGTCCGGTCATGGAAGTCCTTGTGTCCCCACTGTAGGGCAACAAGAATTGACTGTTGCTAGATACCTAGCAAGATTTACATATTTATATTAATTAATTGTCCAATCGTTTTGTAGTGTGCTGTACTGTGTTGGGGCGCGCCTTGGGACTGCGAGTCCGTTAGCTCTCCCGCATCACGACCATTTGTTGTTGTTGTTTTTGTTGTTGTGTTGTCGCAGTATTTTATATATCATAAGTTTATAGTGCTCGGCGTGATGGAAGCCACTAAATAAATAAATAAATAAATATCAGGAGAGTTATAAGGACCTGATGTTTTACAAAACAATTAGTACACTATTGAGCTTTAGATTTCTTTTCACGATAAAAAGAAGACACTTTTAACGACACTCGACTGATCATCAGATAAAGTGAAAAGGGCGGATTCTGGTAGATAAAGTGAAGTGTCGATCATTTGTGAAATTGCACAGCTACTTGTGCGTGAAGTCAAGTCAAGTTTATTTCTATATACAAAATACAAGAAGCATAACCAAACCCGCAGGTAGCAAAGCTAATCTAGGCGGGCAGCAAATCTATATATATACAATAACTAGTTGAGAAAAAAAAACACAAAAAAACAAAGAAGATGGAAGACAATATAAAGATAAAACAAAAATGAGTTAAACTAAAGAATTTAGTATTGCAAAAGAAAACGTAGAAATTAAGTAAAATATATTATGAGAAAAAAAAAAAAATCAAGCATCAGAATTTTTGCATATTGTTTATCAGTGTTGGCATATGAAGATAATTATCCTCCTCAGCAAGAATAGATATTAAAGGGGCACTCGCACGCTTAATATTCGTCCACCGTGGACTTAAAATAGGTAAAATTGTATCCGTGAAAACACGTGTACATTTGCCCGTAGTATTCAAAATAATCCTCCAGATTTATAGACAAACCTTTCAAGTGTTAGACAAATGCAATTCTAGGTTGTTTTGACCTGTTATCAAGAGGATGGAATTGGATTGCGATTTGAGCTATTTTCTTGTCAGAGAAGTGGCCAGCAAGCGTGAGAGAGCCCCTTTAATTGTAGAAGAAGGTTTATTTATTTATTTTTGTTTTGGGAGCGAACGAATGCTTAAAGGAATGCTGTTCCACACCTTGGCACCAATTCTAGATATCGACGTTTAGTATCATTGTTGAGCGAGATAACGTTTGGGGCCTAAAAGCATCAGATAAAACGTTTCTATGTTGGCCCGTGAATGCCTTATAAGGCTATCGTATGTAGTACCAGAGGAACCAATGAAAACCTCCCGCGATAACGTTTTGCCATAAATGCAGGGTATATATACTAGCTAATACTGCCTCACAAGTTATCTGCTCTGAGGAGTGTTAACACCAAGCAAAAACAAGAAGACAAGGTAAGACCAATAGATTATTAATAGTAAAATCGCATTGTGATTGGTTGCATGAGGTACTTGTGGGTTGTTGGGGCATTTCCAGCCTTGTCACAAGCCTTTTCACAGCGGGCATAAATGCGCGTCAAAGCAGTACGTTCGCCAGGACTTGAGTCGCGGTCAGCGGTTGCATATTTCTGTGATAGTAGCAAGATGGCGGCGTTTTCGAACACGGAGCAGTGCAAAGGAAGGATGTTTTCTCAATATTTATAATGCGTTTAACCGTCATAACCTGCCCAAGATGAGGAATTTTGCAAGAAAAAGCTTCAGGGGACGTTGTTGTCGAGGAACAAAACATTTACTTTACAGATTCTCTTGAATTTCAACAAATGAGTTCAACTCGTGTAAACGTTCGCTACCACGTCTCCTATTTTAATCGCGTCTTCCTCTGTTAGTCCAGGAGCCAGAGCCGAAAAATTGTCCGCCAGCACAACCCACCGTACAGAAAAGGTTTGATGGCTGATTCTTATAGAAGAATACCTGAACTTTACGACTAGGTACTATGTGGTCCAGAATTGTGGTGCAGACTACCTGTTTAAGGGGTGTGTTTTTCCAAATATGGTGAAAAGCATGGAAACGAGGCTAAACACTTATATCTCTCATAACACCACAACATTAATTGCAATTAGTACCAAATTTTGCAGGAAGAGAGTGTTTAATAACCTGAAACGTTTTTTCGGTAAAATCGACCCCAGGCCCCTATCACGTGATCAGTCACGTGACATGAAAATGAAAAATAATGCATTTTTGACTGATACAAACATCTTTCAATTCCATTTAAATTAACTCTTAAACATTTACCGGGTCATTAACTACACCGTGTGGTAAGGCGTTCAATCGCCACTACAAATCGACCAGGAAATGCCGAGATGGCCGGTATTTGTTGGCCAGGCGAAGTTTTCGTGGCATGGTATAGTCAACGCAAGCGTAAGCATGAAAGCGAGGCTGAAAGCGTTTCTGACCGTATAACATTTTTTTAGGGTCAGATCAGATAAAAATTTCACAAGAAGAGAGATAATTAGACGTCGAACTGGATGACACACTACAATCCCTATCCTCGCTGGTCACGTGACGCCAGATCACGTGACGCCAAGCGTACCTCGGTGGCTTTAAGGCATGGCTGTAAAACAAGGGCTGCTTTTTGGTAACTTCGTTATTTTCCAACGAAAACATTTCAAACTTGGCCTGGAAACACATTTCGGAATTCTGATTTCGATTAAATTGTTGTTGTCATGGTAACGAGGACACGTGACTCACTGTCCGCCATTTTGGATTAAATGTTTAGCGCCTGTGGAAGTATGTAAAGAGTGTTAAAATAGAAATTTCTTGTCAGCATAATGTTTGTATCATTAGTCTTTCTGTAAACCTAATTGGATATCTAGGATAATGTTTTAAGAAAGACATTTTTCACAATATATATTTCAAAAACACGAAAAATTTGATAATTTTTTTGGAGAAATTCCAAGTTTTCCAATTGGCTTCATTTGAAGGTAGTTTCTAAAATTGCGCGATTACTTTTCAATTTCACCTTTTCCTGCGTGTTTTCAGGTCTAAATAAAAAAATCCACTACTTAGTCACGTGATAAGCGTTTCCATGGCAACCAAAAATATTAAAATATATATACGCTTACATTGATTGCTTTTAGTTCTGATACTGATTTTAAGCGTCGGTCATGTACTTTAGAGACTCTTTGTTCCTAATGTATTACAATGTTAACAAACTTTTACAGCCAGGATACTCGAACCGTGAACACCTATACATTCCCGCGCGCCCATGTATTATTCTCTATGTATAGAATTTAACCAAGTGTTCACGGTTCGAGTGTCTTTACTGTAAACATTAATTTCTTGTATGTTAAGTAATAGGAATAAGGCGTCTCTATTATATTCTGAAGCTAACAGTCCAGAAATGTTACATACACTTTAAGCCAACATCCGCACTGATCAGATTTATTCGTACTCTGAATTACTAAGATTAACCTCAACGTCTTCGAGTTTGTTATGGGGATTGAAACAGCTTTCGTCTGCCATGCATCTGCAAGCTTCTGTGCAAGAGAGACCATTTGCCTTGCAGGAGCAGTTTGCCTTGCATCCTGACTTCATACATTGGCACTTTGTCAGTTCCAGCAGTGACTCTGGCGCGGGACCCGTTTCCGTCAGTACGGGACTCATCATCCCGGCCTCTTTGTGCCATCCATTGCCAATTGGTGACGGAAGGCTCTGGATTGGAGCAAGAGACCTCTTCCAAACATAGGTTTGAAAGTTCGCCCTTCTTATATGGTGCTTGAGGCTCTCAGATGTCGGGGGTAGCCCTTTTCGTCTTCCGCCCCGTTGGCAAAACATGAAGTACCGGACTTCGTTCGCCTGGCAAAACGGGCGGTCAGGAACATAGAGAGAACAAACAAATGCCTCTACTGCTTCTAAAGTCTCTGTATCGACGGGCACTTCATTTCCAAGTAAAGCCAGACGTTCTTGGTGTTGTTGGCTCTCAGCAAGGATTTCCCACGGTTTCTTCTTTCCGATTCCGAAAAAAGCACTATTGGTGTCGCATCCCGTTATAGAATGAAACCCGAGAAGACAACGTGATTTAGAGACTCCTAGAGAAGAATGAATCCTGTGAATCGGGATGTATCTTTGGCGTTCTTTAGTTCCCGTTTTCAACCAAAGTTCCTCACATGTGATGTCACAGATGAGAGCCGTGGCTAAAACAGCCACGTCTGTGTCGGGCGTCTGGATGACGATTCGGGGATGGGTAGATGCGGCATGTTTAGCGTGCAGCAAAAGTCGCGTGTCTGCTTCTTCATGGTCCGAGCGTAGATCTATTACCTCAGTTTGACTTCCTCGTGTGACTGCAACAGTCTCTTGTCCATCTTTATAGCCACCGCCCAGGACTACTATCTGCGATGGGAGAAGCGCTGCTTTCAGCCCCGCGGCGAGAGTAGCGCACAAGAATTCTGCAAGCCTCTTCTTGTTCAGTGGATTGCTTATATACTTAGCCCAATGTCTAGGTACTGGCGTAGACCCACTGTGAATCTGGACCTCCAAGAAACTTGACTGCCCACGTCTTGAGCGCTCCCCTTCTTTGATAGAGTCTGCCCAGTATTGATCAAAAACAAGATCGACTCTCGTGCAGTTGTGTACACCTAGCATTCTTACTAGCATTTCTTGGTATTTAGCTGCCATTTCACCGAACGTCGAGGCACCTGCTGCTTTTACCATTCGGATGAGAGCCATGCCATCGATTAAGAATGCTGTCGGTAGAGGGGAGTGGGGGAGATTTGTTGGACTTCTGATGTCTGCTTCAAGAATCTGGAGGAAGGCGCTCTTGGTGTTTTTCCTGAGTGTACCATCGGCATGGACTATGGCACTCGGCACATTAGTCAATTCATGCGATAAGACCTCCTTCAAATCAATATCACGGTTTCCCGCTACCACCAACAGTCGGCCAAACACATCCTCCTCGGTGTTCAAGGCTTCCAGCGTTTTCTTCTTTCCAGTCGAAGGGGTCTTATTGACGGAAGAGAACGTCTTGATATTGAGTTTCTTGATCGGAGCCCAAAAATTTGTCGCGTTACTGTTCATTCTTGCGGTCGCGAAGTGTAACATGCTACGTCCGCCTGCTTCCGTCGCGCCCAGAAGTTCATTTGCGGCATCGTCCGGAAGCACAAAACCTGATGCAAGATTAAACAAAGGGATCTGCTCGTCACCTTCATCATCTTCTATATCAAAAGGATTCTTCAACAGTCCAGAGTCAAATATTTGTTCGATCTTGTGAACATCCTCCTCGTCACGGGCGATCCTACTTCTCCCTTCCTCTTTGTGCGTGCCGACTCGGTCGCTTCTATCCATATCACACATTTCTTTTACAAGCTTGGTGACACCCGCCCTGTCATGGCACGTAAGAAACCAGCGTTCGACTGCCTTCTCCTTGTTGCTGATGCCAACTATCCCTCCCTGCGACTTACTGTCTAAATTGATCGACTGTTCCAGTGCCATATCTGCCCATACCTTGGAGAAGCGGTTTCCACTGTGACTGACGCTGTGATTCCCAGCTGCAAACTCTGTATGTACACTGGGGTGCTTGTCTGGAAGAAGATGCATGTCTACCAGGTATACTGGCAGCCATCTAGCGTAGTTAATCCTATCCATCGAGAAGAAGTGTGGGACCATAGCTGCAGTTGAAGACAGGTGGAGTTCCCAGTTCCCGCTGCGCTCGGCTTTAACGAACTGTAGAAGTATCAAGATCATGGAAATGTACTCTTCCCAGAAGCAGAAGACTTTGGACTTAGATTTGCATTCCGAAAGGAACTGGAAAAAGACATGTAAGTGGTTTCGAAGGAAGTTGATAAAGGTTTCCCAGTTCTGGATAAACTGATCTTCCCTGAAGTTTTGTCGGCATTCTAGGATCTTGGAGGCCATCTCTGTAGAAGGAAACGAGCTATTCTGCTGCCTTCCTAGCCATTCTGCAAATGCTTTCCAGAGAAGACGAAACAGTGCTTCCATTAAGCTTGTGCGCCCGCATGCCTCTATTGTATGATTTGCCTTGAAGTAAAGATGCCGTTGTGCCAACAGCATAGACTCCAGACTCTATGAGAATATCTTCTAGTCCAGAATTTGAATACTTCTTCCCAATAAGCGCCAGATAGTTCAGGGCGATGTGAAAGCCTCCCATGCAAAGAATCAGATTCTTGAATTTATCCGGGAATTTTGCCTTTAACTCTCTTGCTTTGGAATAAAGTGCTAGGTCGAGTGTCAGTGCAGTTTCCACTTGACCCAATGCTCCGGCAATATCTTGAGAAAGATTCATGACTGTATATAGTGTATTCACATTGCTCGCCTCTGCGTTTATCATCGGGTGGTACCCAATAATAATAGATAGATATAGATAATAATAGATAATAGATATGTTTATTAAAAATGTCATATAGCAGCCCAAGGGCTGAATTGCATGATATTTACAAATTTACAAATTAATAATCAATATTTACAAATTAATAACAATAAATATATTTATATTGAAACACTTGTTAAAATTATCTATTTGACATACTGGGAATGAAAGTGTCCATGTAACGCTTTGTTCTAATAGCAGAACGCTGAAATTGGCGCTGCTTGCGAAGACAATAGCGTGCCTCATTCTTCGGAGGCAAGAGATGGTATATCTTATGGTTTGGGTCAGATACAATTGCTTCGAATAACTTATTACATAGTTCATTACGTCTGTCCTTAAGCGATTCAAGATTACAAGCAGTAAGCCGTTCACGATAAGACATGTTGGGAGATATAATGGACAACGCGCGCCTCTGGACACGCTCCAAATCATCGCTCAAATAATCAGGCAGCGCATGATGGAATACAGGCGCGCAATACTCCAACACAGGTCTAATACACGTGGAGTAAAAACTAACGATATCATCAATAGGCACCCGTGCGCGCTTAAGCAGAATGAGAAAATACATACGCTTGTTTGCCTTCTTTACAACTTCATCAATGTGGTAATTCCATTAGTTATTCCAATAGTGGTCTTGGCTTGTGCTTTCGCGTGGATGGCTGCGTGGAAGGCACTCCAGCCCGGAATGACCTGCTCCTCCGATGATCCAGGATTGCTTTGTAAAAACAAAGACTCGGAAAGTCGTAGAAGGCTCCAAGCAATGTCGTCGATTGTGGCAGACAAGACTGGTGTGCTGTGTTTGAACCACTCGATGTCAGTCAGTCCAGCGACACCGACAAGACTGGGACGCCTACCCCCGACATTAACAACATCTTCTATGCTAACAAGACTCGTGGATGTGGAGCCAAGTGATCTTCGTCTCGTAGAGTGATCGCCGTAGATAATTCTTTCTTCTGGAGTTTGCTGACTAGGCTGTTGTTGATAAATAACTACTGTCGTTGCATGTGTTGTGTTTTTACCGTCGATAGTCTCCTCGTTAATGTCATTGTTATCTGCCGCTAAATGGACAAATGAACCTAGGGATATATTGGATGGTATAATAACCCCCCTAGCTTGTGCCTTTGCTAGTGTCTCGTTGGCTAAACCTGTCTCAACTTGCTCAATTTCTTCATATGAAGAACAATGCCCCATTCGGTTGAGCAAGGTGATAAGCTGCTTCGATCCAGTTAGATGCTTCACGGTCATTGCTAAACCGATTTGCTTAGGCAACTTGACACGGGCGTGATTCGCTAAGTTGGCAATATCTTGGGCAATCATTAAGATTTTGCGTTCATCTGAATTATTTGGACATGAAGAAATACTCTGGTTAAACTCTTCCCCTGTCACTATCCAGCGCAACATCCAGTAAAGAGTTTCCGGTAGCAACGCTTTCGATTTTTGAAGAGTAATATCTTCTACATTTAGAGGAGAAAGCTCTATGCCCTGACATTTCTGGATCTCTTTTCGCAGCCTCAGTGCTGTGAAATACATGCTTCTCAAGGGGTCTTCGTGGTTAGCATGGCTTTCAGTTGTAGTACCATCTGGTGTGCTCATGTCACTGGTGCTCGGCGCTCTGGTAGCAGAGTTGATAATGTCGAGGAGTGAAATCTCGCTAGAGAACACTATTTCTGGAGAGGAAGGCAAGGGCTGATAAAACGAGATTTGTTCTCCTAATCTGCATTTTAGTCTTTCCTTTAGCTTTTGGCGTGTGTAGCTACTTCCGGCCACATTCCGTCTCTCTAAGCATTCTTGGTAACGGCGTAGTAAACCACCCATATCAAACGCTCTACCATCTATAATGTCAGGTTGGATCTCGCTGACTAGTTCATCGAAAGCTTCGTCAAATGGATTTTTCGCTGCTACCGGCTTGGTACACTGGCTTCGTACATTCCTTGGGCTGACGTATGATGCATGGCAATCTTTGTGGTACGTTCCACCGACTGCGATAAGGTCACAGCCCACACCATGGAGAAGAGCCAAGAGAACTACATCACCCCTCTCCTCTGCCGCCTGCTTGATGGTGTTACAAGCGTTTATGGTGCTGATTTTTATCAGATTCCTGTCTTTTTTGTGAGAGGATTGCTTACAAAAAAGACATTTGGCTTGCCAATCAAATGGGCTGCCTCGTTGGGAAACCCGCTGTTGATACGCACACCCATTTGACTCAGATAGAGGAGCTACATATCGGAGGTTTTCCTTACTGGTAAAGGCTTCATAGCAAGGCGAGTGCCAATAAATCTCTCTGTCATGCAGCTCAGTCACTGACAGACGACAAGAGACGTCATCTCGTCGAGCACGCAGGGCCGCAGCAAACTTAACAATTGAAGGTTCTTTGCTTTCGCAGAGCCTCATCGGTGTCGCGCTGGCAAATGACACACTGATCAAAATTTGTGGTCTTTTTTCTTTTTGGAGGCTTCACAAGCTCGAATGAACCAGCATCCATCACTTCATCTGGACAATTCGATCTGTCGAGTCGGTAACGAAAAAAAGATGCCATTAGTATTCTTTGTGGTTGTTATACCAGCAGCTTCAGCTTTGTTTATTTCACTTTTTTTTTTACTTCAGCTGTATTTTAAGATCACAGATAGCAGGAAATCCCGCGGCGCCAAAAAAAATCAAATATCCGGAAAAAAACAACAACACTGGAATAGCGGCTCGCAGGCTAGCTCACTGGGTCCCAATCCCATTTCCCGAATTTTTAGTCTCAAAATCCCAAGTCCCATTGTTGGTAATTCCAGCGTATTAGATTGAAAATAAAAATCCCATTCCTATTTTCCAATGTTCGCAAGTCTTCAAATCGCAGTACTAGTAACTAAATTTCCATTTTCCCAGCCTAAAATAGGTCAATCCTAGGTCCCATTTTATCCTACAGGTAATATGACTACAGGTAGCGACTGGGTATTTCTGTTTAAATGAACAAAAAAAGAAAATGAAAAAAAAAATACCTCTTTCAGGGCGTTTGTTTTTTTATTGCCTCCCTGCTTCCTTTCGAATTAAATCCCATTCGATGGCCACGGGGCCGAAAAAACTCACTGCAAACAAAAACTTCACTATTAAAAAATAATATTGAGTTCTCCCTGTGGTGATATGATGCTAATTACAATTTCTACAGCGCGCCACTCTAGTACTTGTCTTGCTAACAAGCCCTCCCCTCACCGCGAAAAGTTGAAAAGTCTTTTTCAGTCTATCCGGGCGGTTTTTACTGGTCTCCATATATCTCTTCGTATTGGGGCGACTTTGTCACTTTAGACGAGGGGAGCGGGGCTTATCAACTGCGCAGTCGGATTGTGAAAATGAAGAAAAATTCCTGCTGAAGCGCAAAAAAATTCCCGTAGAGTAGACGAAAAATAAATATTTGTTTCATAATTGTGAGAAATAATTGCCGTACACCGAGTAGAGGATTTAAAAAAAACCTGTCGGACAAAAATATTGTAATCCCTACCCCTCCCCCCAAAAATGTCGCATGGCTACCCCCACTATCTCCACGCGTGAAGCATGTACTGCCTTCAATCAAACATGCTTTTTGTAAAACGAAGGAAGTACTGAATCTTTCAATCAGATTTGCAGATATTGCGGAAGGAAGACTTGATACAATTACATCAGAAGCTATGAGGAAATTATTCGGGACCGTTTTAATGGCAAACTGCAGATAATTCAGTTCCATTGTCATCGAAAGTCTTGAAAAACTTCAAAACATTCTAGAACTGGATTTGAATGCGAAGATGGCGGAACACAAAATCCTTTTTCTATGGAGACATCAGGATACTGAAACGTGCTAGCTTAACAGAAAAAGGTGTGAACCATCATGTAGACAAACTGGATAGGAATGTAGCCATTTATAAGAACTGAAAGCACAAAGGCATCGTTGATAAATGTGCTTTCAACATGTGCTTTTTTCCGAAACAAATCATCGCACAACAACGCTAAAGTTTATTGTACGTCGTGAGCTAAATGAAATAATCATTATATGGAGAGGTCTTTCTGTTCTACTTTCAAGTCACACTCTTTATGGAGCTCTGAGTGTTTGTCAACTTTTATCTTCTTCCATTGTTCAGGTAAGAAATTGACAAATTTTGAAAGCCCAGTAAAACTAAAAGCCGAAAATCAGAGCTTTGTCTTTCTGACATGATATTAAAGCGTGCCTGTCAAAATAAACTCAAGCTAAAAAGTTATATTTACCAAACTTCGGGTAACTAAGTTATTTACGGTAAACCAAACTTTGGGTGAAAAGCTAGGGGCCACAATCGGGACAGGGTAGCTCGGAGTTTTCCAGTTAACTAAAACGCGAGAAAGAAAACAACGTTTCAAGCACTTGTTATTTCATTCACCGAAGCGAAGGCGAAGAAACAAACTACCGGCTTGTGTTGAGTCGAGATTCTAAGATTCTATTCTAGCGAATACGAATTGTGACGTCCAAGTAAATGTGTTGTCGATAGGGCCCCTAGCAATTATTACCGCATTTCTAGTTAACTAGTCGATATACCAAACGCTGGGTAAAATACCGACGAAAAAATTGCTTGCTCGGTAATTACTTACAGACAGAATAGTTGAGTCGTTGAGAGAATTGTCCATTGCCATGCAAATAAATATGCAAATAACTGCAGTTAAAGACTACATTTTGTGAAAAATGAAAGAAACTCTTTTTACATTTTCAAAAGGAAAATCTTTTCATATAACCACTTAACGAATTCAAAACTTTCCAAAGCTGCTTTACGACTTAAATAGTTGGTTGTACTATTCAGTGACAATCAAAATTGGCGGGAAGAGGTGCTCAAGGCCAGGTCGCATGAACAGTGTATGTTGTCATGGCCTAGTCCTTTGAAAACATGTTTCTTATATAATTACTAAGCTGCTTCCAATGAATAGAATATGAACGGCTTTTTAAAATTGTGTTCAAATTCTTCACACGGAAAAAATTCGTTACAATAGTATTTATACACTGTCCTGGCTGAAAGCAAAAGTGTACTCACCGTGGCCCTTACCTTGTGTCACGTGATCAATTGCGCCATCCTCTCTACATACAGGCTTGATGGCGATCAATGTTTCGCCAAAACCTTGCTGATTATACAACCTTTCAAACTGTTCAGTTTTTAAGCTTTTCTAAGCTATATGTGCTTTGTTGTAGAAAAAGATGCATTCAGCCTCGTTTCCATGCGGGCACGTGCGCTTGAATACAGACGCAGGGAAATCGCGTAGACAGGACACATGCTTCGTTCTGGCAAAAATGTTTAACTGGTAGAAAGTTGTCTTATGAACAGTTTCTTAATATGCACACATAATTTTTGAAATATACAACTTGTGTAGATATTTATTACATTTGAAAGTCTGTTAAATGCGTTTTAATGCTCTATTCTTTCGTGATTTGATCACGTGATGTATCACGTGACCACGATTTCAGAGTGTTTTTTATCTAAGAATGTGTTATGTTGTGCTGACGTGTCACTCCGGGTGATTATGAAGCCAATTCACCAAATGTTAGCGAAATATTAGCCTTAATTGTCGCCAGCCTCGTTTTCGCGCCGAGTATGGACTTCAAGTAAAGAAGTCTTCATAAGATGACGTGTGCACCGCATTTCGTGACCACATAGTACCTAATGTTGAAGACCAGTTATCAGTCTTTGTAAATCCGGGGTCAAACCTTTTCTGTACGGTGGGTTGTGCTAACTCCTTAAATAAGGCCTTCTGGGGATTTAGCTCCTGGACTATGTAAATTCCTTGCAAATTTTCGTCACAAGCGATGATTATGGCTTACAAGAACTGCCTGATGTTTTAGCAGAAGATAGCGATTGTCATATTTCAAGATTTGCGTATGCTGCTCGGTCATGGAGTGTAATTAAGATACAAGAGTTTGTAAAAATTGATTTAAAAAACTAACACCATGAAGAACTGCACTGGGACGACACATGGAGAAGCGTATGCATTCTGCATTACGGGAACTTGTCACAGTCTGACAGAATTACCAGAATTACCAGAATTATCAGAATTACCAGAGCAAAATTGTTGCTAGAAATGACTTCCTTTGTGTTATTGTGCCTGATTTCAGAACCTGTGAGATTAGCTATATCTTAGAGCTTAGACCTTCTATAAAACCTTTCATTAATACTAGAAGATAGGCCAATAGCACTTAAGGTAAAATGATAACAAAAACTATGGTATAAATAAATCAAGGGATTCCCATCAAGTTTTCTTGAATAATAAAAAAAGAGACTAAAAATTACTAGTAACACCTGGAAGCTCAAGAATACTTATGTCTGAACTTGCATACATTCTAAACTTCACTTGCTTACATGCATGCTCACAGTTTCTTGACATGTGACATGAGTAAAGCTTGGGATAACTCTAGTACCATCCAGTTTAGATATTTCACCCTCACTGTGGCAACTAGATCTGTCATGGAAAACATCTCTGCCTCTTTTTTGAGGGGGATATCTGGCAGAACAGTATTGTAAGCAAGTTGGTTTGTTTGATTTTGACATATTCTGTTTGCTTATATTGTCTCCTAATTTAATAAGTCAGAAAATGAAATTATTTTATTTTATCCTCTATTTTAAACAAAAACATCTATTGACAACAACTATGCCATTTTTTGCCATGACTGTTAGCAGATGAAATGAGCCAGCACTGTAAAATGTTTTCAAAGTAGCTGATCAAACTCTGATGACTACCAGCTTTTTTGCACTTTGTGATATACTTGTAGAAGAAGTTATATAGATGACAAAAAACAAAGAATGTCAACATTGGTCAAATGGATTGCTTCAGGCTTTAATAAAAACTTTTCATCCACCTATGGGACAGTTGACTGTCATGTCAGTGCTCGATCTTCTGCACTTATCAGGTTAATAATGTATTTAGTTGGCACTTGCTCCTCCATGGAATTCCCAAAGCATATACAATGGTCCTCTATCTGTAAAACTAGTTCCAGTAGAAGTTTTGCAGTTTTGCCATTCAAATTTGAATTAATTAACTCTATAGCAGCATGTTACAATTCTGTCAAACAAAATGTTACTGAATTAAAAATGAGGTCCTATGTTTTGCCCTGTTTCAAGCTGGCCATAATAGTTTATGACTGAAATAGCAGACCTACTCACTTGAGAGCAGTAAATGACACAATATATTTTGTCTTCTTCAAGTAGGATTTAGCTACTATGGATTCTTCACAAGCTTTCTACTACTCAAGGTCAGCTGTCTCGGTGGAAACTGCACTGCAGATAACAAAAGGAATTGTGACTGATATAAAAATCTTGATGTTACCTTACAAGATCTAGTAAACCACCACCTTTTTACATGGTCTGAATGCTTTGAAAAATATATTTATCAATCTGACACATGAAATATACAGGTCATAACTGTAATATAGTTTTTGTGTGATTTGTTGTATTTTCTATCCAATGCTAATACCTAATTTATTTTGAAGTGACTGACATGCCTTATTTTCTCATCCAGTCCCATTTGAATTCCTGATAATTCTCCATCTTTTATACTTCTTATATGTCACTTATTTTTTACAATTCAAATATACAGTGCAGGATTCTGTAAGTACAGAAAAATTTTGATAGACACTATACTAGTGTCACTGAATTTAAGCATAGAAAAATATGCAGGGGGAAAAATTACACAGTATAAGACTTTGAGCTATTGTGTCACTTATTTTTTTTTTCAATTCAAATATACAGTGCAGGATTCTATAAGTACAGAAACATTTTGAAAGACACTGAATTGTATAAATATAGAAACATTTACAGGGGGAAAGATTGCACAGTAAGTATAAGTTTAAGAAATGGGCCTCTTTTGTGCTGAAAATCACTTTCCTTTCAGTTAAATGGAAGCTTCTCCTTTTAGTTACTTTTGGGATAAACAAAAGCATAACTTCATGTGGAAGTGTCAGAACATACGTTTATTAGCTTACTTTCTGAATGATTGGGAAATTGGATTTACACTTTGATTTTCATTTCTGATAAAGATGTTTTTTCTAGATGCTGTTCAGACTTCTAACTTGAGTTAAGCTTAAAACGCATTTACTACTATACATTCTGAATTCCGAACAAAAAAAAAAGATTTATCAAACTGCAGTGGACTTATGATACAAGTTTCTTTGAGCTGTAAAGCTGTTTGAGCAATTTTGGGGATGCAATTTTAGAGGTTTACTGTTTAGTTCAAGTTCACTGACGAAACGCAAACGCGCGGTTTGACAAACAGTCGCTCGGATGTGAATTAAAAGAGCTAACTTTTCTAACAATTTTTACAATCGCTTAGGGTGGTAAACGGATAAAAAGGAAATTAATTTAAGCACTGCAACTACAAGGAGGATTATTAACTCGAAATATCTTCAACTAATCTGTTAAAGCGAAGTGCAATTTATCCACAGAAAGATGTAAGCTTACAACTGACACACGAAAATAAAAACAAATGGCTCTGCAGTGAAAAACCCGCGAAAGTGACAGAAGAATCAGGAGGAATGTTTTTGATATTTCTGTTGTTCAGTTCTTACCTCTTGTAGCCAAGACTCTTCCTTCTGAAGTAAGCCCTAATTACTCCACATCTACCATCATTATCTTGCTGAACTGGAAGTATTCCACTCGCTGCCATGCCCTTCGAAATTCTTCTCAGCTCCGTAAGGTTTTCCCATTTCATAAAACCTGACCAACTGATTCTGAGCGATATTTTCGTCCAAAACACAGATTTCTAAAGAACTAGAAATGGTCTCGCGCGAAATCAAAACAGAAATTCAAAAAACTAAAAACATAGCGTTTCCGTTTGAAGACTCAAGAATGCACTAAACATTAACTCAAAGGGATTAGTAACTCCGTGGAAAAAGTAAAACAAGGGTCAAAATAGCTGCTGACGACTATGTTCTGTGTTTTTCGAATTTTGCCACTTTCCAGTGGAGCAGAAATCTGCCTTCTGTTTTCCGAAGGCCGTCATGTTTGGTATCAGAACAAAGCTGCTTCCTTCGGCCATGGCTTCCCGCCTTCCGATCTTTTCTTCGGTCAACAACGAGTGAGAAACGAGCTACCGAAGTGGATTGTCGGATGAATCCGCAAATTAGTCACCAGGCTACCAAAAAGGCCTCACGTCCGAGCCCCAAAGCTGCCACGATTCAACGTACTGTTTTGGCGCGCGTTTATGCCCGCCGTGTTAATTCTTCATTCAAAAATGATCAAGCCCTTTAAAAACGTATTTTTATTTGGTACTTTGCACAAGCCTGTACATCAGTATGCTCCAAATAATAGCAAATAACTAGAATTATTATTCAGCACATCGATGCACTGCCCAAATATGGTCATTAGAACGCCAATAGCTGTCTTCTGTACATGACAGCTATCCTGCGATATCCGTCTCTGAGGAAAATATTATGTTTTGAGCTCGTAAATAATACACAAAAGTCATTTTTTTCAGGGGTTTTTGTGCTATCGATGTGCTGAATAATAAAACCATAATCCTGCTCGATTTTGCAGAATATCGTCTGATTTTAGCCAACTCGGGACTTCGTCCCTCGTTGGCTAAGTATCAGACGATATTCTGCGCAATCTCGCAGGATAATGGTTAAATATCTGAAAGATATGGGAATGCTCGGAGCTATGGCAGTAAAATCAGACAATGAGGTATCGTTGAAATGTTGTAGACTGTAAAAGTGCAGTTTCTTTAGCCGGAAATGTTTTTTTTTTCTACAAATATTGAATTTCTCTCGGGCGCCTAGATCTAGTTCAGAACGGTTTGGTTTACAGCTGTAAGAGCTGGGTTTCGTTGTAAGCTAAATAGAATATGACGGTTGCTCACTTGCTCAGCTAAGTTATCGGTCTCACAAATTTACGGGCATCACTTTGAGTGGTCTCGAGACGTTTAGATAAAAGCTAAATCTTGGGCATTGACTAGGTGTAGCTCCCGCTAAGTGCCAACGTCAGCATGAACAGACTAACAGAAATGTAAGCAAAGTATCTCAAAGTAAGACTCTTCAATATTTCTTGACCTACTTGACCTACCATGGAACTAGCGCTAACACAAATTGTGAACCTTGTCCTTTAATAATTTTCACAATTTTCACTTGTTTGCTTGACCAACTGGAAACCCGCGAGCCTAATGAACACCTTAGCTGAATTCTGATAAACATTGCTCGACCGTAATTAAAACTACGTGTCCGTTATCGAAAACGCGAACTCCTAGGTCAAATGTCATTTGAATTGAACAACGTCAAGAATGCATATGGACATGAACATTGCTACCGGGACATGAAAATTGTCTATACTAACATCTCGCGCATGTACGGCGCATATATTGACCGCTGACCTCACTTTTGAGAGGGGGTAG
Source organism: Scolanthus callimorphus (assembly GCA_033964015.1). Lineage (NCBI taxonomy): Eukaryota > Metazoa > Cnidaria > Anthozoa > Actiniaria > Edwardsiidae > Scolanthus > Scolanthus callimorphus. The sequence continues at coordinate 30,199,832 of CM066912.1, read as the reverse complement.
AGGATTTTATGGACATGAAAAAGACATGAAATATCACCTCTTACGCATGTAACGGCAAGTATAGACTTTGCTCTCCGCTCGCTACGCTCGCTCCTAGCAATTACTACTTACTAACCGATGGTGAGGTCATTACGGAAATTCGAGTTGTTGCCAAAACGTATTTACTTTTATTCGTGGTTTTAGAAAGTTTTGCGCTAGAATTTTCGTTACGTGATAGATAGTGAGTAGCGGAGCCAATCAGATTGCAGGAATCGTGATAGTATGCGAGTGGGTTTCGTACTATTTACAATATGAGTGGCTCTGTTGTATCTGCCGATACAACATAGACACGAATATTGTAAAGTACTTATGATATTCTAACTTTTGTACTTATATTAAATTGAATGTGCATTGAAAATGAAATAATTTTCGGGTGTTTACAAAAAACGCCAAATCATTTTGCAGAAAGCATGCGCAGAAGGCATGATTCCTGTCCCACATGGAACTAGCCGGACTAAAACAACATATAGTCTCTCAGGTGAAGCTTTTTTAGGTACTGCTCTACTAGAGTGGTGCCCTTCAACTTTTAGTCTGTAGGGGATATTTGAAACAATGTGCATTGAAAATAAAAGAATTTTCGGATGCACAAAAAAACGCCAATCGTTTTGTAGCAAGCATGCGCAGAAGGCATGATTCCTGTCCCACATGGAACTCACAGGACTAAAACAACATATAGTCTCTCAGGTGAAGCTTTTTTTAGGTACTGCTCTACGAGGAAAGACCATACTTGGACTTCACTAAAGCGGTCCCCTTCAGCGTTTGGACAGTAGGGGATGTGTTATTTGAAACAAATATCCAACTGTTCAAAGACTGAGGGTTGCACTGGAAGGTGTCCTATACCGAATACTAGTTGGTCTAATTAGTATTCTGTATCAGATACAGAATACTAATTAGATCAATTAGTATTCTGTATCAGACACCTAGCCATGTGGTATCGGGGTTTACAAGTAGTGTCACCTGATCCGAATCCAGTGCAGAGATTGGATGAGCATCCTATGAATAATGGATGAATATTATAATACTAAATAATAATTTAGTAATATTAGTCGGCCCGCGGCAGATTAGAGCAAATTTTCGAGGAAATTGTGCATTTTAGGCTAAAGCCCCAATTTTTTGCCAGGTGATAGTTTTCAATGTATTTTTAAATCGTAGATATCGAGGCACGCTAGAATTTTTTCGTAGCGAACGCTAGAGGTTTTAGAGTATACTATTGTTTCACGGTCGACTGATGAGACAGATACGACAGATAAGACCATATGGAAACCAGCCTTTAGCTTTATGAACATTCAAGCTGTTCTCTAGACTAAACAGCCACAGCCACACCGATTTGCTATTTCTAAATTATGGGTTGAGCTGACTGACTTCGGCTGAGCGTCTCCTTAGAGTTTTTGGTGATTTATTAAATGTTACGACCAGTTTATTGTTAATTTTTTATATTTTATATAGCCTGACTGAGATTTGATGAAATGTTTCAAGAATGACCAACAAATTCTAAAAAAGATCGAGATAATTGGTACCTAATGTGTCGAATGTGTAAAAAGAAGCTCGTCTCTAAAATTTTGGCATGATATTTCTTCCTAGTACTGTGCTATACTCTATCAACACAGACGATGGAAGATTTCACTAAAGCCGCAGAGCTCATGACTAACAAAGGATTCAAAGATGGCTGCCAATGGCAAAACAATGGTTCACATTAAAACTGTTCTAGCTTTCGCTACGAATAAAATTTAGCGTGCCTCCATATCTTATCTTCAATAAAATACTGAAAACTATTAACATGCAAAGTTTGGCGTCTTTAGCCAAAAGTGCGCAATTTTTACGCTTATCCGCCGGACTATATGATATTCAATTATTTTTCAATTATTATTAGCTGATACCAGCTAAAAAACTGTGTCAGGGAATTTTTATTTTTTACTTGAAAAATATTTTATGATAAAGTTTGCAGTCACAAATTGAAAAAATACGACTTTCAACTTTGCGGCCTAATACTTTCGTAAATATGCAAGATATCAAAATTCGCTGACACGTTTGTGCAGTTCATTTCTCCGAGACTAAAATCCGACAAAGTGTGAAATTGTGCTACAAAACGCTGATGGTCTGGAACTTCTCGAGTAAACAAGGTAGTTTTAAGTTCGGGTTCTTAAAAATACAAGAAAAAATCAAACTTCACTAAATGAGCAACTTCATAAGATAGATCATTTCTTTTAGCTTTAAAGCGATTTATAGCTGTTTATGATAGCATAAATTGCGACGGGACGATCATTTTTTTCCGTAAGCATGTTGAATATCTTTACAGAGACCTTAAAGGGAGCTGTTACGCAAATGCAAAAAAAAAAACGAAGTACAAGAAACCTATTGGATGATACAATTAGCATACTGGGCTTAATTTGTCCAAAACTGCGTTCGTTTCTAAAATAAATAAAGACAAGCGCAACACAATGATAATGATTGTACTTCATTTTCAATCCAATACTCAATCGAAATTTTATTTTGGGCGCCTAGTAAGATTTAGCCTAGTTGAAGATTTATTACTATTGTACTTTTATTCTTGGGTTGCATGTGACGTCACTGGCGGCCATGGTGGTGGACGTATAGAACAAAGAAAGTTCATTCGTTCCCTTTCTTCTGGGCACCAGCATGGCCGCCGCGCTTGGCGCCGACAGCTTGTAGGCTTTAGTCTTTTGGGTGACAAACGTTTATTGAAACCACTTTATCCAAAACACTAAACACATATCCCTTGGAAAAGACACTGCGCTACATCCCCAGCCCCTCGGAAATTTTACTCTCTGAGACCCTGATTTATCGGTGTATTTATTGGTGATTTTTGAGAAGCACGGTTGGTCCAGCGTTACGTCTCTCATCAATGATAATTATCATTATTATTATTATTATATTAGTGACCCGCAATCCAGACCCTGTTGAAAACGTTGAAAACTCTGTTGAAAGAGTGAAGTAGTTTAGATTATCATTGATAACCTATGTTTTTGTCTCTTAGGTTCATTGTTTCCATAAAATATGAAACATTTTATCTGTGCTTTGGCCCTTTTTGCGCTAATGAGCTTGGTATTCGCCTCGCCTCTACACAGCGACCAAGGTAATAAGCCCGGGGGTGGGGAGAGGAGTGGGGGGTACTCTCTCATATACGGTATACGGGTATGTGCCGCCCTATAGGATATGGTTTTTGGGCTTCTGCGGTCTGCAGTAGTATCGTTTTTCGCTTGCTTGGTCACTGATAGGGTATGTATTTGAGTATGGCTACCCTACAAACAAATTTCCCTACAAACAAATTTCCTACTCAAAAACAAAGAAAGCTTTTATCATAGCAAGTGTTTGTGTTCCACAGGGACTTTAACAGACAAATGCTATTTTCGGAGCGTGACTGCCATTGATTAGTTTTGGCCTAATGAGCTCCCCCTGGAAAAGCGTCAGATTTCATTATCATTCATAAACAAGAGAGCTTCAAATCTGCGTGCAAGACGACTAGAGGGTGAATGTCGTAACTTTGCAATTTTCTTCTATACCGAATAAGTGATTTGTCTTGCCGCGAGGGGAAGGCGAGGTTCCATATCTACACAGCAGAATAGGTTCCGTGCCTCGACCGGTCGCGCTGTGTCGCGGCACTTTTCACAGTCATATACACCGAATTGAATAATGGCGCCCGATGGCGCCCAGTTCGAAAAGCCATTGTTCTGGACCAAGCCCGGGGAGGAGGACTCCCATCTTTTTTGACGGGGGATGATCGTCGGAAATTTTCAGTTTCACCCCTAAACGATACCAAACATGGCGGGCCATGGCGTGGCTCAAATAATTTCTTACCCTAAAAGATACCCTAAAAGATGAGGCCTTATGTGCAAAATAGGCGCGAAGGAGATAGGTAACAGGTAAAAGATACCCATCAAGAAATTTCCGTGTTTGTTTCTAATTTATCGTCTTCTCATCGAGTAATCTCTCTTTCTTACACGGTTTTTAGAAGCACCATCATGAGAGAAAACAATTTGGACACATATTTCGGCCCTAAAAGATACCAATCTCCCTAATTTTATTGAAGATTAAGATCACCCCTAAAAGAGACCAAGGCCCCGTGATTTTAACCCCTAAAAGATACGACGATCATCCCCGGTCAAACAATATGGCTAGTCAGTCCAGAACAACTGAGCGCCATATTTGAATTCGGAGTATACGGCATCCGCTCTATCTAAAAATGAATGTAAATATCTTCTTTACAGAACCCTTGGCCTTAGCACGGCGAACTACGCCATGTACTTGTATGGGTCGTGCCAACATTGGTAAAGAGTATGGAACATTATGGTTCGCGAAGAGTAGTTGTCCTACAAAATACGGCTACTACGGCAGCTGTAGCCATGGTTGGGGAATATGTTGTTACTACCGTAATAATAGGCCTTAAAAGATAGAGTATAATGACACCTCTTGCATGTCGAAGAGATGTAAGAGTAATTGAAAACAGAATTCTGGAGTGTAATAATTAAAATAAAACATGTCAAACATACAGACTGAACATCTCACCGTTATTTGAATGAATACGTTTAAGGTGGCGCAAGCGTTGTGAAGGTCAATGAATTCCTTTGTTAAGTGCCGAAGAACATCAGCAAATAGCTTCCTGTACGCTCTGCGTACCTATGTTTTTTTTTTTTGGGGGGGGGATAGATGACCCGAGCATGACGTAACCTCGTTCCCTAGAGTCCAAGAGGTTCAACAATACACAGGGCCTCCATTGACAGATAAAAGAACGGAGGAAAATAACATTAAAATAACACATTTACTTTCATTTTACCGGAAGCTCCCTGTGCCGATACAGCACGCACGGCCGGACGCTTATTCTGTAAACTTTACCTAAATGTTTGTGGTATAAGGTACCAATATTTTGAGGATTTCTTATAGTTGGTATAAGAAGTAGAGTCTTCTCTGTGATGGGCAAAGAAAACAACGAACTGAGTTATTTTGCGTGGCTTTTAGAATTTCATATTGAAATATGGCTAAATCAAAGAATAGTATAATTGCTTCAGCATATGAAGAGTAGTGACGAAGTTTAGTCGCAACAAAGCAAAATTTAGTCGCCACATAAACATGGATCTCAGCCGAACTCAGAAAGATGGGGTGTCATGTGGCGACTAGCTCTACATATTGGTCGCCAAACCCGCAAATTTAGTCGCCATTGGCGACCATATAGAGGATATTACACGGTGGCGCGAAGATATGGATTTTATTTTCGAGTGGCAAGAACAATATTTTAAGAACGAGCGCAGCGAGTGAGTAAAATATTGTTTTTGACACGAGAAAATGAAATCCATATCTTCAAGCCACCGTGTAATGTTCTTTTTATTATATGGATTAGAATTGACATAGCAGCAAAATATTACAAATTGAACAACTCACTTGGTAAAGTCGAAAGTGTTTATTTATGAAATGCTCCCTCAATCTTTCTGATTCCCAGTGTCGTTAAGAGCTAGTTTCCCTTTTGGTGTGTTGTAGCTTTCTCTGCCATAGTTGAAATGAGGTTTTTTCTCTTTAGAACGAGAACAAAACTTAGTTTTGTGGCTTAAAACTCGTGTGACCGAGTGAGCGAGATTTCACTGCAGACGAAGTCAGGAAAACAACACTGCAAACGTGCACATCCGGGACACTCGGTACATAACTTTTTCATATTTTCACTAGTGAAGATATGGAAAATACGAGTGTTTTAGTTTCCGGTAAAACACTGGCATCCATATAATAAATGACTATATTGAGCGCCTGCGTTGTAAATATCAATACATTTTATTATTATTATATTAAGAACAGCCCTAAAATCGTACCTTGTGGAATATACCACACAGCAAGGAACGAGGATTTGAGAGATAGCCATTGGCACTGCATTGTTGATTGCGGTTGCTTTTAAGTGGTATTTATAAAACGAGCTGGAGTGTTTTAGAGCGGTTTTTCACATGACTGTCGTGAAATCAATTGCAATTGAGCAATCAGTAGCCAATCAGAATCGAGAGAAATCACGACTTGCTCCTGAATGGCTTTTTCTCAGCCAATTGCAAGCCAAACCAATTGCTAAGTAATTACACAATTGTATTTACTACAGAATTTGATTGGCTGAGAAAAGCGAGTAGCCAATGAGAATGCAAAGCAATCACAATTACATAACAGGTGTTGACAGTCATGTGAAATCCACTCTATTGGTTCTGAACAACTATTCGTGGCACAAATTGTTCCCATAAGTCTGTGAGAGAATGCAAAATTGATCTGTATCCAACCATAGTTTGGTTCACTTCGAGCACATCGAAAGCGATATTTTTTGTTCATAAATTCGTGGATAATTTTAACAGTTTTAATCAGGGAACTAAAACTCATTGCCACGCAAGTTCTCTCAGTAAATCCTTTGATCTCTTCATATTCATTTCCTTTATAAAACGGAAATTCTATTGCCTCTCCTTCGCGTCTTTGGCTGTTCAAAAAAAAAACATACCCCCTATCGAGGAACTCCAAATTTTCAAAAATTGCTCTTACCCATGTGGAAAATTTCAGACTCCTGTATAACCCCTGTGGACATTTGAAATAACCCCTGTAGAAATTCCTATAATTCTCTTGTTGGCCTGTGGAAATTCCACGTTGCAAATGATTACCCTGTGGAAATTCCAGGGTAAAATGAATGGCCCTGTGGAAATTCCAGGGTCAAAATCAACAAACCCTGTGGAAATTCCAGGGTCAAACACAGCGACCCTGTGGAATTTCCAGGTTCCTCAATAGGGGGTTACAGGGTTACGGATATAATATGGACAGCCCATTCTTCGTCTTTGGCCGCCATTTTAAGTATGGGCGAATTCTGACTTCCGGAAATTTACACAACCACATGGGGTAAACATTGGAAAAGTACATGCACACCTCCATCCTAGTCTCTAGCGTTCTGGGCGGGTTTCCTGTGGCAGAAGCGCGACGTCACAGGAACGTGACGTCACAGGAAAATCCCTTTGAGCCCGCACACATTCATTCAGCGGTTTACCTTATCACTACATACGAGGAAGGCCTGGGACTAGGCTGGCACACCTCCAGTTATCTCCTTGTCAACAAGTACAAGGACATTCCTTTAGTTTTATGACATAGCGTCCAACATGTATCTTTCTAAAAAAACTGTGCAATACCACAATCCAGCATAGTGCAAAAATCCTGCAAAATTATATTGGCTTTACATAAGTACCACGCATGCAAAGGATAATAATTCTCCAATCCATTTTGCTAGAACCAGGAGAAAGCTAGCCAATGCTTAAAATTTTAATACAACAACATTTGAACTCTTTGATTTCAGTAGCAGGTTGTCGTGTGTGCATTTGCGAACCGTGTCGACCTATTCCAAGTGTTTTGACCCGGTAAGGAATTCTACATGCGATCAGGATTAACCGAAATTTCTGTCCTACTCATTAGTGTAACTGACAGTCTTCATTTGAAATATCGACGCTACTCTGTTGTAAGAAAGAAGGTAAGACCTGACTGCATGATCCTTATGATACTTGCCAGCAATATCTTTGAAGTTTTGTCACCAAATCAAAATGCCAGATATTTATCTAATGTCTGCACTTTAAATTGATTGTACATTTTATACATTGGGGCCCGCCTGTCGAAACACTCGAGAATTCTCCCGCCAGAAAACAGTTATACTATTTTGAAACTGAATTGATTCCCAGCCTTTTCGTTTTACCTACTACTGTGTTGTAACTGTAACTTCGTTTTTGTGGATATTTCTAAAGTTTGTATATTAAAACGAAATTTTCAATGTCAATTACAAATCAAGACAAATTACCCGAAAATTATTGGAAGAGTCACTTCTCCCGAACACTTAATTCTAGAGTTCTCCGGGCACACGAGAAATTCTGGTAGCGTACTTATAAAAAAGGAAAACGTTTTCAGGCCCAAGAATTATCGAGCGTTTGGACAAGAAACAAGATTCGATTATCATTATGACTAGTAATATCTATATTTACATACTACCATCATAATACCATAATATCATTATGATTATAATTATTTATTTTTATCTATTCTTATCTATATATTGTAAAGCGCTTTAGAATATTTTTATAATTAAGCACTATAAAGATTCTATAATGATTATTATTATTATTATTTTATTATACATAATGAACTGCTCTGAGGCAAAGCTACTGCTTCTAGAAAATGTTCTGTTTACCTAAAATATCACTTCTTCTCCTCCAAACTTGTAAAAATACGAATCAAAAATTGTATCCTTGTGGAAACGGGTTATAGGCGCCCAACACTCTAACTCATAAGTAGCGTTTTTACTGATCGATCAATTTTTAGAACACCTAATGGCACAATTACAATTTACATGTGATTATCTTCCATTTAATTGTTCTAATTTAGTCTTAATCTATGTATAAACCAGCAAACAAAGAATTAACCTAGCACCTCTATTTACTTTGAAGTATTTGCAGGACCGCTTACAAGTAAAACTGAAGCTGGATCCACGTCGGGCTGTACTAGGCCCCGAATTGTTTCATCTTGTGCTCCACTCATGAGTTTTTATCCAAACATCACACAATTTGGCATGTGAGTAGAACTCATAAAACTAAACAAAACTGTTATTTTAGATTTTTTGAATTAACGGTTTTTGGTGGGAAAATGACGTCACCAAAGCAGCAAAAAAAGTTGAAATTGCGGACTCTGTCTTTCTTGGGAGTTCATTTGAAAGATCTTGCAAAGACTAGTCGAAAACCGTAAAAATTTTGGACATAGCTATTTTGGTTGTGGATTTATAGATTTTTAACGTTTGAATTATGTTACTAAAAATAGAAAAAGTGGCGGTTATTTCAAAATTCAAAAATTAATATCTTCACAGCCAAAAGAGCTATGTCAAAATGTTTTCGGTTTTTGACTAATTTTTTCGTGCTCTTTCAAAGGAGCCACTAAAAACGTTAGAGTAAGCAATTTCAATTTTTTTACCGTTTTGATGACGTCATTCTCCGGCCAAAAACCGTTAATTCAAAAAATTAAAATGACAGTTTTGTTTAGATTGATGAGTACTATTCACATGCCAAATTGTGTGACGATTGGATAAACAGTCACGAGTAGAGCACAAGATGAAACAATTCGGGGCCTCTACAGCCCGACGTGATTCGAAAAATAGATCGGTCAGGAAAAAACGGTGCCTCAATTTTATAAGCCTTTTGGAGGATCTTACTTATAGGCTCGTAGTAAAATTTATTGTTCAAGTGTATATTTAACCATTATCCTGCGAGATTGCGCAGAATATCGTCTGATACTTAGCCGACGAGGGACGAAGTCCCGAGTTGGCTAAAATCAGACGATATTCTGCAAAATCGAGCAGAATAATGGTTTTATTATTCAGCACATCGATAGCACAAAACCCCCCGAAAAAAATGACTTTTGTGTATTATTTACGAGCTCAAAATATCATATTTTTCCCAGAGACGGATATCGCAGGATAGCTGTCATGTACAGAAGACAGCTATTGGCGTTCCAATGACCATATTTGGGCAGTGCATCGATGTGCTGAATAATAACACCCCTTAGCTTGAGCCAAATGAGACAAAAAGTCGAGAAAGCGATGTGTTACGAACCCGAAAACAGATTTTAATTTGAAAAACCCTGATCAGTTCTTTTTGCAGATTTTAGAATATTTTGTTTTGCCGAGTGACGTGGGCCAGAGGTATTGTTTTAGAACAATAGCCTTCGATGACGTATCGCGCCTGCTTTCGCGCGAATTTGTATAGCGCTGCGCACAGATGACGTCACACTAAATAAAAACTCAGACAAGATATATTTTTATCAATTTTCTCAGTTCTCTTAAGAACGATACAAAATAATTGGCAACTGATAGTTCCGCTCATTATAGCAGATCGTGTATGTATTATCATTATTATCATTATTACTCCTACCCTGGCTCGTATTTCCAGCGCGATCCTTCTGAAGGGATTGTTTGTTTGAGCCTGTGAAGTTCCCCGGCTTACCATATTCGGAACTGTAAGCATTTTTCCTCATATCCTAGTGAAAAAAAGAAGGAAAATTTACCAAAACTTGCAGATTCTCAAGAAACATCGTTCTCTTAGGGCCTGGGATTAGATTCCAACACCACAGGCTTCCCGCGCGGATTTGCCATAAAAATGACAGCACTTTCTTGATTTGCGGATTTGTGAGCATGCGTGGTAGATCAAGATCATACAGAAAACACATACAATCTCGTACCCAGAGCCCGCCATCTTTTGGCCAGTGGCAAGATTCAGGGCTCTGGGGGAATCTATTTTTTTAAAAATAGATTCTTAGTTTCCGGTTTGAACATTGTATGAAAGTTCGTTACGTTTTTGACCTACCACGCATGCTCACAAATCGGATTCCCCGAGAGCCCTGAATCTTGCCGCTGGCTAAAAGATGACGGGCTCTGGGTACGAGATTGAGAAAACATAACGAACTTTCAAAACGGAAACCCATAATCTGGGGTTGAAAAAATCGATTCTCCCAGAGCCTTGAATCTTAACGCTGGCCAAAAATATGACGGGCTCTGGGTACGAGAGGGGCCTGGGGGAATCCAAACCTGTGAGCATGCGTGATAGATCAAGAACTATAACGAACTCGCTTTTAAAACTCGAATAATTTATAAAATGCAAGAAAAATCCCCTCTCACCAATGAACAGTTATAAAACTAAGATCTACAGCGGTTTATGTCAAAATTGAGCGACATTTTTTAAACCGGAAACTTAAAAATCTGTCTAAAAAAACGATTCCCCAGAGGCCTGAATTATGCCACTGGCCAAATGATGACAGGCTCTGTACGAGATAACAGTCATCTAAATCCGCTGTATTGTTAAACACCAATGCCTCAGGCCACGTAGTCACTTGACCTTTACCGGCCAGGGCCGGGCACAGGGCACCCAGGGAAGCGGTCAAAACATTTGTACTCGAACGGGACCCGATTTTATCGTGGTAGGTGGTAGGTCCCGGGTTGTACCTACCCACCCGTTTTTTCAATGCCCATTTTCTCCATGCTCAAGTAAGGGGTGTTGGATTTTATTGCATAGATGTGTTGCTCTCACTATAAAGAAGACTGTGCTGAGCCTATCGTTTGTATTCATTTATTATTTCACGAGATATTCGCAGTTAAAAATGGCCATTTTTTTCTAAAAGAAGGTTGGTTGCGCCATACACCACCCCATCGGATCCCATTCGAGTACAGATGTTTTGACCACTTCCCCCAATATGCGGAAATTCGCCCAAATGATTTGAACGCGGGTACACCGGCGCTGCTTTTAGGCGGATTCGCTCACATATGATATCATATTGAAGTTTTTTAGATGTGTAGAATCCAACTTGCGTCAAATTAGGGGTGATATGCACTTTAATGAACTTGAAAAGAAAGTCCTTAGTCTTTTTTCATCGAGGGGTATAGACCAATTTCGATATATCAATATTCTTACTTGAGTCCGATGCTCTTGGGAAAAAATTAAAAGAAACCCCCGGGGGGGGGGGGGGGGGGGGGGGGGACTCCCATATTTTTTGACCGGGGATGATCGTCGGAAATTTTCAGTTTCACCCCTAAAAGATACCAAACATGGCGGGCCATAGCGTGGCTCCAAAAAATTATTACCCTAAAAGATACCCTAAAAGATGAGGTCTTATGTGCCAAGTAGGCGCGAAGGACACAGGTAACAGGGGAAAAATACCCATGAAGACATTCGTGTTTGTTTCTAATTCATCGTCTTCTCATCGAAAAATCTCTCTTTCTTACACGGTTTTTAGAAGCAGCATCACGAGAAAAGCAATTTGGACACAGTTTCGGCCCTAAAAGATACCAATCTGCCTAAAATTTATTGAAGATCAAGATCACCCCTAAAAGAGACCAAACCAACGTGATTTTAACCCCTCAAAGATACGACGATCATCCCCGGTCAAAAAATATGGGAGTCCCCCCCCCCGGGAAGAAACCGCATCGGCATGCATCGTATATTCAAGTCGGAATTTAAATATATCGAAATTGGTCCATTCGCCTTTGTCACACAAGCACCATCTTGAATTTTCAGCCGATTTATTCCAGCATGGAAACGAGGCCAAGCAGCGTGCGGGTTTTGTTGAAAAGCGACGTCTGCTGGGATTTATGGTACAAAAGTTGACCAAGCTACAAAAAAGTACTCCTATTTGTTTAGGAACCATTGTAGGGTCATTGTAGTTTTTCTGCTTTGCCGGGTCACCTGGAAACAAAATGGCGGCGCCGTCACAGGCTAATTGTTATAGAGCAGATTTCGTATGACTGTGAAAGTTCCGCGACAAAGTTGTACCGCTCCGCGACCGTGACCGTACCGCGACTACGCGGTTTCGTTCGGTATCTACAGCAGGCCAGGTTCGGTACCGCCACCGCGACAGTACCGCGCCGTGTCACGGTACGTTTCACAGTTATATGAAATCGGCTCTATGTCCCCGTGATCATAGTAGGTCATAATTAGTTCTTCCCTCCAAGTAAAACTTACATTCTAATTCACATTTGTGTTCCAAGGATGACAAAAGCTCATTTACTTGTGGCTGTCGTACTGTTTGCTGTACATCTTGCTTCAGCACAGAGTGGTAAGCATGAAAGACCCCACCCCCACCCCCTAGGTATTTCCATACCAAAACTACCCTCACCAGTCATTTTCATTGACACGCTCATGACCAAATTTGGAAGCTTTTACCTTATTTGGAAGTGACGATATATTCCCTTTTGATAAGAATTTCAACGAAATTTGAATAATTTTAATATGCCCCGCTGAAAAAATGCCGTGTTTTTAAAAACACTTCTCGGCCAAAACCATATTTGAATCATTTATCCTTTGATTAGGAAGTGACAGAAGATCATATGTGATAAGAATTTCATCGAATGCAAGCTGCGAAATAAAACGGTGAAATTTTGAATAAAAACATGCAGGAATTAGAGACTCGTCTTCTTGATGACTGCGATTCATTGATACGAGCTCTAGTTCCCAGCTCGCCTCAGTTCTGGTGAGGCACTCAGGCAGATTAAGGCATGGGTCTCGTCTTCTTTATCAAAAATGTGAGGGGGTGGTCAAAATGTTGTTTATGATGTATCTTGCTTCATGAAAATTTTTATGTTGCTACTTTACATAAAATGATGACATCAGAACCGACCTGTGTGTGACATTTAACCTTCTGGTGTCACGCAAGTATCCCTTTCATATTGTTTGGCTTAAAAGTCTGAGTTGAAAACCCCAATGAAACTAAACACCCTTTAACTTTTAACGTGTCTAATGGCAATGTCCTCAAAACTGCATCTGGATAATTAGGACTTAATCTATTTTTACTGAGAAATTAAAGAATTACTTACTCGACCCAGTCCCCTGAAAAATATAATCGTGAATACTTTAACGTATTTTAGAAATATCTTCAAGTTTTCAGATGACAAGTTGTACATGTTGATGGCCTTAATCTATTCATAAGAAAGGTTCCAAGAAAACTTGCGTTTAGCGCTCAGACTTTTGACAAATATGTTGACAATTCGAATTTTTGGTGTTACGAAATGTGATAGGTCACGTGATGAGTTGATGAAGAGTGTACATGATTGTTATTGGAGAGTTTATCCATACCGATCTTATGAACAAGTTATTCCCTTGTTTTGTGCATTTTCAAAAGGAGTTGACCACCCCCCTTAGTTTTAGGTCAAAATCAAGCATTGACCCATGCCTTAATCTACCTGAGCAGCCCCTCATGATAATGACCTTCAAGACTCAAAAATTACTTAGAAAAGCGTTAAAGTCGAAGTCATAGGAAACGAATTGACGATTCCAGCTATGGGTAGTTTGCAGATGTTGCGTGACATTTTTAATCTTGATCCTAATAAAATGAAGATACCATATTTGAAAAGAGCTTGCCGAAATTAGAAAAAGCCGAAAATTTGAGTTGATTTAGGTAAATATTAGCAAAGTTATTGGCGCCCGAAGTAGGGTGTTTCTCTATACGTTTAATGTTGTGGTGGGCAACTGCACCACAACATTAAACCTATAGGAAAACAACCAACTTCCGACGATCATAACCTCTGTGTTATTTATCGAAATTTCAAATATGGTATTTTTATTTTACTGGGATCAAAATTCAAAATGTCACGCAACACCTGCAAACTCCCCATTGCGCGCGCTGGATGTCAGTAGTATGGCGCGTTGCATGCCGTATACGCGTCTCAAAAGCCATTCTCGTACCCGGTTCGCCACCTCACGGGGAAGGCTCTGTTGAGAACCATTGACGTATGCGCGAGATTTAATTTGATGGTAAAGGACATTCTCGTACCCAGAGCTCCCCCCGGCTCGTCTGCTCGCAGGCTCTGGGGGCATCCTTGATTTTGGCGGATTTTGAACATTGGGGCATGCTGCAGAAAGTTGTTTCTTTCAACGGCTCTGTATCAAATCTCGCGCATGCGTCAGAATCTCCCTAGCGAGGCGACGAGACGGGAAGCTCTGGGTTCGAGAATGGGCAAAGGATTGCTCGCAAACTGATTCTAAAAGTAATTATAATAATTCCTAATTTAATTTTCATTTTGCATTTTAAACAGGTAACCAAGAGAACGTTACCATAGATTTCGTAGGAGATATCAGCTTTTCCGGTCCCGTTAACCATTATATTCAGAACAGCATGTACACTTATGAAGATACGCTACGAAATATGGAACCGTACCTTTGTGCCTCGGACATTGCTATGGGCAACTTAGAGTCCCCGATACTATATCCATCTGATGAGAAAGCGGAGTATCACGATAAAACTGAGACTGGAACATTCCTGAGAGCCAAGCAAGAGGCTGGACAAGCATTAAAGTATGTAACAACCATTCAGGATTCAGCCAAATATTAGTTACAGCTGTTTCAGGTAACACGCGACTTCGCCGGATGTTGCCGCCAGAGTTTGGCAGTTGGGTTTTCTGTGATGTCCATCAATGCAATCCGTGTCGTGTGAGCCAATCATATCCTTACTCAGTGCATTCGATTGGCTTCCCTTGCGAGACATGTCGCGACAGAAGCCAATTCACTGCACTAGGCAAAACAAGGCAAAGATCTGACTGGCTCACATGGTTTGATTGACTACACAGGAAAACCCAACTGCCAAAAGCTCTATCGATGTTTTGAATGCACTGGGTCGCGTGTTACCTGAAACAGCTGTAAGAAATATATAAAATGCTTTAATCCTAATTGCGAGATTTTTCCACACCCGATCAAAGCTAAAATTAAGTGGAGTTTTTTTAAAGATAGGAAGAAACAGGTAAGAAAAGGAGACTGTCGTTTTGGAATTTTTTGCTCGCGCAGTCTGTCTCCTCGCCCTCAGACCACACGCACCCAAAAATACTAGGAGAAGTGTACGTAGTAACATTTGGAGGGATAAGTTGCAGAAATTGCGAGCAACAACTGAATTTTTGAAGCTCCGCGCCAGTCTGCTTCACTAAATGAATTCACATTTTGGCGCCAAGTGTCACGTGACGGTTTCGATGCGACCGGCATGTTACACTCACGAAATGTGCGGACATCGTGAGGAGATTGTCATAGAAATACACGAACTTTTGATAGCTTATTGAGTGAATTCTTTTGCTAAATTGGCAACGTAATTGGGAAAACAGGAGTGATGAAGAAACATCCCGATGGAAAACGGCGGACAACTCGTACGTTTGTATGGCGATCGTAACAATTGCAAGCGCCAAAACGGTGAATTGATCAAAATTGCTTTTGATATAGATGGGCAGGTTTCCAGGTTTTAAACGTCGCGAACAATCACATGAATGACTTTGGAGAGCACTCAGCTAACACCACCTGGCAAGTGTTAAACGGCCTGGGACTAGACGTTGCTGGATTCACCAGCGGATCTAGAGACAGACCACAGGTAACCCACGCAGCTTATTTTTTGAAAGCTTGTGTTGCAATTCTGTTAATTCCGCAGGGAGCTGATCTTGTGGTGAAATCAAGATACATGCGACAGTTTAAGATTTTTCACTCCGTACTGTGGAATACCTGTGTGTTGCATAAAATAAATTCTGGGCACTCCTTTTTTAGAAAATCTCCCTTACCATATTTAGTGTTGCGATGTGCCGAATGTAGTCATGTAGGCAAAACAGGAAAAATGTTAAAGAAAATGTTGTCGTTTTTTTTACAATCCGTACGGGCTGCCTGTTCTGTGGGTTTGCTAATCTTTTCACTCGATTTTCACCGAGAAAAAATATGCGACCAAGAGAGCAAATTTTCTCGCAAACTTATGAAAGTTTTGGCGTGAATTTCCCTGCTGTTGTACGTGATGCGAAGAAAAATACATAAAGACCTTCCAAATTGTTTGTTTTTTGTTATGTGGCAACTGTTGTATGATTGCATTCACAAGGAAAGCTTTCACGAGGAATGTTCTCGCTTGTTACAGCAGGAGAACATATGCGGGTATTACTTGAGTAAACCCTACGGTAACATGCCAGTATGGCCCCAAAGGACAACCATAATCCTGGTACACATAAATGTACTTCAGATGGTGTTACCTTGCTCTCTAAAATCATAGCATGGTACTGGTTATTTCCCAGCCATCACTACTCAGGGTTTTGGTACTTAAACCATGTTTCAGCCATCACAGACCAGGGAAAATCATATCTATCACTCTGCATGGTACTGTCAATAATGGCAACGGCCATCACAGGTCGAAGTAAAGGCTTGTACGATACCGCCCCACCGACAACAACAGTAACCAACACATTTGGGGGATTCCCGATTTTCTAGTGAAAATTCCCTCCTGAAAGTCGTTAGAAGTTTCCATATATGGAAGTGATTTATTAGTCAGGCTCTCCATTTTCCTCCAGGCGCCAGTGATCAAGACCATGAAAGGAGTAAAAATTGGAATTCTCTCTTAT
Source organism: Scolanthus callimorphus (assembly GCA_033964015.1). NCBI lineage: Eukaryota > Metazoa > Cnidaria > Anthozoa > Actiniaria > Edwardsiidae > Scolanthus > Scolanthus callimorphus. Next base: position 30,182,911 of record CM066912.1, on the reverse strand, counting down.
GTTCATAACATCACTATATATGGCTGTGTGCACTGTGGCTTAGGATCAAACATAACAAGCTTTCGATCCGGACCGGCCGTCCTGAACAATACTAACATGGCGGGAAGAGATATACGACGCTTAAAAAAGGTATAATATACCTCTTCGAACAAACAGCGCGCGTGAGCGCGCAAAACAAGGGAATACCTCTAAAAATATGGTTTGGGGGCCATTACACATTTGACAATTTTTAATGCGATCAGTGGATTAATTGAAAGTCTTTTCAGGGACACTTTTTGGATGCAAAAATTTGGATGTCAGGTAATTTTGGGGTTGTGAAATAGTTTGTATTTTCGGGGGTTGCAATATGAACCATCGTCGTGTATACTTTTAGTATAAGAGAGATTAGAAATCCAAGCCCCAATCTAGCAATCTTTGATGTCCTTTCCCAGTGACCCAGTTCCAATTTCCGTGCTCAAAACAAGACGCATCCAAGTTCCAAGGCTTATGTCACGATTGCTAGCACACATTTGTTGATATAGAAAACAACCAACGATAGGGCTTTGCGCCCGGTGTTCTTTGGTTATTTAGTTTGATCCAGTTTTTTTTCGGGTGCTATGATTGGCTATTAGACAACAAAGGCTTTCGATGGGCTAAATAGACAAAATTATCACATGACGAGTGAATTCCACGGTAAATTGGTGATCGACAGCTCGTGAGCTGGAAATACGAGCGCGCAAACAAACTACAATGTATGACTAGGACCTTCTCTCGATTACGGACGTTCGCCAAAGAAGGAACTGCAAGCAGTCTAAGTGATCTGGGGATGATTACATATTCTAATTTAGAACTGCATTTACGAACTTTTGGCAAATAATCATGAACCCCCCTCCCCCCCCCCCCCTTAACAAAAGTGAATTCTTCTAGATCTACAAGCCCGACATTATAGTGGTCTACCTTCACTTTGGAGCGGAGTACGACTCTAACCCAACAGCAGAACAGCGTGACATCGTGAAGAACCTAACAGCACTGGGTGTTAACATCATCGTGGGATCACATCCTCACGTGCTCCAGAAACATTGTTACCATAACAACACACTGATAGCCTACAGCCTCGGCAACTTCTTATTTCCAGCTTTCTTAGCTAAAGGAAATCAAGAGGTAGGAACCCAGGGAAGGATGTAGGCTCGGTTTTCAGCCTTGGAGGATTCGGAGCGTCCCTGATCATCGCGTGCGACGTTACGACGGCCTGGGAAATGGGGAGTTTGCAGGTGTTGCGTGACATTTTCAATTTTGATCTCAGGTGGAGGTGGTTTCGATAAATAGCACAGAAGTTATGAGCGTCAGAAGTTGGTTGTTTTCCTATAGGTTTAATGTTGTCGTGGGCAACATTAAAAGTATAGAGAAACAGCCTACTTAGGGCGCCAATAACTTTGCTAATATTTACCCAAATCAACTCAAATTTTCGTTTTTTTCTAGTTCCGGCAAGCTCTTTTCATATATGGTATTTTCATTTTATTAGGATCAAGATTCAAAATGTCACACAACACCTGCAAACTCCCCATAGGGAGGAGGAGCCTTTGGGGGAGGGGTGTTTGCAGTTGTGGTGGTTTATATGGAGGGGGGACAGTTGGGAAATAGGGAGGGGGAGCCTTTGGGGGAGGGGTGTTTGCAGTTGTGGTGGTTTATATGGAGGGGGGACAGTTGGGAAATAGGGAGGGGGAGCCTTTGGGGGAGGGGTGTTTGCAGTTGTGGTGGTTTATATGGGGGGGACGGTCTACATGGCACATCGTTCCATTGACATGGAATTTTCCTTATAATTTCAGGTGTTGAACTTTAAATTGTTACTTTCTCAATGTCGCCGAAATTCTTATCAGAAGGGGATCTACCATCACTTCCAAATAAGGCAAATACTTCCAAATTTGGTTTTGGCCGTGACTCAGTTTCAAAAACGACGGTTTTGATCAGGGTATTTTTGAAAAGGAGGAGCATCAATCCTATCGTGTTAGGTCTTCCGATAGCTTCTGTATTCCATGAGTATTTCAATGTAAGAATTAAGGTTACTGAGAACCTTCGCGCACGTGTTCGAAAAAAAAATCATACACGTCCTTAGTTTAACCAAAACATATCAACCTATATATCGTTGGAAAGCTTATAGAATGGACTAGCGAACTATGGCAAAAAGAATTATTTTTTTCATAATTACAAATTTTTTAAAGGTTTTATTAAAAATTCGGCTGTGAGAGTTTCAAGAGATAACGCTGACGAACTGCTAGACCCTGACTCCCAAGTAACACATTGTTTTAATCCTTAAAGGTGTTTCTCAAAAACCGTGTCTGCGTTTTTTAAAATTTTGCTTTGCTCAAAAGTTATCGAACTTTTAAATTTCGAAGGTCAAATTTTGTGGAATTTTCACGCTCTAAAAATTTTAAAAATTCATAACTGTTGAACTAAACAAAATTTAAAAAATCGCAGACACGGTTTTTGAGAAACACCTTTAAGGATTAAAACAATGTGTTACTTGGGAGTCATGGTCCAGCAGTTCGACAGCGTTAGCTCGTGAAAATAGCACACCAAAATATTTAATCAATGCTTTAAAAAAAATAAAAGGTATCAATAAGTAATTTATTTTTGCCATAGCCCGCTAGTCCATTCTATAAGCTTTCCAACGATATATAGGTTGACATATTTTGGTTAAACTAAGGACGTGTATGATTTTTTTTTCGAACAACGTGCGCGAAGGTTCTCAGTAACCTTAAGGTGGATCATCCCATCTAGCCTGCAAATCTTCCAAAACACACCAAATAAAATCTAGCCTCGGAAAGCCAACACCATGCCCGACGAAGAGACTCTCAAAGAGGCGCCTGCGCGCTCAAGCCAAACATTCCATACTGATGACCAATCTCGTACCCAGAGCCCGTCATCTTTTGGCCAGCGGCAAGATTCAGGGCTCTGGGGGAATCCGATTTGTGAGCATGCGTGGTAGATCAAAAACGTAACGAACTTTCATACAACTTTTAAACCGGAAACCCAGAATCTGGGTTTTAAAAAAACGATTCCCCCAGAGCCCTGAATCTTGCCGCTGGCCAAAAGATGACGGGCTCTGGGTACGAGATTGACTGATGACGTATTTTGAACCAGATCTGGCCAATCAAAAATCAAGCGAAGAAAAAAAAGTGAAAATCTCTCTTGATATTATTGTTGTAGGTTTTCAGCAGTTTTAACAGATCCGAGGATGAAAAAAATGGGCCATGTCAAGAATACCGTTCTACGAGGCATTTTATACTCATCAGAATCCAAGTACTATATCACGTCTTCTCAGAGTCGAAGTCAACAAGTAAGTGCAGTGTTACAGGAATAATTGTGTGCTTAGAAGAAAGCTCTTTCAAAATGGGGAGGAATGGCGTTTGTTTGACGTTCATAGCGTTAAAGGTTCAAGAGTTATTGAGGTCTTTATCTTATTCAATTATTCAGGCAATCTTGGTTAAAGAACAGCGTTGGCAACATACCTCCGTATATTTATCAGTGTTGTCATGGTAACGATTTGGGTTTGAGGTCTTCTCTTTGAAAAATAACGACAAATCTGTATTATATTCACCTAGTTGTGTAAACTGCTTCTACTACTATTGTGAGGTATTCTTTTGAGTTTCACAGGATCTCATACAAATGTGATTTTTGCTAATTTATTTATATGCTGCCCTAGTGCAACGACACACAAAGTGAATCCGACTGGACTTGGACCTATCTATACTCTCTCTACATATTTCTCTACCAAGTTCCCTGTGAATCAGTGAATCAGTTTCCGGAAAATGGAAAAAGCCTGGGACCCCTACGGGTGTTGACTGTGCACTACCGTGAATGGCTGCGTTGCCAGCGTGGTTGTCCTCGGTGGTGTAGTGGTTAACACATCCAAACCGGAATTCGGAAGCCGTGGGTTCGAGTCCCATTCGAGGCAATATACATTTTTCTCTTTTCCTTTGATCCTGCTGATGGCCCAAGAACTTCGAGTTGGTGTGACTCCGTACCTTCTATACCTTCTATATAATTGTCTTCTGCGGTCTGTCGTCCTGTGAATCCGACGATGTGATCGTCGTCGTTCTCATTGGCATTTGGCTGGACCTATCTATGCTCTCTCTACATATTTCTCCTCCACGTCCCCTGTGAATCAGTTTCCAGAAAAGGGAAAAAGCCTGGGACCCCTACGGGTGTTGACTGTGCACTACCGACACTACCATGAATGGCTGCGTTGCCAGCGTGGTTGTCGTTGGTGGTGTAGTGGTTAACACATCCAAACCGGAGTTCGGGAGCCGTTGGGTTCGAGGCAATATACATTTTCCATTCAGCGGCAATGTAATTTATCTCGTGGTTGTTGCTGGCCAGGTGCATTTGATCATAAACATGTGAAATTTACTCATTTAACCAAGTGTTTGTATTTTCTGCTCTCTCCACAGGCAAGGTGTAGTCGGTGCCATGTACTTACCGCTTAAAATAAGATTGGATCTCAACACAAAAGTTATCGCACCTACACCCGTCGAGAACGAAAAGTGGATAGAAGTTTGCGGAGACGAGGACGAGAATTGTCTCAGTAAAAATGGAGCCTGTTGTTTTTGATAATCTTTCTTACTGCAGTTTTTATAATTCTGCGAACTGTATGCAAACTATGGCCTGTTTCAAACGTGGATCTTTTGCTGCATCGAATCCAATTCAGCCGACTGGTTCTCTCCATTTTATAACCAAAGGAAGAAAAGGAACAAGAAAAACACACTTTACATTCCTTTTTTGTTCTCCTGTGGTTCACCTAGATTTACCTTTTGCACTAGATAAAGTGTCCTCTAAGCTGCAAATGAAACTTCTAATAATTTGATTCGACGACAAATTTCAACGTCTGAAATTGGCCTAACAACTTGGAAACGTGCAGGTGATTTCACCCACGTTTGAGAGGTTTGTCTTGAACTAACAAGGACTTTTAGCGAGGCTTCAAAACCAAATTTTCCACCATAAAAGCAATCAAAAAAATACATAGGGTTGTCTAAGGGTCTCAAAAGGTTTGATGGATGGAAGCCAAAGCATGGCAGTGCCAGAGCTCGCAGAAGTACAGCATGCTATCTGTGTACCCAAACTTGGGTGCCGAATACTGGTTCATCTTTTTCTATTCGTTGACTTAAAATATGTCTTATTGTTATTTAACTTAAGGCATTTTGCCCTATATTGACAGGGGCTCATAGGGGTGCATTCCTCTATTTTGACACACCTAGTTATTTTTAGAATGGTTTTAGCCGATAATAGTAATTAGCTTTTGTTTTTCTAGCCAATCAAATTCATTTTATCAGTAGCTTTACAGACACCAGTCATTTACAACCCAATATTCACGTGCAAACACTGATTTCTTTGATTAAGAATGTGGTTCTCTCTGCTATTGTTGTTCTAATATACGTGACCACAGCAGATACCAATTTAAAACAACTAGGTCTGTCAAAACGCCTCATTAAGAATATTGTCAGAGGAACACCCCTACTTTTATAAGCCCCTGATAGTGACAGAGACATGACTTACCCATTTTACCTGATGATCATGTTATTTTGTGTTTCTTCTTTTTCCTGAAATAAAAGAGTACGACAATGACTAACATGAACTTCCATTAATTTTATTCAGACCTGCAACTCTTGCGGTTTCAGCGTGAGACTCATGGTTTGAGGCATGATCTCACGGCTTGGCTTGGAAATCTGATGGGTTTTTTTTGTTTTCCATTAGAGAAAAATATATGGTTTTGAGCCGTGATTTGTGCAATCCAAATTGAAACTAGCTGTAAAAACAGGTAAACCGATTTGTATTGTAAGGGACGGTCCTTATTTATTCCAGGGGGTGGGCTGGCAAGATTTTTCATGCAGCCCCAAAAACCTCTTCACCCCTTTCCAAGTATCAATAAAAACCTCAAAGCCCCATTAGTCAAGCTTATAATAATAAAAGCCCCCCCCCCAATAAAATATGTCTGTCTGTCTGTTGAATACCAATACCATTTCCTGTATTTAAGACATTGCAATTTCCTACAACTGCATGCATGAACAGTTTGTTGTAATTATACATGCATGCATCCTCTTGTTAATTAATGTCACTGCTTCCAAAAAACCTAGATGACCCCACACAGTTATTTTCATATTTTCTGGTGACCCCTCTACTTGAACGTGCCCAATTTAACATGGCCCTCCTTAATTCTTGCCAGCCCACCCCCTGGCATAAATAATTAATGCTCCCTAAGAGCAAAGAAGGCAACGAAACAATATAACAAGGAACACAAATAAATTAATGTAAGTCCTTTTTTTGGTTATTTGACTTTTTTTAATATTCAGAAATTGTTTTATTGGTTTGTACAGCCGATCTCCAGGTTTCGATCCCAATCTCCAGGGGCCGGTTCCTAGAAGGTCAGTTAAGAGTTATCTATAGATAAACGCTTATCCAACGGATAAATCCTGAACAAATCCTATACAACAGATAACTTTTATCATGGATAACTTTATCCAAGCTTTCAGGAACCGGCCCCAGGTATTTTATTGCCAGTCTCCAAGTTTTGACTTCTGAGAGGGGCTGGCATGAGGTCTGCTTTATTTAATCCAAAGGCAAAAGATCCAACATGGTGTTTGTGAGGTCTTTCCTGCGTAAAACGTTCGACACCGCACATCAATTTTTTCTCAACTCTATCTTCGTCCCTTAGCCGCTTTGTGTCAGTTCTCCGTGTCACACAAGTTCATTGGGTTTTGAGGGCAAATAATCATATCAAGACAGTTCTCGTTGAAATGTGCTTTTCTAAAATGTCCTTATATTGAAGTTTCTACTTACCATATTTGGAGCTACAGAAGCTTTCCTAGCTTATTTCTTACCCTAAATTGTCAAATAGTTGGTCAAAACTTGTAGATTTTCGGAAAGAAACGCTGTTCGTGTGCCACCATCTTTGTTATGAAATACTTGCACAGGTAGCCCGCGTCACGCACAATTATATTGATATGCTGTGACGTCACTAACCGACAAGCCGCGCAGCCAACCTTGTGGGTACTTCAAGATTGCGGTTGGTCGAGCACAAGACCCTGGGGGAGGCTGAGTCACATGACCACTGTTTGAGGACATTGGAACGAGGTTGCCCTTTGTTTTGAAATGGTCATGTGACTCAGCCTCCCCCAGGGTCTTCTCCCGACGTCATTCCTAAATGGAGGAATGCTCACCATGAATATTTTAACGATATTTTTGACAATATTACTTCAAATTGACCTAAAAACATTCAAAATATCTGAACTATCAAGACTACTAGTCAGGATAAGGGTTAATACATCGTTTTAGTATATTTTTATAGTATATGCCTCGTTCTATTAAAGATTAATACTATTAAGGTACTTAATCAATAAAACGAGATGTCCAAACCAGCGAATTCACTGGTAGCGTAGTGGTTAGGGTTAGGGTATAGAGACTGGAAAGTTACAGGATCGAACCCTGGTGATTTTAATAATTCTTTTTTCACTTCTGTAGGTGAGCGCTTCTTTAGAAAAAAATTCTAAGTGCCAGTGAGCATTCCTCGATTTAGGCGTGTGTTTCTCCCGAGCTAACCGCCATTTTAAAAACGACCGAGAATACCCTGGGGACGAGGTTGCCGCGCAGCCAAAAAGGAGCCTTTCTTGACTATTGAAGGTCACGTGACTAAACCTTAAATGTTGTCCCTCTTTGGTATAATAGTTTGTTATTTTATTTTCTTTATTTATTTACCGATAAGTCCTCGCTCAAATTAGAGCATTTAGACTGCGTTAAAACAAGAGTGGATTACCAAGAGTTTCCATATATATATGTACGCCCGAATCACAGTCAGAAAAGTGTCTATTTTTAGAACTACGGATTCCCGCGAAAATTCGTCATCCACAGGGTTCCCACTTTCTCGCCACGAAAACAGTTGCGAGATCCAGCCTAAAATAAAATCGCAGATCAATCGAAAAACCTTTAAGGATATTCTCTATTTGTTGTGTATTGGGTATACGCAAGAGTGGATTACCAAGAGTTTCCATATTTACTATGTACGCCCGAATCACAGTCAGAAAAGTGTCTATTTTTAGAACTAGGATGCCCGCGAAAATTCGTCATCCACAGGGTTCCCACTTTCTCGCCACGCGAACAGTTGTGAGATCCAGCTTTAAATTAAATCGCAGATCAATGGAAAAACCGTTAAAATCGCAAAGATAATTAACCATTATCCTGCGAGATTGCGCAGAATATCGTCTGATACTTAGCCGACGAGGGACGAAGTCCCGAGTTGGCTAAAATCAGACGATATTCTGCAAAATCGAGCAGGATAATGGTTTTATTATTCAGCACATCGATAGCACAAAAAAACCCCGAAAAACATGACTTTTGTGTATTATTTACGAGCTCAAAACATCATATTTCCCTCAGAGACGGATATCGCAGGATAGCTGTCATGTACAGAAGACAGCTATTGGCATTCCAATGACCATATTTGGGCAGTGCATCGATGTGCTGAATAATAAGGTAGGATATTCTCTATTTATTATATAAACACCAATGAAATACCGGGTGAGCTCCCGCGCGAAAACTTGATATCTTCACACGTGAAAATATCATGTTATTTTCACATGTGAAAGTATCACACTTGCCTTTGCTCAATGCTCGATTTTAAGCTTAACTCAAATGAAATTAGAATTTGGTATTTCATTGATGTTTATATAATAAACAGAACATTACATGGCCGCTTGGAGATACGAATTTTATCTTCTCGTGTTAAAAATTATCGCACTCGTTCGCTGCGCTCACTCGTGAGATAAATTTTCAACACTCGAAGATAAAATTCGTATCTCCACGCGGCCATGTAATATCCTCTATTTGTTGTGTATTGGGTACGAGCATTCGAGCCTGAGCATTCGAATACTTTCGCGCGCGAAACTCAAATCTAAAAATAGACACTTTTCTGACTGTGATGTGGACAAATACAGTAGGGAAAGATTCTAACTCTTGTTAATCCACTCTTGGTATACGCCATTCGAACCTGAGCATTCGAATACTTTCGCGCGCGAAATTCAAATCTAAAAATAGACACTTTTCTGACTGTGATGTGGACAAATACTACGAAAGATTCTAACTCTTGTTAATCCACTCTTGGTTAAAAGTAAAATAAATTACACAAATAATCGCAAAAAAAAAATCAAAATAAGTACAACATTAGTTACTAAATTGAATAAATTGTTCAGCGGCAGTGCCTGATGGCCTCCTTGAATTTAGATGTGATGCGGCTTAGCCCCAAACTAGGGTTTAGATCAGCAATTTTAGGGGCAGAACTATCGGGCGAAGGGCTTCCTGGTGTTGTTAAGGAAGGACAGGTTGCCTATTAGGCCTAGCCGGCTCTCCAGTTTTTTTTTCTTCAAATATATTTGCCAATTTTCGGCGCGCGGGATTCCTGTGTCGCGCGGGGGCAAGGTTTAGGGATTACATCCCGCCCGCCAAAAAAATCAAATATCCGAAGAAAAAAAAAACCGTAGAGACTCGGCTAACAGACTAGGGTTGGGGCCACTTTAATCAAGTTGCCGCCGTCAGCATGACAAATTGACCATGCCTTGATATGAGCACTATCTCCCTACCAGCCCCTCCAAAATATTAAAAGAATGTTTTTTTCGCCTGGTGGTTGAGAAAACTATATTCATAATGCTATAAAATACAAGAATGGATTGGGTAATCAGACTAAATTTCGAGAAATGGACATTTTTGTTAACTAAAGTGATGAAATACTAGCCAGGTTCACAGCATTTCAACTATTTTTTCACTAAATTCTATGAAATATTACTATAATATTAGCTTACGTCCCTATAATTACATAGTTTGGTTTCATACTTATACTTTGTGCACATTACCACCGCGCACACCCATGTGTTCAACTATTAGTTAAACATTATTCAGAAGCTTCTCGTTGTAAATGAACCAGACAAACATTGAAAGAGCTTTGTTAATTGTCCTTGGATAAGTACTTAGCCGATATTAAAATGTTAATTATTGGATGTGTAAGGGATTTCGTTTCTCTCTTTTCTTTTAGCCCTATAGTAATGGGCAAAAATTTGTAGTTATCATTCTTGACTGAGTTATAAGAAAATAAAATACTTCAAAAACTTTCTTGGTGCAAAGGGAAACGTGGGAAACGTGAATACTAGTTGAATGGAAAAGTGTTTGACATATAGTTATAAAAGCTATTAGCACGTTTTTGACAGTTTTTAAAAGTGAGTTGATATAGTGTTTATATATGTCGGTGTATATGTTCTGTGTGTGTTTCGGCTCATCTTTCTACACGAAAGGTCAAGCCTCCCAAGCACATAATATAGCGTGAGCGAACCGTGACACGCCGAAAATAACTCGATCCAGACGTTTAGAAGTTGGCAAATATCGTATGCTGCTGCGAAAGGTTGCTATTGACTATACAACTAAAGGTAAAACACTCGCCGGGAGTCAATTTCTGTGGGAGCTGACTGTCATTTCGCTGCCAAATTACTGCATGGGGCGTCCATTTTCTGCGATGCTTTGACACGAAGGTGGTTAAACACTGAATCGAAAACAGAACAGCGTCCCGTATCAAGCCGAGATCACAATCCAAGGACTGCGATGTAAAAGGAAAACAACAGCAAGCCATAAATAAACAGGTGATGATTATTTGCTTTGAAGCAATATTTGCTTGTGAATGAGAATAGCGTCATAACTAAAAGACGTGACATGGAAAGTCATTAGTCCGTGAAGAAAAACATCTTCTGTATCTGTAGAGACAAGCTCTCTGTCATTGTGTTTTGCCATAGCATTCGGACTTGAAGGAAAAATACGCATTTTCTGGACGAAAATAACAGATATGGACAAAATCAAAAACAGCGAATGTCATCTAGCATCTCGGGTCAGTTTGAGACTACAAGAACGAGACAGAAAGCGAGAAGAGGCGAGTATCAAACAACTGCGGCTCTTTCTCGACTCCAAACTACGCGAGCAACGTAATAGCGTGACTTCAAATATTGTACAAGATCCAACGCCGTATAGATTCTCTTTGAACAGGAAAACTGGTTTGGCTGCAACCAGAGGAAAGCACGCTCAAGGTTCAACATTTTGTGCTCGAAAAAGACTCAGGGAAAAAGAAGAAAAGAGTTTGACTTTACCGAAGCTCCCGGATGTCACACAAAATTTAGTGACGATGAAAGCAACTGACGCTGATATTGGCACGGAAAGTCGGTCTTGTGGCGACTTGAATTCTAAAAGGGTTAAAAGAAATAAGCACTTAAATAGTGAGCCAGAAACTGCAAAAGGGATTTCTTCCAAAGAGATGTATCACAGGAATTTAGAAGAAGCTTTTCGATCAACGCGCTGGAGGTCAAGATGTTGCCAGAACTGTCACGAAAAACCAGCGAGGATTTCAAAAGAAGAAAACTTACATAAGGTTGTGTATGAAAACGTCCAGAAAAGCGATAAAAAAGATTTGGAAATTCACAATGAGAAGAATTATCATTTAAGATTAAGCGAGTTCAGTTCCTCGGAAGACGAAAGGTACGAATGGGACGAGAAACATTTCTCCAAAACGTACGAAGACGGGTCAAAAGTGACGGCTTCTCGACAGAGATTATCTATAGAAATATTTATGCCAAAGATATAGAAGTTCTTCTCTAATGCCGATGCAACTATTTCAGAAAGGTTGAACCTTTGCAAATTCCTGTTGTAGTCCGCGGTGTGGCTTTGGAAAAAGTGGAAGAAACTAACAACGAAATTCTCGTGTTACGAGCTTTGGCATAAGCAGGTTAAAGTTGGTTAATCGTCTGCTTTTAAGGATAGTTACTATATGTACTATTATCATGTTTAAGCTTTTGAAAATTACAGCACAAATATAATATTTTCATTTATTATCAGTAATTTGCTAACAAAATCAATAATTATTTGTCATAAACTGATTTTCTCGTTTGACTAAGTTCTATTTCATCGGAATTCAATAGAACCATGTATCATCTTGAATGGCCCAAAGTCGACTCCAAAAACGTGCAAGCGATTTTTTTGTATGTTCTAAATTTAGATTTTGACAAGAGTTGATTTTGATTGCCTTTTGACTGCATGAAAATCACTGGCACACTTTTCGAGTCCACGTTTGGGCCATTCAAGATGATGCAAAACTGGTTGGTAATATTGAATTGTAACCACAGCACGCAATGTGTATGTAAGGGAAGCTCACCAATGTTTCTAAAAATTCGCAGAAAAAATTATGACTCCCCTCCGAAGTATGAGACCCTTCCTTTAACCTGAGTGAAAAATAAGGGAATTTCCCCTACCAAATTATTTGTCCTTCAAAACAAAAAAAAACAAAATATCGAGGGCTTCCCTTTGTATCTTGCAGTAAGTAAGGAGGCTAGTGATAAACTAAAATTGGGCTGGTATTTCTCTATTTCCAACGGCCGTGTCCGACGATGAATACATGGCATTCGCGGCATAACAAAACAGTAAGGAATATATTGATCGTTGACAGGGGCGTCGTTGATTATTGCATGGATTATTATGAAGCACGGGTGGCGCAGCGTGTAAAGCGCTTGCCTCTCACCTCTGTGCACCGGGTTCGAATCCCAGACGTGGTCAGTTGGGATTTTCCTCTGCTGTTTCGAACCTTGTGTCTATCGTGGATTAAGTGATTCTTCATTTCTCCTGTGTTTCACGTCTTTCGGAGGAGAACATAAACCGAGGTCCTGTCTCTCAGCCCACTACACGTAACCACTATGCGAGGGACGGTAAACAACCACAGTGCTCACTGCATAATGATACATCAAACAACCACTCGTGTGATTGTAAACTGCATTTTATAAATCGCAGTCCGCATCTAGGGATCAGACGTCTAGGGAACATATCCATATGATAATTTGCGGTATACAAGTGCATATATTTCATTTCATTTCATTGCGCTCCCCCGGAACCCCCCTGGCTACATGCCTGGATGAGATGGCTTTGATTGAGTCCAAAATGGCCGACCAGAGAGCGGTCAGCGGTTCGCTTGAACCGTTGTTAGACGGTCAGTTATTTGGATGTTTCTTACATCGTCAAGGTATGCTAAAATCGTGACATGACACCTTTTAGAAAGACGATCAAAAACAACAGCCTCCATTGTCACTAAGACAATTCTCGTCTTCGTCTCCGCAAACTTCTATCCATTTCTCGTCCTGGACGGGTGTGGGTGCGAGAATTTTTGTGTTGTCTAATCTTATTTCAAGCGGTAAGTATTTGGCATGGACTACACCTTTCCTGTGGAGAGAACAAGTTAAAAACAACATTTAGTGAGAGAGGAAATCTATCTTTGATCTAGGTCACGGTAGGCATTTGCGCGCGCTTGTTTTCAGAGCTTGTTTTTAGAGTCGACAAAAAAATTGTGACCCTGACCTGGAAAATGCTGCAACATTTCCAGCCCTCGGTCACAGTTTGGACCTCGCCCATCCGGTAAATAACATATATGTGTGCATGGCTTGGTGTAACAGTCAGCGACGAGGATGGAGGGACAACGAAAAGTTGGATTCGTTCCAGTATAAAAGCCTCAAGACGATCATGGGTATTTTTTTGGCCGTACACTATATATCGATGGAAGAATTAAATGAGCGTTGTGGATGTGAAAGGATAAGACCCCAGTTAAAAGAAGACGGTGAGATGGTTAGGACAGGAAGCAGAGGCACCATCATTGCGTGTCGGCACTGATATGGAAACCAGAAGGAAGGAGAAACGTTGGGAGGCCAAAAACAACCTGGCGCAGAACAGAAGAGAAAGAAAGAGTTGGAGCAGGCTGGAGGGCGTGTGAAAGGTTGAGAGTCCTTGCTAACAGTGCTAAGGACAGGGCCAGATGGCGAAGTAGTGTTGAGGCCTTATGCGCAACAGACCGCGAAGAGGTGAGAGGTAAGGTAAGGTATGCATGGCTATTGTATACTACTATGGTATCGGTCTCACTTACTTGTTGACTTCCACTCTGAGAAGACGTGATTCAGCACTCGGATTCTGATGAGTATAAAATGCCTCGTAGAACGAAATTCTTGCCATCGCTCTTCTTTTTACATCCTCGGGTCGGTTAAAACTGCTGAAAATCTGCAACAATGATTAAAGTATTGCTTAAGGTGGCTTTAAAAGCACATTGCCATAAACACCTGCATAAAGCATCATCTCTACCTATACAACCTACAAATAATCAAATTCCATTCTTAGATACTATTGTAGCTATGGTTTTTAAAACGCGGTGTGAAGTATTTTTCCTAATTTGCATATTTCACGTGACAAAGTTAAAAATGCGTTGGTATTTCTTCTTAATCAGCGGGATTACCGACGGATGATCTTGCCATGTTTATCTCCCCCCCCCCCCTCCCCCGCACACACACACAACGGCACCATCACCAATCTCACAACGTTCGTACCTCTTCATTTCCTTGAGCTAAATAGGCTGGAAATAAGAAGTTGCCGAGGCTGTAGGCTATCAGTGTGTTGCCATGGTAACAATGTTTTTGAAGCACGTGAGGATGTGATCCCACGATGATGTTAACACCCAGTGCTGTTAGGTTCTTCACGATGTCACGCTGTTCTGCTGTTGGGTTAGAGTCGTACTGTGCTCCAAAGTGAAGGTACACCACTATAATGTCGGGCTTGTAGATCTAGAAGAGTCACTTAACAAATAGATCTCGTTTTGCGTGCGTGTGTACTGTAACAGATACACAGATGACGCCACAGAATGTCATTCATAAAAGTAATTAACAAATAGATCTCGTTCTGCGTGCGCGTGTACTGTAATAGATACACAGATGACGTCACAGAATTTCATGAACAAAAAAGTACGCAACGCAGTGGAGTTGCGTGACTGTTGTTCATGACATTCTGTGACGTCTTCTGTGTACCTATTACAGTACATACGCACAAAAAAACGAGATCTATTTGTTTTATACAACAACACACAGGAATTTTGTCAACCGTGTATTTGTACTCTTATAGCAACATGGCTCTCGACCAATCAGAGCGCGCGATTTACTAGTGTTGTTGTATAAATGATAGTACACATATGGTTTTGATAGTGAAACGACAATTGTTTGAAAGCTGATATACACCTAATTCAGAAAAGGTTGCTTTGGTCATTGGTTTTTGGTCATTGAACGCCTTTGTTTCGCGGTCACTGAAGCACATAATTCCTTTGTTTCGCGCTATAATTGAAAGACCAAAGAACAAACACCAAAGCAACCTTTTTTGACTAGGTGTATCAAATGTTTCTGCCATCTTGACGACCTATGATGCAAATAACAACTGAGATCACAAACTCGTATATGGTAGTCAACATCTTTTAACTCCCCTTCCCTCACCCAAAATATACAATCGTTTTACGCCCTAAAATTACCTGGCATCACATTTTCTCCCATAGTACTGTGTTGGTAAAAATACTTTCAATCGCAACAAAAATTCGGAGAAATGTCACTACCCATTTTTGCACAGTCGCGGGCGCTGTTTGTTCAAAAAATTGTTATACCTCTTTTAAGCGTCGTATATCTCTTCCCGCCATATTAGTATTGTTCAGGACGGCCGGTCCTGATCGAAAGCTTGTTATGTTTGTTCCCAAGCCACAATCCGCACAGCCATACATTGTGAGGTTATGAACATAAGAGAGAATTCCAATTTGTACTCCTTTAATGGTCTTGATTACTGGTACCTGGGGGAAAACGTAGACTTGTCTGTACAATAGAAATCACTCAAACAAGTTAGTAAAATGAAAACATGTGAGGAACCACCAGTAAACAACAACTACAAGAAAACGCAAAAAAATATAATAAAATTAATATATTGTAGGTAAACAATAAACAACAAAACAGAATGATTTGATGTTATTTAATGTAGCGAGTAATATTTTCATCCTTGAGTTGAAGATTTTCTTAAAAGATCCTTTGCATTCCACCGATATCCAAAGAATTCGGAAGGCAATACATCCACATAAGGGACGTGTCATTATTTAGCGGGGGGGGGGGGGGAAGTAAAACAGATGGCGATAGTGGTTATTTCAGCTACTTCTCTATAAAAATTTCGGCGCGCTTCGCGCGCATAAAGAATGACATCTAATATACGCTTTGAGCAATAAAGACACTACCCTGACGCCGTTTACAAGAACAAGTGTATCTTGACGAAGAAAAGCAGACTCTCCCAAAAATGCCCTTGGCAAGTCACTATATATTTGAAAGAAGAACCCATAGGTACGCGTGAGTTTTCGACGTTACAAGCATAGAAATTCGTCCGTTGGGCCGCGCTTCGCGCACATGAATATTAATAACTTCTTCATTTGCGGCGCGCAGTTGTGCGCATGAATAATGATGATGAGCCCATCATTAGAAGCTTTCATCTAACCTTTATATGTAGCGTACTTTCTTGGCTCCTGACAGGCTTTGTTTACTATACCGAACACAACACATGCTCATATACCCTTTCTCTGAGGCTTCATGAAATGCGTTTATCAAAATTCGGGCGCGCTTCACGCGCAATGAAAGATATGCGTCCCCCTTTTTCGGCAAAATGTCTTCAGTACTATAGGTCAAATAGGGGACGGGTGAGGTGGGATCACGCTAATCATTCTCCTCTAGAGGGAGGATCACTGCATTTCCCCCGTGTATTACCCCAAATCCTCACGTAAATACTCTAGGCGATAAATAATAACCGCGGTTCCTTAGCTTGACAGAAGTAAGAAAAAAAGTATTTCTATATTAAGAAGAATGAAAGAGACATTGCATCACTCGGACAATAGTCTATCTGACAGGTTTTTTCAGAAATAAATTACATGGGGGATCAGGGTCCCAATTTTTTTATCTACGACTTGGGAAGGGTCACATTTTTTTTGTTATGTTCAAGGGGAGGGTCGTAATTTTTTTAGCCTTGTTTGAAAAAAATGGGAGCCCTCCCCCCCCGGTAAATAATGACACGTACCTAACGTTGGTCTCAAATGTTTATACACAACTTCTCTATCTGGAAATCCGACGAGCGAAATCATTTGCAAAGAAGTGCATGATTGTATGTTTCTCCTCCCTTGATTCAAATTCACGACCGTACGAAACATCGGCAAACGCTCCGTGGCTTCCGCAGTGGTTATTTTGCAGTTTATTCAACAGGGCGGACATGAGCTTTCTTTTAGTTTCTAACTTCGCAGTTTATGAAGGTTTTAAAATGGCCATAAAAGTAGCGCTATAAAGCAAAACATTTTTGGGTAAGCTCCCGCATGGATAAAATTAGCGGCACTTCTTATCAGTATTATATCTACCTTGGCGAAGATACAAGGGTAACAGAGAAATGACCTTGGGTTTCAGTCCCGCAAATGACTCGCTAGATCCAGCAGCTCGGCTTTGACGCGATAGTGGCTACCGGGCGTCCCAAGGGAATGACTTCAGCATAAATTATGCTAATATCGTGATAACGTAGGAGTGAGTGAGTGACATCGACTTACGCAATTAGCCACGGGTTAAAAACACTACGCGGTGAATAATCTTAAACTAACGCGCGTATCTTGATTTCACTTCAATGTGAGCTCCCTGTGGAATTTACAAAACGTCTTGCAACAAAAGCTGTGTGGGTTACCTGTGGTCTGTCTCTAGATCCGCTGGTGAATCCAGCAACGTCTAGTCCCAGGTCATTTAACACTTGCCAGGTGGTGTTAGCTGAGTGCTCCCCAAAGTCATTCATGTGATTATTGGCGACGTTAATAACATTGAACCCTGCCGATCTATAATCAAGAGCTTAGATAATTAAACCAACAATCCGCGCGACAGGCCCGTTAGCACAGAAAAAAATCAAAAACAAAGGGCAACCGAGTTTCTCGAACTTCTGCCGAGGTTTTGGGAAATTTTCCTTTAAGAAGAAAGATACTTACAGACCTTCCAAATAAAGTACGGTAGTTTTCGCAACGTTGTGAAATATGATGCGTGCAATTGGAATAATTGAATCATTTCTTAACTACAATATTTGCTAAACTTAAACTGAATGGATGTATACATACTTCAATGCTTGTCCTGCCTCTTGCTTGGCTCTCAGGAATATTCCAGTCGCAGTTTTATCGTGATACTCAGCTTTCTCATCAGATGGATATAGTATCGGGGATTCTAAGTTGCCCATAGCAATGTCCGAGGCACAAAGGTACGGTTCCATACTTCTTAACGTGTCTTCATAAGTGTACATGCCGTTCTGAACAAAATGGTTAACAGGACCGGAAAAGCTGATATCTCCTACGAAAGCAATGCTCACGTTCCCATGGTTACCTGTTTAAAATGCAACGAGGATAATTTAATAAAATAGACCTCTCTCGACCTCCATGTAAAACTAGTACCAGAGTCCGGGGGCGGGACTCCCAATATTTTAGACGGGGGTGCTCGTCGGGAAAATTGATTTTGACCCTATAAGGGATAGCAAAATGGATGTGGCAAACAGCAAATTTACCCCTAAAAGAAAGCAAATTTGGCGTGGCGACCGCCGAATTTACCCCTAAAAGACAGCAAATTTGGCAGGTAAAAAAAAAACAAATAAAAGCGAATTTTAAGTCTTTTAGGGTTTTCAACTTGTAAATATCGGTTCTGGTGTCAGTACCATTATATTTCTGGGCAAGGATTGGTCTGAGACTCCCTAAGGGATAGGGCTGATTTTAAACACCCCTAAGAGATAGCACGTCTGTCAATTTTATACCCTAAGGGATAGGACGAGCACCCCCGTCTGAAAATATGGGGAGTCCCCCCCGGGACCAGAGTTCTATCTCAACTTCAGAAGTGGAATTCCAGCAATGGCCTATATGAAGGTTTGAAATACCTAGGGGGACGTGGGGGTGGGGTCTTCCATGCTTACCATTCTCTGCTGAGGCGAGGCATGCAGCAAACAGTACAACGGCCACAGCTTTTGCCATCCTAAGCCAACACAAGACTCTTTTAGAAACCAGATAGGCCACTTAGACCACAATCCAGTTTAATTGATGTTTATTTATTTTATTTATTTTTCCTTTTCTGTTAGACTTATTGACGGACCATTTGATACTTGTTGGGGGGGGGGGGGGTGTGGCTGAAAAAAAAATTCGAGCAAGCCTCTGAGCTAGAAAAAAAATATCGCGCAAGCAAAGCTGGTGGCGAAAAAAAATCGAGCAAACTCACTTTAAAACTCTCTCCTGATTTACCGTTTTAAGGGAACCTGATGTCTTTATAAATAGAGGGATTTTTTGGTCAGCTCACGGCGCGCTTCGCGCGCATTGAGAAACATTACAAAGCAAACTTCTCAGTTGTCAGCCCTCGATCGTAAACCCGAACTGATTCAGATGCTTAAGCATACCGATTTCGAGAAATGCTAATAATATAACAGGAAAGCATGAAATCAAAGTTTATTGAAGTGATCAATATTGTCGTTTTGAGGGCGAAATAATTTCAGTGATGTGTCGAACCAAAAAAGAAATATCAGGAAAAAAATATCGATCACAGTCACGTTCTAGGGAAAAAAAATCGAGCAGCAAAACCTGACGCGAAAAAAATATCGAGCCCAAAAAAATTAGCCACTCCCCCATCAAATATCAAATGGTCCGTCCCTTAGTTTTGTATATATATTTATTATAAAATAGACACGAGTGATTTACTGGGAAATACGCCACTCGTAGATCTCATACGAAGCTACATCCGGGTCCTGAGTGACATATTTTCCATATCCTCACTAGTGAGGACATCGGTCAAGCAAAACAAAAGTGCTTGGAGATCAATTTGGAATATTTTTTTCTGGTTTGTCTATATAATAAAAAGACAATTACACGGTGGCTTGAAGATATGAGTTTTATTTTCTCGTGTCATAAACAAATAAAAAAGAAGTAAGCGTGAAGAGACGAGAACACGCCAGGATACGAAAGGAATATGCGAGTTTTTGGTCCAATAAAAGAGAAAAATTGGGACATTTTTCATTAACAATAAATTACAATAAATTGCATCAAATCGTTGCCTTGAGAATAAGTGTTATTTATAGGTGTTGGTAGCCTAGTCCCTTGGCGTTCGGGGTGGGCTTCCTCAGTGTGCTCGGAGATAAACCGCGAGGAGG
Source organism: Scolanthus callimorphus (assembly GCA_033964015.1). NCBI lineage: Eukaryota > Metazoa > Cnidaria > Anthozoa > Actiniaria > Edwardsiidae > Scolanthus > Scolanthus callimorphus. Next base: position 30,162,847 of record CM066912.1, on the reverse strand, counting down.
CGCGAGCACTGGGCCGAACACGCCCCACACAGAAGGTCTAGTGAAATTCGCCAAAATTACCCCGAATTAGCGAAGCCTTCCCCGCCTCAAATACACTTCGAAACGTCGAAAATTAACACATTTTTAACTAAGTGAACCAAAAGCAAAACAAGCATCTTTAAATGTATTCTATTTGCCATTGTTTGCTATTTGTGAAAGGTTTTGGCATGGCACCCGCCATCTTGGATTTGGCGAATTTCACAAGGCGTTCGTCACACATGTTTTACTAACCACAGGAAGCCCACCCAGAACGCCGGGGCCTAGACTGAGGTGTTGGGAGTGAAAAAGTTCACTTAACTCACCAAACAATTTCTATGTCAATTAAAAAACGGCTCAAAAAAACTTGACAAACAATTTCTAGAAGCATGAGATCAGTTTGCAAATGTTGTACACAGTGTTAGGGTCAGACACATTATGCCGGCATAATTTGAGCATAATGGCATAGTCAGAGCATCGAGCATAATGCTGGCATAATGGCCGAATTTTCAACATAATTTTAGAGCATAATGCTACAAACTTAATATTTTCCCTATTTTCAATGAAAATGTAATAAAAAATATCGAATTTGGCTTTGAATTTGACTCTGCCTGATTATTCTGGTCTTTCTAAGTCTTGGTTCTTGGCCAAGAGGCTTGGTTAATTCTTCTAGACATGTTAGATCACCGGCCTTTCGCCTTTTGTGAGTTAAAAAAGTAAAAATGCTGCGTTTTAAGCTTTGAGGACTCGTTTGGGTGGGGTCAAAGGATAAATTTTTACCAGCATCACACGAGCATAATGGTCCGACACGAGCATCATTTTCGGCATAATGGGAAGGTTTTTAGGGTGACGCTGAGCATAATGTGTCTGAGCATAATGTGTCTGACCCTACACAGTGTATTACAAAAATGGCAGTCATTACAAATGTGTCATAATGTCATTACACATGCAGCAGTTATCACAATTTTAATTGTGATAATTTTAATTGTGATAATTAAAATGTGGCAGGTTATTACAAATGTGGCACCATGGTATTACAAATCTGGCCTCAACACTCTCTCGAGGCTTTTCGGTGATGTTTTGTAGTGGATTTAATTGACATTGAGATGTTTTTTTTGGGAAGAAGAAAGTTATAAATATCAACAGGGTAGAAAATAAAGTCAAAATGTTGGGAATCAATTTATTAAAATAGCATAACAAACAAAGTTACCGACCCGAATTGTCGAGTGTTTTCGAGAAACGGGTCACAGGGTACAGAAGTGCAAGTTATAAGTTACAAGTCTTATTTCCTACAAACAGTGGCGAGGAAACTACAAAGTACAAGAAAAAAATTCCATTTAGAATACATGCATTAAAACTGAAAACTGTCTGAAATTTGACGATCAAACTTCAAAGCAAACGACAAAGTAGAAGAACATGGAGTCAGACCTTACCTCCTTGTCAGAACGGATAGCGTCGATAGTTCAAATGAAAACCGTCAGTTTACCAATATTGGGTAGAACAAAACTTTCGGTTGAGTCTAGCCACATAGAATTCCTTACCGGGTCAGGAAACTTGACACGCGTCGCAAATACACACAGGACGACCTGCCACTGAAAGAAAGGGCTGTGACTGGTGCCCCTACCCCCTGTAGTGACAGAGAAGTATGAAATACGAATTTCTGCAGAAACCCATCCATGGGAAAGGCTGATTTTCCCGTGGTAGAAGAATAGGAAGTGTTGGGATTTCCCATGGCTATCCATGTGAATAATTCCGAACACTTCCCATGCGTGCGCCCGGGCAAATTCAGCTTTTCCCATGGATGGGTTTCTGCAGGAATTCCCTGGTGTGAACAAAGGCGCTGTGTCTATTTTACTTCAAATTCTTTGCAGCGTCAAATTTTACTTGTTCTAAATTCGATGCTGCCTACCGTATTACTGTATTCGACGTTTTAAACCGCGTATTCTTATTCACGCGCGATTGTGTTCCAATGACACAGACTTTGCAATTAGAATCAAATTACTTGGTTTCGATACGTAACAGGGGTTGACTTGGAAACTGTATCGGATTTGTGCGCGCGCATTGCGACAAACGATTCCAGATACAAGAGAGGAATTTAACGGCCGTCATAGAGAGTTCAAAATGGTCTTAATTTACAAATCGAAGATTAAACCGTGGAGTGAAGCCAAGCAGGATATAGAAAATAAACTAGAAAGTCCAAAGGAGCCACTGACAATAACAGTCCCATATGGATTACAATTGCAAGACTGTTTATCAAATCCGGAAGTGCTCAGGCTTGCGATTCACGTGTGTCTGGATCCGCCGGAAGCAATTTTGTTTCTCATCATGGAGTTGGATTAAACAACGAGATACACGTATGGAGCACTACTAAGGACAAAAAGAAAAGTGAACTCGAAAAGACCATCAAGTGTGTCAAGACGACGTTACAGATTCAGAAGCTTATTTTTGCTTTCAAGAGATGGGTGTTTATTGCTTTTGTAGTGACTTAACATTGAAAGTTTTAACTGCGCAGTTTGGGGTTATGTCTTCCAAGTTCACCGGTAATGTAAATGTAAATGTAAATGATTTATTTTAAGTCGATAACGTGGGAAGTAGTCACCAAATCTCCCGAGCTAGAAGCTCATGTATGAAATGCTCGACTATGTTTGTATGAGTGTGAGCCCTATACACTGGGGATGGTCACTCCCGCATCCCGTGGTTCTTTAACGTCCCTCTGGTTCCGGTTAGTGTAGTGTATGTGAGAGACGGGACCTACGGTTTAACGTCCTTATCCGGTAAGGCGTACGAGAACGTTTTTTTCAGTCTAGTCGCCACGGGGGTGATTTCCATATACTCGTATCGGTCATCCAAGTCGTACGAAATGTTTTTCAGATTTAAAATGCGAATTTGCGCGCTATACGTATTAAAATTATTATTATTAATTTCATACGAATGGGACGATCACATTGAAATACTAATAATAGGATGCGATTGCCTTCATGCAACTCAATCATTCTACAATCGTTGTCTGAGAAAGAATCGATTCAGCCTGGTTCCATATGGTCGTATCACTCGTATTACAAATTTTCATACGACTCTAACGACCAGTGGGAAAACACGCACGCGCAACTGGGACGAACTGATACGACTCCAATTGATCTCGGACGATCGTGAAACGATCCAGTCGTCCAGGTTGTATCGCATCAACCTCGTCCCCAGGGTCTTGTGGGTAATTTTCAAGATGGCGGTTGGTCGAGCACAAGACCCTAGGGGAGGCTGAGTCACATGACCGTTTCGAAACAAAGGACAACCTCGTTCTCGTGTCGTTAAACAGTTGTCATGTGACTCAGCCTTCCCCAGGGAATATTTTATATTTTGACGCGATGCGACCGCGTTTTTAAGAGAAAATCCATTATCGAGCAATTTCAGGCTTTGGTGGACATAATCTTGTACCAGAGTAATATCAAAGATATTCAAATTCTGTTTGCATTTTCTTAAAGCTAGTGATGTTACTCATTAACTGTAGTAACAGAAAAACCATTTTCCCATTCGAGCCTGTAAAAATAATTTTCAAAGCTGAAAAACGTAGGGCAAACACAAGAAAAAAATTGTTGTCAATTTCATTTCCCTACCATTTCCCAGAGTTTGATGTTATTAGAAACGGATTCTTTTCACTCAAAGAAGTTTGCAATACAATGCCAATGATCTTGGTACAATATTTTTGTCCACTGCTTACTCGAACTGCTGGCGGATTCCTTCTTAACAACTTCTGTAAAATGTAGAAAGTATTTATTCTTTTGCTTGTTTTTGTTGGAGTCACTTTAAATGACTCCCTTTTTCGTCTAATCATTTCTCCCATTTGCTTATTTTTTTTTTGGAACTCCCTTTTTTCGTCTCATCATTTCTCCCATTTCGTCTAATCATTTCTCCTATTTGCTTCTTTTCACAGGACAGACGGTCTTATGTATGATTTTTAACGAAAAGACGGATGAGCTGGTCACAGGCATCGCGGGCGCGATCATGACATGGAAATTTCCAATCAAGCAAACTGACCCTCTCCTCCCCGGAAGGGTGATCAATTGCATGTTTGGGCCTGAGGACTGGGTTTTCTCATTAAAATATGATTCACCCTCGGGACAGATTATAGCAATATCACATGAGAGAATTGCTATCGTCGAAGAAGAAAATTATGATATGAGATTTGTTTTCAGAAGAAGAACAATTTTGCGTTCACTACGTGTGTGTTTTATCACCCTACTAACTATTTTATAACTGGGGACAAGAATGGTAGCATTAGAGCGTGGAGTACAAGTCTCGCAAGTTTTCCGTTGGTGACACAGTTCCTGGGTAAGTAATAAAATTATCAAAGGGAGGCTGTCATGATACGCGCATGCTCCAGGAACAATCACTGAGCAAAACTATATTTACTAGACCATCCTATTAGAAAACTATTGAAGAATATGTAAAACGTAAACGTTTGGTCGGATGGATCGAGAAATAGCGAGATTAAAACGGATTGTTTTCGTGGTTTTTAACCTTCGCTGACCATCGTTACGGGACGATACTAGTCTTTGCTTTGAGATGCGCAGTTGCGTGACAGCCTCACTTTAATGTGAGCGCTTGACACAAACTGCAACCTACTTCCCATTCTCGACCCACATATGCGCATGCATGTGATTTGATACAGATGCGTGTGATGCGTGTGTCATTCTCGTACCCAGAGCTCCCCGGCTCGTTCACACCTCGCAGGGGAGGCTCTTGGGACATCCATTTGAGGACTTTTGCTGATTGTCTGGTTTTGAACGTTGGTGCATGCGCAGAAAGATCTTTCTCTCAACGGCTCTGTATCAAATCCCGCGCATGCGTCAGTGGCTGTCACCAGAGCCTCCCCCGCGAGGAGACGAGCCGGGGAGCTCGGGGTAAGAGAATGAGAGCCCTTGAGAGAAACAACTTGGTTGCCACTTTTGTTCCTCGTCCAAAGGACTAGGTCGAGATTTTTAAAATCTACAGGTTGCCCGCGCCCGCGCAGGTTTCGCAAAACGACTGCAGCAATTTGTTAAAAAAAATTATTCATATGTTTTAGGACACTGTGCTTCCATAACGAATCTACTGGTCCATTCCCATGAGCCCTTACTGGTATCAAGTTCCGACGACAAGACCATCCGAATCTGGAACTTTGATACATTCACTCAGACCTACCGACTCCAAACAGGAGAAGACATCATCGAAATGAATCTCATCAACTCAAATCAGCTGTTCTATTATTCCAAACATAACTTGAAGGTCTGGCACCTTAACTTGTTCCATAGTTTGTTTACAGTACTGAGCTCTAGAATCGAGCGGTGTTTTCGGGTTCAAACGCCTGGATATCCAGCTAGAATACTAGTACATGCTGTGGACGGCGGGATAAGGTAGGGCTCTACTAAGTAGATTTCCTGTTATCAAGGGCCGAGAGTTTTGTAACTTGTTAAGTTGCCCAAATTTCTTTAAAAATCGCCACATTTTAGTAGCTTTTGTCCACATCGGAAAATTCACGTGCAACTGCAAATTGAGCTACGTTTTTCTGTAATCCCCAAAAAATATATCTATATTGATTGGAAGAACAGGGACTTTGACTGACACGCCAAATTTAGCTAAGCACGTGTCCCGAAGATTTACCGAACGAGTTACCAAGTCTAAACCATTGCAACCGGACTTGTTCGAAGGCTTTCGGGGTAGCCGAAGACTGCCAAATATTTCCAAGTTTCAGAACAAATTATGGAAGTTGCTCTATTATCCTCCGCATCAGCCGATGGAAAATTTATGGGTGTTTTCTTCGACTTTTGCTATTGCGGCTGACACAAGCTCTTTAATGTCGAAGAGCCGAACCCCAACTAATTTGTCCCTGTTTACAAACAAACGTTGTTTGCTCCTTTAATAGGTTAATATCTCCTATTCACGGTTACGAGTTAACAATGATGCTACCCATCACCACTCTAAGCACCAATATTGTCGACTGTGCGCATGACAGAAGAAAGGAAAAGCTGTACCTAGTACTGGGGACTCGTCAAGTGCTGGTGTTTGAGAGTGATAATAACCCTTGCTGGTAAGATAGTTTATTATTATTACTAAAATCTGAATTTCCCATGTAGAAGATTTATAGGAAAGTGTTCCGATTTCCCAAGGCTGTCCATGTGAATTTCGAACACTTCCCAGGCGTGTCCCTTGGGAAATTCGGATTTTCCCATGGATGAGTTTCTGTCGAAATTCTCTGTGAATCAGATTTTCAAAAGTACAAGAGAGTTGTATTGGAAAAAAGTTGTTAATCGAGTTTGTGATTTAAATTCTTCCCCACAGTGCTCAGCAGCTATGGAGTGCCGAATGCCCGGATGAAGGCGTGTGTAGCATTGCATTACTTAATGCCGAACAAGCTCTTCCAGAAGACGACCTTGACCTTGAGTGTGGATTATTGTTTGCTGGGCACTACAATGGACAGATTTCGCTACTTGATGGTACAGGTAAGGCTTGGACAGACATTCGATTCACCCAGGGTCCAGGCGCGCAAATATTCCTGACCTATCTCTTTTTAGAATAGAGTTGCAAGGTTAATCGGATGAATTGCGTCATCATCATCTTTATTAAAACTATACAATATACACGCCAAGGTCTCCTCTCAAAACTATATCCTCGTTTTTATACCCCTACCGCAGAGCAGAAATTAGTCATCAATTGGTGGCAATCGAAGCGGTATTTGTAATAATCATGAAAAGGTTACAAACATTGTGGCACAACATTCATCGAAATTTTGCACCTGGGTAGCCATACTGAAATGCGTACCCTCTCAGCGACCAAACAAGCCGTTGAGAAGGTAGCCAGGATTTGAGAAGGTAGCCAGGATTCGAGAAAGGGAAGGGAGGGGAGGGGAGGGGAGGGGGCGGCGTCACATATGTATAAATGTATGGTGGTCCTTTCCAGCATTCCTATTTTTTTTCTTCATGTTTACTCTACAATAATGGTAGATCAATCTACTATTTCGCAGTCGTGCTGTCTCATAAGATGCTTCATCAAGCAAAGTAGATCTCGTGATAATTCGTTCTTTACCAACAGGCGTACATATGAAAGACAACGTCCAGGCTCATCAAGGCCAAGTTATATTCTTAGGCTCCTCCTGCGGTCAGAGCCAATTAAATGACAGTATTGGTGCACGTGATCACCTCGTGTCGCTGGGCACTGATCGCGTGATACGCATATGGCAAGTGCGTCACACGAGAGCGCAACTTATTGGAATCGAGCCAAGGTCGAAGGTGAAGTTATTGCAGTTACCAGTAGAACTTACCATGGTTGGTAATACGATTTGTATGGCGATGGAGGATCACAAAGTGATCATGTGCAGGTAGAGTTCATTAGGGTACTTTGTACAATGGTACTTTTTAGGAGCCCGAACTTGTCAGAAGAGGTGGTGGGTGGTGGGACAAAGTACCCTCTCCACCCCCCTAAATCGGATCCTCTAGAGTACCATTGTCTTGACCTCTCCCCTTAATTGATACTAAATACAACCACTATAACAAGGGGGTGCTCGAATGGTCAAAGCCGTTCACGTCGCTTCCAGGATCCCATTCCTGGACTTCCTGTGTCATCCTCTAAATGACTGGGTTCCATAATGACACAAAGCTTCACCTCGACTCTCGTGACGGCGATCTTTAGGACCGTTGCTCATTGGCTGATTTTGAACGTTGGGGCATGCGCAGAGGTTCTTTTCCTTCAGAGGTCTTGTATCCATTCTCGTACCCAGAGCTCCCCGGCTCGTCTCCTCAGAGGAAATTAAGGCTCTGGTATCATCCCTCCGAGGTCTTCGTTGATTGGCTGAATGATGCGCATGCGTACATATAACTTTCTTGCTTTAGGAAAAACGTATCTGTACGTCAAAATAACATTGGCATTCGTTTCATTGTCTTCTTTTCAACTTATGCCATCGAATTGAGCGCTCTAAAAGTTTTTTTTGAGGTTTACACACCACCATTTTCTTTTACACTTAAACGCGACGCTCCAACACTCGCGTCATCACTAAACGCAAGTCTGACTTACTTCGCCTTCTGATGGTTTGTTGTTGAATGGCTTCCACCTGGTGATTGGCTCATAGTGGTTTTGTATTGTTCGATACTCATCTAAAATCTGCTCTAACCTAGTATTTTATACCAAGGGTCCAGGTTGAGATCACTAAAGCCTTCAATACAAACAAGTGCTTTGAGTTCCTTATGCACGGTAAGGACGAGGGACACAGCGCGACCATTAATGGGGTAAGTCTGCTTTTTTTCTAAGATTAAACCGACGATTACACATGCATAGACTGAAAGCTAAGAGTAAATTTGATTATTTTATCGCGTACAGTTTGTTTTCTAACAAAATTAAATGGCAATCACAATCAGCGTGCAATGGCAATGACAATGACGGTCAAAGTAACAATGACATCGGCAATAGCAATGACAATGACAACGGCAAAAACAATGTCAGGATGACAATGACAATGAGACTCAAGCACATTAAGGCGTGGGATTCTAAATGGGCTTGGGGCTGGTCCCCCAAAACGCAAAATTTGCCTTAAATTGCTTTAATCTATTTAAGGCAAGCTAATTTTTGGTACAGTGATAAAAGTCGACGAACTTAACATTTTGGTGATTTTTTTTAGTATGGAGTGACGTCACAAGGCATGTCACGTGACTAAACAGTAAATTGCCTTTCCGGTGATGGAGAAAACATCTAACTATACAATGTTGGTGGAAATGGATAGGCCTCAGCAATAGAAATATCGTACTGTTTTGGCTGCTGGGCTATCATTTACCGTTAACGAGATATAAGGGTCGGAATGAGGTCACGTGACCTAATCAAGATATCAGCTCCTTAAAACACCTTAAAGGAGAAACTTTTTCCACCAGCTAAGACACCACTATATAGAACCCAAAGAGAGGAATGTTATTAGCTATTAAGTTTTCAAAAAGGAGTGAAACTCACCACCGGAGAAATTATTAAACTTTGAAAAGTGAAAATGTCACGTGACTGGCCACGTGACCAGTATATTAGGTCAAATTCTATACTAAAACATTTCACTCGATGAATGTTAACTATCCTGAAAATTTCATGCCCCAACATTAATGATTAGCAAAGATATTTGAAAGTTTGTAATTTCCTCGATTTTCTGGGCTGACCCAGGCCTTAATACACTTGAGGAATGGCAATGACCAAAACAATGTCATGATGACAATGACGGTCACAGTAACAATGACATCGGCAATAGCAATGACAATGACAGAAACAATGTCAGGATGACAATGACAATGAGAATGGCAATGATCAAAACAATGACAGGATGACAATGACAAAAACAATGACAGGATGACAATAACAGAAGCAATGACAGGATGACAATGACAATGAGAATGGCAATGATCAAAACAATGACAGGATGACAATGACAAAAACAATGTCAGAATGACAATGACAGAAACAATGTCAGGATGACAATGACAATGAGAATGGCAATGATCAAAATAATGACAGGATGACAATGACAAAAGCAATGTCAGGATGACAATGACAAAAACAATGTCAGGATGACAATGAAAGAAACAATGTCAGGATCACAATGACAAAAGCAATGACAGGATCACAATGACAAAAACAATGTCAGGATGACAATAAATAAAACAAAACTTTGTTTTAACTCGAATTTATAGGATAGCTTGTAACAGTTGATGTACAGCCATTACAGCTAATTTCTCCGAGTATTATACATAAACAACACATTTAAGAACCCAACTGGCCGGGAGGCAAACCATTCGGCTATGTACAAAGAATGGTCGAGGAGTCAGAGCGGGGTCTCGAACTCGGGTCACCGGATTACGAGGACGACGCTCTGACCACTCGGCCACTCTGCCTCCCCCAATGACAAAAACAATGTCAGGTTGACAATGACATTGAGAATGGCAATGATCAAAACAATGACAGGATGACAATAACAGAAAAATGACAGGATGATAATGACAATGACAGGATAACAATGACAATGACACTAGAAACAATGACAGGATGACAATGAAAATGGCAATGACAAAAACAATGACAGGATGACAAGTCCAAGTCACAATGACCAAATGGCAGTCACAATAACAATGACAGTTGCAGTGAGAATGCGACAATGGCAGTGAGAATGCCAACGGCCACACGACAATGAGATGAAGTGTCACAGTACAGGTTTGATCCTACTTGATGTATTGAATCATTAACTTAAAATGCAGTCCTGAATGGCGCTACCTTCAACAGCCTTAGAATGACACCAATCTTCCTTCTTTTCATAGTTATCAAGCTGCCCTGCCTTGAAGCTTTTCGCTACTTCAAGCGAGGACATGTCTATCAAACTCTGGGACTTCGACAACCATCTCATACGGGAACTTAACTTCGACGAGACTCTCTGCGGAGTGTGTTTCGCGAACCCGCGAGGGGACCTTCTTGTGGGATTTCAGTCCCATATAAGTCTAGTAACACTATGTAATTACCTACCAGGGCCCTATTTAGAGAGGGTCTCAGCCATGATGTTCGAAGATGAACCTGTAGAAAAGCATGTCCAGTTTGATGACCATATACAGTTTTGGTACAATCCTGATCGTGTCCCTACAGTGCCCTTGGACCTCGAGAAAAGACGGCCCTTGCTTCCACCAGAGACCCCAGTGTGTCCATGGGAAGAGGTGAGTCAAAAAGAGTGCTAAAATGATCCCTCTAAAAAGTCCTCAACTTGGATCTCCACACTTCCTCATAGGAATCTGAGTCAGGAGAAGACGAATCCGCTTTCACAAAACCGGAAGACGACGGGCTCAACTGGCTACGAAGGGCTTCACGACGCATGTCTATGATGTCACGTGGTGCTTCAATGCTATCGCGCATGTCCATGGCGCATGGCGCTGAGTTGGACAGCAGGCGCTCAAGTGTTGCGGGACAAGCCAGCAGTTTATTCGACTCAGTGGTTAAAAGTTCTTTGTCACAAATGGACAGACAGGTAACGGAGCATATAACGAGCACCAACTTCTAAATGCGTTTAAACGGATTACTTTGCTATTTCCAGCCGTTTATATTGTTTTGTAAATATAAGGAGAAAACATATATATCCGCTCGTTTTTTGTGTCAATTTTCCCCAGAGAAAATACGTTTTTTTTCTAGTGTTATTGTCCGCCAGCCAGCACAAATATATCAAACGCCGTATGATAGTTTGAAAACTGTTTGTGAACGATCAATTTTCTCAGTAAAATCACGGTAACGGCTAAAAAGAATCCGCAAACAATTGCAGTACAGGAAGCGATATGTTTTGATATCTGCATGCTTTCTTTTTCAGCGGTCAATTTCTCAAGTAAGTCATCACATGGACGATATCTTAGCCAATCAAAAAGAGCCTAGCGAGTCACGTGAAGATGAAGAAGCATTGTATCGACCCCCCCTCTACTGGCCATGTGCACCCGATTGCCAAATCCCCAACTCAGTCATAAGGCAACTCGTCAAGGTCCGGAAACCACCCGCCTATCTCATACCCAAGCTGATTCGACCGGTAAAGGAGAAGAAGAAAAGGAAGAAAGAAAAAGCGGAGGATCCATTTGAAGCTATAAAGAAAAGTAAGATGACAGTCCATTCAAATCTGTGCTATTTTTTAATGTGTCTGAACGAGAAACTTATCTGATTGGCTGATATTCCCCGCGTTTTTTTAGAGGTGCCCGCCCGGGCAGCATAGACAGACCAAAACGCCTAACAGTTGCTAAGCTAAGAATTTGGAGAAGATTACGAAGAAAACTTTCCATTGCTTTTCTTTGAAAAAGTGTGATAAATCAAGGGTTGCTTCTTTTGCTTAAGTGATGAGTCTATATCAAAGTGCCAGTTCGTACACGATTAAATAGCGCCTGTGTTCTTTTAACCAGTCGATCTCTGATTGGCACATTATTAACAGTGGATGAGGTCAGTGTGAACAGCGCTATAACGTGTGATTTACTGGTATGCCATGTGATTACGATTTAGGAACTCCTTTCCTTCGTTCCATCCGTCCATCCCACAATAGAACAATGGCACAAAAAACGGGCAATACAAAACAGGGCCTAAATCGACTGGTATATGCCTATGCTTCGTCTGAATCTCACAGGTGCTCGCCGTAAAATGATGCTGATGCAGCCATATAAAAAGACCAAGAAACGCGAAACGCCCAAGAGACGAGAAAGCAAGGATGAAGGCGAGGCAAAACCTCGTAAATCCCTGCCTACTCCGACCTTCTCCTCCAGATTGGCCGAGTTACGGGCGAGGCGGCGTACACTCCCTGCTGGGTATGACCTATTTTGAGCATTCTAGCCTTGTTGATTCGGCATTTCAAGTCATAAGAAAGTGCTGTCGTTTTTATACAAATCCGCGCGGCTGCCGGTGGTATTCCCCTCGGCTCGGGGAACAAAAACAAAATGGCGACCAAGGGAACGATGTTTCTCGAGTATCTGCAAGTTTTGGTCAATTTTCCTATGCTTTTTTCGCTAATAGTTACAGACCTTCTAAATAAGGTAAAGGGTAATTTCCTGATGGCAGTTTTGCAACATCGGCGATTCGAGTTTTTGGCGAACATAACTGTAACCATAGTTAATTCTCGCGGGATTTGAAATCTAAAATTTAAAAATAGATTCATCTACTCGTGCTTCGGATGCCAACCAGAAAGTGATTGAGACTCCTGTTGATTGACGTCTTGCGTTGGTTGTCTGTGTTTTTCAAAACTCTTCGCTCAGGCCCTTTATCCAAGAAACGACGTTGTAAAAATCTTATTTGGAAGGTCTGTAAGTACGTTTCCTCATATCTTAGCGAAAAAAAGCAGGAAAAATTACCAAAACTTGCAGATACTCGAGAAACATTGGTCGCCATTTTGGTTTTGTTCCCCGCCGAGGGGCCTGAGTCGAGATTTGAACACCACAGGCAGCCCGCGCGGATTTGCCATAAAAACGACAGCACTTTCTTGATATGTAAAATGGCGACCAAGACTGAGAAAGATGTTTCTCGAGTTGCAAGTTTGGTAAAGGAACCGAGAAATCCTTAGCGATCTTTGATTCAGCCCTTTCCGATTAGGAGAGGCGATGTTTTCATTTTAATCTTGGCACAAGCTTCCAGACTGTCTTCTCCCATTCTTAAAATAAAAAAAATTAAACCTGTTTATTGCACTTCACTTCAGGCAAGCCATTTTTGAAGAAGCTTCTGGTGGGGAGGAAGATGAAGAGGAAGAAGAAGAAGAGGAAGAGGAAAAACTAGAACTGGAACTGGAATGGACTACGGAGAGCGGGACGAGGACTATGTGCCGTCTCCAGAGTACGATTCTAGATCTCCTGTAGAACCGGAACCGGAAATGAAAGAAACAGAAGAACCGGAAGAAGATCAGCAGATCAGGATACCTGTGGTAAGGATGCGCCTGCGTTATATTATTAGTAAACCATCTGTACTCTGGCGACATTCGACGGCGCTCGACTGGCAACATTCGCGCGTTTCGGATTTACGCCAAAATAAGAGACTGCGAACTACATACAACTAGCAGTATAAAATATTCGAGGAGAAACCTTGATCATCAAGTAGCCAAACAAACATTGATGAAACAGCCAACCAGAGCACAAAATTCGCGAACTTGAATGACAACAGCCAATCAGAACACAGAATCCGCGCAGTAATCTCCACTCTCTCATAACTCCCTGGTTTTCTACACTTATTGTCTGTCATGATTTTGTTCTCTACAGTTGACATTCAGACCACGTCCTCTTGAAGGACCCGAAATTCTCCAGAAAGTTGTGCAAAAGAAGTGGTACCCCCGTACGATGGGAGGGGTTCTGAAAGTAGACGAAGTCGTAAATGACATCGGAGGCGTGATGATTCGCTGTGATTCGGAGGTTTTCACAGAAGTGTGCAATGATTTGGTTACAATCGAAAGGCATGTATGAAAGTCAATGCGAATCTGGATCCCTTGATCCCATGACGGGGGATCCGATGAAGCTTCATATACCCTTCATATATTTACGCCATCTCGAGCTACAATGCGGGACAAACTTGTTGTCGCGTATGTTTTTCAGTAAACAGGGGTTCTATGTACCACTCCGGTCCCCCCCCCATCTTTTTGTTTGCCACGCGCTTTCTTCCTCGCAATTTGAGCACTGCTATCTCCAACATTGTAATGGGTGAAGGGGATTTCCAGTGATTTTGTCTTAGGAAGAAACACAATTTACTAGTGATGGGTGACCAAAAATCGGCTATTTTTGATGTACGCGACAACTAATTTTGTCCGGCATTGTAGCTTGCATATCAAACAATCCCCGATAAAAGTACCTCATGGCCATATCAAGATAAGTGTATCGTTTTTGTCAATGCCGACCCGTGCGTGACGCAGGCTACTGTGTAGGTATTTCCGGGTACCTGGGAGCCAAAACAAAGATAGTGGCCTACACCCAAGTTTTGATGAACTTTTTGACAATTTGGTTAGAAATAAGCCAGGAAAGCATCTGGAGTTCCAAATATGTTAAGAAGAAATTTCCATATAAAGAAATTTTAGAAAACGACACATTTCAACGGGAACTACCTTGATATGCAATATAAATCATCAAGAGTGGATTAACAAGAGTTATAATCTTTCCCTACTGTATTTGTCCACATCACAGTCAGAAAAGTGTCTATTTTTAGATTTGAGTTTCGCGCACGAAAGTATTCGAATGCTCAGGCTCGAATGCTCGTATACCCAATACACAACAAAATAGAGAATATCCTACCTTATCTTTGCGATTTTAACGGTTTTTCCATTGATCTGCGATTTACTTTTAGGCTGGATCTCACAACTGTTCGCGTGGCGAGAAAGTGGGAACCCTGTGGATGACGAATTTTCGCGGGCATCCTAGTTCTAAAAATAGACACTTTTCTGACTGTGATTCAGGCGTACATAGTAAATATGGAAACTCTTGGTAATCCACTCTTGAAATCATTTGGAATCATTAATCTTATAAGGAGGTGTTAAAAGATCCTCTTTTGATAAAATTTCGGCAAAAGTAGCAAGAAAATGGTGAAAGTTCTCGATCTGTGCACCATTGACTTTTTGCTTGGTAAAATACCCACAGCTAACCCGCGTGCGACTCGACCCAGTCCCCCCAAGTGCACACGGCGAATAAAACGATGATTCATTAATATGGAGAAGTACTTTTTCAAGTAATGTTTTTATATTATTTTTCTTGCTAGTGATCTTGGTTTCCCAGCTGTACAGCGGTCTCTTGTCATGGACCTTCTGATTAAGAACACGTTCAACGAGAGCGCAACAATCCGACAGCAAGCAGTTAAGACACTGGCTAGACTGCGCGTGTCAACAAAAACTGCGGCGCTGGCCTTGATTCGCAGGCTCGTAGATTCTAGTGATGACGTCAGGGAAGAAACTAAAACGACGCTGGGAGAATTACACGGTACACGCAAACGCGTTCCTTATGTTTTACACATGATATTGAAAATGCGACATTCGTGTACAGCAGCGATTTGAAAAACTAGCGTTGTTGAAGGAACCACGCACGGCCATAGACCGCAAAATTGTATGGCTTGTTAGCTCCTGTTTGTAAGCCCTTTCCATACCGCGCTACAGAAACGACAAAAAATCCCCCCAAAACTCAGACTTGTTTCAATCGTCGATCTTTTTGCGCGTGTCCAATCTAATTGTTAATGTTTAATAGAGAATATTTTGTCTAAAAGAAGACGATTTTCTTGTGTTTTTTCTTTAGTTGTAAAGTAGAGAAAACCATTCTGCTGATTTAGAATTGCCGAGAAATTAAGATCGTGATACACACCTTACGTATTCCAGACCTTGTGCTCTTTGGACCAATGAATCTATCTCTGAATTGTAGATGTCTATGACCTGAATGACCTGTCAAACCTGTTGATGAAGCTCGGAGTCGTCAGCATGTACTTGCCCAGTCGGGATAACGCAATTTTGTCGGAACTATCGGAGCGCATTACGAGGGCAAAACGAAAGAATATCGATTACGAAGACATGCACAAATGGGATGAGCACGAGAGTCCGCCGACTAAAAAGCCGACCGCAAGGGTGAGGTTTATAAGCTGTATTGCATCATTCCATTGCCTGATTGAGCCGAAAGGGGATTAGGTGATGTGAACGCGCTATGATATAGCGCAAAGGCTCGTTCACACGGCGCGATTTCAGCTGCGATTTAAGGTGCGATTTCTGTGGCGATCCCACGGCGATGTCATATCGCGCGGTGTGAACGGCCGGCGATCTTATGGCGATTTCACTTGCGATGTCGCAGGCGTTTTGAACAGATTTAAATTCCACTGCGATACGGGTGCGATTTCTTCAGATCGCAAACAAACCGACAAATATCGCAGAGCCAATTCGCCGGTCGTTCACACCGCGCGATATGATGTTAACGATCGCCACGAAAATCGCACCTCAAATCGCAGCAAAGATCGCGCGTGTGAACGGCCATATGAATAAATGAGGAATGCTCCAGTCAAAATGGAAAAATATAATTTAGTTTGATTACGCATTACTTCATTAAATGCAGCTAGTTAATAGAAGCTTATAGATGCCTATATTTGTTCATAACGGGGCTCTGCTACGCGACGGAGAGCGTAAATAAAAATCTTCGACGCGTAGAGATCCGCCTACGGTGAAACCATCGTCGCCAGTAACGGGGCTCTGCTTATACGCCTGAGACGCGGTGAGCTCCACAAAACGCCTTTAAATCCTGTTTTTTCTCCAATCCAAGACACCCAGGTTTCATGCCAGCTATCGTAGACGCTCTCTCCCAGCTCGACGTCCTCCGAAGCTGTTCGACGAGGCATCACCGACGGATATCAACAAGTTTCACGATGAGCTGCTACATTCGACGCTCGGCTGCAAGCTGCTGCAGAAGCTGGACGCCATTAGTAGTCGAGTTGCAATGGATTTCGGGAGATCACCAACGAGTTCTGCTGAGCTAGAAGGCATCGCAGAGGGACTAGAGATTAAGGTATGAATTTCATATTACGACCTGACGATATTTATGAAGCTCTGCAAGCTCCGCTAGAATTATTTTCCCTACAAAAGAAAATAGAAAATAGAGAAAATAGAATCGCAGAGTTTACCATTGTGTTTATTTCAAAGTGTTCTGTCACAAGTGTATTTCAACATGACTTTAAGGAGGCTCGAAATAGTTTTTCGCGCGCGCTCTCGCTAGCAAAATTGAGCTCGCGCGCTTGCAATATCCATTGCATCTAATGGTTGGCGCATGCGCAATAGGCACTTGTGCAGATCGTGTTATCTTGTGACATGTTCACTGCGCGCGCAATTATAGAAAAACTTGACGGTGAATTTTTTTGAAATTTGAATATATTTTCAATCGTTGTAAATTTGAGCTGCTGACAATTTTGTTGACGCGTGCATGTTCCTACTGATAACTTTTTTTATTTTCAAGTAATAAAACTACTCTTTATCGCGCTCATCAATTGCGATTTTGAGAAACATTTACCGCGGATATTTCGAGATATCAATTTAAAAGTGAGAAAGTAGGGTATATTAAGAGGTGTCGCGCGTTGCTATGGATACTCTTTTCGTCACAAGCTGTGGTGCATTTGCACCACATACTCATCAGTATTATTATATCGGATGGTCAGATTGATTTGTAGAGCAAAAGGAAACAAACTGCAAATAACTTACTAGTGCACCATCACTGAAAAACTGTTTCAAGCCTCCTTAATAAAATGAAAACAGTGATCCCTATATTCTATTCCTTCGTCTAGAAAGAAAAAAACTGGATAACCTTATGTATTATATATTGAGAGTGTAACTTCCCAATAACACACACTTTTTTGATTGAAATAAGAGGTCGTAACGTTACCTCTATTTTGTTCTTGTTCAGGGAAGAAGAATCGGGAGTGTGAGCTGGAAGGTACGTTTGTCGTGTGCCCAAACGAGGGAAATTGGGAGGCCAAATCAACATGGCGTATAACCATAGTTAGTAGAGGAGAGTAACTATGGTAGAACTGTAGAGAGGGGAAAGAGGTGAAGCAGGCTAGAGATCACGAGGAAGGGAGAGACTCCTTGCTAAGGACTGGGCAAACTGGTTAGCAGTGTTGAGGCCTTGCGCGCAACAGAGCGCGAAAAGCGCGCGCAAGGGAGAGTTTCCAGATTAATAGTGTGTGGATGCTTGGATACACGTTTGTTGCAATTTTTGTCGCGCAAGTTGCAGCGATTTTTCTCGCAGGTACACGTCAACTCAAAATCACTAATGTAAACTAGGTGCAATTCTACGCGATCTGTCGCGTTTTTTGTCGCGTAATGTCCCGAAGATTTCCAACTTGATGCGATTTAAAGAGCAGAGAGCAAAAATCGCACGAAATTGTATCTCGTTAAATACACAAGAGAATTGGAATTGCAACTTGCGCGAGAAAAAATTGTCTCGCTGACGAATGCAACAAAAATCGCAAGTGTAAACTGGTCTTTAGAGAAACTGACAAACTCGGCGCGACCCTAGCTCGAGTAATAAAGCAATCCATCACTGAAAGAGGCTCCCTTCTAGGAGGATATTGTACTGGAATGGGGAACAAGAACGAGAACTAATGTTCGTCTTTTTTCGAAACTTTTTTCATTCACTTGTTTGAATCTTCAGAATTGGCGCACGACGCGTATCGCCACACAGAGCATGCGCTCTCGCCACCGGAGACTCCCAAAGCCCCGGCAAGTCCGGTAGCATTGCCTCATCTTATCGAGCGTCGGGCAAGTAGACTACAAAGCATGCTTGGAATAATAGGTATTGTCAGGAGTCAAGACTCCATCACTAAGAGTGTCAACCTTGTACTTGCGTTCTTGCCATTAGCGTCAAAAAGTGTCTATTTTCAGTAAAGCAAAGTAAAGTAAGGTGTTTAATATATAGCGCTTATCCTCACAGCACTAAGCGCTTTGCATTTATGGACTTCTCAAGCTTGGCCTCGTTGCGTGATCCATACATTGGCATAACGCTAGCCCGGTCGCAGCTAAAGGTCCCACATGGGTCTTTGCTGTGGTTTAAAGCACTTCGATTAAAGCACTTCGGGCAAAACCCCGTCTATGCCATTCAGGTGAGTCCTAACAAGGACGAAACAGCTGTCCATGGTTGCCGAACTGCTAGAGTTCCGTCTAGGCCAGACTTATGCCGATGTGTGTATAGTTAGTGTTCATTCTCACTCATCCTATAGAAACCAGGTTATAAACATGGGTGTGTGTTAGTATGGCGCGTTCTGTGACACAGAGGTTGGGCAAGCAACTTCCGACGGTCCTCGTGGTTCTTTAACGTCCCTCTTGTTCTGGTTAGTGTAGTGTATGTGAGAGACGGTACCTACGGTATAACGTCCTTATCCGTAAAGACCCTGAGTGTTGGTCCGGCCAGGATTTGAACCCTTAACCTCCCTCACATTATCTTGATTTTCAGCTGTGAAACGAAAGCCTGAAGCAGAAGACATAGCGGCAGCCGTGACGTCACACCTATCTTGCCCAGTGTGTCAATCGTATCCACGCGAACTGAACCTGAAGGTTAGTGACACGTGATCAGGAAACACACAGTTGCGTTTAGTTCAAAATATGATTGGTTGACAGACATGAGCGACCAATAAGAATGCAAAGGAAAAGCGCAAGTACAAACTCTTTTCTACACCCATCAAGTCACTCTTATGGATAGTGAACAGGGGCTCATAAATAGGGGCGTACCTCTCTAGTATTGCCCTATTGATAAGGCATTTGACAGACCCTGTTATTTAAAACGTTCAGACGAGATGCGGCACGTGAAGCACTTGATTGTTGTTCTCTGTAAATACATATATGCTGGGAGGTCCGGATCGTGAAATATCTTGACCGAGACCGTATTTCGAGGTCAGTATTTTCAGGGTCGAGGTCACGGTATTTCACGATCTGGACGACCCAAAGCCAGTAAATAATATTATTTTTTTGCTTCACTCAAACAGCATAAAAATTCACAGATATTAGCGCGTGCGCGATTTATCCGGACCGGGGTCCGGATCGTAGGACCGCTCGCGAGCCAATCAGAGCGCGCGATTTGATGGATACTGGACCCTGAAAAAATAAAACAGTGTAAATATATGTTACAGCCGCGGCATAGAAACAAAAGTAAATTCCAATCTAAAATATAAAACTAGGTCTGTCAAAATGCCATATCAATAATATATACCAGAGGAACGCCCCTACTTATGAGCCTCTGTAGTGAATACATTTTCTTTGAAGAATCTCCAAGAAAAGCAGCAACAGAAACAAAGTACAAAGTCCACGAGGCCCTTAAACTACCCACTGTCACCGGTGACTTCACACTAATGGATCTTATCGAGGCAATCGATCAGAGCAGTGAGTCTCACTGGGTAGAGCCATGGTTATGTCTATGTTGAACCTCAAAAGAACGAACTCCTTCGCCAAAATTGGAGCCAAGGACTCGGAAGAATCAGCACCTTTGAGAGAAGTCTTTAACATGGAAAACTTCTTGAGGGTTTTTGCCCTGCTACCTAATATGCTGGAAAAAGGTAAAAGAAACAACGCACAAAGTCCACGAGGCTCGTAAAACTATCCACTAAAACTAAAACACATACATTCATTCATGACCGTTATAGGTACAAGGATACTCCTGACATACCAGCCTTTTAATTCCGCATCAGAGCAGCGCACGTTTTTATACCGCGCAACAATTGGAATGCTCTCCCACGAGCAATCACTGTGGGACTAGCTTGCATGTTTTTAAGAGAGAGCTTAAATAATTTCTCAGTGAAGTTTACCGAATAAGTTCTTGGTTCTTAAGTGTCTTATATACAATTGACATGTAGTTAGTTTAAAAGCTATTTATGGAAAAACTAATAAAGTTTATTATTGCCATTGCCATTGCCATTGCCATTGCCATTGCCATTGCCATTGCCATTGCCATTGCCATGCCATTGCCATTGCCATTGCCATTGCCATTGCCATTGCCATTGCCATTGCCATTGCCATTGCCATTGCCATTGCCATTGCCATTACCATTGCCATTGCCATTGCCATTGCCATTGCCATTGTCATTGTCATTATTAGGAACATCGCTACCTGAAGCGCTAGGGATGGTGATAATGGGAAGAACAGACACGAGGAACACGACCAAACACTTCGAGAAAGCCTTCCAAGGGTTCTTTTCTTCTGCGTGTAAAGAGATCCTCTCTCTCCTTCCACAAGCTGACGAGAAAACCTCAGAAGTAAGAAATATTATCCAGGCAAGCATCATGCAGAACTCGGAGAAGCATGGGCAACAGAAAGTGATGTTGATAGTTTATTAAAGGTGAGTGCTTTGTGGTGCCCTGCTACTTATATAGCAACCACTGAGGCACTAAGGGGAGGGGGTCCCCCAACTGTTCAGCAGATTTCAATGTGTGTTTAAACTCGTTGGCATGCAAAAAGTAACACGTGTTTGTCTCGTTCAGGAATCTTCATGTCAACAAGCTGGGGAAATATATTTCAACGTTTATACACAGTATTTATAGGATTGTATAGAATTTCTCTTGACAAGGAAAATTCCTATTCTGTTACGACAAAGTAGGACGGGAGCTTTGAAATAAATTTGATCTCCGCTTTGCCTGGGTTATATGCCATCAAGAAAGCATTGCCCTTTTGCTACTTTTGCTACTTGTCCTTTGGCAGAGACAAAAAAACATGGCGACTATGAGTTAATTCTCTGCAAGTTTTGGTGGATTTTGCTTTTATCGCTAAAATATGAGGAAAGATACTTACAGACCTTTCAAATAAGGTAAGGGGGAATTCCAAATAAGGAAAGCGGCAAGTCGACAACGTTAGGCTACAAACGTCTGATATGTGTAGGTTCTTCCAAAACTAACTAAAATCAAGCCAAAACGTTCTAGTAACAGGATCTTTGGTGCACTTTTTGACATTGCTTGAAATCCTGGTAAAATCCCTCTAAATTCTCTCTCTAGGTGGTTGCTTTGTTTCAAAACCCAGACGACCGGAAGTTGTTGTTCAAGAAAGTTATTGGAAAGATGATCAAGACCGTGGAAAAGATGGACAGGACGACAGCGAAGGAGAAAGCTGAGAGGATCAAGAAAGTGAAGCCATCATTGTCCTTCCTGCCAAGCTTCCTTCCTCTACTGTTGACAAAGGAGACGAAATAAAACAACAAGACGCTGATATTGTGGTATTGTACTTATTCTCGGTTTTCATGTGACGTCATCAAAAAGCTAACTCCTAAACCAAGAGATCTACAGATATGTCCTTTCTGTGATCAATAGAACTCTATTCAAGGATTTGTCACACGAAATTTCGGCACATTCTTCCAAGTAGTTCTCGAGATATCGCCAAAGCTATTTATGTCACGCAACACCAGTCACGTATTTTGAACTTGCCGTATTTCACTCGATTTGCACCGTTTTTACCTTCTTGGCACGTCAGTATGTTATAAAAATTCATACCTTACCATTCTGATACTATTCTTATAATTTGGATGAAAATAGCGTCGTTTTGGAGACCCGATTAATTGGCCGCCATTATGGAGCCCCTCTACTGGGGCTCCAACATGGCGGATCCATACAATTACTGACCAATTCGCCTCAAATTTACCCAGGAAACATAATTTTGTATATTCTTTACAATTCTATTAGCCATCCAGTGTCTAGAAGTTAATTTAGAGAAATAAATTTCGTCACGTGACAAGTGAAAACCAAGAATTGTATGCGCGGGATGATTTATTAAAATGCTCAAAAAGCGGATACAATTCAGCCATTTTGGCCTCTTGATTCCATCATGGCGTTGTTCCTATAATTCGCCCCATGTAAGGTAATCCAAGCAGATCTTGTATTCCGGATTCCAGCCCTTGTATCCGGATTCCAACCTACTGGATTCGGATTCCATACAAGTGGATTCCGGATTTCATAACTCTCAAAGAATCCGGCTTTATCTGAATAAATTCTTGGATTCCGGATTCTCAAGGCGTTTGGATTCTGGATTCCTGCTTTATGGATTCCGGATTCCATTCTACGGATTCCGGATTCCAAAGCTAACAAAAAATAGGATTTCGGATTCTGGATTACCTTACATGGGGCGAAATAATGATAGGAACAACTACATTTCATAAAATGTTTGCTTGGCCCACATTGCTCATTGTGAAAGGTCATTTAATTTTTTTCAATTGTCTGTCCTTGGAATTTCGAAAGCCTGAAAACGTTGAAGCCCTGATCAAATCCAAGAGAACATGATCCCAGAGAACTCAACCCCATGACCCATCTGAGTGGCAGTAAATTCAAAAATAGATTTTCGAACTATTTTAGCAGGTTCGACTAATGGCGTGACTAATAGCGCTGCTGTAACTTTCTTCTTGTTCGCCTGATTCGCTTGAACATTTAGTTTTCAGGCTGTTGGTCGGAGTCTTGTTCGTGGTCACCTTTGTTCTTGTCTGTTTTAGCGAACTTTGACTCTAACTCCTAGCCTGCGGTCGCTCATCGCTGTCCTCAAACTGATGTCTGTTTCTCTAGGAGACATCCAATCAGAAGGCGCCTCTAAAATAGTTCCAATTTCTGAAAATAAAAGTGCCACGCTCCTCTGCCACAGTCATGAATACAGATCCGTGTGTTGGGGTTGCGTTGTCTGGGGATCACGTTCTCTTGTCAAATCTCTAATCTCCTTTCAGGGCGAAAAGTCGTCGGATATTCGAGTTATGCTACTTCACTCTCCAGTTAACAAGATCCTCGTACCAGGAATACACGGCGAAAGGCTAGCCACTCTCTGAGCATCAAACATCCCCATCCCCTCCCCCTCGGGAGATTGTAAGTCAACGTCAGAGCAAATCGTAGGAGCATTGCCGCACAGACTTTCCTTTCATACAGGTAAGGAACTTCCTCATGGAGACATGGGTGGCGCAGCCTCTCACTGCTATGCTCCGAGTTCGATTCCCTGTTTGGGTTGAGTAGGGATTGTTCTTTGCAGATTCAGTTGTGTTTCAAACCTTGGAGTTTATCGTTGGCTGAAATGATTCGCCATTTCTCGGACAGTGCGCGACATTAATTTTTTTTTCGCTGGGTGCCATGACCAATTAAAAAAAATTTAGTCGCCAGAAAGCAATATTTAGTCGCCACGCAAGACCACGAACTTAGAAAGATGGGGAGTCATTTGGCGACTAGCTTTAAAAGTTTGGTCGCCAATCCCCGAAATTTAGTCGCCATTTGCGACCATATGGTCGCAATGTCTGACCCTGTGACGGATGGGTTAACCTACGCCCCCCCCCCCCCCCCCGTCCCGTCCCCCCCCCCCCGTCCCGTCCCCCCCCCGTCTGTGGAAGGCTAGAAGATTGAGACGTAAATATAGATGTATGTATTTTTACATTTATTTGTTATTTATTTTTATTGACTTACACGTGTACTTATTATATATTCGATCTCTTAAACAATGTCTCATGTTGAAAAGTTGTCGTTTTCAAGCTCGTACGGCATTATGGATATCACATATGACTTGACCTGACCTGTAATTCAGCTGTTAAGCTGCAAGAGGTTGAAATAAACAGATCATTCATTCATTCACGTGGACATCACGTGGCCCAAGACACGCCATCGACGCACCGGGCAAACAGAGCAGCATGTCGTATATGTCAACGGCGGGCCATGTGGTTGATCCCGGGAGCCAGCCTCGCTTTGGTCTTAATGAGCAACAAAAGTTCTCAAAG
This sequence comes from Scolanthus callimorphus, assembly GCA_033964015.1. NCBI lineage: Eukaryota > Metazoa > Cnidaria > Anthozoa > Actiniaria > Edwardsiidae > Scolanthus > Scolanthus callimorphus. The sequence goes on along the minus strand of CM066912.1, from coordinate 30,138,140 downwards.
CATCGATCACATCCTCCGGAACTGGAACACTTATCGGCCAAACCAATATCATTTACCTTATTAGGAAGTGACGGTTCTACCTCCGTGCAAGAACCTGTGTATTGTTCACGAGTTGCGTCACAAAGCTTTTTGTTTAGTATAACGAATCATGATGAAATAAGAACTGAACACAATCGTATGTCCTATCGGGAATATTTTTACCCGGAGGTTTACCCAAAGTGACAGAGATCCTCTATTTCAGGATCACGAGATTGGGGCCACAGCTCGTACGGCATTATGGATATCACGTGGACATCACGTGGCCCAAGACACGCCATCGACGCACCGGACATACAGAGCAGCATGTCGTATATGTCAACGGCGGGTCACGTGGTTGATCCCGGAAGCCAGCCTCGCTTTGGTCTTAATGAGCAAGGACTTGCTGATAAGTTCTCAAAGCATCGATTACATCCTCCGGAACTGGAAGTTTTTAGAGGTAGCTGGAGAAAGGATAGCAAATCTTGAGCTTTGCTACAGATTCATGTAAGGAGCAGAGGTAAGTTAACTTTCGTTTACACTTAGGAATCGCCACTCAAATCGCCACTCAAATACTGAATCGGCATTCAGTATTTGCCCTTATATGTTTGTGAAAAAGGCAGAAACATATCAAGAAAATTTCGCCAAAAACTGTCGAATTGCGCGCCGATGTTGTAAAACTTCCTTAATAGGAAATCCCCTTACCTTATTTGGAAGATCTGTAAGTATTTTCCCGCATTGAATTCACACAAACCTTGCAGCGGTTGGAGAAACATCGTTCGCTGGGTCGCCATTTTTGTAACTGCCGTCGTGACAGTGGAAACTACTTGAATAACGAGCACAGGTCTTACGGGGGATTTCGGAGTGACAGATAAATGAACGGCTGCTCGACTGCTCGGATCAATCTTTGTTTATCTCTCTGTTCATGGCTTTGAAACCACTCACGAACCCTAAGAGCCCGTCAAACTACAAACAATATACAAATGTATAAACATTATAAGAACTGAAGTACAGGATAAGGCTAAATAATAAGGTACAAATACTCACGACTTGTGTGCTCGACTAGATGGTGACTTGCTCTGAGTTCCTCTGAGTCTTACAAAATGTACTTAGAAACCAGGCCTTAACAAAGGTATCCCGAACTACGCGGGGAGGTAGTTACATGGCTCCCCTCATACATGCATATGTATGAAATAAAAACTAAACGATAATAGTAACGAATGTCTCTTGTATCTAATGTTATCTAAATTACACTAACGAATGTCTCTTGAATATAAAATGGCTCCTCGGTGGGGATCTACCCCAAAGTCCATCCGTGACATTAGAACTTTACTCTTGTTCTCCTCCGTCTGTCTTGTAGATGAGGACCAATTTCTGGATTGGTCTGTCTAGTAAGGTCTTCTTCTCCTCTACGATGGTAAGGACCCTTGCTTTACGGACAAGACCGTCGCTACTCGGGTACACCTCTACGATCCTTCCTAGGGGCCACTTGTTCCTTCCTAGATTCGCGTCGCGTATCAAGACGACATCGTCTACTTTGAGGTTTGGGCGCTCGGACACCCACTTCTTTCGAGGTTGGAGAGTATTGCTGTATTCCGTACGCCATCGATTCCAAAACTGATCAGTCATGTACTGAACTCTTCGCCATCTTTTGCGTAGGTAGAGATCGGGGCGCGAGAAATGTCCTGGTGGCTTGAGCACGACTTGAGATTTGCATGTCAATAAGTGACTTGGGGTGAGGGGTTCTGGTGCCTCTGAATCTGTGAGGTTAGAAACCGTTAACGGGCGGGAGTTAACGATACATTCCGTCTCGGTCATGAAAGTGCGTAACGATTCATCGTCGAGTTGCTTGCCATGTTCTAGAAGGAGTGCAGACAGCACTGAACGGATGGTTCTAATGAGCCTTTCCCATACTCCACCATGTGTGAAGCGCTAGGTACATTGGGGTTAAATCTTATCCAATCACAACCTTTGGAGGTGAGAAAGTTCTGGATAGTCTCTTGATCAAGCTCGTTCAGCGCATCAGTGAGCTCGTTACGTCCTCCAATAAAGTTACTTCCTCTGTCTGACCTCAGCTCTCGAACCTTTCCACGACGACATACGAAACGCCTTAACGCGTTAATGAATGAGTCGGTTTCCATGCTGTTGAGCGTTTCCAGGTGTACCGCACGACAGGAGAGGCAAGTGAAGATGATGCCCCATCTCTTTAACTCGGATCTTCTTTCCTTAATATAGAACGGTCCAAAGGCGTCCATTCCCGTATACATGAAAGGAGGAGCTGGATCAGTGCGTTCGCGAGGCAGGTCGGCCATCTTTTGCTCCATCGTGGGGGCGCGTAGTCTGCGGCAGGTAACGCAACCGTGGATGATATGGGAAACTACGGAGCGTCCGTTAATTATCCAGTAGCCAGCTTGTCTGATCCCGTTATGGGTGATGCCGTAGCCTTGATGATTGTAGGCGTCATGGTGGTGACGTACTAGTAGAGTAGTCACATGTCCGTTTCTCGGTATGATGATTGGATGCTTGACTTCGAAAGGAGCTGTCGATTTCTTCAGGCGGCCGCCAATTCTTAGAATCCCATCTTCATCTAAGAAGGGATCAAGCTTGAAAAGACTTGAAGTAGATTTCAGAGCGTTGTTCCTGACTCTTGGAGATTTTCTATCTTGAAATTTCTTGTCGTTTCCTGGTAGGCATCGCAGAATCTTAATCTCATTGGCGAAATGCTCGTTCTGTACGGACTTCACAACGATGTCTTCTGCCTCTTGTAGCTCCTTTACCCTAAGCGGAGCATCCTCGGGTCTCCAGTTGTGAGTTTTGTCAGATCTCTTTCTTTCTATCATCCGCTGGATGAGGGCGATGCTTCGTATCAGACGTTTGAAGCTTGAGAAGTGCTTGAAACGTTCCGTTTCAAGGACTCTTGGCGCGTGTCTGTCTCTTTCGCCGATACGTGTGGTTGACAGAACTGTAGTGTGCTCCTTTCTGACTTCTGTGTCGTTGGGATCAAGATCTGTCTTGATGAGGGGCTGTGTTAGCTCTGGAGATTTCTGATGGAGGAAATCAGGACCGTTGAACCAGCGGCTGTCTTCTAGGAGTTCTCTGGCTGATAAGCCGCGTGAAGCTTCGTCAGCTGGGTTTAGTTGTCCTGGGACGAAAAACCACTTGTCTGGATCTGACCTGTCGCGAATATACTGTACGCGATTTCCGACGTAAGTGTGGAATCTCTTTGCACTATTGTTGATATATCCTAGGACTACTGTGGAATCTGTATGATACACTTCAGTGATGTCTTCGTACGAAAGTTCTTTGCTTAGCATCGACGCTACGTTAACGGACACCACGGCTGCCGTGAGCTCCATTCTGGGAGTGGACATCGACTTTAGCGGGGCGACTCGTGCCTTTGACATCAGGAAGCTGACGTGAACCTTTCCTTCTCCATTCGTGAGTCGTAGGTAAGAAACTTGTCCGATCCCGGTGTCGCTAGCGTCAGAGAAGCTGTGTATCTCCACTTTAGATGGATTTCCGAATCCTATGGGTTTGACGCATCTTGGCATCTTCAGTTTGTCAAGAAGAGGGAGGTCTGATCTCCACCTTTCCCATCTGTTGCGGATGTCCTCGGGAACTGGCTCGTCCCAATCGTAGTTGTCTCTGCATAGATCTTGTAGGATTTGTTTTCCAGTCAGGATGACAGGCGCTGCCATCCCGAGCGGGTCGTATACCGAAGATACGGTGGACAGCATACCACGGCGCGTGCACGGTTTGTCTTTGAGCTCGATTCTGAAGCCGAAGGTGTCTGTTTCAATACACCAATAAGTTCCTAGAGAACGTTGGATAGGCAGCGTATCGTGGCGTAGATCCAAATCTTTAAGATCCTTTGAGCGGTCTTCGGCGGGTAGCGATTCAAGGACGTCTTTGTTATTACTGGCGAATTTGTGTAGACGTAAATTAGCCGACGCACACATAGATTGTGCATTCTTGATTGTGGTTATCGCGTCTTCTACGGTGGGGAATGATTTCAATCCATCATCGACGTAAAATTCTTCTTGCAGGAAGTCACTTGGCTCTTTGCCGTACTCTGCGATCCCATCTTTCGCTGTGGATGTCAATCCAAAATTCGCGACACCGGGCGATGATACTGCTCCGAAAAGGTGAACATTCATCCTATATTCCTTGATAGGCTTGCTGATGTCGCTGTCTTGAAACCACAAAAATCTCAGATAATCACGATGTTCTTCGTTTACGTAAAAGCTGTGAAACATCTGTTCTATGTCACAGGACACTGCAACCTCTTCTTTGTGGAATCTTGATAGGACCCCTACTAGAGCTTTCATCCAATCGGGTCCCTGTAACAGATGCTTGTTAAGAGAATTGTCTTCGACAACAGCACTGCAGTCGAAAACGACTCTTATCTGGTCAGGTTTCTTTGGGTGGTAGACTTGAAAGTGGGGAAGAAACCACACTTTTCCTTCAGGCACTTGAAGCTCTTCCTCGGGTACTGGACTTGCATGACCGCGTTGGAGAATCTTCTCGACAAATTCGACGTAGTCATGGTGTAACTTCTCATCTTTGTGAAGTCTTTTCTTTAGACCAAGTAGTCGCTTCAAACAGTATTCGCGATTGTTTGGTAGATTAAACTCGTCTGTCTTGAAAGGTAACGGCATCTCCCAATTACCTTTGCAATTCTTGTGAATGCCTTCTTCGAGTAACTTGTTGAATCTTCTGTCTTCCTCTGACTCTGTCTGTTCCGCTCCTCGGATACTACGACTGTAATGGAGTTCGTTGTAGTCTAGCTGCATCATTTCTTGTAACTCTCTTGGTGACGTCGTGTCTTTATTTGTAGCGCCATTGACGAGCTGCGGGACAGCGTCGCGTTGGGGCTTGTCTTCTTTGATCACAGAAATGCGGTTTACTGTCGCTTGATTGGAGGGGGACTTCTCGTCTAGACATACACGTCCTATAATCGTCCAGCCGAGTTTGTACTCTTCCGCCCATGGCTCCTCGTCGCCGCCGTAAATAATGCTTAGTGGCTGGAAGGCGGTAGGTACGTTTCGACCAATTAGCATACCTATCTCGACGTCTTCTCGATAATGGATGTGATGGGCGATTTTCTTCAGGTGGTTCCACTCCTTAGCTATTTCCGGTGTAGCGATGTCTTGCTTGTCAGCTGGGATCTTTTCTTGGCTGTATGCTCGGTCAACATTAATTGGTCGATGGATTCCTTCGATATCCTGGATGCGCAATCCTGACACTTTCTTTGTAAGCATGCTATTTACTCCTGCAATAGTGTTGACGTCAAGCGTTATCTCTGGACCGGTAGAGCCGATGCTTTCTAGAAGATCTTCCGTTACGAACACGTCGGTAGATTGGTCGTCCAGGACTGCGTAGGTGGGCACTCTTATTGAAGGATTATCCTGATGGAATACTTGAAGCAGAACTATACGAGCGCACGACCGTTCGTTCTGGTTTTCACCGCAAACTTTACTGCAGGCGTTCTTCGACTGTGGGTTGCTAGTTGTAGCGTTTTGGGCGGCAGGATTGTGGAGAAACGTGGCATGTTTCCTAGAACACACCTTGCAAGTAGGATCTTGATCGCAGTCTTTAGCGATATGTTTGTCCGAAGCAGCGCACTTAAGACAAATTCGATGACTAAAAATGAAATCCTTACGCTCCTTGTATGTGAGTTTTTTGAATTGTTCACAGTCCTCAAATGCGTGAGAGCTTCTCTCGTGATAGAAACAGAATGGCGTAGATTTAGCTGGAGTTGAAGGGGGAGGCGTGGATTCCTTCTCAGGCTTCGTTGGATTCTGGGAAGCCCTTTCGTTGGCTGAAGATACTAATGTAGTTGCAGGCGGTCTGCGGCGCTGGGGACGGGTCGGTTGCCTGACCGACTCAGCAAGATTCTTGACTAAATTCGGCTCACTCGTGCTTGCCATCTGAGGAATGTTATTTCTTTCCGCTTCATATGATACATGATCTACAAAGTCTTCGAACGACGGAAACTTTTCCTGCCCGTTCGCCTTTTGAAACTTTAGCACTGTATTGGACCACTTCGGTTTGTACCACGCGGGTAGTTTATCGACGAGGGGTTGTATCTGCGAGGGGTAGTTGTAGACTTTAAGGCTGTCTATATGCTTGCTCGCGAAGAGGACTTGTCGCAGGAAGTCACTGTATTCCTGTAGTGCTACGGCGTCGTTCGCACCTATCTTAGGCCAATTAGCGAGGCGATGGTGGAAGTTTGCACTCACCAGGGCGGTATTTCCATATCTCTGCTTGAGGAGCTTCCGAGCTTCTTTGTATGCAACTTCTGGTTCGTCGACCAGGTATTGTAGCTGTTCCACCACGCTCTTTGCTTTCCCTTCTAAGTACTGGTACAACAAGTACAGCTTGTGTCTGGGTGTCAGATCTGTAGAGTCAACTAGAGCGTCAAACGAGTTCTCCCATAAAAAGAACTTCGTTTTGTCCTTTTCCGTGCCACTGAACTTATCTGGTGTCGAAGGCGGAAGTCGGTGTAGCTGGCTTATACGAGAAAGGGCTTCGGTAATCTGCGAGGCGTTGTCTTGCGACGGGACAACATAAATAGGCGAAAGTGGTGGGTAGAACGCAGGAGGGTTGCCGAAGGAACTTGGTGGGTAAGGACCGATTGGAGAGCTCGTCGTGAAGGGAGGAGGACTGGGTCCTACTGCAACAGGCGGAGACTGACTTGCATCGCCATTTTTCTCTCCCTTGACTGTCCTTTGGGGCTCTTCTGAAGCTAGAGAAGAGTTCTCTGTCTCTACTACAAATCTCGTAGGCGTTTTCACCGCTGCGTGAGCTAATGGGGTACTTGATCTAGGTGTCGGGATTCCATATAAATCGCTGCCGACAGCTTGATGAGGCTCTACTTGAGCTTTTCCAGGAGTCTCGATCTTGTGAGAAACTTGTGACGGGCTTCCTGTGGCGAGACTGTCGCGCGTGCCCGTGGGACTGGGGCGAGGAACAGGAGCCTTTAGCACGTGCTTGTCGTAACTTTGACGTGACGGGTGCTTCTTACTCGAAGACTCTGCCTGAGGGAGAACTACTTGCGGCGGGCTTCCTGTGGCAAGACTGTCGCGCGTGCCGGGACTGGGGCGAGAAACAGGAGCCTTTAGCACATGCTCATCGTAACTTTGATGTGGCGCAGGGTGTGTTCCACTCGAGGGCTCTGCTTGAGGGGGGACTACTTGCGGTGGGCTTCCTGTGGCGAGACTGTCGCGCGTGCCGGGACTGGGGCGAGAAACAGGAGCCTTTAGCACATGCTCGTCGTAACTTTGACGCAGCGCACGGTGAATTCCACTCGAGGACTCTGCCTGAGGGAGAACTACTACCGGCGGGCTCCCTGTGGCGAGACTGTCGCGCGTGCCCGTGGGACTGGGGTGGAAAGGCGGGGAAAGTTCTGCGGGACCCCCCTTAGAGTTGTCGATATATTTGGATAAAACATCGAAAGCCGGTAGTTCGAGAACGTCTTCTGACTCAACAACCTTCTCGAATACTACTTCTTGCGCGCTAATTTCTTCATACTCTTGACGAAGTTTCAGTTGCTGTAATTTATTTTCCTGTTCGGCGATCAAGGTAGAAAATTCCATCCTTTTCTTAAGAGCCGCTTTCTTTGCTCTTAGTTCTGTAAGACTACGTCGGCTACTGACGGTGTTAGTGCTTTTACGCGATGTGGTAGTTGAACAGGTTTCTGCATTCGCGCCTATGTTGGCGGCGTGAAACTGGGCTTTCGCTCTGACTTCCGAAAATTTATTTTTCAGCGCCTCGCGCATTTCTGATATCTCAGAAACCTCTTTTGGATCGGTTATCAGCGTCAGATACTTGTCTAGCGTATCACAAACAGATGTTAGCCTGACGGACAGCAAAGTTATATTTTTGTTGATTTCGATCTGTCCTTTACAATGTTCGATCTTAATTTCGAATTCGCCAAGCGCATCGAAACACTCTTTTCCACTTTCTAGAGCTGTTTTCTTTTTTAAGGAACTGAAAAATTCCCTTCCCTTCTCGGTAAGCTTGCGATCGCGCGGCGGGAGTTCAACTGGCCCTTCATGGGTACCCTGTGTCTCTGTGGAAAAGGCGGGAAAACTCGGTGCAGCCTCGATTGCATTTTCTTCGGTTTCGCCGTTCGCAAAACTCATTTTGTTTCATGAAAACAATGTCTTTTCGCTTCACAGAACACTGTTCTACAGGTCTTTCAGTTCACAAAACAATACAAGTCTTTGACTGTAACTGCCGTCGTGACAGTGGAAACTACTTGAATAACGAGCACAGGTCTTACGGGGGATTTCGGAGTGACAGATAAATGAACGGCTGCTCGACTGCTCGGATCAATCTTTGTTTATCTCTCTGTTCATGGCTTTGAAACCACTCACGAACCCTAAGAGCCCGTCAAACTACAAACAATATACAAATGTATAAACATTATAAGAACTGAAGTACAGGATAAGGCTAAATAATAAGGTACAAATACTCACGACTTGTGTGCTCGACTAGATGGTGACTTGCTCTGAGTTCCTCTGAGTCTTACAAAATGTACTTAGAAACCAGGCCTTAACAAAGGTATCCCGAACTACGCGGGGAGGTAGTTACAATTTTGTTTTTTTCTTGGCCATAGGGCATGTCTAGGGGTTTGAACAAAAAGAAAACACAGGGTGCCCGTGCGTCTCGAGTCATACTTGGTCGCCATTTTGTTTTTGCCCCCCGCCGAGGGGCCTGAGACACGTTTTGAACACCACAGGCAACCCGCGCGGATTTGGCATAAAAACGACAGCACTTTCTTGATATGATAAATAACAACACTTTCTTAAAGGCCCATCACCAATCGGCAGCCTTTGTGCCCTGTTTTCTTTAATTTTTAAAATTGATCCACTGTTTTTCGGCTTCTCTGACTGGCTAGGAGTCCGCAAGAGGCTCCCGGTTGGTGATGGGCCTTTAATCTACAGTAACGATCTTGCATTTCAGCTACATTGCCGGTGTACCTCCAGTGTTCCGTAACAGACTCAAGTCAATAACAGAAATCTTAGGTCCCGCCCCAGTACGGACAAGACAAGTCATCCCACGCACACCATCCGATGATAGTATAAGCGACAAGCACTCCAGCTCCTTGGCTCAAAATTACCTTGCAGGGGAGGGGCAGTGGTTCATAAACGACACGTTGGTGTCCCCCCCTCCGAGCAGGGCGACACCATCAACCAATCACAATTCTCCGATGCTTCCGTCTCTGAATGAACGAGCTCTGATGTCCGATAAGTCCGTGAAGTTCCATCGTGCGAACAAGGCGTTACCGAGTTCACCTCCTGACCAGCAGGGAATGACTAGTCAAGCATCTTTACCTCCAATTCATAAAAATCGCAATAGAAATAAAATGTGATGTTTGATATTAGTGCTTTATTGATAAGGAACCGGCCATCATAATTTGTAGGCTTGTTGGGGGAGCCGGTGATTTGGAAAGGCCGGGGCCACTTTACTTGGGCGAGAAAAACGAGGGCACACAACGAGCACCCCCTCCTTAAATGTGTTTAAATGACTTGTTTGGGCGTTTGCTGGTGTTTTTATTTAGTAAAAATGAGTTTTAAAAGTTGTCGGGAAAAATTATCTGTTCCTATTTCCCAGGAGGCTAAGTGATATTTTCCCAGAAGAACCACAGCTCAATTTTTTCCCAGCCAGCAATGTTGTTGCCAGCCAGGAGATTAAAATCGGGATTTTAGATCGTCATTTGACGGATAAAGCCACGGAAAAAAGGAAGGCAGTTTGTGAATTGTTTCCCAGCAACGAGGAAATAGCAGAAAATCATCGCCAAACACAATTTTTTTTTTTCAAACGTTTTTTCCCAGCAGATCATTTTCAGATTTTTTTTCCAGGAGATCTCTTTGGCAACATTTTCCCAGCCAGCAAGAGAAAGGGCTGCGGAACAAATATTTTGCGGAACAGATCCGTTTTGTGCACCTGGAAAATGTGAATCTCACGAAACATTAAACCCTGAATGAATTGATCACAATAAATTTTCGGAGTCATTGCAGGGGGTTACCGCCCCTGTGGTCGCCATACGACGCTTCAGTGTCTGTCTGGAAGTCTGGTCGTTTTTCTCGATATTGTTTTCTTATTTATATTTTAAGAGTCAAAGGGAGCGTCAATAAAGTTTACCGGGTAACAAGGCTAATAATGGGCTCGGCTAGATTATAGGCCATGTTATAATATTCAATTCAAGGGTAGCCTGCGTAGCGGCTCTAAAAGGGAAGGGGAGGGAGTCGGGGCGAGCGAAAACCGGAAATAGCGCGGGCCTATTCCCAGAACCCCTTGCGGCCCGCGCTATTTCCGGTTTTCGCTCGCCCCGACTCCCTCCCCTTCAATTTTCCGCTACGCAGGCTAATTCAAGGGTTGGATCCAGGAGTGCCGTCCACACTGCGAAATGTCTTAAAGGGGCACTCGCACGCTTGCTGGCCACCTCTCTGACAAGAAAATAGCTTAAATCGCAATCCAATTCCATCCTCTTGATAACGGGTCAAAGCAACCTAGAATTGCATTTGTCTAAAACTTGAAAGGTTTTTCTATCAATCTGGAGGATTATTTTTATCACTACGGTCAAAAGTACGTGTTTTCACGGTTACAATTGTATTTGTTTTATGTCCACGGTGGACGAATAATAAGCGTGCGAGAGCCCTTCAAATCCCATGATTGTCCTTAAGCTGGGTCATTCTCAGTAAGATGGATGTCACGTGTGAGAAATATATTGAAATATGTTTATTAGTCTTACTCGTCTACAAGAAATATAAACTTGAATTCTAGTACTATTTACAAGTATAGAAATATTTGCGCACACTGCTTTTGGATAACTATTAACAAAAAAATAACGTAACAATTAGTTAGACTACGAGTTCGAGTTTTCTATGAGTCAATAGTTAACAAAGCGCGTAGTGCTGGAATGACTATTTGACTCACAGAAAACAAGGACGATAGGAAGATTCCAGTTAATCAGGGCGAGCGCTCTTTTCTTTAAAAACGGGCAATGTGACACAACTAGAGCAAGATGCATGCGCGCATAAAAAGGCACTTGATTCATGTAGTGTATTACACATTACCAGTATGCAGAGCACGCGTGCATTATAGCTGGAATCGTCCATATTTTAATGCTAAAAATAGCACATAATCTGAAGTGTTGACGGACAGTCCTAATGTGATAGATCGTCACTCCTAGTAGTGGACTCCTGGTCATAGGATGTTAAAAATAGCACATAATCTACAGTGTGTATACTCGTCACGTGACGCGTGAGATATTCTACAGCATGCCACTCAAAAGCATTGTATGGTATAGTTCCTCGCACGACACTTGCGATATTGTTTTTCAAGTGAAATGTAACGTGGAATGCACGAGTCGAGTGATGAATTTACCGCGGGATTCACGAGTCGAGTGATGAATTTACCGCGGGATTCACGAGTCGAGTGATGAATTTTTCTTGAATCCCAGAGCAAAGATTTGACATTATTTTCGTGCAGTGGTCCGAGCTTTGACCTTTCTTTGAGCGCGGGTTACCTGTGTTTTTGTCGAATATTCAGCTTTCAAAGTTTTCAACCTTTGAATTCCTCGTTAAAGGTCACTCGTTTTAGCCAATCAACGCGCGCGTCAGAATTGAGCTATTAGATTAAAGACACCAAGAAAGACTGATGTGTCTTTTTTTGTCAATGCCTACTCTTGTGTACCGCGGGTTCCCTGTGTATGCAGTTGCAGGCTCTTTTAAACAAGGACTTTCTTAATGATATAAAACTAAATATACAATATCATGATCAAGCTATTGGACTTCCAGCTACCTAGAGTCCCTATGGTTGTAGGCTTTACAAGTTAATACCTCTATACCATATCGTGATAAAACTACACACTTTGAGCTACAAGTTCCCTAGAGTCCCTATGGTTGTAGGCTATACAAGTTAATACCTCATATACCATATCGTGATAAAACTACACACTTTGAGCTACAAGCTCCCTAGAGTCCCTATGGTTGTAGGCTATACAAGTTAATACCTCTATACCATATCGTGATAAAACTACACTCTGAGCTACAAGCTCCAAATAGTCCTTATGGTTGTAACGCCATCCAAAGTTATTGGCTATGTAAAACAATAGCGGTATCGAAATATCTCAGTATCAAGATCACACGGAACGACCCAAGTTGTTGGATTCTTCACCACAAAAGATTCACTGGAAAGGCAGCAGGTCCCAGCATGCTCTCTGGGCTGCATGCGAACGTCGCCGTGGATGTGGATGCTGAAATAAAAATAGGCCTGGGGTCAAGTACAAAATTTGACCAAGGGGGTGGGGGAGGGGGTGGAATGGAGGAGAGGGGAGGAGAGAGACGCCCGATCAGCGAACGGACCGGGTTTTCCGTGATGAAAACACCCAACCTCAAACAGGCTACCGTTAGCTACAAGTAGGTTATAACTGATAGCCTGCTAGTAGCTCAACAAATCAGAACGCAGCATTAACAATAGACTATATTTTTTTGATTTGACTGAATAAAAATAAAAGAAGAAAAAGACTAAATCTATCGGGGTTGCATATGTATACGAGAGAAACACAAACCTTGAATCACTGAGAAAGTAACGCAGCTTTGATTTCCTCTCGTTTTTCCCATCCTCCATTCATCACAGCTTTGTACGCTTCCATCACCAACCAGGGGAACCGCTTGAGAGGCCGGAAGTCAGTTAACAGGGCAGTCTGGAAACCTGTGGGGCGCGTTCTATCAGAAACATGTGCGTATGCATTACGTATAAAGCGCACGAGCTCCACGCCTGAGGTATCGTCATACTTGCGAAATTTCCCTGATGACGTCATTTCGGTGTATATTTGCGGTATGCTGGCGCTCCATGGCCCAGTGACGTGTTTGACAAAGCTGCATTCCAGATCTTGCTCCACTACCGTTAGCGATGATACCAACCTCCGGGGAGTTTCTATCTCAGGCTGGTTAGCTAAGGATATTAGAAACTTTATCTTTTTATCATCAGACAAGAAGAAGGGATGATTCAAGGCTTCAGAGGCGGTGACACGGTCATCTTTGTTGCCAGTGATCATTCTTTCCACCAGATGGTAAGCCTCGGGTGAAATCTTCGAACTTAGTGATGGTTTTAAGTCCATAATGTTCTGTTCCGTAGAAACTTTGATTGCATGTTTAGATTTATTCTTACAAAGTGTTGGCGCGAATGGGTGTGCCTTGTCTGCTAGAAAGTAATGCAGCACCATCCCGCAAGAAAACATATCCGAAGATTGTGAGTACTCCTGACTTTGCATAACTTCTGGAGCCATCCAACAGGGCGTACCAGCATTAGTGTGCATCACTGTAGGACCTGCTAGTGACGATGGCCGTAAACTTGACTTGCTGCTTAAACCAAAATCACCAATCTTCAAACACAAGGGGTCTTTCTTGTAAAGAATGTTACCTGGCTTGAGATCCCGATGTAGAATTTCTTTCTTGTGCAAAAACTGGAGGCCTTGAACTAGATCTTTACTTAACTTCACAAAGAAGCCAGGGCCCGGTGAACGATCTAAGTATTGATCTAAGTTTCCTTCCATCAGCTCAACAACAATGTAAACGTTTTGTAGGTCTTCTTTAAATGCGATGTAATTTAGGACTTGGGGACAGTCCTCTAGTGCCACCAAGTTCTTTATTTCTCTCTGTTCCTTCGCTCCAATGTTCGTTGTCTTCTTCACGCATTTGACCGCAATTTCTCTTCCGTCTTTACTGTTGACACCCACAAAGACAGTTCCAAAGGCACCCGTAGCTATTGCATCTTTGTGATAGAAGAATTCAGAACCAACAGTTGCTTCGCAATTGTTTTTCCTTGCAACATCTTCGAGCAACGATTTATGTTCCACTGATTTCTCTGACCATGGAATACACATTGGAATTTCTTTGGTATCTATTGGTTTCTCCAAAAGTTCCTTCAGTTTTGGCGTCTCGAGCGCCATACCCAAACATGTTATTCCATCACAATCTGCAATATTGATATCAGCCTTGTAATAAAGCAAACGAGTTATAATTTCACAATGAACATTGTCAACAATACCGTAGTCGATGGCATTTTTGCAACTCAAATGTAGTGGCGTTCTGCCTTCCTTGTTCTTGGCGTTCGAATCAACATCCGATGCTAACAAGAACTCTACAAGGTTTGTTTTCCAATGCATCTTCACGCTTGGATCTTTGCAAATCAGGAGTAATGCCGAGCTTCCGATGGCCTTATTAAAAATGGTCTTCCAATGGTCTCCAATGGTCTCCTGAAGCCTTCGGGGTGCTGACTTGGATGCAACTTTTAGAAGACCATCTATCAACGCGAAACTCTGAGTGGATAGCAATATGCTTAGGACAGACTCATCATAAGTGTTGATGGACCAGCAGTCGAGGTCATGTCTCAGAACCTCTTCCCAGAACGTGCAGGGCTCGAGTTGGGCTATGTCAGGATATATGCATTTCAGTTCTTGTGAGTCTGAGATACTGTTTCGCATCCGTTTCAGTTGAGCCAGTAATGGCGTATCACCTGTACCATTTAAAACGCTTGGGCTGGCTCCAGCATCCAGTAAGAGCTGCACTGCACTCCATGTCTGGCACAAGTGAAGGGGCGTCTCGCGATCAGCATTTTCTTGGTTAAGCACCGCGCCGGATTTTAGGTAATGCTTAAATACTGTGCTTTGCAAGGCTCTTAAGCCCTCAGCAATTTCGTCTGAATCACTCAGCCAGTCCAAGGGAGCCCACAAATGAAGAGGGCTATTCAAACGTCTGTCGTGCATGTTGACGGCGCGACTCAAGCTTTCTTTTGCGCGGGTGGCCAACATCTTCAAAATGCTTTGAACCTCCATGATAACAGGTGCATATATTGAACCTTTGCCAAACAGATTTTGGCAGACTTTTGAGATGAGGTGAAAAACACTTTCACCAACTTCATTTGTGGTATCAATATCAGCTCCAGCTTCTAGGAGCAGTGAGAACAAGTTTGCAACAGATTGAGCAGGTGGCCTTTTAACGTAAAGATCTAGCAAGTCACCCTCTATCAGGCATCGCATAAGATAAAGCAGGGGGGACTCCTTTTTGTAATTGAGAGCGTTCACACGTGCTCCGCGATCGATAAGAAGCTCACAAAGTTTGGTGACTTCTTCGGATGTAGTGTCGCATCCAAGCGGTAAAAGCTCGGCATAAAACAGAGAGGTGTTACCATCAGGGTCTGGGGTGTTTGGATCCGCACCCAGGTCGAGTAGTAACTTGCAAATGCGAAAAATCGATGCTGACCTTCCTTCTAAAAGCCTTTGAAGTTCGTTCAAAATAGGCGAGCTACCCGCAAACTCGACAAACACCATTCGAGTACGTTTTTAGCTTTCAGGACGATCTGCTGTCCGGTTACCTCAGGAAGAAAGGACGGTGTCATTGACTTTAGAAACATGTTAAGTACTGCATCGATCAGAAGCTTTTTCAGCTCCGTAACATCGGTATTACCATTGACCAGAAGCCGGTCTAAAGTGCCCTCCAATTCAATTTGGTCGGTATAAAGCTCATTTTCAAGAATTTTTTGCACACCAAATTGTAAAACTGACAAGTTGCAATTGTCAGATACATGCATTAGTGCACCACTTTGAAGAAGACGCTTCACCAACTCAGGACTAGTATTGGCAAATGCACCGTACAATGCCGTTCTTCCGTCGTTGTCACGCTTGTGAATATTAACGCTTTTATCTATAAGTAGAGAAACAACCTCTGGGTCTAATGCTTTAAACAACGCCGTCTGCCCTTTGCCGTTAACTATGTTTACGTTTGCTCCATTTTTAAAAAGATATTCCACTACGTCTCTTTCATTTATCCATTGAAACCATGCTACTTCCCCGCTATCGTCTTTGTGGTTGATGTCTGCACCGGCCTCCACTAAAAGTTTCAATATGTTGACCTCTTTGGCCTCACCATGACTAAATGCAAACATTACAGGGGTTTTACCGTATTTATCAGCAACATTAACATCAGCACCACTATCGACAAGCACACGTACAGTATCAACATGACCACCATCACATGCATACATTATAGGGGTTATACCGTCTTTATTAGCAACATTAACATCAGCACCACTATCGACAAGCGCACGTACAATATCAACATGACCACCAATACATGCATACATTAAAGGGATTTCACCGTCGTCATTATCAGCAGCAACATTAACATCAGCACCACTGTGGACAAGCACACGTACAATTTCAACATGACCAAACACACATGCACGTATTATAGGGTTAAACCAAGTTCATCAGCAACATTAACATCAGCACCACTATCGACAAGCACACGTACAATATCAACATGACCACCATCACATGCATAGATTATAGGGGTTTGACAGAAGTCTTCAAAATTATTAAATTTATCACCAGCAACAGCATTAACATCAGCACCACTATCGAGAAGCGCACGTACAATATCAACATGACCAAGATCACATGCATACATTATAGGGGTTTCACCGTATTCATCAGCAACATTAACATCAGCACCACTATCGACAAGAACACGTACAATATCAACATGACCACGATCACATGCATACATTATAGGGGTTATACCGTCTTCATCAGCAACATTAACATTAGCACCACTATCGACAAGCACACGTACAATATCAACATGACCACGATCATATGCATACATTATAGGGGTTTTACCGTATTCATCAGCAACATTAACATTAGCACCACTATCGACAAGCACACGTACAATATCAACATGACCACGATCACATGCATACAATATAGGGGTTTTACCGTCTTCTTTAGCAACATTAACATTAGCACCACTATCGACAAGCACACGTACAATATCAACATGACCACGATCACATGCATACAGTATAGGGTTTTTACCGTCTTTATCAGCAACATTAACATCAGCAGCACTATCGACAAGCACACGTACAATATCAACATCACCATGATTACATGCATACATTATAGGGGTACAACCGTCTTTACCTGCAACATTAACATTAGCACCACTATCGACAAGCATACGTACAATATGAAAAGGACCACCATCACATGCATACATTATAGGGGTTTTACCGAAATTATCAACAACATTAACATGAGCACCACTATCGACAAGCACACGTACAATATCAACATGACCACCAACACATGCATACATTATAGGGGTTTTACCGTCTTTATCAGCAACATTAACATTAGCACCACTATCGACAAGCACACGTACAATATCAACATGACCACGATCACATGCATACAATATAGGGGTTTTACCGTCTTCATCAGCAACATTAACATTAGCACCACTATCGACAAGCACACGTACAATATCAACATGACCACGATCATATGCATACATTATAGGGGTTTTACCGTATTCATCAGCAACATTAACATTAGCACCACTATCGACAAGCACACGTACAATATCAACATGACCACGATCACATGCATACAATATAGGGGTTTTACCGTCTTCTTTAGCAACATTAACATTAGCACCACTATCGACAAGCACACGTACAATATCAACATGACCACGATCACATGCATACAGTATAGGGTTTTTACCGTCTTTATCAGCAACATTAACATCAGCAGCACTATCGACAAGCACACGTACAATATCAACATCACCATGATTACATGCATACATTATAGGGGTACAACCGTCTTTACCTGCAACATTAACATTAGCACCACTATCGACAAGCATACGTACAATATGAAAAGGACCACCATCACATGCATACATTATAGTTGTTTTACCGTCTTTATCAGCAATATTAACATCAGCACCACTATCGACAAGCACACGTACAATATCAACATGACCACGTTCACATGCATACATTATAGGGATTTTACTGTCTTTATCAGCAACATTAACATTAGCACCAGTATCGACAAGCACACGTACAATATAAACATGACCACCATCACATGCATACATTATAGGGGTTTTACCGTCTTTATCAGCAACATTAACATTAGCACCAGTATCGACAAGCACACGTACAATATCAACATCACCACGAACACATGCGTACATTATAGGGGTTTCACCGTCTTTACCAGCAATATTAACATCAGCACCACTATCGACAAGCACACGTACAATATCAACATCACCACGAACACATGCGTACATTATAAGGGTTTCACCGTCTTTATCAGCAATATTAACATTAGCACCACTATCGACAAGCACACGTACAATATCAACATGACCAAACAAACATGCATGCATTATGGGGGTTTTACCGTCTTTATCAGCAACATTAACATCAGCACCACTATCGACAAGCACACGTACAATATCAACATGACCACGATCACATGCATGCATTATAGGGGTGTTACCGTATTTATTAGCAACATTAACATCAGCACCACTATCGACAAGCGCACGTACAATATCAACATGACCACGATCACATGCATGCATTATAGGGGTGTTACCGTATTTATTAGCAACATTAACATCAGCACCACTATCGACAAGCACACGTACAATATCAAGATGACCACGATAACCACATGCATACATTATAGGGGTTTTACCGTCTTCATCAGCAATATTAACATCAGCACCACTATCGACAAGCACACGTATAATATCAACATGAACACGAAGACATGCATACATTATAGGGGTTTTACCGTCTTTATCAGCAATATTAACATCAGCACCACTATCGACAAGCACACGTATAATATCAACATCACCACGAACACATGCATACATTATAGGGGTTTGACCGTCTTTATCAGCAATAACATCAGCACCACTATCGACAAGCACACGTACAATATCAACACGACCACACAAACATGCATACATTATAGGGGTTTTACCGTCTTTATCAGCAATATTAACATCAGCACCACTATCGACAAGCACACGTACAATATCAACATGACCACGAGAACGACATGCATACATTATAGGGGTTTTACCGTCTTTATCAGTAACATTAACATCAGCACCACTATCGACAAGCACACGTACAATATCAACATGACCAAACAAACATGCATACATTATAGGGGTTTGACCGACTTTATCAGCAATATTAACATGAGCACCACTATCGACAAGCGCACGTACAATATCAACATCAACACCATCACATGCATACATTATAGGGGTTTTACCGTCTTTACCTGCAACATTAACATTAGCACCACTATCGACTAGCACACGTACAATATCAACATGACCATGATCACATGCATACATTATAGGGGTTTTACCGTATTTATCAGCAATAGTAACATTAGCACCACTATCGACAAGCACACGTACAATATCAACATCACCACGAACACATGCATACATTATAGGGGTTTTACCGAAATTATCAACAACATTAACATGAGCACCACTATCGACAAGCACACGTACAATATCAACATCACCACGAACACATGCAAAGATTATAGTGGTTTCACCGTCTTTATCAGCAATAGTAACATTAGCACCAATATCGACAAGCACACGTACAATATCAACATGACCAAACACACATTCATACATTATAGGGGTTTTACCGTCTTCATCAGCAATATTAACATCAGCACCACTATCGACAAGCACACGTACAATGTCAACATGACCACGATCACATGCATACATTATAGGGGTTTTACCATATTTATCAACACAATTGATACTAGCACCATTATCCACAAGCACACGTACAATATTAACTTGGCCAATAAGACATGCAAGCTTTAAAGGGGTAATACCCCAGTTGTTTTTGACGCTATTGACATTTACAGTAGCGGCTATTCGTCGTAAGTCATCAACGTTGCCCTCTCCAAAAGCGCGAATTAGTACATCGTTCATGTCATCCACATCAGGATCATTGTGTTTATGCAGGACACCAACACTATCGGGATGATCGTCATTCTCGCTTGGTTCCATGCTGGACAAACTGATAGGTGTTGCCGTTATATTGACACTATCGGGATGATCGTCATTCTTGCTTGGTTCAATGCTGGACAAACTGATAGGTGTTGCCGTTATATTGACACTATCGGGATGATCGTCATTCACTCTTGGTTCCTGCATGCTGCACAAATTGATAAATGATGCCGTTAACAGGGAGAGCAACAAAAATATCGGCTAGGTTAATTCCTGAGTCAAATACGCAGCGAGACAGACCCCCAACGAATGTCCGTCACGGAAGCGAGGTCGAATTAACATATTGTTTGTTACTTTACTAATAATATGGATGCCAAAATATCTTGATTCTGATTGGTCGAGAGCAGTGCAATTTTTATGAAATACCAGTGCAGAAAGTTGTAATACCAGTGCAGAACGTTGTATCGACAAGCACACGTACAATATAAACATGACCACCATCACATGCATACATTATAGGGTTTTACCGTCTTTATCAGCAACATTAACATTAGCACCAGTATCGACAAGCACACGTACAATATCAACATGACCACCATCACATGCATACATTATAGGGGTTTCACCGTCATTATCAGCAACATTAACATCAGCACCACTATCGACAAGCACACGTACAATATAAACATGACCACGATCACATGCATACATTATAAGGGTTCTACCGTCTTTATCAGCAACATTAACATTAGCACCACTATCGACAAGCACACGTACAATATCAACATGACCAAACAACCATGCATGCATTATGGGGGTTTTACCGTCTTTATCAGCAACATTAACATCAGCACCACTATCGACAAGCACACGTACAATATCAACATCACCACGAACACATGCATGCATTATAGGGGTGTTACCGTATTTATTAGCAACATTAACATCAGCACCACTATCGACAAGCGCACGTACAATATCAACATGACCACGATCACATGCATGCATTATAGGGGTGCTACCGTATTTATTAGCAACATTAACATCAGCACCACTATCGACAAGCACACGTACAATATCAACACGATCGTCATTCTTGCTTGGTTCAATGCTGGACAAACTGATAGGTGTTGCCGTTATATTGACACTATCGGGATGATCGTCATTCTTACTCGGTTCAATGCTGGACAAACTGATAGGTGTTGCCGTTATATTGACACTATCGGGATGATCGTCATTCACTCTTGGTTCCTGCATGCTGCACAAATTGATAAATGATGCCGTTAACAGGGAGAGCAACAAAAATATCGGCTAGGTTAATTCCTGAGTCAAATACGCAGCGAGACCCCCAACGAATGTCCGTCACGGAAGCGAGGTCGAATTAACATATTGTTTGTTACTTTACTAATAATATGGATGCCAAAATATCTTGATTCTGATTGGTCGAGAGCAGTGCAATTTTTATGAAATACCAGTGCAGAAAGTTTTAATACCAGTGCAGAACGTTGTAATACCAGTGCAAAAATGTGTAATACCAGTGCAAATTCGCATTGGCTGATACAACAATGGATTTTGCGTACGAGCCAATGAAATGCGCCCTAGCTGTCACGCCACCCGATTCTGTTTGAGCCTTGTCAACAAGATGGGAGATCGATAGATGGCTCTGGATCAGGTGGTGGTCGCGCTACGAACGCAATGCATTATGGGATTTCTTTCAAATCGAACTCATTTGTGACAAGCCTCCGAACTGAGAAGAGCTACTCGATGCTGTGAACTTAGTCATAAACTGCCATTTATCTGGACTTGTACTCACCCACAATTTGTATACCGCAATAAGAATACTCTGTTGTAAGTCTGTTGTTTATTTGACGTTTGAAGGCCGATATTGAAGCAAATATAGTGGGATTTACATTCGAGTATGGAATCAGCGTGAGGTCCCGTGGCGTGTTTTGTGACCCGGAGGAGTGTGATTACTTATCAATTTGTACGGTAGAATAGCTAAAATCATCATTTATCTGTATGAAAACAATCAAGAAATTGTAATAAGATATGTAGAACACATTGCAGGTTGTGTGGCTCCTCTACTACTTTTTTTTGGAATTGAAGGGTAAGATTTTACTTATTTACTTATTTTGTTTAATTCGCGGAGTCAAACGACTTTCAAAATAAATCACTGGACCGTCATCAATTGCTTGGTATTCTTTCGAAAGTTTATCGATTCCCTAGCGTTATTTTAATTAACTTGCCTAATAATTCGCGGTGTTTATTTGTGAGCGCAATGTCTTTGAAGTATTACTTCGATTGCACGTCGTGCAGTGGTGGACTCCTAAAATGCACAAAACTTAATCATGATTTTAGTGAGGAAATACTGGGGCGCTTTGGGGCGCAGTTGTAATTCTAGTAAGTCATGTAACTGCTGATTCATATCCTGCCTTTTAAATGGTTATGAAAGCTGTGGTTTTAAAATTACGCGTATGTTTTTTCAACCGACTGTCTCTTGAAATATTCCCGTAGATTTTGACTAACAGTTTTAATAGTGGTCGTAATAATAGAGAATACGCAAGATATAGCCAAAGAAGCAACCAGGCTGTGGAGTAAGGGCCATAGCTTCAGTCCTGTCAGAAATTGAGCGATTCCTCCATTTTAAAGAATATTTTTTAGGTCATGAACGTACTGTAAATTTCACTCGCGTTCTTGCCTAAAGCTGAAAACTGACCCGTAAGTGACAAAATAATATTGCGGTCGTAGCGCGACCACCACCTGGCTCTGGATGGAGGGAGAAAATCGGTTCATTTTCACGAAAATTATTTTCCGAAACTTGTAGAAAGCAAAATTTGAATTCCTTATGGACTTGAGCAAGACTTGCTTTAGTTTGTATTCTTTGTTATGGAAGGATACGAAGGGAAATCTAGCCGCGGGAAATGCCAGATACGGATCCCGGGTCAAATTCCCGTCAATCTCGCCCTATGTGCTGGTGCAATTGCGATACTTTTTGAAAAACTCACTCGTGCAATTAATCCCAATTGAACTCGAAGTCGTATGATTACAGGCCGCAGGATACGTATTTGTGTCATTTCCTTCGCCGTTTTACGTGTTCAGTGGATAATTTTCACGAGGTTTTTGGATGTTTATTTGGGTCAGAGCTAAAGGTGAGTCAACTGTCTTGATAAAAGTAATCTTGAACGTTTAGATGGTAAAAACCGTGCGTGAGTCAAGTTTCCCCACACGTCGCGTGACCGTGAGCATTGAAAAATCAACTTTCGTCACCAGAAGAAACATATAACTAAGTTATATGTTTCTGTCGTCACTTAAGAGAGGTTTGCACTAACGATCACCTGAAGGTTGCATATAATTTTTTTTTTAAATCTCTCAAAATTCGCTCATCAAAAGGGTTTTGGTCACAGCCTTGAACGACATAAGTTTTAGATCCATCGGATTTTTATTTTGGTCAAATTGCATGAACATCGAAAATTTCCCCAATTTCCGGTTTTAGAGCGTGATTTTACCGTTCCCACAAAAAGACTAAAAATACCTAAATTTCCAGCTCGTGGTGGCAAACAAATTTCAGAACCCAAAAGCAGACATAATTTCGAACATATGAAGTAGTTTTGTATGATCGTAAGACAAATAAAGAATATTTTACAGATATTTTCATGTTTTACATTTTTTCCCTTGTTTCACAAGGCCCAAGTTCGATGGGCTATTTCGCCAAGGTTACATGGAAAACTAGATAAATAATTATATAACGGTGAAGAGTAATACCACTTATTTATAAATATGAAAAGAGTTTTTGGGTAGTTTGAATTGTAGGCCGCGCGGACATTTTACAACGGCGAAGTCCGCCGTTGTTTACAACAACTATAGCTGTTTGTAGTAATACTTGCATTAAACTACAACAGTAAAATAAATGCAAAATTTCTTATAATAACATATATTACTGACAACAAGCCCGCCGTTAATTAACAGCGAGATGTTGTGAGAACTATATATACGTAAGATAGAAGTCCGCCGTTAATAACGGCGAGATGTTGTAACAAACTTTAGAAAATAACACCTTTGTTGTATTGTGAATGTGCGCATTCTGATTGGTTTAAAAAGCGTGTTTGTAAGAGACCTGAGAAACACGATTGTCACGCAACGCTGTCGCGCGTGTGTATGTTATTTTCTAAAAGCAATAAAATACTTTCTGCGTGCTCTCTGGTTTCTTACAAACACTCGGGGAATGTTGGTCGAACTGATAAAACTTGAAAGACACTCGCCTTCGGCTCGTGTCTTTCAAGTTTTGATCACTCAGGAGAGTTTTAAGGCCTGGGTCTCATTTGCATTCAAAATGGCGGATCAAAAACGCTAGGGGGTGGTCTATCTTCAGTGGCTTTGCTACTTCCAAGGTCAAACATGGTTAAGGTTGTTAACGGTCATGAAACAAGTAAATGTTATGTTTTGTTTCCATGGAGACATGGAATGTGACCTTTGAACCTTACCTTAAAGCAATTTTCAAAAAAGCCCTCGGCAGGTCGGGAAAAGTTTCAAACTCTGAAGATTTAACAATGTGATGTGTTTAAGGCCATCACAGGTATATCTTGATCCAATTCGAAAACGTGACCATTTCATTAGGAATCCTATTTTAGGACATCTTGAAATTTGATAGCCTTTAATAACTTCGAAGTTAAAAATGTTGTGCAAGATCGGAAATTGGAGTGATAAATACTACCTTATTCCCTACCATTTCCATCTGGTGGTTTTAAAAGAGTGGTGCGAATTTTCTGAACCTGCGGAGGCTCTGAAATAGTCAGGAGGCAAACTCAGAAAACGTCCTTATTTTTCATTTTTTTAAAAAGTTTTGAGTAGAAGCAGGAAACATAGCTTAAAATCTTCCAATTATCATCCTGATTAAGAAAAATGCTGTTTCCACCTCAAAATTTTTGGTCTTAGTCAGTTAAGGGGAGGTTTTCTCTAGGCGCTCGCTCCTGCAACATGGAAACGAGGCTGAAACTTGAACATACTTGTATCTCAGGTATTAATGAACAAAATTTGTTGAAACTCATCAGTTATACTATGCAGATCGACCTGAATCCAGCAAGTGGATTTGTGAAGGTTAAAGGGGTCACGTGACTTGTCTAGTATGGAAACGAGGCTGAAATGTAAAATGCTTGTATCGCCGGTATTATTGAAAGAAGTTTATTGAAACTCGCCACTTTTACTATGTAGACCGACTTGAATAAAGCAAGGTGATTTGTGCAGGTTAAGAGGGTCTCGCGACATGTCTAGCATGGAAACGAGGCTGAAAACTCGGCTCCTTGTATCTTCGTTAAAAACAAAACTGTCGCTAAATAAACAGAACTTACAAGGTATGCTCTATATATGCTCCCACAGCAGAAAAATAATTATTATATATCCCGGGGGGGGGGGGGGGGGGGGGGGACTCCCCTACTCTTTGGGCGGAGCTGCTCGTCGTAGGGTTTTAAATCAGGTCTCTGGTACCTTTTAGTGGGTAAAATTCGAAAACTTGCAACTTTTCCCAGATAGGTACCTTTTAGACATCCGTTCTAGCAAATCAAGCAAAACCCACACTTCATTGGTAGCCTGATTTTCAGACGTATTTTCCCTCGTAAAAAATTCGAGAGAAAAATACGAGGGAAGATGTCTTGTTGGTCAAAATCAACTAAGTGACGCCATTTTAGCTACCTTTTAGGGGTAATCGCAAGTTCCCGACGAGCACTCCCGCCCCAAAAATAGGGGAGTCAAGCAACGCCTAGAAAGTAACGTCTAGAAAGTAACGTTTGGAAAGCAACGTGTTGAGAGTAACGTCTTCTGGTATTTCTGGTAGGTAGGTCTTCTGGACCTGCGAAATTTGGGTAAATCCGCGAAATCTCCTGAAATATACCAAAGCACGCAAAACTTAAGAATTTGCTATGAATGCTAATGACACAGCATATTTGAAACGCGTTTCGCGGCTTTTCGAGTTATCCACTCGCCTTAAAAACAAGGTAAACCTGCAAATTTAGCTCGCACCTAAGTCGCCCTGAATTCAAGTACAACACCATTCAAAACAACCAGGCGTTCTAAATT
Organism: Scolanthus callimorphus; assembly: GCA_033964015.1. Lineage (NCBI taxonomy): Eukaryota > Metazoa > Cnidaria > Anthozoa > Actiniaria > Edwardsiidae > Scolanthus > Scolanthus callimorphus. The sequence continues at coordinate 30,112,170 of CM066912.1, read as the reverse complement.
TAGATACTACCAAGATGTAAGAAGCGTTGCTATTGGTGTATTTCTCAGTGCATTGTTGCTGGAAATAGCAAATTATATAAAACCATTCCTAAGTAATTGCCTAAACCCATGATTACAGTATTTTGCGACAAAGTGACTAAATTGTACATTTTCTTTTTATTCAATAATTAAACGTTAATTAAATTCAAAATCCATCACGCGAACATTTTCTCCGAAATTTGCTTATAAAATTCACACGCGATCAGCCTTTTTTTTTTTTTCACGCGAATTCGACCCGCGGAAGCATGCCGGGTTTTTTTTCGTACGATTTTGGGCTCTTTCTTGGTGTTGCAAGGCACCAGAGGCATCGAGACAATAGAAGACAAAAGACTTTAGAACGAAACAATAAATTCCACCTTAAATGGAATGGAATACAATAGCTGTAATCAAAAATACAATACATTTTGCAATACCAAGAAAGACACCAAATTTGAACCTAAACAATCCCGCGAACTCGGTTGTTTTTCCTGCGAAATTGGCCATCTTCCGCGAATTTTGCCGCGAAATTAGTTATTTTTCCGCAAATTTTAACTTAAAAATCCCGCGAAATTTAATTTGTCCTTTTTTCCACGACCTGACAGAAGACCTGTCTAGTGAGTAACTTCTAGAGAGTAACGTCTAGAGCAGTATTATAGCATGTTCGTATCGTATAAAAAGAGTGAATTTGATGATGGTCCATTGTATAAATTAAAAGCCATCAGTCGGCTGGTATACTAATGATGCGCGTGCCTTGTAATTGTGATAACTATTTTGTTAGATCCTCTTTTCTATTATTCCAAATGTAGCTTCAGGTACAGCCTCATCTCAATAAGAGAGAAAGAGCACCCCCTTATTTCCAAGCTTGATGATAAACGTGACTCAGTTCTGTTAATTCATTGAGCAAGGACCCAAGTTTCAGCCTCGTTTCCATGCTAGACAAATCAAGCGACCCCATAAATCATAATCAATCACCTTGCTTGATTCAGGTCGATCTGATTCAGGTCGATCTGCTTGATTCAGGTCGAACTTTTGAGTTTCAATAAATTTTGCTCAATTATACAGGAGTACAAGCATGTTTACATTTCAGCCTCGTTTCCATGCTAGACAAGTCACGTGACCCTTTAACCTACACAAATCACCTTTATGGATTTAGGTCGATCCGCATAGTATAACTGATGAGTTTCAATAAATTTCGTTCAATTATACCGGAGATACAAGCATGTTTACATTTCAGCCTCGTTTCCATGCTAGACAAGTCACGTGACCCCTTTAACCTTCACAAATCCACTTGCTGGATTCAGGTCGATCTGCATAGTAGAACTGATGAATTTCAACAAATTTCGTTCAATAATACCGGAGATACAAGTATATTTACATTTCAGCCTCGTTTCCATGTTGCAGGAGTGAGGGCCTAGAGAAAACCTCCCCTTAACTGACTAAGACCCAAAAAATTGAGGTGGAAACAGCATTTTTCTTAATCAGGATGACAACTGGAAGATTTTAAGCTATGTTTCCTGCTTCTACTCAAAACTTTTTTAAAAAATCACTTTTTTGGCGTTTGCCTCCTGACTAAAATTTCATTTCTTTAAGTGGAGGTCAAAGGTTAGGATTTGGTTCCCATGGAAACAACAACAACTCAAATTAACAAGAATGACGATTTCTATGACATTATAGCAACACAAGAAGCCTATCCTTAATTCACCCAAATTAAGGCCTGGTTGAATGTTTTTAAGGGCGTGGCCGCATGGACCTTAACTCACCTGAGTGCAGTTCTCCCAACATCCCCCTCGTGTTTTAAGAAAGCAGAGAGTACGCGGAAAGTACTTTTATTGCTTAAATATAGTGAAAGGAGTCCGCCGTTAATTAACGGCGAGATGACGTTACACATTACATAGTGAAAGGAAAAGTTCGCAGTTAATTAACGGCGAGAGGTTGTGATAAACTATATATCTAATGGAAAAGTCCGCCGTTAATTAACGGCGAGATTTTGTGCCAAACTATATATTGGAAGGAAAAGTTCGTTTGTTCTCAGGGATGATTGTGCATGTCTTACCGGACAAGATGGCGACACTGAATCAAATATCAGGCTAAATCCTTTCGCCCTTTTGGGAATGATCTTGTACACCTGACAGACATTTTCTTATCCGATTCGAGCTGTTCAACTGTAACAAGCATCACAAGCGTTGCAGCGAGCGTTCAAGCTGTACTTCCGCATTCGGCTGAGTACTTCAGGTCACGCGAGGGAAAATTCCATTCTTAACTAACCAAAGAAGTTATTCTAGCAACTTCTAAATCATGTGCACTTTTCCAGTTCACTGAACAATCTCGTTCCCAGAGCCCTGCATTTTCTGCGCATGCGTCGCCAAAAATTTGGCGATGCATGCGCAGAAAATGCAGGGCTCTGGGAACGAGATTGGTTCACTGAACTGAATGCGTTAAAAATTTTGGCACGCTTCACGCGCATGCGTAATGACATCTCATGGCTCGCGCAACACAATATTTCCATTGTAACTTTACAGGCGTATTTCGTTATTCCTGAATGTCTAGAGCAAGGATTGTGGTACTGTTTATAGGATTATTCAAAGCTTCAGGAGGCTAGTGTTACGGAACACATTTACTTACAAATAGACTTTAGTAATAATTCACTATTATAGCTATATCCGACCATTTGTAAATGCGTGGAATTGAGTACTCGACATTTAGTCAACATAACTGAATTGTTGGATGAAATTTCATGAGAATTGACCTTGAGATTGTTTGTCCAAGACCCACCACTTGGTTAACCTTATGTATAGCACATTTGGAAGAGTCAGCAGTTTTGGCCACACTGCTAATAACGACCACTTCTTTACGCTCCTGAGATTCTAGTATTTGATGAAAGTTAGTTTTATTTATTAGAAGCTTCTTACAAATTATACCTCCAAGTTTTGATAACCTTTTCGATACTTAATTCCATAGCTGGTGAAAACGTTACTGTCGCACACTCTTTTGTAACATGCGCACTGGCTAATTTAGAGTCATGCAATTTCTAGGTCATGCGCAGTTAATTTTGCAAGCTAAGTAAGTTCACATCTGTAGTTTCCTGAATGCGTCAGAACAGACATCAATTCCAGTCATAACAATTTGGGTTGATTGGCTGAACAGTAACAACTTGGACCGTTTCCACTTAAAAGCTATCTTGCATTTCTCTTACCCCATGCATTGCTGACTGGTCCTGACGCATAAATACAACACGAATTTTACTGTACAACACATCAGATTAACCCAAGTAACGAAGCGAACAGGACAGGGAATTGTGACTGAGGGCGTTCTAGTGGGTCGATTCTAGCAAGGATACTCGGCAGAGTGTTAAGGAACTCCTACTCGAATACCCGTGCCTTCTAGGAGAAGCTTGCTAGCCGTCCTGGGCCGCATTTGTCTGACCTGTTTACCTCTCGATACTGCCAAGCTGTACCAAGTCCCCAAACACAGTGATTTTACAATAAAACAAGAAATTGAACAAGATCCCGCTTTGTTACATTTGGTGGAGAACGCCGAGGCTTTGGACTTGTTACATTTGGTGGAGAACGCCGAGGCTTTGGACTTGTTACATTTGGTGGAGACCCGTGGTTTTTAATCATCTACAAAGTCCATAATTGTTACAGTGGTAGGAAACCCGTGTTTTAAAGAACCCACAATCAAACAGATACTAAGAACGATTGTTAACTGGAAGTGAACTGTGACTTTGGTATGCCACAATGAAAATTATACGATATACCGATGTCATATTTCCCGAAGAAAGTACTGCTTTGCCAAAAACATCGAAGAAAACCAGATCGCCATCGGTTCAAAGACGCAATGCAGAGCGAATGAAAAGCTTTGTGAGAGCCAAGAAGCTGAATACTTGCCTGGGAGGAGTCAACAAAAGATGCGAGGATATTGACGAGGTGGATTATCTTATCGAGAAGCTAGTTGAGCTAAATAACAGTCTTCAGCAGGAACTTTAGAAAGCGTCGTCACAATATCAACTATAAAACGAAAATTTGACGAAACGACAGAAGAGTTTCAAAATGAGTTAGAAAACGCCGTCCGTTGGAATACAGAACTCGCAGAGAAACTCGATGAAAGCCAGGGAATTTCTGAAGAGCGATCCAGGCAAAGTAACGCAAATTTGGAATATGCATGGAACAGGATTCACAGAGCTGAAACCAAGATTAGACATCTGAATCGGCAACTGGAGAGGTTGAAAGCACGGAAAAGAACTGGCCGGACCGGCCACAATTACCAACCATTTCAGAGATTTGCGTAAAACCACAACAAAGATTTCACGGATTTGTCTTATTAATGAATACGGTTAATTATATGCTGACGTATCGGGAGATACGTTAATTTAAGGAGGGGGGGATGTTACGGAACACATTTACTTATAAATAGACTTTAGTAATAATTCACTATTATAGCTATATCCGACCATTTGTAAATGCGTGGAATTGAGTACTCGACATTTAGTCAACATAACTGAATTGTTGGATGAAATTTCATGAGAATTGACCTTGAGATTGTTTGTCCAAGACCCACCTCTTGGTTAACCTTATGTATAGCACATTTGGAAGAGTCAGCAGTTTTGGCCACACTGCTGATAACGACCACTTCTTTACGCTCCTGAGATTTTAGTATTTGATGAAAGTTAGTTTTATTTATTAGAAGCTTCTTACAAATTATACCTCCAAGTTTTGGTAACCTTTTCGATACTTAATTCCATAGCTGGTGAAAACGTTACTGTCGCACACTCTTTTGTAACATGCGCACTGGCTAATTTAGAGTCATGCAATTTCTAGGTCATGCGCAGTTAATTTTGCAAGCTAAGTAAGTTCACATCTGTAGTTTCCTGAATGCGTCAGAACAGACATCAATTCCAGTCATAACAATTTGGGTTGATTGGCTGAACAGTAACAACTTGGACCGTTTCCACTTAAAAGCTATCTTGCATTTCTCTTACCCCATGCATTGCTGACTGGTCCTGACGCATAAATACAACACGAATTTTACTGTACAATACATCAGATTAACCCAAGTAACGAAGCGAACAGGACAGGGAATTGTGACTGAGGGCGTTCTAGTGGGTCGATTCTAGCAAGGATACTCGGCAGAGTGTTAAGGAACTCCTACTCGAATACCCGTGCCTTCTAGGAGAAGCTTGCTAGCCGTCCTGGGCCGCATTTGTCTGACCTGTTTACCTCTCGATACTGCCAAGCTGTACCAAGTCCCCAAACACAGTGATTTTACAATAAAACAAGAAATTGAACAAGATCCCGCTTTGTTACACTAGATTCCGCTAAGAAAATAGCACGGAAAAATCGAAATTACACGAGTCGCGCAGCGACGAGGGCGATATCGTCTTTTTGAGTGCTATTTTCGACGGAATCTACCGGCTGAACGCTTTGAGTATACTTGAATCCTATGATATCTCGTCCTCAATTAACACAAAAAGAGATATAATAGGATTCTATAGTAAACTGCTGCCAAAAAATCACTGAAACCTTTTTGTCAGTAGGTTGACGTACATCGAACAGAAGCGACTGGCTAAGACGTACTACGGTCATGGTCGTTCCTTCTCCCGATCGGCTGTGATGATTTGTCTCCAAAACTAACACGTCAGTGATCATCGCCTTTGAATTCTATTCTTATACATTCCACCTCGGCAAAAAAGTGCTTACACTGATTTGCACATTTAAATGCGTGAGAATAGTACACCCTAATCAATAATTCAAAAATACGCACATTGCAGCTCTCGATTTGTACTTTACAGTGTAGTAACAACGGAAAGGCTCTTTTAATAAACCTTAATTACGATATTTCACTTTCTTTCTGTAAACTTCTCTCCATTACAGCTACCTAAAGTAATCCCTAAATCGTGATACCACTCCCTACCCCTCCCCCACCAACACACACACACCACCACCACCACCACCACCACCACCACCACCACCACCACCACCACCTACTTTAAACGCCATACTCTACATCCTTTGAATGTTGATGTGGCAAATGAACTGAATTAAAAAAATAGATGTTCCAAAACAGCTCAAAGTGTCAAGTCGTCGTTGTTCTCTATGATTCAATACCTCCACATTATCGTGAACCTTGCATATCGCCTCGTAAACAACGATTCATATAATTTATTTGTTCTCAGTGATGATTGTGCATGTCTTACCTGACAAGATGGCGACAGTGAATCAAATATCAGTCTAAATCCTTTCGCCCTTTTCGGAATGATCTTGTACACCTGACAGGTATTTTCTTATCGGACGCGAGCTGTTCAACTGTAGCAAGCATCACAAGCATTGCAGCGAGCGTTCCCATGAGTTTTCAAGTGAAAGAAACCCAGAGAAACAGGAGTGAGAAAGCGACGAACGATATTGTAACAAGCTGTAGTTCCGCATTCAGCTGAGTACTTCAGGTCACGCGAGGGAAAATTCCCTTCTTAACTAACCAAATGAGTCATTCTAGCAAATTCTAAATCATCACCGCATTTTCCCAGTTCACTGAACTGAATGTGTTAAAAATTTTGGCGCGCTTCACGCGCATGCGTAACGACATCTCATGGCTCGCACAACACAATACACTCCCGCTGTTTTAAGGGGAGAGGTCAAAACATCCGTACTTCTGTGGGTGCCCAATTTGGGGGGTGGGGTAGGTGCCGGAGCCACCTACCTCTCAGAGCTGAATTTTAGAGCAAGTATCTCCTTAAATAAAATAGATATTAAAAAGGTGTATGCTCCAACGCTTTCCTCGCAGCAAGAGGAGTCCATATGTGCAATACAATCAGGTACCACTAGATCATGCTCTGAGAAAATGAGATCTGAAAAAGGGGTATTGGGTACCTAAGGGGGTAGATGCCGGTACCCACCACCTCCCATGAAAAAATTGGGCACCATTCGAGTACAAGTGTTTTGACCTCTTCCCAAAGTGCTTCTATAGTGCCTTATTTGGTATTAGTTTACAGTTGACGCGGTTTCCATTGTTATTCACAGTGCATAAACTCGGATAATGAGTCCCAACAAGCTAAAAATCGGGGAGGGATTTCAATTCTCCAGGGAAAGGTCGGGGTTGATCAATAGAATTTTATTGAATTTTAGGTAAGTATATGGGTCATTATATTCATAGGTAAGTGAATGACTCTGGATACTAACCTATGAATCAATAATAAGGAATATACTTACCTATGAATCTGTAATGTGATTCCAGAAAATATCCACACACCCCCGGAAGGGTGTTGAAAAGTGCCCCCCCCCCCCTAAAGTAATCCCCAAATCATGATACTACTTCCTCATAAGCCCTCATTACCTCTACTCACTTCAGACAAAAAAAGCTATCCCCTGATCAGCTTTTTAAAAGGTTATTATTAATCCTCCATCCAGTCTGCAAAAAATCTGTTCAAAATATATATTCGATTGTTTCGAAAAAAGGAAGAAAATATAAATTTGAACTAAAGTACTGCTGAACTATTTGTTGGGCCAACACCGATGTATATTATATTTTACAAGGTGCCAATAAAGATTGTCTATGCCTATGTCTATGTCTACCCCCCCCCCCCCCCCCCCCAACACACACCACCACCACCTACTTTAAACGCCATACTCTACATCCTTTGAATGTTGATATTGAAAGATGTGGCAAATGAACTGAATTGTTCCAAAACAGCTCAAAGTGTCGAGTCGTCGTTGTTCTCTATGATTCAATACCTCCACATTATCGGGAACTTTACATATCGCCTCGTAAACAACGATTCATGCAATTTATTTGTTCTTAGGGATGATTGTGCATGTCTTACCGGACAAGATGGCGACACTGAATCAAATATCAGGCTAAATCCTTTCGCCCTTTTCGGAATGATCTTGTACACCTGACAGACATTTTCTTATCCGATGCGAGCTGTTCAACTGTAGCAAGCATCACAAGCGTTGCAGCGGGCGTTCCCATGAGTTTTCAAGTGAAAGAAACTCAGAGAAATAGGAGAGAAAGAGACGAGAAGCTCGACGAGCGAGTTTGTAACAAGCTGTACTTCCACATTCGGCTGAGTACTTCAGGTCACGCAAGGGAAAATTCCATTCTTAACTAACCAAAGAAGTTATTCTAGCAACTTCTAAATCATGTGCACTTTTCCAGTTCACTGAACTGAATGCGTTAAATAGTTTGGCGCGGTTCACGCGCATGCGTAATGACATCTCATGGCTCGAGCAACACAATATTTCCATTATTTCCATTGTAACTTTACAGGCGTATTTCGTTATTCCTGAATGTCTAGAGCAAGGATTGTGGTACTGTTTATAGGATTATTCAAAGCTTCAGGAGGCTAGATTCCGCTAAGAAAATAGCACGGAAAAAGCGAAATTGCACGAGTCGCGCAGCGACGAGGGCGATATAGTCTTCTTGAGTGCTATTTTGGGCGGAATCTACCGACTGAACGCTTTGAGTATACTTGAATCCTATGATATCTCGTCCTCAATTAACACAAAAAAGAGATATAATAGGATTCTATAGTAAACTACTGCCAAAAAATCACTGAAACCTTTTTGTCAGTAGGCTGACGTACATCGAACAGAAGCGACTGTCTAAGACGTACTACAGTCATGGTCGTTCCTTCTCCCGATCGGCTGTGATGATTTGCCTCCAAAACTAACACGTCAGTGATCATCGCCTTTGAATTCTATTCTTATACATTCCACCTCGGCAAAAACGTGCTTACACTGATTTGCACATTTAATTCATGCGTGAGAATAGTACACCCTAATCAATAATTCAAAATACGCACATTGCAGCTCTCGATTTGTACTTTACAGTGTAGTAACAACGGAAAGGCTCTTTTAATAAACCTTGCTTGCAATATTTTACTTTCTTTCTGTAAACTTCTCTCCATTACAGCTACCTAAAGTAATCCCTAAATCGTGATACCCCTCTCCTCCCCCCCCCCCAACACACACACACACCACCACCACCACCACCTACTTTAAACGCCATATTCTACATCCTTTGAATGTTGATGTGGCAAATGAACTGAATTAAAAAAATAGATGTTCCAAAACAGCTCAAAGTGTCAAGTCGTCGTTGTTCTCTATGATTCAATACCTCCACATGATCGGGAACCTTGCATATCGCCTCATAAACAACGATTCATACAATTTATTTGTTCTCAGTGATGATTGTGCATGTCTTACCTGACAAGATGGCGACAGTGAATCAAATATCAGGCTAAATCCTTTCGCCCTTTTCGGAATGATCTTGTACACCTGACAGGCATTTTCTTATCCGACGCGAGCTGTTCAACTGTAGCAAGCATCACAAGCATTGCAGCGAGCGTTCCCATAAGTTTTCAAGTGGAAACCCAGAGAAACAAGAGTGAGAAAGCGACGAGAAGCTCGACGAGCGAGTTTGTAGCAAGCTGTACTTCCGCATTCGGCTGAGTACTTCAGGTCACGTGAGGGAAAATTCCATTCTTAACTAACCAAAGAAGTTATTCTAGCAACTTCTAAATTATGTGCACTTTTCCAGTTCACTGAACTGAAGGCGTTAAAAATTTTGGCGCGCTTCACGCGCATGCGTAATGACATCTCATGGCTCGCGCAACACAATAGACCTCTTACGCTTGGGCGTAATGTTTACCCATTTCAGATCACGTGGCGGTCATTTGAATAATCTCCCTTTTTGTTTAGGTTGCTTCCAAAAAAAAACAAAGAAAGGATACTCAGGGGAATGCCACGTGATCTGAAAAGCGTAAACATTACGCCCAAAAGGTCTATTATATATTATATACACTTCGCGCTGTTTTACGTGTCATTTGTGCCTTATTTGACATTACCTGAAATTCCAATAAAATTTCTGATGGGTGAAACCAGAGTGTTGTTCTGGAAAAAGCGAAGAGAGAGCTCAAAGAGCGAGTTTGAGCAAGCTTCACTTCCGCAGAGCAGCTTTGGACAATTGAAAGGAAATTGTAATTAGTTATTTTCTTTCATTTTGCTCATGCAAGGTGCATGTAGTCGGTGTTCTGCCAAACAGTTGTCGTACATCAGTGATATTTGAGTGTTAATGTTATACAAATTTAAGAAGACATGTATATCGTCATAAGGCAAACGTTTATTGACACATTATAATTATCTAATGACTAGGGAAGTTAACAAAAAAGAGTAGAGAACCTCTTATCTATGTTGCTATATAAACCGAAGAAACGAATCTATCCTATTTCAACAAAATGTTCTAGAAAAGTGAACAGTGCTCTAATTATTAAGGAAAACAAACTTCGAAAGAAACTTGCCCCTTACATAGACATTTATGAGCAAGATTTTAATAGCTTCGCTATCAAATTTTCAACTTTGAAAACTGTACGCCTTTATAAACTTGATGTTATAAATGGACGTCCCAATAAGAGCTAGAGGTAATTTAGACCCCGTCCACACGACTCCGTTTTCAAACGAAAACGGATACTTTTTGCTCCGGATACGGCTTCGTCCACTCTCCAGAGTGGAGCTGTTTGAAAACGCTGTTTTCTAGTGTGGACGAGTGAAAACGATGCTATGAGAAAACGATGACGTCACCACAGCAAATCCGACCAATTTCGCGGGCCAACAGATCAAAATATGCGTTGAGCTTATTTGAGCATGCGCACTGAATGCATAGCGTTTTCGCACGGATACGCTTTGTAGTGTGGACGGGCGAAAACGTTAAGTTTGGACGCAAATCATTTTAAAATGGAGGGGGAAGAGGGGTGGGAATGGGGGAAGGGGGATGGAGGGAGTTTGGGGCAGTTCAGCATGTCGTAGTCCGTTAAATTACTTTGTTACAGAATTTTTCTTTGCCAGTACTAAGTACTTATTTTCACGACTGTTAAGTACTTTTAAGTACTTTTAACAGTAACTTAAAAGTACTTATTTTCACGACTGTTTGCCGCGAGTCGGTTAACCCCATCCATCCGTCCTTTTTAATCCTTGGCTTGTTGCGTAGCAACAGTCAAAGAGTTATCGTGGTGACTCGATGTCACTCACTCACTCACTCGCTCACTCCATGTTAGCACGGTATTAGCATAATTTATGCTCAAGTCATCTACCCTCGAGCTGCGGGATCATACGAAAATGTAGACTAAAATATGAAAATCCGCGAACGAGGTGTTTTAATTGCCAAGCTGGATCCTGATAAACAGACCTGTCAACCAATTGAACTGAGAAAAAAATATATATAATGAAAGGTCGACGAACAGCTTAAACAATGATTATTTAATACCGATATTTCAATCGGCCATTACCGATCTTCTTCAGGTTGTGAATGGAGATATGTCTGAAATTGAACAATGCAAAATATCTATTCACTTGGCGCTGGTGAAGGCTCTGGTTACAGTCATTTATGCACGTGCGAGATTTGATACAGAGCCGCTGAGAGAAACACCTTTTGCGCATGCCCAAACGTTCAAAATCAGCAATCAGCGAAGGCTCTCAAATGGAAAATTATCGCCAAACACAATTTTTTTTTCAAAATCTTTTTCCCAGCACATCATTTTCAGAATTTTTATCCAGGAGATCTGCTGGGAAAATTTTTTGAAAAAAAAAGCATTTTCCCAGCCAGCAAGAACAAATATTTTGCGGAACAGATCCTTTTTGTGCACCTGGAAAATGTGAATCTCACGAAATCTTAAGCCCTGAATTGATTACAATAAATTTTCGGAGTCATTGCAGGAGGTTACCGCCCATGTGGTCGCCATACGACACTTGAAAGGTTTTTCTATCAATCTGGAGGATTATTTTTATCACTACGGTCAAAAGTACGTGTTTTCACGGTTACAATTGTACTTGTTCTATGTCCACGGTGGACGAATATTGAGCGTGCGAGAGCCCCCTCAAATCCCATGATTGTCCTTAAGATGGGTCATACTCAGTAAGATGGATGTCACGTGTGAGAAATATATTGAAATGTTTATTAGTCTTACTCGTCTACAAGAAATATAAACTTGAATTCTAGTACTATTTACAAGTATAGAAATATTTGCGCACACTGCTTTCAGATAACTATTAACAAAAAATAACGTAACAATTAGTTAGACTACGAGTTCGAGTTTTCTATGAGTCAATAGTTAACAAAGCGCGTAGTGCTGGAATGACTATTTGACTCACAGAAAACAAGGACGATAGGAAGATTCCAGTTAATCAGGGCGAGTTTTCTTTAAAACGGGTAATGTGACACTAGAGCAAGATGCATGCGCGCATAAAAAGGCACTTGATTCATGAAGTGTATTACACATTACCAGTATGCAGAGCACGCGTGCATTATAGCTGGATTCGTCCATATTTTAATGCTAAAAATAGCACATAATCTGAAGTGTTGACGGACAGTCCTAATGTGATAGATCGTCACTCCTAGTAGTGGACTCCTGGTCATAGGATGTTAAAAATAGCACATAATCTACAGTGTGTATTCTCGTGTGTATACTCGTCACGTGACGCGTGAGATATTCTACAGCATGCCACTCAAAAGCATTGTATGGTATAGTTCCTCGCACGACACTTGCGAATTGTTTTTCAAGTGAAATGTAACGTGGAATTCACGAGTCGAGTGATGAATTTACCGCGGGATTCACGAGTCGAGTGATGAATTTACCGCAGGATTCACGAGTCGAGTGATGAATTTACCGCGGGATTCACGAGTCGAGTGATGAATTTACCGCGGGATTCACGAGTCGAGTGATGAATTTACCGCGGGATTCACGAGTCGAGTGATGAATTTACCGCGGGATTCACGAGTCGAGTGATGAATTTTTCTTGAATCCCAGAGCAAAGATTTGACATTATTTTCGTGCAGTGGTCCGAGCTTTGACCTTTCTTTGAGCGCGGGTTACCTGTGTTTTTGTCGAATATTCAGCTTTCAAAGTTTTGAACCTTTCAATTCCTCATTAAATGTCACTCGTTTTAGCCAATCAACGCGCGCGTCAGAATTGAGTTATTCGATTAAAGACACCAAGAAAGACTGATGTGTCTTTTTTGTCAATGCCTACTCTTGTGTAGCGCGGGTTCCCTGTGTATGCAGTTGCAGGCTCTTTTAAACAAGGACTTTCTTAATGATATAAAACTAAATATACAATATCATGATCAAGCTATTGGACTTCCAGCTACCTAGAGTCCCAATGGTTGTAGGCTATACAAGTTAATACCTCTATACCATATCGTGATAAAACTACACACTTTGAGCTACAAGCTCCCTAGAGTCCCTATGGTTGTAGGCTATACAAGTTAATACCTCTATACCATATCGTGATAAAACTACACACTTTGAGCTACAAGCTCCCTAGAGTCCCTATGGTTGTAGGCTTTACAAGTTAATACCTCATATACCATATCGTGATAAAACTACACACTCTGAGCTACAAGCTCCCTAGAGTCCCTATGGTTGTAGGCTATACAAGTTAATACCTCTATACCATATCGTGATAAAACTACACTCTGAGCTACAAGCTCCCTAGAGTCCCTATGGTTGTAGGCTATACAAGTTAATACCTCATATACCATATCGTGATAAAACTACACACTTTGAGCTACAAGCTCCCTAGAGTCCCTATGGTTGTAGGCTATACACGTTAATACCTCATATACCATATCGTGATAAAACTACACACTTTGAGCTACAAGCTCCCTAGAGTCCCAATGGTTGTAGGCTATACAAGTTAATACCTCTATACCATATCGTGATAAAACTACACACTTTGAGCTACAAGCTCCCTAGAGTCCCTATGGTTGTAGGCTATACAAGTTAATACCTCTATACCATATCGTGATAAAACTACACACTTTGAGCTACAAGCTCCCTAGAGTCCCTATGGTTGTAGGCTATACAAGTTAATACCTCATATACCATATCGTGATAAAACTACACACTTTGAGCTACAAGCTCCCTAGAGTCCCTATGGTTGTAGGCTATACACGTTAATACCTCATATACCATATCGTGATAAAACTACACACTTTGAGCTACAAGCTCCCTAGAGTCCCAATGGTTGTAGGCTATACAAGTTAATACCTCTATACCATATCGTGATAAAACTACACACTTTGAGCTACAAGCTCCCTAGAGTCCCTATGGTTGTAGGCTATACAAGTTAATACCTCTATACCATATCGTGATAAAACTACACACTTTGAGCTACAAGCTCCCTAGAGTCCCAATGGTTGTAGGCTATACAAGTTAATACCTCTATACCATATCGTGATAAAACTACACACTTTGAGCTACAAGCTCCCTAGAGTCCCAATGGTTGTAGGCTATACAAGTTAATACCTCTATACCATATCGTGATAAAACTACACACTTTGAGCTACAAGCTCCCTAGAGTCCCTATGGTTGTAGGCTATACAAGTTAATACCTCTATACCATATCGTGATAAAACTACACACTCTGAGCTACAAGCTCCAAATAGTCCTTATGGTTGAAACGGCATCCAAGTTATTGGCTATGTAAAACAATAGCGGTATCGAAATATCTCAGTATCAGGATCACACGGAACGACCCAAGTTGTTGGATTCTTCGCCACAAAATATTCACTGGAAAGGCAGCAGGTCCCGGCATGCTCCGTGGGCTGTATGTGGACGTCGCCGTGGATACTGAAACAAAAATATGTAACTTAGGGACGCGGCAACTAGCGGTTATAGTTTTAAATATCTGAGGAGGTGGGTAAATGTTATGATCTGTTCGCTGATCGGGTGCCATCATGGATTTTTCGAGGCCCGGGGTCAAGTGCAAAATTTTACCGAGGGGGTGAGGGGGGGGGGGGGGGGGGGGGGGGGGGAGGAGAGAGACGCCCGATCAGCGACGGGCCGGGTTTTCCGTGATGAAAACACCCAACCGCAAACAGGCTACCGTTAGCTACAAGTAAGTTATAACTGATAGCCTGCTAGTAGCTCAACAAATCAGAACGCAGCATTAACAATAGACCACTTGTTTGACTTGACTGAAGTAAAATAAAAGAAGAAAATGACTAAATCTATCTATCGGGGTTGCATATGTATACGAGAGAAACACGAACCTTGAATCACTGTGAAAGTAACGCAGCCTTGATTTCCTCTCGTGTTTCCCATCCTCCATTCATCACAGCTTTGTACGCTTCTATCACCAACCAGGGGAACTGCTTGAGAGGCCAGAAGTCACGTAACAGGGCAGTCTGGAAACCTGTGGGGCGCGTTCTATCAGAAACATGCGCGTATGCATTACGTATAAAGCGCACGAGCTCCACTCCTGAAGTGATGTTATATGGGCGATATTTCCCCGTTGACGTCATCTCGGTGTATATTTGCGGGATGATGGCGCTCCATGGCCCAGTGACGTGTTTGGCAAAGCTGCATTCAAGATCTTGCTCCACTATCGTTAGCGATGATACCAACCTCCGGCTCCGGGGAGTTTCTATCTCAGGCTGGTTAGCTAAGGATCTTAGAAACTTTATCTTTTTATCATCAGACCAGAAGAAGGGATGATTCAAGGAATCAGAGGCGGTAATACGATCATCTTTGTTGTCAGTGATCATTCTCAACCAGATGGTAAGCCTCGGGTGAAATATTCGAACTTAGTGATGATTGTAAGTCGATAATATTCTGTTGCGTAGCAACTTGGATTGCATATTCAGATTTATTCTTACAAAGTGTTGGTGCGAATGGGTGTGCCTTGTCTGCTAGAAAGTAATGCAGCACAATCCCGCAAGAAAACATATCCGAAGATTGTGAGTACTCCTGACTCTGCATAACTTCTGGAGCCATCCAACAGGGCGTACCAGCATTAGTGTGCATCACTGAAGAACCTGCTAGTGACGATGGCCGTAAACTTGACTTGCTGCTTAAACCAAAATCACCAATCTTCAAACACAAGGGTCTTTCTTGTAAAGAATGTTACCTGGCTTGAGATCCCGATGTAGAATTCCTTTCTTGTGCAAAAACTGGAGGCCTTGAACTAGGTCTTTACTTAACTTCACAAAGAAGCCAGGGCCCGGTGAACGATCTAAGTATTGATCTAAGTTTCCTTCCATCAGCTCAACAACAATGTAAACGTTTTGTAGGTCTTCTTTAAATGCGAGGTAATGCAGGACTTGGGGACAGTCATCTAGTGCCACCAAGTTCTTTATTTCTCTCTGTTCCTTCGCTCCAATGTTTGTTGTCTTCTTCACGCATTTGACCGCAATTTCTCTTCCGTCTTTACTGTTGATACCCACAAAGACAGTTCCGAAAGCACCCGTAGCTATTGCATCTATGTGATAGAAGAATTCTGAACCAACAATTGCTACGCAATTGTTTTTCCTTGCAACATCTTCGAGCAACGATTTATGTTTCACTGATTTCTCCGACCATGGAATACACATCGGGATTTCTTTTTTATCTATTGGTTTGTCCAAAAGTTCCTTCAGTTTTGACGTCTCGTGCGCCATACCCAAACATGTTATTCCATCACAATCTGCAATATTGATATCAGCCTTGTAATATAGCAAACGCGTTATAATTTCACAATTAACATTGTCAACTATACCGTAGTCGATGGCATTTTTGCAACTCAAATGTAGTGGCGTTCTGCCTTCCTTGTTCTTGGCATTCGAATCAACACCCGATGCTAACAAGAACTCTACAAGGTTCGTTTTCCAATGCATCTTCACACTTGGATCTTTGCAAATCTGGAGTAATGCCGAGCTACCAATTGTCTCCATAAAAATAGTCTTCCAATGGCCTCCAATGGTCTCCTGAAGCCTTCCGGGTGCTGAATTGGATGCAACTTTTAGAAGACCATCTATCAACGCGAAACTCCGTGTGGATAGCAATATGCTTAGGACAGACTCATCATAAGTGTTGATGGACCAGCAGTCGAGGTCATGTCTTAGAACCTCTTGCCAGAACTTGCAGGCCTCGAGTTGGGCTATGTCAGGATATATGCAGTTCAGTTCTTCTGAGTCTGAGATACTGTTTCGCATCCGTTTCAGTTGAGCCAGCAATGGCGTATCTCCTATACCATTTACAACGCTTGGGTTGGCTCCAGCATCCAGTAAGAGCTGCACTGCACTCCATGTCTGGCACAAGTGAAGGGGTGTCTCGCGATCAGCATTTTCTTGGTTAAGCACTGCGCCGGATTCTAAGAAATACTTAAACATCGTGCTTTGCAACTCTCTTAACTCCTTGGCGCTCTCGTCTGATCCACTCATCCCGTTCAATGAAGCCCATAAGTGAAGAGGGCTATTCAAACGTCTGTCGTGCATGTTGACGGCGCGACTCAAGCTTTCCTTCGCGCCGGTGGCCAATATTTTCAAAATGTCTTGAATCTCCATGATAACAGGTGCATATATTGAACCTTTGCCAAAGAGATTTTGGCAGACCTTTGAGATGAGATGAAAAACACTTTCACCAACTTCATTTGTGGTATTAATATCTGATCCAGCTTCTAGAAGTAGTGAGAACACGTTTGCAATAGATTGAACAGGTGGTCTTTTAACGTAACGATCTAGCAAGTCATCTTCTATCAAGCATCGCATAAGATGAAGCAGCGGGTGCTCCTTTTTGTAATTGTGAGCGTTCACACTTGCTCCGTGGTCAATAAGAAGCCCACATACCTTGGTGACTTCTTCAGATGTAATATCGCATCCAAACGGTAAAAGCGCGGCATAAAAGAGAGAATTGTTACCATCAGGGTCTGGGGTGTTTGGATCCGCACCCAGATCGAGTAGTAACTCGCAGATACGAATAATCGAGGCAGCTCTTCCTTCAATCAGACCTTGGACTTCGTTCAAAATAGGAGAGCTACTCTGAGAACTCGACAAACACCATTCTAATCCATGTTTTGCATTCATGATGACCTGGGCATGTTTTCCGGTTGCCTGAGGAAGTAAGGACGGCAGTGTCATTTCTTTTAGAAAAATGTTAAGCACTGCATTGATCAGAAGCTTTTTCAGCTCCTGGAACTCACTATTACCAATGATAAGATGCCGTTTAAGAGTGTTCTCCAATTCTATTTGGCTGGCAAGTTCATTTTTAAGAATGCTGTGCACACCAAATTGTAAAACGGATAAGTTACAATGGTCAGACACATACGTTACTGCACCACTTTGAAGAAAACACTTCACTAACTCAGGATCAGTATTGAAGGAACCGTACAGCGCCGTTCTTCCGTCATAGTCACGCTTGTGAATAGTAACGCCTTTACTTATGAGAAAAGAAGCAATCTCTGGGTCTAATGTTCTAAATAAAGCCGTCTGCCCTTTGCCGTTAACTATCTTTACGTTTGCTCCTTTTTGAAAAAGATATTTCACTACGTCTCTATCATTTATCCTTTGAAACCATGCTACTTCCCCGCTATTGTCTTTATGGTTGATGTCTGCACCGGCCTCCACAAGAAGTTTCAATAGGTTGACTTCTTG
Source organism: Scolanthus callimorphus (assembly GCA_033964015.1). Taxonomy (NCBI): domain Eukaryota; kingdom Metazoa; phylum Cnidaria; class Anthozoa; order Actiniaria; family Edwardsiidae; genus Scolanthus; species Scolanthus callimorphus. The sequence goes on along the minus strand of CM066912.1, from coordinate 30,093,757 downwards.
GGCCTCACCATGACTAAATGCATACATTATAGGGGTTCTTCCGTTTTTATCAGCAACATTGTTAACATCAGCACCACTATCGACAAGCGCACGTACAATATCAACATCACCATGATTACATGCATACATTATAGGGGTACAACCGTCTTTACCTGCAACATTAACATTAGCACCACTATCGACAAGCATACGTACAATATGAACAGGACCACCATCACATGCATACATTATAGGGGTTGTACCGAAATTATCAACAACATTAACATGAGCACCACTATCGACAAGCACACGTACAATATCAACATGACCACCATCACATGCATGCATTATAGGGCATTTACCGTCTTTATCAGCAACATTAACATCAGCACCACTACCGACAAGCACACTTACAATATAATGATGACCACGATCACATGCATACATTATAGGGGTTTTACCGTTTTCATTAGCAACATTAACATCAGCACCACTATCGACAAGCACACGTACAATATCAACATGACCACACACACATGCACACATTATAGGGGTTTTACCGTCTTTATCAGCAACATTAACATCAGCACCACTATCGACAAGCATACGTACAATATCAACATGACCAAACAAACATGCATACATTATAGGGGTTTTACCGTTTTCATTAGCAACATTAACATTAGCACCACTATCGACAAGCACACGTACAATATCAACATGACCAAACATACATGCATACATTATAGGGGTTTTACCGTCTTTATCAGCAACATTAACATCAGCACCACTATCGACAAGCATACGTACAATATCAACATGACCAAACAAACATGCATACATTATAGGGTTTTACCGTTTTCATTAGCAACATTAACATTAGCACCACTATCGACAAGCACACGTACAATATCAACATGACCATGATCACATGCATACATTATAGGGGTTTTACCGTCTTCATCAGCAACATTAACATTAACATCACTATCGACAAGCACACGTACAATATCAACATGACCACGATCACATGCATACATTATAGGGGTTTTACCGTATTTATTAGCAACTTTAACATCAGCACCACTATCGACAAGCATACGTACAATATCAACATCAACACCATCACATGCATACATTATAGGGTTTTACCGTCTTTATCAGCAACATTAAGATCAGCACCACTATCGACAAGCATACGTACAATCTCAACATGACCAAACAAACATGCATACATTATAGGGTTCTACCGTTTTCATTACCAACATTAACATTAGCACCACTATCGACAAGCGCACGTACAATATCAACATGACCACGATCACATGCATACATTATAGGGGTTTTACCGTATTTATTAGCAACTTTAACATCAGCACCACTATCGACAAGCATACGTACAATATCAACATAAACACCATCACATGCATACATTATAGGGTTTTACCGTCTTTATCAGCAACATTAACATCAGCACCACTATCGACAAGCATACGTACAATATCAACATGACCATGATCACATGCATATATTATAGGGGTTTTACCGTCTTCATCAGCAACATTAACATTAACATCACTATCGACAAGCACACGTACAATATTAACATAACCACGATCACATGCATACATTATAGGGGTTTTACCGTATTTATTAGCAACTTTAACATCAGCACCACTATCGACAAGCATACGTACAATTTCAACATAAAAACCATCACATGCATACATTATAGGGGTTTTACCGTCTATATCAGCAACATTAACATCAGCACCACTATCGACAAGCATACGTACAATATCAACATGACCAAACAAACCTGTAGCATACATTATAGGGGTTTTACCGTTTCATTAGCAACATTAACATTAGCACCACTATCGACAAGCACACGTACAATATCAACATGACCATGATCACATGCATACATTATAGGGGTTTTACCGTCTTCATCAGCAACATTAACATTAACATCACTATCGACAAGCACACGTACAATATCAACATGACCACGATCACATGCATACATTATAGGGGTTTTACCGTATTTATTAGCAACTTTAACATCAGCACCACTATCGACAAGCATACGTACAATATCAACATCAACACCATCACATGCATACATTATAGGGGTTTTACCGTCTTTATCAGCAACATTAACATCAGCACCACTATCGACAAGCATACGTACAATCTCAACATGACCAAACAAACATGCATACATTATAGGGGTTCTACCGTTTTCATTACCAACATTAACATTAGCACCACTATCGACAAGCATACGTACAATATCAACATGACCAAACAAACATGCAGCATACATTATAGGGGTTTTGCCGTTTTCATTAGCAACATTAACATTAGCACCACTATCGACAAGCACACGTACAATATCAACATGACCATGATCACATGCATACATTATAGGGGTTTTACCGTATTCATCAGCAACATTAACATCAGCACCACTATCGACAAGCGCACGTACAATATCAACATGACCACGTTCACATGCATACATTATAGGGGTTTCACCGTCTTTATTAACAGCATTAACATCAGCACCACTATCGACAAGCATACGTACAATATCAACATGACCAAGCAAACATGCATACATTATAGGGGTTTCACCGTTTTCTTTAGCAACGTTAGCATTAGCACCACTATCGACAAGCACACGTACAATATCAACATGACCAAACAAACATGCATACATTATAGGGGTTTTACCGTTTTCATTAGCAACATTAACATTAGCACCACTATCGACAAGCACACGTACAATATCAACATGACCATGATCACATGCATACGTTATAGGGGTTACACCGTCTTCATCAGCAACATTTACATTAGCATCACTGTGGACAAGCACACTTACAATATCAACATGAACACACTTACATGCATACATTATAGGGGTTCTACCGAAATTATCAACAACATTAACATGAGCACCACTATCGACAAGCACACGTACAATATCAACATGACCATCATCACATGCATACATTATAGGGGTATTACGGTATTTATTAGCAACATTAACATCAGCACCACTATCGACAAGCACACGTACAATATCAACATGACCACCATCACATGCATGCATTATAGGGGTTTCACCGTCTTTATTAGCAACATTAACATCAGCACCACTGTGGACAAGCACACGTACAATATCAACATGACCACGATCACATGCATACATTATAGGGGTTTTACCGTCTTTACCAGCAACATTAACATCAGCACCACTATCGACAAGCACACGTACAATATCAACATGACCACTACGATGACATGCATACATTATAGGAGTTTCACCGTCTTTATCAGAAACATTAACATCAGCACCACTATCGCCAAGCACACGTACAACGTCAACATGACCACGATCACATGCATACATTATAGGGGTTTTATCGTTTACATTAGCAACATTAACATAAGCACCACTATCGACAAGCACACGTACAATATCAACATGACCACGATCACATGCATACATTATAGGGGTTTTACGGTAGTTATTAGCAACATTAATATCAGCACCACTATCGACAAGCATACGTACAATATCAACATGACCACGATCACATGCATACATTATAGGGGTTTTACCGTCTTCATCAGCAACATCAACATCAGCACCACTATCGACAAGCATACGTACAATATCAACATGACCACCATCACATGCATACATTATAGGGGTTTTACCGTCTTCATCAGCAACATTAACATTAACATCACTATCGACAAGCACACGTATAATATCAACATGGCCACGATCACATGCATACATTATAGGGGTTTTACCGTATTTATTAGCAACTTTAACATCAGCACCACTATCGACAAGCACACGTACAATATCAACAGAAACACCATCACATGCATACATTATAGGGGTTTTACCGTCTTCATCAGCAACATTAACATTAACATCACTATCGACAAGCACACGTATAATATCAACATGGCCACGATCACATGCATACATTATAGGGGTTTTACCGTATTTATTAGCAACTTTAACATCAGCACCACTATCGACAAGCACACGTACAATATCAACAGAAACACCATCACATGCATACATTATAGGGGTTTTACCGTCTTCATCAGCAACATTAACATTAACATCACTATCGACAAGCACACGTACAATATCAACATGGCCACGATCACATGCATACATTATAGGGGTTTTACCGTATTTATTAGCAACTTTAACATCAGCACCACTATCGACAAGCATACGTACAATATCAACAGAAACACCATCACATGCATACATTATAGGGGTTTTACCGTCTTCATCAGCAACATTAACATTAACATCACTATCGACAAGCACACGTACAATATCAACATGGCCACGATCACATGCATACATTATAGGGGTTTTACCGTATTTATTAGCAACTTTAACATCAGCACCACTATCGACAAGCATACGTACAATATCAACAGAAACACCATCACATGCATACATTATAGGGGTTTTACCGTCTTTATCAGCAACATTAACATTAGCACCACTATCGACAAGCATACGTACAATATGAACAGGACCACCATCACATGCATACATTATAGGGGTTTTACCGAAATTATCAACATTAACATGAGCACCACTATCGACAAGCACACGTACAATATCAACATGACCACCATCACATGCATGCATTATAGGGCTTTTACCGTCTTTATCAGCAACATTAACATCAGCACTACTATCGACAAGCACACGTACAATATCAACATGACCACCATCACATGCACACATTATAGGGGTTTCACCGTCTTTATCAGCAACATTAACATCAGCACCACTGTGGACAAGCACACGTACAATTTCAACATGACCACGATCACATGCATACATTATAGGGGTTTTACCGAATTTTTCAACAATATTAAAATCATCACCGAATTTGTAACGGCAACGGAAATGACGTTTGTTTTCGTATAAGTAATTGATATACTTGTTTGCACAACCCCTGTGGTTTAGTTAGTATTGTATTTGGAAACCGAGAGAACACAGTGAATATCCCTAGACCTTGTGAATTGCTACTAAATTGATCAAGACCCGCTAACGTTGGTAAGTGAACACACTATGTAATTATATTGTATGCCACTAGAGTACCAGATAATAATTGTTGTATTGCAATCAGTATATTTGTTGAAGTCCGTGATCCCGTGAACTCCGTGTCAATTATTGTAATGCATGATTAGTTAGACCTATTATATGTTGTAATTTCAGTTGACCATAGCATTGTGAAGAGAGCTCAAGACACCTAGATCACTATTATTAAAGTCTGATTTAACCGTTTTGGGTCCATGTGGCATATGCGTATGACAACCGGGAATTATCCGATCACATTTAAGTTAGCAATTTGAGAACACTTACAGTCAACAACGATTGGGCAGTGAGTGCATTGAGAACAATACTAAGAATGAGTACTGGAGACTTAGAAACTCCATCAGAGTTGGATCTATTAGAGAACGTTAAAGAGAGATCGGGGGCGGGTAATTTAGAAGATGAATTTGTGACTGAATTGACTGAATTGCAAGGAAGCGACGACGCTGCTAAGGCACGATCGGAATGTCGGGACCGGAAGAAAACAGAGAAGGGTTTATTGTTTGACCTTGAAATTGCACGCAAAAAGAAAAGGCAAGCGGCGAGGGACCTTAAAGAAAGGATGAGCGACGTTCATGAGAGCCTCCGAAATTACGAAGATATCATAAAGCTAACGGCCGCAAAATTTGGCTTGGAAACAGAAATAAATATCTTTAGAACTACTCACCAGAATGTGCTTGATTTAGTAATGAGATTAGACTTAAGCGAAGATCAACAAGCTGAATCGGAAATGTACACAGACCTTAACAAAATAAGTCTAGAATGTTTGGCGGACGTAAAAACAAGAATCGATGACCTAGAAATTGAGCGTGTAGAATTAATTTCTCAAAGATCGTCCCGTTCGAAAAGGTCTGCAAAATCGCGCTCTTCGACCTCCTCATCGTCTACAAAAACGCAGCTATTGAAACGGCCAGATTGGAAGGTATGATGACGAGTTTAAGGAGACAACAAGAGATCGACAGGCGCCAGGACGAATTAAAAATGCAGCAACGAGAATTAGAGCGCATGAGCGAGCAGGAACAACTACACGGGAAACTATTAACAGCAAAGACCGTCCAGAGAATTCTCGAAAAACCGGAAAGAGATAGTATTTCCCACAGTGAAGACACAGGATTCCCGAGATTGCCCGTACAGAAAGAAACCGCTGTCCTGTCCCCAGTTGAGCCGCCCGCACCAAGGAACAGAATTTCCCTCCCGACTCGCCTGGATATAATAGACACGCCTGCACTCAGCATCCCAGATACGCCCCTACCGAACGCAGTTATGACCACAACGCCCGCGATAATAACAAACAGCCCACAAGCAAATCGCAGCCATAGTTTAAGCGTTAACGCCGAAGCGTTTACTTCGAATCAAATCACCTCTCCGCCCATGAACGAGAGCGCATACTACGACCCTTTCCTTCAACAAATTCAAAAGGAGAACACCGACATACAGCGTCTACAAGTCGCGCTACTGAAGAAAATGACCCTTCCGGTTCCCAAGCCCCCAGTTTTTGAAGGAGAAATTCTGGACTTCCCAAAATGGGAAAGCGCCTTCGACGCACTGATAGAAGAGGACGCCGTTAATCCAAGTCACAAGCTCTACTATCTCGGAGAGTACACCGCCGGAGCCGCAGGAAAAATGATCTCGGGACTTTTGGGCCTAAGAACGGAAGATGCGTATAACCGAGCGAGGAAAGTCTTGAAAGAACGGTTCGGGGACCCATTTAAGATTTACGAGGCTTACAGAGAAAGACTCAAGGCGTGGCCCCCCTGTGTTACAAGCCAAGAATTGCAAGAGTACAGCGACTTTCTGGTCATGACGCAGGAGACGATGAAATCAGTAAAGTACCTCAAGGAGCTCGACAGTTTCTCATGTATTCGCGAACTAGCGGCCCGTCTTCCTACCCACTATTCCAACAAGTGGCGCCAAAGCGCGAAGAAAGTCGAAGCAGCACGTGGCGACTACACTTTTGAAGACTTCGTGACATACACACAAGACGCAACGCGAGACGCAAACCATCCCGTCTTTTCTTACGACGCCATCTCCGCGACAAGAAGGGGACTTGAAAGGGAAAGAAGCACCGGAGTCGATACAAGGGGAAGAAATGTGAAGCAAGGAACCAAGCGCCAAAGAGGCACAGCAATGAAAACCACCATAGAAGAGGAAGTATCCCCGCCCAGAGAAGATACAGACCCGCCTAAAGAAAATCCGTCATGCCCTTTGTGTAAAGAAACTCACAATCTCGAGAGCTGTAAAGAGTTTCTGAAGAAGCGAGTAAAAGATCGAGTAGAAACGTGCAAGTCTAAAGGCATTTGTTTTGCATGCCTAAAGAGCAACCACATCGCGAAAAACTGCAAAAACAGACAGGAGTGCGGAATATGCAAGAAACGCCACGCAACGCTTCTTCACTATCAACAGCAAGAAGATTCGCCACAAAGGGCTACGAGTAGCTGTGTAAGTGTGTGTCACGCAAGCGGCTGTAGCGCAACGACTACGTCAATGATTTTACCTGTATTGCTTCATCACCATGACAACCCCGAGCGTAAGGTACAAGTCTACGCCGTGCTCGATGATCAGAGTGACACCTGCTTCATCACTGAAGACGTGCGATCCGAACTAGGTCTAACCGGACCAGAGATAGCCTTAGAGTTAGGAACAATGCACGCAGTTGAGAGTGACAAGACACAGAAGATAGAAGGACTTGTCGTATCTCGTTATGACGGAGAAGTCAAAATCCCCCTCCCAAGATCTTACTCCAGAGACCAAGTCCCCGCCAGAAGAGCGCAGATCCCAAGACCAGAAATCGCGAAAAAATGGCCTCACCTAGATTTAGTGGCTGAGAAGATCTGGCCATATCAAGAAGACCTGAAGGTCGGATTGTTGCTAGGCAACAACTGCATTAGAGCCATTAAGCCTAGAGAAGTCATACCTGGCAAGGCTTCAGAGCCCTACGCGATGCGCACCGTGTTGGGATGGGGAATAGTTGGCGCTACAAGCGAAGACGACTACCCGACCGATGACTCCACCCACCAGGCCGGATGCCACCGTATTGCCACCCGGGAAATAGGCAAGGATGACGCAAGCACGGTATGTTTTGTCCGACCCATTAGACACAAGGAATTGATGTCTCCTGGCGTTGTGAAGGAGATGTTCGAGCAGGACTTTTCAGATGTGCAACAAGGCGAGAAGTCTTTCTCACAAGAAGACACAAAGTTTATGAAGAAGATGACAGAAGCGATACACAAGTCAGACGACGGCCACTATGAGATGCCGCTCCCCCTGCGTGACGATGCTCCGAACCTCCCGTGCAACCGAGCCTCAGCCGAAGCGCGACTTAAGCAGTTGAAAAAGAGATTCCAAAGGGACCCCAAGTACAAGCAAGACTACACTACCTTTATGGAAGACATGCTTAAGAAAGGATATGCTGAGGAAGCACCTTCAGAATGTGAAAAGGCATGGTTTATAAATCACCATGGCGTCTATAACCCTAGAAAGCCAGGGAAAATCCGCGTCGTCTTCAATTGTTCAGCGGAGTTCCAAGGCCACTCCCTTAACAATCACCTGATGCAAGGACCCGACCTGACCAATTCCCTAGTAGGAGTGCTGTGCAGATTCCGGCAAGAACAAGTTGCGTTCTCTGGTGACATAGAGGGAATGTTCCATCAGGTTCGCGTAAACGTAGAACACCGAGACTACCTTCGCTTCCTCTGGTGGAGGCAGGGAGACATGAACGAAGAACCGACAGAGTACAGAATGAAGGTACATCTCTTTGGAGCCACCTCATCCCCGGGGTGTGCTAACCTCGCTTTAAGAGCAGCAGCTGATGATGGCGAGAAAGAGTTTGGTATTGAAGCCGCAATGTTCATAAGAGATAACTTCTACGTCGACGATGGGCTTAAGTCCGTCCCAACAGCAGCCGAAGCAATCAAATTGATAAAGAGTGGGACGGAGATGTGTAAGCAAGGTGGTTTCAGACTTCACAAGCTGACCTCCAACGACAAAGAGGTGATCAATTCAATACCAGTAGAGGAACGCTCGAAAGAAGTTAAGGAGCTGGACCTCAAGAACAGCGCGCTACCCCCTGAGCGAGTGCTCGGCGTGGAATGGAACATAGAGAACGACACGTTTAAGTTCCGCATAACCATGACAGACAAACCGCTGACAAGACGTGGGATACTCTCCACAGTGAGTTCCATCTACGACCCGCTTGGGCTAGCCGCCCCCTTCCTCCTGCGCGGCAAGAGAATACTACAACTACTTTGCAAGGAAAGTCTGGGTGGGATGACCCTATACCGGAAACCTTGCGCATGCAGTGGGACAAGTGGCGTAATGAGCTCCCACTTCTCGAGAAGATTGAAGTTCAGAGATGCTTTAAGCCTAAAGAATTAGGAAAGATCAAGAAAGTCGAGATGCACCATTTCTCAGATGCAAGTACCGAGGGATACGGTCAATGCACCTACATACGCCTTGTCGACGAGGAAGATCAGATAAACTGCTCTCTCGTAATGGGAAAGGCACGCGTAACCCCCCTCAAACCAGTGACGGTACCCAGACTGGAGCTGGCCGCAGCACTCGTGTCCGTTAGAGTGAGCAGCATGCTTCGCCTAGAGCTGAGATACGACGAGGTCGATGAAGTATTCTGGACTGACAGTAAAGTCGTGCAAGGCTACATCTATAACGAAGCCCGCCGATTTCACACATTTGTAGCAAACCGCGTACAACAGATAAGAGACCACACCGAACCCCATCAGTGGAAGTACGTGGAGAGCGAGAATAACCCCGCTGACGACGCATCCCGTGGCCTTTCGCCCAAAGAGCTTACACGCAGTTCCAGATGGCTACGAGGACCAGCCTTCCTGTGGGAACACCACGACAGTTGGGAAGATAACCGTGATGAGCCTCCTCCCCTGCAACCAGATGACAAAGAAGTCAGGTCAGTAACCTTCTCAACGAGCTCAAAGGAGTCTACCCCTTCGTGATAGAAGCAGTCGGCAAGTTTTCGGACTGGTACCGCGCCAAACGAGCATGGGCAAACTGCAAGAGATATGCTAGAATCTGGAAACACAAGACAGGAAGAAATAAAGAACAACACAAGAACAATGAAGATATCAAGATTGAGTTGACCGTTTCGTGCCTGCAAGAGGCAGAGTTCGAGATCATAAGAGCAGTCCAAGGCGAGGCCTTTAAAGATGAAGCAGCAGGTCTGAAAGGTGCTCCACCCAGGGAACCAAGGACGAAGCCCTCTCACGTCAAGAAGACAAGTCCACTCTACCGATTGGATCCCTTCGTAGACAACGATGGTGTCCTTCGAGTCGGCGGACGAATACGCGGCGCAAGCATTTCCGAGGAAGTCAAGCACCCGGTGATACTCCCCAGAGACGCGCACGTATCCTGGCTCGTAGCAAAAGCACTCCACAAGACTACAAATCACCAAGGTAGAAGCTTTACCTTAAACGAGGTACGCGCGTCTGGGTATTGGATCATTGGATGCTCGAGCTTGGTCTACAAGCTGATTGGTTCGTGCGCAACGTGCAGGAAGCTAAGAGCTAGAACCATAGAACAGAGAATGGCCGACCTCCCTGAAGATCGACTAACACCTGCAGCCCCGTTCACCTTCTGTGGAGTTGACTACTTCGGCCCATTCTACGTGACGGAGAAGAGAAAAGAAATGAAGAGGTATGGTGTACTCTTTACGTGCCTCTCATCTAGAGCCGTGCACCTTGAAGTCGCCCACACCTTAGAGACGGACTCATACATTAACGCGCTGCGACGGTTCGTCTGTAGAAGAGGCCCAGTGCGCAAATGAGGAGCGACCAGGGTACTAACCTCGTTGGAGCAAGGCGAGAACTTAAGGAAGCTCTCGACGAGATGGACAAGGGCAAGGTCAAGACCGAAATGCTGAAGCTAGGCTGCGATTGGATCGAGACAAAGTTCAATGTACCCTCTGCAAGCCACATGGGAGGTGCCTGGGAAAGGCAGATTAGAACAGTGAGAAACGTCCTCCAGGCCCTCCTATTGGCGAACGGATACCGTCTCAATGACGAAGCTTTACGCACGTTCATGTGCGAGGCTGAGGCAGTCGTAAACAGTAGACCCCTAACGACCGGCAACATCACCTCAGTTGAGTCAGTGGAAGCACTGACTCCAAACCATCTACTGACAGGCAAGTCCAAGATCGTTCTAGCCCCGCCTGGATCATTCCAGGCAGCAGACAGATATGCAAGACAATGGTGGCGACGTGTACAACACCTCACGAACGAGTTCTGGCATCGCTGGAAACGTGAGTATTTACAGTCATTGCAAGAACGACAGAAGTGGACACGTCCACGACGAAATCTAACCGAAGGAGACATCGTGATCATACGTGACGAGAATACCCCCAGAAACAACTGGCGTCTAGCACGTGTGATAAACGCCATCAAGAGCGATGATGGCCTTGTGCGCAAGGCTAGGCTGGAAGTCGGTAATCCTAAACTGACAACAGCTGGCAAGAGGAGAGATCCACTGACGGTACTGGAAAGGCCAGTGCAGAAGCTGGTACTGATCCACAGCCACTGTGATGAGAGACCGGGTGTCCCCGACGAGGAGCCAACACCGCACTGAGGACCTCCGATGACTACGCTATGAGGGTAATAACCCCCGAGATGACGCAACTAGCGGATACGAGCGCCAAAGGAACTGTAAATATGTGATTATGAACTGATCTCAAAGTCTGATTAAGTTTCGTTATTTAAATTGATTGCTACAATTTAGGGGAGCCATGTAACGGCAACGGAAATGACGTTTGTTTTCGTATTAAGTAATTGATATACTTGTTTGCACAACCCCTGTGGTTTAGTTAGTATTGTATTTGGAAACCGAGAGAACACAGTGAATATCCCTAGACCTTGTGAATTGCTACTAAATTGATCAAGACCCGCTAACGTTGGTAAGTGAACACACTATGTAATTATATTGTATGCCACTAGAGTACCAGATAATAATTGTTGTATTGCAATCAGTATATTTGTTGAAGTCCGTGATCCGTGAACTCCGTGTCAATTATTGTAATGCATGATTAGTTAGACCTATTATATGTTGTAATTTCAGTTGACCATAGCATTGTGAAGAGAGCTCAAGACACCTAGATCACTATTATTAAAGTCTGATTTAACCGTTTTGGGTCCATGTGGCATATGCGTATGACAACCGGGAATTATCCGATCACATTTAAGTTAGCAATTTGAGAACACTTACAGAATTTATCAACAACATTAACATCAGCACCACTATCGACAAGCGCACGTACAATATCAACATGACCACCATCACATGCATACATTATAGGAGTTTCACCGAATTTATCAACACAATTGATACTAGCACCATTATCCACAAGCACACGTACAATATTAACTTGGCCAATAAGACATGCAAGCTTTAAAGGGGTAATACCCCATTTGTTTTTGACGCTATTGACATTTACAGTAGCGGCTATTCGTCGTAAGTCATCAACGTTGCCCTCTCCAAAAGCGCGAATTAGTACATCGTTCATGTCATCCACATCAGGATCACTGAGATCGTGAAGGACACCAACACTATCGGGATGATCGTCATCCTTGCTTGGTTCCATGCTGGACAAACTGATAGGTGATGCCACTATATTGACACTATCGGGATGCTCTTTATCCTCGCTTGGTTCCATGCTGGACAAACTGATAGGTGATGCCGCTACATTGACACTATCGGGATGATCGTCATTCCCCTTGGTTCCATGCTGGACAAACTGATAGGTGATGCCGCTATATTGACACTATCGGGATGATCGTCATTCCCGCTTGGTTCCATGCTGCACAAACTGATAGGTGATGCCGTTATATTGACACTATCGGGATGATCGTCATTCCCGCTTGGTTCCATGCTGGACAAACTGATAGATGCCGTTATATTGACACAATCGGGATGATCGCCCTTCACGCTTGGTTCCATGCTGGACAAACTGATAGATGCCGTTATATTGACACTATCGGGATGATCGTCATTCCCGCTTGGTTCCATGCTGGACAAACTGATAGATGCCGTTATATTGACACTATCGGGATGATCGTCATTCACGCTTGGTTCCATGCTGGACAAACTGATAGGTGATGCCGTTATATTGACACTATCGGGATGATCGTCATTCCCGCTTGGTTCCATGCTGGACAAACTGATAGGTGATGCCGTTATATTGACACTATCGGGATGATCGTCATTCCCGCTTGGTTCCATGCTGGACAAACTGATAGGTGATGCCGTTATATTGACACTATCGGGATGATCGTCCTTCACGCTTGGTTCCATGCTGGACAAACTGATAGGTGATGCCGTTATATTGACACTATCGGGATGATCGTCATTCCCGCTTGGTTCCATGCTGGACAAACTGATAGGTGCCGTTATATTGACACTATCGGGATGATCGTCATTCCCGCTTGGTTCCATGCTGGACAAACTGATAGATGCCGTTATATTGACACTATCGGGATGATCGTCATTCCCGCTTGGTTCCATGCTGGACAAACTGATAGATGCCGTTATATTGACACTATCGGGATGATCGTCATTCCCGCTTGGTTCCATGCTGGACAAACTGATAGATGATGCCGTTATATTGACACTATCGGGATGATCGTCATTCCCGCTTGGTTCCATGCTGCACAAACTGATAGGTGATGCCGCTATATTGACACTATCGGGATGATCGTCATTCCCGCTTGGTTCCATGCTGGACAAAGTGATAGGTGATGCCGTTATATTGACACTATCGGGATGATCGTCATTCACGCTTGGTTCCATGCTGGACAAACTGATAGGTGATGCCGCTATATTGACACTATCGGGATGATCGTCATTCCTGCTTGGTTCCATGCTGGACAAACTGATAGGTGATGCCGCTATATTGACACTATCGGGATGATCGGCATCCTCGCTTGGTTCCATGCTGGACAAACTGATAGGTGCCGTTATATTGACACTATCGGGATGATCGTCATTCCCGCTTGGTTCCATGCTGGACAAACTGATAGGTGCCGTTATATTGACACTATCGGGATGATCGGCATCCTCGCTTGGTTCCATGCTGGACAAACTGATAGATGCCGTTATATTGACACTATCGGGATGATCGTCATTCCCGCTTGGTTCCATGCTGGACAAACTGATACGTGATGCCGCTATATTGACACTATCGGGATGATCGGCATCCTCGCTTGGTTCCATGCTGGACAAACTGATAGATGCCGTTATATTGACACTATCGGGATGATCGTCATTCCCGCTTGTTCCATGCTGGACAAACTGATACGTGATGCCGCTATATTGACACTATCGGGATGATCGGCATCCTCGCTTGGTTCCATGCTGGACAAACTGATAGATGCCGTTATATTGACACTATCGGGATGATCGTCATTCCCGCTTGGTTCCATGCTGGACAAACTGATACGTGATGCCGTTATATTGACACTATCGGGATGATCGTCATTCCCGCTTGGTTCCATGCTGGACAAACTGATAGATGCCGTTATATTGACACTATCGGGATGATCGTCATTCACGCTTGGTTCCATGCTGGACAAACTGATACGTGATGCCGTTATATTGACACTATCGGGATGATCGTCATTCCCGCTTGGTTCCATGCTGCACAAACTGATAGATGCCGTTATATTGACACTATCGGGATGATCGTCATTCACGCTTGGTTCCATGCTGGACAAACTGATAGATGCCGTTATATTGACACTATCGGGATGATCGTCATTCCCCCTTGGTTCCATGCTGGACAAACTGATAGATGCCGTTATATTGACACTATCGGGATGATCGTCATTCCCGCTTGGTTCCATGCTGCACAAACTGATAGATGCCGTTATATTGACACTATCGGGATGATCGTCATTCCCGCTTGGTTCCATGCTGGACAAACTGATACGTGATGCCGTTATATTGACACTATCGGGATGATCGTCATTCCCGCTTGGTTCCATGCTGGACAAACTGATAGATGCCGTTATATTGACACTATCGGGATGATCGTCATTCACGCTTGGTTCCATGCTGGACAAACTGATACGTGATGCCGTTATATTGACACTATCGGGATGATCGTCATTCCCGCTTGGTTCCATGCTGCACAAACTGATAGATGCCGTTATATTGACACTATCGGGATGATCGTCATTCCCGCTTGGTTCCATGCTGCACAAACTGATAGATGCCGTTATATTGACACTATCGGGATGATCGTCATTCCCGCTTGGTTCCATGCTGGACAAACTGATAGATGCCGTTATATTGACACTATCGGGATGATCGTCATTCCCCCTTGGTTCCATGCTGGACAAACTGATAGATGCCGTTATATTGACACTATCGGGATGATCGTCATTCCCGCTTGGTTCCATGCTGGACAAACTGATAGATGCCGTTATATTGACACTATCGGGATGATCGTCATTCCCGCTTGGTTCCATGCTGGACAAACTGATAGATGCCGTTATATTGACACTATCGGGATGATCGTCATTCCCGCTTGGTTCCATGCTGGACAAACTGATAGATGCCGTTATATTGACACTATCGGGATGATCGTCATTCCCGCTTGGTTCCATGCTGGACAAACTGATAGATGCCGTTATATTGACACTATCGGGATGATCGTCATTCCCGCTTGGTTCCATGCTGGACAAACTGATAGATGCCGTTATATTGACACTATCGGGATGATCGTCATTCCCCCTTGGTTCCATGCTGGACAAACTGATAGATGCCGTTATATTGACACTATCGGGATGATCGTCATTCCCGCTTGGTTCCATGCTGGACAAACTGATAGATGCCGTTATATTGACACTATCGGGATGATCGTCATTCCCGCTTGGTTCCATGCTGGACAAACTGATACGTGATGCCGCTATATTGACACTATCGGGATGATCGGCATCGTCGCTTGGTTCCATGCTGGACAAACTGATAGATGCCGTTATATTGACACTATCGGGATGATCGTCATTCCCGCTTGGTTCCATGCAGGACAAACTGATAGATGCCGTTATATTGACACTATCGGGATGATCGTCATTCCCGCTTGGTTCCATGCTGGACAAACTGATAGATGCCGTTATATTGACACTATCGGGATGATCGTCATTCCCGCTTGGTTCCATGCTGGACAAACTGATAGATGCCGTTATATTGACACTATCGGGATGATCGTCATTCACGCTTGGTTCCATGCTGGACAAACTGATAGGTGCCGTTATATTGACACTATCGGGATGATCGTCATTCCCGCTTGGTTCCATGCTGGACAAACTGATAGGTGATGCCGTTATATTGACACTATCGGGATGATCGTCCTTCACGCTTGGTTCCATGCTGCACAAACTGATAGATGCCGTTATATTGACACTATCGGGATGATCGTCATTCCCGCTTGGTTCCATGCTGGACAAACTGATAGATGCCGTTATATTGACACTATCGGGATGATCGTCATTCCCGCTTGGTTCCATGCTGGACAAACTGATAGATGCCGTTATATTGACACTATCGGGATGATCGTCATTCACGCTTGGTTCCATGCTGCACAAACTGATAGATGCCGTTATATTGACACTATTGGGATGATCGTCATTCCCGCTTGGTTCCATGCTGCACAAACTGATAGATGCCGTTATATTGACACTATCGGGATGATCGTCATTCCCCTTGGTTCCATGCTGGACAAACTGATAGGTGATGCCGTTATATTGACACTATCGGGATGATCGTCATTCCCGCTTGGTCCATGCTGGACAAACTGATAGGTGATGCCGTTATATTGACACTATCGGGATGATCGTCATTCCCGCTTGGTTCCATGCTGGACAAACTGATAGGTGATGCCGTTATATTGACACTATCGGGATGATCGTCATTCCCGCTTGGTTCCATGCTGGACAAACTGATAGGTGATGCCGTTATATTGACACTATCGGGATGATCGTCATTCCCCTTGGTTCCATGCTGGACAAACTGATAGATGCCGCTACATTGACACTATCGGGATGATCGTCATTCCCGCTTGGTTCCATGCTGGACAAACTGATAGGTGATGCCGTTATATTGACACTATCGGATGATCGTCATTCCCGCTTGGTTCCATGCTGCACAAACTGATAGATGCCGCTACATTGACACTATCGGGATGATCGTCATTCCCGCTTGGTTCCATGCTGCACAAACTGATAGATGATGCCGTTATATTGACACTATCGGGATGATCGTCATTCCCGCTTGGTTCCATGCTGGACAAACTGATAGATGATGCCGTTATATTGACACTATCGGGATGATCGTCATTCCCGCTTGGTTCCATGCTGCACAAACTGATAGATGATGCCGTTATATTGACACTATCGGGATGATCGTCATTCCCGCTTGGTTCCATGCTGCACAAACTGATAGATGATGCCGTTATATTGACACTATCGGGATGATCGTCATTCCCGCTTGGTTCCATGCTGGACAAACTGATAGATGATGCCGTTATATTGACACTATCGGGATGATCGTCATTCCCGCTTGGTTCCATGCTGGACAAACTGATAGATGATGCCGTTATATTGACACTATCGGGATGATCGTCATTCCCGCTTGGTTCCATGCTGCACAAACTGATAGATGATGCCGTTATATTGACACTATCGGGATGATCGGCATCCTCGCTTGGTTCCATGCTGGACAAACTGATAGGTGATGCCGTTATATTGACACTATCGGGATGATCGTCATTCCGCTTGGTTCCATGCTGGACAAACTGATAGGTGATGCCGTTATATTGACACTATCGGGATGATCGTCCTTCACGCTTGGTTCCATGCTGGACAAACTGATAGGTGATGCCGTTATATTGACACTATCGGGATGATCGTCATTCCCGCTTGGTTCCATGCTGGACAAACTGATAGATGATGCCGCTATATTGACACTATCGGGATGATCGTCATTCACGCTTGGTTCCATGCTGCACAAACTGATAGGTGATGCCGTTATATTGACACTATCGGGATGATCGTCATTCCCGCTTGGTTCCATGCTGCACAAACTGATAGATGCCGTTATATTGACACTATCGGGATGATCGTCATTCCCGCTTGGTTCCATGCTGGACAAACTGATAGGTGATGCCGTTATATTGACACTATCGGGATGATCGTCATTCCCGCTTGGTTCCATGCTGGACAAACTGATAGGTGATGCCGTTATATTGACACTATCGGGATGATCGTCATTCCCGCTTGGTTCCATGCTGGACAAACTGATAGATGCCGTTATATTGACACTATCGGGATGATCGTCATTCCCGCTTGGTTCCATGCTGGACAAACTGATAGATGCCGTTATATTGACACTATCGGATGATCGTCATTCCCCCTTGGTTCCATGCTGGACAAACTGATAGGTGATGCCGTTATATTGACACTATCGGGATGATCGTCATTCACGCTTGGTTCCATGCTGCACAAACTGATAGATGCCGTTATATTGACACTATCGGGATGATCGTCATTCCCGCTTGGTTCCATGCTGGACAAACTGATAGATGCCGTTATATTGACACTATCGGGATGATCGTCATTCCCCCTTGGTTCCATGCTGGACAAACTGATAGGTGATGCCGTTATATTGACACTATCGGGATGATCGTCATTCCCGCTTGGTTCCATGCTGGACAAACTGATAGGTGATGCCGTTATATTGACACTATCGGGATGATCGTCCTTCACGCTTGTTCCATGCTGGACAAACTGATAGGTGCCGTTATATTGACACTATCGGGATGATCGTCATTCCCGCTTGGTTCCATGCTGGACAAACTGATAGGTGATGCCGTTATATTGACACTATCGGGATGATCGTCATTCCCGCTTGGTTCCATGCTGGACAAACTGATAGGTGATGCCGTTATATTGACACTATCGGGATGATCGTCATTCCCGCTTGGTTCCATGCTGGACAACTGATAGATGCCGTTATATTGACACTATCGGGATGATCGTCATTCCCGCTTGGTTCCATGCTGCACAAACTGATAGATGCCGTTATATTGACACTATCGGGATGATCGTCATTCCCCCTTGGTTCCATGCTGCACAAACTGATAGATGCCGTTATATTGACACTATCGGGATGATCGTCATTCCCGCTTGGTTCCATGCTGGACAAACTGATAGATGCCGTTATATTGACACTATCGGGATGATCGTCATTCACGCTTGGTTCCATGCTGGACAAACTGATACGTGATGCCGCTATATTGACACTATCGGGATGATCGTCATTCCCGCTTGGTTCCATGCTGGACAAACTGATAGGTGATGCCGCTATATTGACACTATCGGGATGATCGTCATTCCCGCTTGGTTCATGCTGGACAAACTGATAGGTGATGCCGTTATATTGACACTATCGGGATGATCGTCATTCCCGCTTGGTTCCATGCTGCACAAACTGATAGGTGATGCCGCTATATTGACACTATCGGGATGATCGTCATTCCCGCTTGGTTCCATGCTGCACAAACTGATAGGTGATGCCGCTATATTGACACTATCGGGATGATCGTCATTCCCGCTTGGTTCCATGCTGCACAAACTGATAGGTGATGCCGCTATATTGACACTATCGGGATGATCGTCATTCCCGCTTGGTTCCATGCTGCACAAACTGATAGGTGATGCCGCTATATTGACACTATCGGGATGATCGTCATTCCCGCTTGGTTCCATGCTGCACAAACTGATAGGTGATGCCGCTATATTGACACTATCGGGATGATCGTCATTCCCGCTTGGTTCCATGCTGCACAAACTGATAGGTGATGCCGCTATATTGACACTATCGGGATGATCGTCATTCCCGCTTGGTTCCATGCTGCACAAACTGATAGGTGATGCCGCTATAATGACACTATCGGGATGATCGTCATTCCCGCTTGGTTCCATGCTGCACAAACTGATAGGTGATGCCGCTATATTGACACTATCGGGATGATCGTCATTCCCGCTTGGTTCCATGCTGGACAAACTGATAGATGCCGTTATATTGACACTATCGGATGATCGTCATTCCCGCTTGGTTCCATGCTGGACAAACTGATAGATGCCGTTATATTGACACTATCGGGATGATCGTCATTCCCGCTTGGTTCCATGCTGCACAAACTGATAGGTGATGCCGCTATATTGACACTATCGGGATGATCGTCATTCCCGCTTGGTTCCATGCTGGACAAACTGATAGATGCCGTTATATTGACACTATCGGGATGATCGTCATTCCCGCTTGGTTCCATGCAGGACAACTGATAGATGCCGTTATATTGACACTATCGGGATGATCGTCATTCCCGCTTGGTTCCATGCTGGACAAACTGATAGGTGCCGTTATATTGACACTATCGGGATGATCGTCCTTCACGCTTGGTTCCATGCTGGACAAACTGATAGATGCCGTTATATTGACACTATCGGATGATCGTCATTCCCGCTTGGTTCCATGCTGGACAAACTGATAGATGCCGTTATATTGACACTATCGGGATGATCGTCATTCCCGCTTGGTTCCATGCTGGACAAACTGATAGATGCCGTTATATTGACACTATCGGGATGATCGTCATTCCCGCTTGGTTCCATGCTGGACAAACTGATAGATGCCGTTATATTGACACTATCGGGATGATCGTCATTCCCGCTTGGTTCCATGCTGCACAAACTGATAGATGCCGTTATATTGACACTATCGGGATGATCGTCATTCCCGCTTGGTTCCATGCTGCACAAAACTGATAGGTGATGCCGTTATATTGACACTATCGGGATGATCGTCATTCCCGCTTGGTTCCATGCTGGACAAACTGATAGGTGATGCCGTTATATTGACACTATCGGGATGATCGTCATTCCCGCTTGGTTCCATGCTGGACAAACTGATAGGTGATGCCGTTATATTGACACTATCGGGATGATCGTCATTCCCGCTTGGTTCCATGCTGCACAAACTGATAGATGCCGCTATATTGACACTATCGGGATGATCGTCATTCCCGCTTGGTTCCATGCTGGACAACTGATAGGTGCCGTTATATTGACACTATCGGGATGATCGTCATTCCCGCTTGGTTCCATGCTGGACAAACTGATAGGTGCCGTTATATTGGACACTATCGGGATGATCGTCATTCCCGCTTGGTTCCATGCTGGACAAACTGATAGGTGCCGTTATATTGACACTATCGGGATGATCGTCATTCTCGCTTGGTTCCATGCTGGACAAACTGATAGATGCCGTTATATTGACACTATCGGGATGATCGTCATTCCCCCTTGGTTCCATGCTGGACAAACTGATAGGTGATGCCGTTATATTGACACTATCGGGATGATCGTCCTTCACGCTTGGTTCCATGCTGGACAAACTGATAGATGCCGTTATATTGACACTATCGGGATGATCGTCATTCCCGCTTGGTTCCATGCTGCACAAACTGATAGGTGCCGTTATATTGACACTATCGGGATGATCGTCATTCCCGCTTGGTTCCATGCTGCACAAACTGATAGATGCCGTTATATTGACACTATCGGGATGATCGTCATTCCCGCTTGGTTCCATGCTGCACAAACTGATAGATGCCGTTATATTGACACTATCGGGATGATCGGCATCCTCGCTTGGTTCCATGCTGGACAAACTGATAGGTGATGCCGTTATATTGACACTTTCGGGATGATCGTCATTCCCGCTTGGTTCCATGCTGGACAAACTGATAGGTGCCGTTATATGACACTATCGGGATGATCGTCATTCTTGCTTAGTTCCATGCTGCACAAACTGATAGATGATGCCGTTACATCGGGCTGATCTTCCATTTCGCTTGGTCCCATGCTCAACAAAGGGATCAGTGATTCTGTTACATTAACACTGCGAGGAATAAACAAAATGACTATGACGTCGTTTTACCATATACGGTCAATTATGTGTTGCGCAGTTATGCAGCCCTATCAAAAGGCGTATTACACCATCCGACTTACGTCGCGGGAGAGGGTCTAGTAGTGATCATTTGAGGGCATTTAAGTTTGGGCGCAGGAAGTTCTTTTATTTCAACTGCTCTGTATCAAATATCGCGCATGCGTCAATGGCTGAGCCTTTAAGCCTGGTTTCCATATAGTGTTATCTGTCGTATCAGTCGACCCTGAAACAAAAGAATAAGTCCAATTTCCATTGTTTGTCGACAGATAAGACAGATAACACAATATGGAAACCAGGCTTTAGGAACCTTGAGTTGCGACAACGGCAACGAGAACGGCAATGTCAAATAGAAATACCACACCTGATTGCAATGTAGAGTGTTCGCACATGCAAATCCATAAAATCAAATGCATTTTAACTGTTTTCTTCTAAACTCTGGAAAGTGAAACTGCCTCGTTTTACGCTCTGGCGAGATGGGGACGTTGTCGGCGATTTTTGTTTGACACGCAAGCAGTAAACTAGAATATCGTCATTTGGGCCGCGCTTCACGCAAATAAAGAAATATAATTTCGTCATTGGCTGCACGCAGTTGCGCGCCCTTAGAGTGAGGACAGAAAACGCTCTTACAGAAATGCCCTGAAATCGGTGTAATTGCTGTACACCGCCCCCTAAACTATCTAATACATGAGCTTGAGAATATATTTATTATATTATTTAAAACAAAACGATGGACTTCTACTTTTTTACTCAAAAAGGGGGGGGGGGGGTGGATGTCCACGTAGGCCCTGTAACACCTCGATTCTGGTCATCTCTGGTTTTATCTCTGCAAGATTTTATCCAATCAACACCAAATTTTTAAATGGAAAGAGAACTCATTGAGCTTACAAACAGTTTAACGGACTTTCGGGCAGGAAAATGACGTCATCAAATGCTCATTAAAATTCAGCAATCAAATTTGCCATTTTTGAGTGCGTCAAATGAAAGATCCCATCTAGCAGGCATCAAAATTTAAAACCATTTTACAATATCTTATTCCCTTCTGGAGATATGATGTTTTGAAGTTTGGAATTTCCGCCATTTTGTTACTAAAAATAGAACAAAATGGCGGAAAATCGAAACTTTGAAAGCCCATAACTTCTCAATGGATTAAACTATCTCGTAAATGTTGTCAAATTTAAAGCCTACTTATTTAGATCTTTCATTTCGTACCCTCAGAATGACCAATTGCGATTTTGAAATTTGAATGAACATTTGATGACGTCATTTTCCCGCCAAAAACCGTTAAATCGAAAATTCTAAAAAGAACAAGTTTGGTTTCTAAAAAACACGAGGGGGATGTTGGGAGAACTGATCAAAAGTTAACACGAGCCGGAGGCGAGTGTCTTTCAAGTTTTATCAGTTCGACCAACATTCCCCGAGTGTTTGTAAGAAACCAGAGAGCACGCAAGGAAAGTACTTTTATTGCTTTTAGAAAATAACGTACACACGCGCGAAAATGAAATCGTTGCGTGACAATCGTGTTTCTCAGGTCTCTTACAAGCACGCCTTTTAGCCAATCAGAATGCGCACATTCATTATATAAAATAGGTGTTATTTCTAATAGTTAATAAAAGTATCATAGTGTTTTCTAGTCCTGTTTTCTAGGCACGTACCTGTCAATGCCAGTATTACTTGGTGATTTCCTTGATTCATCTCCTTCGGTGGAAGTCCATAATTTATTCTCCATGAACTTTTCGTTCATATCAAGTTCACTTTTCAGTCGAACAATTTCTTCTTCCAGTTCCACTTCTCTAAAGGATATTTGCCTGTTTTGACTCTTTGCTGTCACCATATCACAGAGGGATGTTTTGCGATCTTCCAGGTCAACACGTGGAAGTCCTTTCTGACAATGATAACAGCAAAAGAACATCAAAAGTAAACAAAACAATAAAAATAAATACATGTGGCATTATCGTCTAGTCGGTAGAGAAATGCATGTCAGTACAAGAGTTGCATTTGGGGAGATCGGAGTTAGTATCACGTTACGTTCGGGCCCACGCCTGTTTGTCCTCTCACGGCCGCAATTGCAGGCAGTACCGACACTCTTTTTTCGATAAATGCTCTAACTTACCTCGCGATTTTTTGAGTGATTGTGCCGAATGGAAGATTTGAGTGAATATGATGGCAATTTTGAAAAGTCACCCCTGCGTAGAAAATGATAATGATAATATACATTGCTTATATTGTGCTAATTCTATAGCTTTATCGGACATAAGCTAGAGCAGTCATTAAATTTAAAACTAGATCGAAAAAACTAGATCGAATTCAAATGAGTCAATTTCCGTATGTAAGCTGTAATGAGATTCCGGGAGTATCTTTTGCAATCCTGCATCGAAATAACCTCAGATTTTCACCATATCATGTTGAAAACATTCGTTTACTAGTTTTGGTGTTATTTTAAAATTTATAGTGGGTGATGTCAAAATTGAATATCTTGACCATGTGGTCTAGAGTGCTGGAATTTGTGATATTGATAAAAAGAATTGCTACTTTAATCGAGAAGATACTATAATCAAATGAAACACTTTCTTTACAGCTAGTTTAGTTGTTATTTTTAATAGTTGTGATGTTAAAATTTGATGTTTTCGGTGACTATGTTCCTTTAAAAGAAAACATGAAATGTGATAGGATGATTTACCTGCTTGCTTCGCGTGAGCTAAATGAACCAACTCGAGGCAGGCCGTGCGGTATTCGTTCTCATCTATGAATACTGATGTGTCTCTACCATCTCCGATGGCAGCCTCAGCTGGTATTGAGATAGGCATTCGTCATTCGTTGCTTCAGGCTTCCATCATTGTATGACTCCCAGAACTGTCTCAATGAAGCCAGATTGTGGGGTTGAACTAGGATGACTATACTTCCTTCTTCAATTCCGAGTAACTTCCACCCCCATGGCAATACGTTCTTCTCGATCGTTGACAGATTCCGGTCACGTACATTGATAGCGCAGTTTGTCCAATAACGGCTATATGCCATTTGTAATTGATGCAAAACCTTCCAAAGAAAATTAGATGGTATTAGCAAGGACCTTGGCATTAGAAAAATGCCTCTGCAGTTTTTTTTCTGCTGGAAATGCTGAAACAGCTTGCAGTCGTTTAAATCCGCATTCATCCATGGATTAATTTTCTTTTTTCGTTTGAATCTTTTCTTTATTAACGGGCCGTGTTGTTCAAAATGTTAAACCATCTAGTTATCCTGCATAATAGCTACAACATACTTACTTCCCACTTTCTTGGCAGCAACACTCAGGATTCCTAGAAGAGAATAGACGAGAAATAGCGGGAAATAACCATTAATTATCTTATATTATTATATAGACACGAGAGTGTTTTACTGGGAAATACGCCACTCGAGCAGGTGGAAATTTGTAAAGAGCAAGCGCTCGTCAAAGTGAGGCCAGACTTGTGAGATTAATCTAGCATAGAACACTCGCATTCCTGGCAAATTTCGTGCGGGCAGGTAATTCGTTCTTTGTTTATTGCATCGGCACGGATTATTTGTTGCGGTCAGTACCGCCTAACAAAGAAGTTTTGCATGATTGAATGTCCAGAAGTTTCCATAAAGTTTCCATATAGTCTTATCTGTCGTATCTGTCTCATCAGTCAACCGTGAAACAAAAGAATAATTCCGATTTCCATTGTTTCACGCTCGACTGATGAGACAGATACGACAGATACAACTATATGGAAACCAGCCTTAAGCCCAATTTCATGTCGAGTGAAGGTATAGATGGCCCTCAAAATATACCTAGACAATTTTTCAGCCGATAAAACTAGCAAAATAGTTCGGTTTCAATGAAAGGATGACCGTGTGAAATTTTGGTTCTGGTGCAAAAGCTAGTTTCTCGAATATGTTAAATTTTTTACTGTATTCTAAAGGACGGGTAAAACGTTAAAAGTTGCATGAACTTGGCCGGCTTGTGATTGGTTGAGCTTGTCACGCTCATCTGCTCATTACAAACTTGACTTATGACCCTAAAACTTCGCGCATCATCGCATACATTCTAATTACCCTAACAGGACGTAATACGATTTGTGATTAGTAAAACTTCTTTGATTGCTACTGTTTTTGGGGCTGCATCTTATTTAATAGCTCTAGTTGACCCGTCTTTTCTGTGTGCTAGTTATATGCAATATACCGCAAAATACAGGTCTGCCAAGCATCCTGAATATCATAAGCACAAGTCCTTATAAATGCCCCTCGTACAAATCAAAAGCAGTGATGGCTCATTCAGCTTGCAACTTAAAAGGAACTTGAGGCCTTGAACCCCAGCGTGTATTAATTACGGGCTGTTATTCAGGATTATGAATCGCCTTATTTGCAGCTTTCGCATAAATCAGGAACTGTCTCGCTACATAACCAGAGGATAAACAACATGCTATGTACTGTTTTTAAGTCTTTAAATTTCAATGGTTTTCCTGTGTATATGAAAGAATTTTTTAACGTGCGCGAATGTAACTACTCTCTCAGAGGAACCAATATTAGTATGCTCGGAGATAATATTAGCTTTCCAGCTATCAAAAATTCGAGGAAAAATAAAGTTATGTACTTATGTATGTATGTTTCGAGCTATATAGTTGCATAGAAAACCCTTGAAGTAATGTACCAGCGAACAAGACCTGCATATAAAGTAATGTCTGTATGATCGACATATCCCGACAAGTAAGTAGCTTTTGAAATTTGCTTTGTCACCCTTCCCTGTCCAGACAGAACGTCTACAAATGTACAAATAGTATATTACTACAGAATGCACTTTATCAGACACTAGAAAGGGATCCACAAAATCTGGGGAACCCAAACTATCAGCAGTGCCAGGAATTCAAGAGTAATTATATCTACATACTGTAGAAAGAAAATTCAGTCACCCTAACCTTGATCATAGTTCTCAATCTTGCGTGTAAGTTCCTTCGAATCAATCTCATCTGCAACATCCCATAGCTCCTTCAACACTTTCGAAGTGTCATAGTGAAGCACAGTTTCTAGGTTTTGAAAAAGAATTCGCCATCTAATTGATCAAGGCGCAGAGGTTCATCGGAACCTCCTAGGTAACAGAGGGTGTCGGAGAGTGCTTCCTTCTCTATTTTTCCTGCAGACAATGCGTTATTGATTTGTTTTATAGCAAATCGTTTAAGAAAAGCGTATTTTGCTGCTCTTCGCAAGTTTCTCTTTTTCCTTGGCATCTCAGAGGTCCATTTTTTTGTAGTAAACATATTAGAAAACCCGATAAAAGAAATATGGGTCCGTTTGAAGAAGCACCACGGACTTCCGCCTTTGTATACTCGTTGCGAGGCTTCCGAGCGAGGCGAAGCTGCGTCACGCAATCGCAATCTCGTTCCCAGAACATCTCGGTCATATGCTGAGCAAGTAGGCATCTCGGCAACCTCGTCCCCAGGGTCTTGTGAGTAATTTTAAAGATGGCGGTTGGTCGAGCACAAGACAGCAGGGGACTTTTCAGTGTGACGCATGCGCAGATGCACCAGTGTTCGGCCTGATTGCCTTCAGCTGAGCAAATGCTGGCTTGTTGTCGTGTCGACCGAGTTAATTCTCCATTTTTAGCGGGAATAAGTAATGTAAATAGAGGGTAGGACATTCAGAAGTAACTTGCTGTGCATTGTTTGTTGCAGGTTCTGAAGGTGTAGGTGTACATGTCTATGCCCAAGCCATTCTTGGCTTGATGACACAAAATAACTGTACCCTGCAAGCAAATACAATTCCTAGCACAAGTGCTGGTGGTTCAGAGATGACACAAGTTTGATAAGGGCTACAGTATTATGAAGAGCATTTCACTTCGATTGATTTTCAGAAATAGAACTATATCAAGAGAGAGTCACTTTCTGGGGAGTAGGGGCTACTTTCAAGAGTTTTCACTACAGATAGTTTAGTGCTCAGTAGAACATCACAATGCTGTTATCAAAATCCTCTTTGCTTCAATTTTCCTTGTAATAATTATATTGCCACCTCAAAACCAATATTATCAACAGGTGTAATTGTATTGTATTGTAATTGTATTGAACTTGTTGGAGTTCTGTTAGTAATAAAAGCATAATTAACAGTTCACCAATATGGAGTCTCATCCTTTTCGTAATCCATCATTGAATCCCAGGGTGAAAATGAGCTTGTATTCAGTCTGGGAGGGCCCCGAAATATCAGGGATAGGATAGGATAGGACAAAAAAACGGTTCTTGCAGTTTGAATTTCAGTCTGACTCAGATATTCGCAGAGGAAGGTCCACAGATCCTAAAATCAAACAATTTTTATTTGAAGGCAGCTGAATAAACGTTTTATTATTTAGTTTTATCCTGCCCGCATTCAGAATAAAAGAAAAACAAACGAGAAATAGAAATAGTGCGCCATTGTTTACAAATTCGTGATACTCAACAGTGCTTTTCCTGCGTTGAGTCTGCAATGTAACTTGGAGAGCAGCGGTAGTTGCGCATGGCATAAGCAAAAAGTCCCCTGTTGCACAAGACCATGCTCAGCATTCTCGTACCCAGAGCTCCCCGGCTCACTCGTCACTTCGCAGGGGAGGCTCTGGGACATCCAATTGAGGGCCGTCGCTGATTGGCTCATTTTGAACGTTGGAGCATGCGCTGAAAGGTCTTTCTCTCAGCGGCTCTGTATAAATCTCGCGCATGCGTCGGTGGCTGTCACCAGAGCCTCCCCCGCGAGGTTACGAGCCGGGGAGCTCTGGGTAAGAGAATGCATGCTCAGTGGCATTAAGGGGGTTTGTAAAACACGGATACGGATCGCGGATGACGGATGGCGGATGACGGATGGCGGATGACGATGGCGGATGACGGATGGCGGATGACGGATACCATTTTCTTACAAAATTATGAACTATTTCCTAAATTTCAATTTAAGTGACTTACACTTATTTCTTGTAGAAGTAGACCTCAACTTATAGCACAAATTTGAACAATAACATGAAAACTTCAAGCGATTGAACATTTATTTTACTATTATATATAATGCTCTCGTTTGTTCGGAATATTTACATTTTCTAAAGGAGGTGATTTTAGAAAAAAAATTGGTATAACTTTATGTAACTTGAAATTCGACCGCGAACTGCAATCAATGGCAGATTCATGGAAGAACACATAGGACTAACAGAACGTTATCAAGAAAAATATACCTCAGTCCAGATCTCAGAGATCTCCAAAGACACTAAAATTTGACCTTACATTGCATTCCAGTTGTCTTAAATTGTTATGCAACTGACAATAACAGGCGAATCTGGAGCCGTCTTGGTATAAGCGATTTCCTCGAAGTCAGAGTCGACAGCTTGCATTGAGAAGCGTGAGCCATACGAATCCGGAAAACCCGTAAAATAAAAATAGCCACTTCTGTTCCTACTTATGCAGCTCTTGGTGCTTCATAATTCTGAAATAATTATCTAAAAAAGTGGGATGTCGTTCTGGAAATCATTTTTAGGACGCTTTGTGTCTGAAGATTAGGAACTTTGATAACAAGCACACAATTTGAGAATAATTTGTTTACTTCGCAGTTTGGGCGACGTGTATTGCCATTATCTTCTAACCAGGCTGTGTGATCAGGAGGGCTCAACGAACTTTTCTCTTATTTAATCAAACATAGCAAAAACATCTTTAAGAGTACTTGCAACCATTAATAAGCTAATTATTAATCTTCGTGGGAAAAAATAATCCGTTCCTCAAAGCCAGCCAGGGAGTGCC